>ML681991.1:16763979-16935646 GCA_007922195.1 Podocnemis expansa | reverse complement strand
GTGCGTCGTGTGAACAGCCAAAATCTCATTTCGAAACAACCTCTGTTGTTTCGAAATAAGAGGGCTGTGAGAACACACCCATAAAGAATAAGCTGTGTATGATAAACGTAGACAGCTGCCTCCATGCTTAGCTTTGATCCCTTGCTTTATGAAAGTGGTTTAATGTTGTTTCAGAAAATCACTAACTTTTAACTTTGGCTCATCTTTACTTAAAATCAGTATGGGCTCATCACTGAGCTTTAGCCTAAGGAAGTAGGCACAGATATCCTCATCAGTGCTGAATAGAGGGGAACAATTACTTCCTATGCCTTGCATACAGCACTTCTGTTAATGCATTCCAGAATATTAGGGTTTTGGGTGTTTTTTTTTTTTTTTTTTTTTTTTGGTTAGGTTTCATTTTTTTTGCAGCTGCATCACACTGCTGACTTGCATTCAGTTTGTGATCCTCTATGACCTCTAGACCTTTTCATGCAGTCCTATGGCCTGCACAGGTATTCTCGTTTTTTTTTTTTTTTTTTTTTTTTAAGTTATGCACTTGATTTTTTTTCCTTTCTAACTTCAACACTTTGTACTTGTCTTTACTGAATTTCAGCATGTTAGCTTCTGGCTAATTCTGCAGTGTCACAAGGTTGTTTTGAATTTTAATCCCGTCCTCCAAAGTGCTTGCCAAACCTCCAGCCTTGGACTCATAGGCAAATTTAATAAGCATACTCTCTATGCTATTGTCTAATCATCAGTGAAAATATTCAAAGTACCAGACCCTAGGCTGGCTCTTGTGGTGCTCCACTACATATGCCCTTTCGGTTTAATAGTGAACCTTTGATAACTACCTTAGAGTATGGTCTTTTGACCAGTTTTGCACCCACTTTAAAGGAATTTCACCAAAGCCACATTTCCTTAGTTTGGTTATGACAATGCCCCATGGGACTGCGTCAAAAGTCTTACTAAAATCAAGATATAATTTACCTTATTCTGTTTACTCTGAGCAGTGGCCAGCATAGGAGTATAAAGACTATAGCTATGCTTATAGCTTTGGTTCAGGATATTTCAGAGCCCCCATGTTTTGCCTTTTGTGACTTTTCATGAAATGGTGGTTTTTCACCTTGAGTCTAAATTTCTTACTTTCAATCTGAAAACTGATTATGAAAATGAGATGTTTTGAGGTGCTGTCAGAAATAGTACTGCTTTTAAACAAACAAAAATTAGTTATTTAGAGAAACTGATCCCAAATTGTGTGTTAGTTATAGGTAACTATTCTGTAGGTGAGTTTATATATAATTTGCATAAGCAAGTTCCAGAGGGGCAGCCCTGTTAGTTTAGTTCAGTAAAACAAACAAGGAGTCCTGTGGCACTTAAAGACTAACAGATTTATTGCATGGGCTTTTGTGGGAGAGAATCAGCATCAGACAAATTGGGATTTTTTTCCACAAAAGCTCATGCAATAAATAAATTTGTTAGTCTTTAAGTGCCACAGTCTCCTCATTTGTTTTTACATAACTAACAATTTGCTTTGGAAAGAATAACTTATGCTGTCATAAGAGGTATAGCAAATAGGGAAATGGGTTCACACATTGGTTACTGCAGCTAAATTAGAGATCCAAATGCAAAGTCAGAACTAGAGACTAGCAAGTGCATTTTGAATATCCCTGGAGAGTGTTAAGAAGAGAAGTTAATGGATATATTCCTTTGATTCATAAAGGGAGATTTTTTTAAACAGCAACAGATAATTAAATACCATGAAAACTATTATAAATTCTCACTGTGTATGAGCACACCAAAATTGATATAGTTTATAATAAATGTTCTGGGAGAACACTGTAGTTTGCAGCATGCTTGTCTCTGGAAATAAGTTTTTATTAAAAAGAAACTTTAAAAAATAATGATAATGAACAAGCAATTGGCGTGCAGTGATGTTTGCAGGGAATTGCAAGAAAAGATTAATGTTCCCTGCTTTTTGTCTGTTGAATCAATTTACAAGACAATATATAAATAACAGTAATTGGCATAATGCTACAGTGTTGTGTACTCTGGAGCTCATCCAAAGCTCACTGAAATCAATGCAAGTCTTTCCATTGATTTCAGCGGGTTTTGGATCAAACTCAGTATGAGGATGTGTTTGTTTTTCTTATCACCCACCCCTGGGTGAAAAGCATCAGAAATGCCATGGGTCAGATTCATAGAATCATAGGATTGGAAGGGACCTCACGAGGCCATCTAGTCCAATCCACTGCTAAAAGCAGGACCATTCCCAATAAACCATCCCAGCCAGGGTGTTGTCTAACCAGACCTTAAATATCTCCAAAGATGGAGATTCCACCACCTCCCTGCGTAGCCCATTCCAATGCTGCTTCACTCTCCTAGTGAGCAAGTTTTTCCTAATATTTAGCCTCAACCTCCCCAGCTGTAACTTGAAATCATTGCTCATTATTCTGTCCTGTGTTACTGCTGCTAACAGCCTAGCTGCCTCCTCTTTGGAGAACCCCTTCAAGTAGTTGAAAGTTGTTACCAAATCCCCCTCAGTCTTCTCTTCCACAGGCTAAATAAGCTTAGTTCCTTCCGTCGCTCATCATAAGTCATGTGCCCCAACCCCCTAATCATTTTCGTTGCCCTCTGCTGGACTCTTTCTAATTTGTCCACATCCTTTTTGTAGTGGGGAGCCCAAAGCTGGACACAGTATTCCATATGCGGCCTCACCAGTGCCAAATAGAGGGGAATAATCACATCCCTCGATCTGCTGGCACCACTTCTACTGATACAGCCCAATATGCCATTGGCCTTTTTGGCTACAAGAATCATAGGGTTGGAAGGGACCCCACGAGGTCATCTAGTCCAACCCCCTGCCAAAAAAAAGCAGGAGCACACTGTTGACTCCTATCCAACTTCCTGTCCACCATAACCCCAAGGTTCTTTTCTACAGTACTGCTGCTTAGCTGATGGGTCCTCACCCTGTAGCAGTGCATGGAGTTTTTCTGTCTTAAGTGCAGAACTTTGCACTTATCCTTCTTTTGGCCCACTCCTCCAATTTGCCTAAGTCTCCCTGAATCCTGTCCCTGCCCTCCAGCATGTCCACAATTCCCCCCAGCTTGGTGTCATCTGTGAACTTACTGAGCATGCAATCTATCCCATCAAATTGATAATGAAGATGTTGAATAGAATGGGCCCTCGATTCTGTAACCTTTACTCATGTTAAGTAAATCTTAATTCATAAATGATCCTACAGAACTCAGTGGTACTGAAGTGCTGCTCAACATCAACATAGGTGACAGAATGTGATCTCATGAAGGTAGGAATGGACCTGAGCTGCAGAATTCTCATGTGGCTCTGGATGTTAAATCTTCCCAAGTCTTAGGGGTGTTTAGATCTAAGGTTAGACTCAGACCAGAAATAGTAGGTGTAGACTGTGCTGCCTGTATAATCTTAAGAAAGAAGAGAGTTTTCTGAATATTGCTGAATTCTTAAAAAATGAAAGATGGAAATGAGTGGTTTGTGTGTTTGGTTGAATGGATTCCTTACAAAAGTGCACAGCCTGCACTCCCTGCCTGTTACTGAAACGGTTGATATGTCATAAATACCAGTTCACAGAAAGACCACTGAACCTCTCCTGGTGGAAGGGAGTACACACAAGATGATCAATACTTCAAAGAAGTCTCGAGTGATTTTTGTATTCTGTGGAAGCTGAATAATGGATCATTTCAAAGGGGTAGCCATGTTAGTCTAGTTCAGCGAAACAAACAAGGATTCCTGTGGCGCATAAAGACTAACAAATTTATTTATTTTGTGGGAGAAAATCCCACTTTGTCAGATGCTTTGAAGATGGGGGAACTTACAGAATGGGAGGAAAATAAATGCAGGGGAGTGTAAGTCATAGCATCAGTTGTTAAGAATCAAACACTGGGAAACAGCATATAGAGGAAAATTAGGTCAAATCACCTGTTGTAATGAGAGAAAAAAAATCCAAAGTCAGAGTTGAAAGACTGTCAAATTTGCATACAAATTCGAATTCCGCAGTTGTTCTTTGAAGCCTTGAGTTGTTTTTCAGTTGTCTGAGCTCAGCTATTAGCAACTCATCACTGGAGTGACCAGGACGATTGAAGTCCTCATCCACTGGTTTCTGATTGTTGTCATTTCTAATGTCAGATTTGTGCCCATTTGTTCTTTGTTCAGAGACTTTCCTATTTGTCCAATATATAAGGCAGAGGGGCATTTCTGGCCCATGATGACGTAAATCACATTGGTGGATGAGCAGGTAAATGAGCCTTTGATGAAGTAGCTGGTTTTATTAGGTCCTTTAATAGTGTCTTCTGTGCAGATATGTGGGCAAAATTGGCAGTGTGGTTTGTTGCAGGAATATGTGCCTGCTTTAATGGCTCTGTTGTTAGGTCTGTAGTTGCTGGTGAGTATCTGCTGAAGGTTGGAGGGCTGTCTATAAATGAGGAGAGGTCTGCTGCCCAAGGCTTGAGAGAATGAGGGGTCATCTTATAGAATAGGCTGTAGATCCTTGATGATGTGCTGTAGAGGTCTGAGTTGGGGTTTGAAGGTGATGACTAGTGGCATTCTGTTGTTTTCTTTCTTGGGCTTCTCCTGTAGTAGTTGACTTTGGGGTACACCATCAAAGGTGATTTGACTTCATCTTCCTCTACGTTCTCCTCTGTATGCTATTTCCCAGTGTTTGAATTTTAACAACTGCTTTGATTTGTTACAGTGTGACCTGTTCCCATGACTTATATATCCCTGCATTTACTTTCCTCCTCTTCTGTAAGTTCCCCCATCTTCAAAGCATCTGATAAAGTGGAATCTTCTCTCAAGAAAGCTCATGTGATAAATAAATTTGTTAGTCTTTAAGTGCCACAGGACTCCTTGAATAAAAAAGTTAATTGTTTGGTAGGTAGTAAGCATCAAATACTCAGATGACCATTCAGCAGGAGGTTGGAGAGTCCATTAACAAGAGCAATGTTAGGGAAATGAAGCTATGATCCATTTTCAGCTTGGTCATGTGATCAAGGAGTGAGTGAACGCTGGAATAATCTGGCTAGTTAAGAAATTAATCTCTGATTTGAAAGGAATATAAGCAACTTGTGGTTTAGATCTATTCTATATGACCTGCAGGGCAATCGGGTTTTTCACCACATGCTCATGTATGATCTCAGAGATTTATTTGTATGCGTATATAGTGGGGTCAGGTGCAGGTGAATGGTTGTAACTCGTATAGATGGCTCAGGGCAGAGCCCCAGATTTGTATTGTGATGGAGTGGAGTAAGCTCTGAGGCCCCTGCTGGAGGCCTTGCAGCCCTGCTGTGCTTCATCCCAGCTCAGAAGAGGACAGTGGAGAGCTCAGCCGAGTGGGACTTAGCCATTCAGAAAGGTTGCAGGGAGCAGCCCGTCAGGACCCAGCAGGCTCACACAATAGCTGCAGGGACAGAATTCAGTCTGCTGTCACGGAGTCGGGGAGCAAGAAAGTTGCTTTTGGATGGGTGCTGGGACTCAACTAAGAAGGGCTATGGGGAAGTGCACAAGGGAAACATAGAGCAGCAATTAGGAAAGGGATGCAGCACAAGGCTGCTATATTTAGAGTCCCTCGGTGGGACCACCCACTGTGGGGGAAGTGGCTATGCTGGAAGGAAGAGAGTTAGAAGTTGAGCACTCCAGGAAACGGAGGCTGCAGTACTTAGCATCATAGGTTTGGAAGGGACCTCATGAGGTCATCTAATCCAATCTCCTGCTAAAAGCAGGACCACTCCCACTAAATTGTCCCAGCCAGGGTTTTCTCTAATTAGGCCTTAAATGTTGCCAAAGATGGAGATTCCACCACTTTATTGGTAACCCCATCCCATGCTTCACTGCCCTCCTAGTGAGAAAGCTTTTCCTAATATCCAACCTCTAATGCCCCAGCTGCAGCTTGAAACCGTAGTTCCTTGTTTTGTCCTCTGTTACTACTGAGAACAGCCTAGTTCCTTCCTCTTTGGAGCACCTCTTCAAGTAGTTGAAGGGTGCCGTCGAATCCTCCATCAGTCTTCTCTTCTGCAGACTAAATAAGCTTAGTTTCTTCAGTCTCTTTATAAGGCGACATGTCTCTTCTGGGTGACTCAGGTGGGATCTGTGGTCTGCAAACTTGAGCTCAAGAGTGAGGAGCTCAGCAAGAAGGCTGGGCTCAAGGACACCTGTGATAGAGGCAAGGAGTGCTCAGGGAGGAAGCCCTGGGGTTTTGCACATGTCAGAGTAGGAATCTGGCAACCTAGGCAGGACAAGCGAGGGAACTGTGATGGGCCCTGTTGGACTGTTAAAAGAGAGCCCAGAGTTGCCTGCAGACAGTTTGTAGTAATACCCGTGAAGGGTTTGTGTTTCACCACAAGCTGTGTGTGTCACATGCCAAGTCCCTAGAGACCTGCCTGATGAGCCCAGTGTCCAACAGGATGTTGTGGGAAGAGGAAGCTGAAAGACTGAAGGCATAAGCACAGACAAACAGAGGGTGCTCAAGAGCTGAGTACGCCCCATTTCACATCTGCTGCTGAGCTTGGAGTGTTCCGAACGCAAATTGACTTTTATTGCTTGAGCTGTAACTTTCTAATATTTATTCAGATTATGACTAATGTAGTATGGCACTAACTTTTGTTCGTAGGTTAACCATTGTTCAGTCATCTCAATGAAGTATATGAAAATTAGGCTTTTACGTATATTTTTAGCCTCTAGGTACATAAGCCTCCATGTTCTTGGGGTTTTATTTATTTATTCCTTTGCCAGCTTGATAGATGACAGCATATAAAATGTTTCCTAACTGGAGATGTCTCATTAGTTTTTCCTTTTCTGTCATGCAGTAGCTGATAATGTGGAGGCTTTACACACTCATGACTGTATTGTGTGTTTTATTTATAGTAATAAACCAGTTCCTTTTCTGTTTGCATAGGGTAGGTGAGATTAAATACAGCCTTGTGCTTAAGCACTATCCCCAAAGAAAATGCAGTTGTATTAAAACCAGGGCTCTATCTTCTTGTGGCATTACAGCACTACTATTTTCTAAAAAGCAAGTGTGCTCTGTGATATAGAAGGTGGAGACTGGGAAGCTGGCTCTGCTAAGCCTTGCCTAATGCAAACTGCTTTAGTATGCACATCACATCATGCGAGCTATACTGCAGGGAGCAAGCAGTTATCGCACAAGCGTGCATCCTCAGAGCCAGGATAAACACTCCGTTACTCTCCCTCTAAACTGCTCTTCTGGGAGAGAGAGAAAATAAATAGAGAGAGAAAGAGAGAGAGAGGCATTTGAAGTCACCTTTTTAAGGAGAAGGCAGTAGCCAATAGAACCTTTTCTTATTTTTTTTTCACTTCTTACTAGAGAAATTCGTGTTATCTCAGCAATTAAAGAGAAGAGCCAGCATCTAGGGTTCCAGGCTGTGAGGGGAAGTAGCAACTTGCACCAGGTAGGAAGCCCTTTCAACATCCTCTTTAATTCATGCACCCAGTTATTACTTGCTGTGTTACAATACTGTGACTGACTTCTGGAGACCTTGATTCTTTAGCCACCGCTCCCTGAGTGAAAGGGACGTTGGGGTGCCTTAATGGTCAATGACCTTCAGGGTGTTTCTTGCAAAGGCACTCTTACTTAGTGCTGTAAAGTAAGACAGTCTATACTTTCATCTAACTGCTTGGATGTGTGCATTTAGCATCAAGATGCAGCTGGTTGAAACTGCAGCTGTTACTCATATATGAACCCATGTCACAAATGAGTAAAAATTAGCCATTTTATAATAACTGAAACAGCTGCTCTGCATCTTTAGCAGCACTGCTGTACCTCTTTCCCAAACTTATCATAAATTCATTGTGTGCTATAAAGTAGGCAAATAGGCTTTAGTGTATTCAGAGTTATTCCAACGTTTAATGTACTATTACATTTTCTTACTCACTCATGCATATTTCATTGACTTCTTATAAACTTTTCTGTTGCAGCCATGTCTTCTGTTGTAGATTGATACTCTGCCACTAAATAATGAGCAATAAAAATAATCAGGAGTCTTGCACTGAATCGACTGCTATACATACTCTCCAGTGTCACTTACTGAAAGGCTGTCAGAATACAGGAAGCCTTTTACAAGGCTTGGGAGCAGAGAGTAGAATGGGATAGAAAACTGAGTTTTTGGGATGGTCTTTTTTCTGTCTTTATCATTAATGGGGGAGTGGGGAATGAACACTCCACTAACCTGTTTTGAGATCCTTTTGTTCACAACTCTTCATCTGACATTTTGTTTTTGTTGAATCAAATGAATCAACCTTTGCTTGACATTCACATAACCTTTTCATGTTATGGTCATGTGACTTGTTTGTCATTAAAAACATGAATTTGAGTGTCAGGTATGCTTTTTTTAAAATTCATAGCTATTTAATTTTTCTCAGTGGCCAAATTAATTTGCAAAGGCTATCGTGATGTTTACCAAAAGTGTGGATTCTATTAAAGTTTTGCTGTTTCACACTAAGTTTAAGTTGCTACCTTCTTGGAGCAGCAGTTGGGTCTCAGGCAAACTTATCACAGCTTTGTTTGTACTATGAAATTCTTGTAACGGGTGAATTCTGTTAGGTTTAAGCAAAAATCCCATTTGAAGGCACAAAAAGTATAAGCAAGAACCTTAGTGCAATAGAGCTAGAAAACCCATGTTCTTCAAAACATTCAATGTTTTGGCCACTAATTTCATAGGTATTCAGTGCCAGTTAATAATGTTGTGCCTAGGCTTCTGATTGCCTCTACATTCCTTTTTGCTTCTAGACTTCTGATTCCATCTACGTTACTTTTTGCTTCTGATTGTTTTCTTTAATACTTAGAGAAATACTATCACCACAAATATTTTCATAAAGATGCATTGTGCTTTATATGTACTGGGCAAAAATTCTATTAAAAATGAGTGCACTTTGTAATTTTTTAAGCCTTTGGCATATTAAATGTCCCAGGGGAAAAAGACAGCATTTAGAATTCATAATTATACATGATAGTAAATCAATGCTATGGAATTTTATCATATTTGCTTACACTTCTGCCCAGTTGAGGCTATTTAAGTCCCATGCGTCCCAAGAACAGGCTCAGTTTGAGACACAAGATGCCACTCGAAAGCAGTTTTCTGCTCCTTGCCTTATTTATTTTTACTGAAATGTCCTTTGAGGGATACAGAGAAGTCCAGCCTTCTTGGAGGTTTCTCCATTTTTAACAGTACTTGAGTTTCAGCCAGCCTGTTGTGATATAAAACTGGAGGAAAACCTGAGGCAGAAAATCAACCACTGAAGTTGTCACGGTTCTGGTATGTGGTGTTGTAAGAACACAATAAAGAAAGTAAAAACATGCTTTTTTTTTTTTTAAGAGGTAAATATTTGTGGGATGTCATTTTCAATGGAGATATTAACTTAAGGGGTATTGAGAAAAATGACAAACATGATTACATGTGGGCTTGTAATATGTACAAATCTGATGGAAATTTTAAGCAAATGCAATTATTTTTTATGCCACACATGCTCACTTGTTCTAAAAATGTTAAGAGTTCCCTAAGGAAGCATTCATCCTTGACATGACCCCAGCAAAGTTAAGAGTCAGTAAATTATTTTGGTTTATATAACTTTTGTTTTTGTCTAACCACCTGAGATACAAAGTCATTGATATGGCACATTTGCCAAAGAAGTTATCTTTAAAAGGGAAACTGTTTAGAGAATCAGGCATCGGGAGGCTGGTTTACTTCATAACTCTTCTGTGAACTTAAACCTTGCTGTGCCTCTATTTGCCTGTTTTTGCAATACTTATGATATTTGGTGTTTCCAAAAATTTAGACCTTAGAAGAATGTGATAATTACATTTTTCAAAATCTTATTAGCTGTTCTAACATGTACTGCATATTAGACTTTACAAAGATTGAAGCATCTTGTTTTAATTAATAAAACAATTATTTTATTTGTCAACTGTTCATGTAGATTTCGTTGTCTATTATCCTGTTATTGCAAGATGACAACTTGAATAAATCTGTGCAAATTTTTTTCTATTTGTAGCTTATGAATGTGACTTCAAGACAGTGTGCGTGTTGATTTTTTTCACATTGATTACAGTGTGTGCTACTGAAAGGTGTTGGATGAGCATTATCGTCCTTGAAGGCTCAGCTTCTTGATTCATTTATGCGACAGCTTTCAGACATACAACAAGCCACCTCATATGGGCCTTCCACAATGTTTCAACCCTGTGTTGCAAGAGACCATCTTTAGAGAGTGAGATTTGAATGTGCATTGGGCTCTGCTAATATTTGGACCCTTATAGTTTTGTGTATGCCATTGCCTTTAATGAAACTCCACATGAGAGCAGGGGTTCATGCTCCAGAGCTGTATACAGAGGAAGGGACTATCAGAGTGATTCAATCTTCATCGCTTGTTCAATCCATGAATTTTCAGCATAGGTTGTCTCTGGTACCACACTTCGTTGCCAGTGAGGTTTGTTATATTGGCAATTGTCTACTCTGAATACAACTGAAACCACTAACTTGTCTCCTAGTCCAGTGGTTCCCAACCTTTTCAGTAACATGACACACTTCAGTGAGACAAACAATTCCACAGTACACCTGCTTTTTTCAGCTGAATTGACTGCTCATAAATGTCATATTTACTTATATTTACTGTGGTTATTGTCTTACTAGGGAGGTTTGCAATATAGTGCATGCAATAGGGTAAAGAAGGACCAAATGAATTCATGTTTCAGATCCACCAGAAAAAATACTCATCATCTCATTTTTGCTCTTTGGCCACCTGCATTTACAATGTTCACATTTCAGAATTGAAAAACCGATACGTTGTTTTTAATTTGATTCTTAATTTTCACAAATTTTATGAGCTGTAATTTTGGTTGGATAGAATATTGCTTAGATGAAACAATGTGTTTACACTGATTTTTTTCATTACCTTTGTACAGACTTTCATGGCACAGTTGGACAGTTCTCATGGCACACCAGTTTGCCATGACACACTGGTTGAAAATCAATGTCCTGATCCACCATGCAGTTAAGTAGTAAGCAGTTTTGGTCACTTCCTTGTAGGATGCATTAACCTACTAGCAGGACTCTGAGCTGTCCTGTGTCTTGGTGGTTTAGCCAGTAACAAGATGAATGAGGGTCAGATCAATTGTTGAAAATCCCATTTACTGAAATGTGCACATATAAGGTTCAACAATAAATGTACAAGCAAACAGTATTTCTTCCTTCCTCTTGATTCTCTATGGTAGTATTGTTCTGTATCGCCAGTACATACACTGTATCTACTAGTCAGCTTTATGTTTAGCCCTACCTCAAAGATTATAACAACACAAAGTATGGGATTCAAAGATTTGGTACAAATTGGAATTCTTGGGGAGCTCATAAGTGGTCATTATGTCTTGATCTCGCTTTAGATGCATTTTCATAAGATCTTTGTTTCTGAAAGCAAAACTCTAAATGTACAAGCACAATAATGCATTACTCTGCAAACTGATGATTCCCTAACAACTCAATCTTATACATTTGGAGGAATAATCTGAACCGTGTTTTTTTTTTTTTTTTTTTTTTTTTTGAACAGCATACATGAACCTCCTAAAGAGGCTTGAAAACAAAAAATATCGGTCAGCTTTTCCTTAACCTTCCAGATATTAAGTAGTAATTTTTCAAAATGGAAACATAATGACCAGTGAGAGTCGTATTTTGCTTTGTGTGTAGAATCAAGTCTAAAGTGAAGTTACTTTGTGTGTAGAATCAAAGAAATACCAAGTTTCTTAACAGCACACAACTTTCAAGATTTATTTAGGCAGTAACCCCCAAAAAACCAGCCATTACTAGCAATTAACTGCTGGTTTGTTAGTTCACTATGGGCCATTAATGCTCTAACAAAGTGACTATTAACCAAAGCAGCAGCAGTAGCAAAATGTGAGGTGGCCATTGCTCTTACCTTATTTGTCTTCTGTTGTGGTATATATTCTTTTATCTGGCCTTTCTAACTCTACCCACTTTTTTTTTTAGCAGCTAAAGAGTAGTTAACAACTGATTTTTGCCCCATTAATGCTGCTTCAGTAGGTGAAAAACAGTGACATCCGGGCTGGATTGATAAAAATATATATGAAAATATCAATACTTGCATACAGTGCTTTACCTTGAACCTACAACAGTGTGACTTCTTATAACATTTTATACCTGATGCAGTTAGTCAGAGATTATATTTTATCATTTTATTGCTTAAGTGAAATGTAATACTGAATCCAAACTGAGTGAGGGAGTCTTCAACCGAACAATCTTAAATGTTGCTCTTAAAACAGAACAGCTCCTCTGGTTGAGACTGTTTTTCAGGTTGATGGAATTAAAAATAAAATAATAATCCTTGGACATTTTGGACATCCTATTATTTCTCAGCAGGTCCAGAGACCAAAAAGACCCTTGATACCTGAGGGAATGGCACATAATGGTTTGATCCACAAAATAAGTTGGAGGCTGAGTGGAGTCCAAGTTTAGTATGTTTTAGTATTGTATTTTACTCAGCCTCATTTTTCAAGGACCAAAAGAGAGAGAGATAATTAGAATAAGAAACAAATTTTCCATAGAACAACATGGTTGCTCTCTTCTTAGTTTATGAGGGTTGCAAGATACACCCCCCCACACCAAGTCAGTAGCTCATGGTGTCAATGTGGGCATGCTAACTTTTCAGCTCATAGAATTGAGGTGGGCAGCTCCACAAGGCTGATTAGAACCATCAGAAAATGTCGTGTTACAATGAAATGAAGGGAGATGGATTTAGGTCAAGATCTAATGAGCACAATATACAGTGCACTTGTGCTCTGTGCAGGAGAACAAATGGTGAAAAATGCAATCTCTGTAATTTAGGAAAAATTGGCCTTTCTCTGCCATTAGCGTTTAGTTTAACTCTTACCTGGCACAGAAATTTTTTTAAAACAAAAAAATCAAACCAGAATTATCGTATAAGTATTGGAGGTGAAAAAGCAGAGACACCTGTCAGTAGTATTGTGTGCATTTATGAAGACAGTGTGATTTTGTGTCCTACAGCTGACTAGAGCACGTGGGCCCCTTTTGAATTCCTTTTCAACAAGTATAGGACTGCCTCAAGTTTTTCTTAAGACTGGAAGCAGTCCATGAGATAAATTTTCCTTTGCACAGGGAAGATAGAGATGGTGGAAGGAGGGAATTAATTTGGTACGAGAGCCCAGGATTGTCATGCTGAATGTTTTTATATTTTGTTTTAAGTATCTTTTTCAGATAGTCTCATCTGTTGAGTAATTTGTGAGAGGGAACCTGTGGAATCATTCTGCTCATTGTAATGTGTAAGATGTATAGCAAATGTATGACGTCACCAGGGAAGAAGCAAATGAATGCAATAGAAATTCAGGAAAGAAAAGTGTCCAAACAATTGGGGGTGTGTTCTCTTTGTGCATATGCCACTCGTTTCAGCATTCATTGGAATTCAGTGCACAGATTGCAAGAAAAATAAAAACATCTTTTAGGGAGAGGCAGTAAAGGTGAGGTGGAATTCTTCATGGTAAATATCCTTATTTCACTGTTTCCTCTCTAAAAATTACTTGTTTTTAATGGGTAGGTTTTTCTTATATAAATTATGCATACTGAAGTATGTAGGCATTAGGCATTTGAAAGCATAAGGCTAACCATAAAATTCTGGAGTGGATTGTGTACCTAGGCCTGTCTGGGAAAACACCTGTCAGATTTATAGCCAAGCTGAATACAACAGCCCTCTGTGTAACAGAATCAGGTCTTTGGGTCTGCAGAAATGACAGGCTGCTGTTTCCCATTGCTAGGGGGGAAAAAATGTGAGTATAGAACAGTCAAAGAATAGTTCACATAGGCCGGAGCTCTGATGTCTTTGCTGAGATTGACTAATGTGTTATTTGCAAGCAGTTCTGCTGAAATGGAGACTGCCCACAAAGTAAGGTGCTATGCTATACAGTAAGTAAGGGTATCATAATCTGGCCTTCAAGTGCTAATCTACTGGTAATTTTAATATTTGGTGTATTCATAGAAAATAATCACCTAGGATTAACATTTAACATAAGTGAACATAATTCTTGCAGAATGACAAGGGAATTGTATGTTGCATTCACACAAACACCCAGTGCGTTCAGGGGAATTTTTATTGCAATGGATACCACAGTTCAATTACTAAAGCTGAATTACCACCTATATTAAAGTGTTGACACATTACTTGCCATTGGGTGTCTCTGTAACTCCATAAAAACATAAGTATCTGTGTATCTTTCTGCCTGTTAATTAGAAGAATCCATCTAGTGCGATTGTAGTCAGAGAATTCCCTTTAACTCCCTCCGCCCCTTCTGTGATGCTCTCTGGAACTGAGATGGATAACCTAATTTAAGAGCTACGCTCCTCCCATAGTTTGCCATCAGTGTTACTGTCTCTGCATTTCCTCGTGCATTCTGTCTTCTGCTGTAGTTATTCAGATTTATAACAACAGGATCAGGTCAGGGGGGATTGTTTGTCTTGGATTGTAGGTGCCTCTGGCATAGTATTAAAAATATATATGTATATATTCATTCCAGCCTCCCTGAAGATGGACCTTGCAGCATGAGCTATAATAAGTGTTACCATATTGTATTGTCAGGTCTTTGGGAAAAAGATGGTTTTCCTTTTGTGGATTGCACTTCTGGGGTAAGGGGAAGCAAAGGATAAATAACAATGTAAGAATGACAACCTTCTTCCTGCATGCTCCCTGTGTGTCCTTGAGTCACTTCTGCTTACTTTACAAACACAAACATGTTTCCTGGAGTCTGAGCAATGTAAACCAAATACAGCTCAGGCAGTGCAAGATTGAATCTATTCTGCCTCATGCATCAACAAAATGCCTAACATGCCTGTATGCACTGTGTAAGTAATAACAGAAATCATATTAATAACAGAAGTGTCAGCTAGATTGCAGAGTCTGTTCCTGGTGATGATGTACTGGGGAGGCAGGAAGGGCAAAGTGTGATTTCTCACAATTCAGCTGGTTTGTAGTAGTGGCAGCTCAGGAAAGAATTCTTTGACTTCTGAAATAAGCATGAAATAACTTCTACCTGCATAAAACCTAAGTCATTGAGCTCTTTGCAGGGTGAGGCAGAAGGGATGGGTAGGTAAAATCAACACATGCATGCAGTGGTGTAGCGAGGGTGTCCAGTGCCTGCCAGAGCCAGGGGAACAAGCCGACATTTGTGTTTCCCTGGGCACCCCATGCATTGAGCCTCCTTCCTGGCTTGGTGCCCCCTTGCAGCCCAGTGCTTGGAGGTTTGGTCCTCCAGCATTGCCCCATTACTATACTACTACACTCATGCTGTGAACTGTCCTTCTGCATTCTCCCACAGCCTGTCAATTGGAATAACAGCCACTTCCTCGGCATGGCAGTTGTGCGGAGGTATTGAGGCATTTGAATCCATCTGTGTTGATCTCATGCATCCATGATGTGGAGGCCAACATACAGGTGCTTTCTAGACTACACAGCAGGTACAAAATTGCCCATGCGCTGCTGTTTTTCCATAGTTCCTTCCTATCACAAACAAATTCCAGCCAGAGATTGTAAATATAGAAATCTGGCACTTTTATTAGATGTTGTCCTAAAAATGTTGTTTTCTGCTCTGGATCCAGATTTCCAAATCCTGCAAATTTGGGTGCATTCAGGTTCTTTTTTTTTTTTTTTGGAGGGGTGGGGAGACCCATGGGTTAGGGGAAGGGAGGATGGATAGCTGATGCAGCCTTTTGTAGGCAGAAGCTAGCTGAATGAGGAGGTTTGTTTCCAAAGGGTACAGCTTATCCATGACCCTACGCTTTGTGTACTGATTTTCACTTTGCCAAATTGGTGTAATATGCTATAGTCTACTAGAACGTACAAGCCTAACCCAGTGGGCATGATGGCCCAGTGTGACACGTTCACTTGGCTTACCACAGCTGTCTCAAAAGAAAGGAGTCTATGGATATTCATTCCAATTTTGCAAATGGACTTTCTCTTTCTGTTGTACATTTCTTCATATCAGTGGTACAGCTGTTTAAAAAAAGTCTGAAATATTTTTTCATTGGCAAATGGTAAATATTCTTTCCTCATGTGTAGACTTGTTTGGAAAGATAGGCTCTTGGGCCAGGAGCAGTGATTTTAAAATAATTTAATAAGTTAATATGTGATATGCAAGCAAATGTGAAATTGAGGTTTTTCAACTCAATTTTTAAAAGCTGTTTGGTATTGTATTTTTTATTGTCATCCTTCCTGAACAACCCAGTGAAACAGAAGTGGGAAATTTAAGGTTATAAGAAGGCTGATACAGTCTGTCAAACTGGCATCCAGGTATTTCTCTGATACTGGAAGAGATTTACTAATAGACTGAGGTGAATCCTCAAGGATGCTCTGGGAAATCCACCAGTTTCTCTAGTATGCCATCATAGATTAGGGTTGGAAGAGACCTCAGGAGGACACTACTCCAACCCTCTGCTCAAAGAGGACCAACTCCAACTAAATCACAAGCTGTGTTTTACCACATTAACATAAAGGGAAGTGGTACTGAATATGGTACCATCCAAGTACAGACAAGGCAGCAGACAGTTAATGCTTTTATTGGAGCTTGTTTAATTTTGAAACTTTCTCTTTGAAGTCACACTTATTTGGAGGGAAAAAATGAGTAAGAAATAGTTTTCATTAGCATCAAAGGCATGAGACTCCTGGATGTTCATTACCACTACAGGAAGGAAAGCAGCTAGGGAGCTTTGTCCCTCCAAGTGAACTGGGTAACTTTCCTCTTTGTCAGAAAACAGAGGAGTTTTATTCCCTGATGGAGAAGGATAAGAAGAAGAAACATGATGTCTTTTCATTTCACAGAAGAATGGCTTACTTCTTGTTGAGGTGGAATTTCATTGTGAATTAAGGATGAGTGAAAGAGAGATACCCCTAGCATGCCCTGGTAACATTACTCCAGCCTTGAAAAACTATGTGCTGGCTTACCTGGAATAAGACAGTGTTTTGGTGGGTGTGTATCAGGGCTGTCAAACTCATTCTATGTGGGGGGCCACAATGGAGGGCAGCATACCTGCTGGGGGCCATGTATCCACATGGGCTCCCCAACACTTTCCCCTGACACATGTGGCACAACATGGGCTCCCCTTTCCTCTCCCCAATCCTGCAGGCTCTCTGACACCTTCCCTTTTCCCTGCCGTGTGACTCCCCTTCTCTGTGCTGGGTCCTGGACCCTCCCTCTGCTGTGCAGCTCCTGGATCCCCTCCCTACCACCTGGTGGCTGGCAATCAAGTCTCAGTCACAGGCAGGCTGAGCTCCTGCCTCCCCCTGATCACTGTCAGTCGTTCAGCTTGCTAGCCTTTGATTGGCTCATTCCTCAGGTTGGCTCCCACTTTTTTCTTTGCTTGTTCATGATTTGTGCTGTCAATCAAATTAGCAGGCTGACTGACTGATAGTGAGCATTTGGGGTGAGGAACCATGTGGTGGCTCTCCAGGAGTCTGGCCCAGCCTGCTGTGACTGAGACTCTGATTGGTTGACAGACCACAGCAGAGCTGAGCTGGGATTGGCTGGCATACTTCCTTTATTTTCCTGTGCTGTGACTCAGATCCTGTGAGTGAGTCAGTCAGTGTATGTGTATGCACCCATGCCTAGCCCTGCTCTGCTCTGCCCGCAGCCTGTGTTTGCTGTTCATGACTGCTGCAGATAGTTCCCAGGCAGCAGCTCTGTGAGCTGGATCAGTGCCCTGGTGGGCCAGATCCAGCCCATGGCCTGTGAGCTTGACACCCCTCCCCTCATGAACATGATACAGAAACAGAAAGGATGGTGGTGATTGACAGCAAAATAGTTTTTGCATCCTTCAATAGGATGATGATGGTATGCAGAATAGTTTTTGGATTCCATTGCAACATTTTAAAGCTGCTTAAATAATCCAAAGAAATGGTTAAATTGTGTTTTTGTTTCCAAGACAATGAAGTAAAACTTCCCTAGTCTTGCGGACTCTAGTCATACCTTGTTTGTTGCTAGCCACCTGTTTAATATTTAGCCCTTAAAAATGTGTAGCAGGATTGACGGGGGGGGGGGTGAATCTCAAAGTTGGGAAGCTGTACTCTGATAAGCATCCAAAGTGTCCATGAATACCCAACAGAACAGACATCCTTATGTCTAGCAATCACATCGAGATAGGCAATCTTGAAATATAGCTGTACAAGACCATGAGACCAGCCTTTATTCTTGGGATTCTTAGTCATTTATGCTTCTGATTTCAATTAGAACTAGGAAGTGCAGTTACAAAAAGAGGAATAGGGAGAAAGCCTGTTTGTCATTAAAAAAAAAAAAAAAGATTCATTTTATAGGTCAAGCAAAGACTTCAGTCACTTTTTCATATTGTCTGAACTGCTTTGCTTATCTCTCAGATAAATGCTTTGGTTTTACAGTGGCCGCATGAAGCTGAATGCCTGAACTGTGTCTTCATGAAGCCAGTAATTGGTTTACTTGAACAAGAAGGGGAGGAGTTCACTTTGCACCAAAATAACACAATTAAACATTTCTTTGCAAATGCCAAACCTTCCATAGACTCTGCATTTACACTGGTACCATAAGTGAGTGGGGGATCCTGATAACATAACATTTATACTAATGCATGCAAATAGGACCTGTCTCCACAATCAATTTAAAACTCAGGACAGTCCAAGATTTGATTGCTGGTTATGGTGATGAGGTTGATTCCCAAGTGCACTTTAACTTATAACTCCATTGTTACAAGGTTCTTAAACTGTATGTAGTTGTATTGTATGCAGCACTGAGGCGGATCATCACACCTGTGAAGGAAATGCAAATTGTGCTATGCCTGTGGCCTATAAATGCCCATGGACTTTTCAGCAACTTTTCAGAGAGTAAAAATACTCTTGAACCTTGCTGTAAAAACTAATTTCAGAATCATCATAGGAAGCCTCCAGTGCCAATTTATCAGAATGCAAAGATTAACTATGCCCAGGCTCCTCTGACAAGACGACGTAAGGCTGGAGTGAGTTCATTTTTATTATCTCTGGGAGAGACTAAATAGGATTTGCAATCAGCTACTGAATATAACAGTTTTGTTTGTTTTGCTGATTAAAGAGTGCAGTATAAGACTGGAGGAGACAAGTATTTTAAGCAAGGGAAATAATGAAAGATTGCTGAGGGTTTCTGAGTGAATAAATTGTCAGGTCCTGCGGAAAGGGTTAGCACAAGGGTTGAAGAAGCCAAATCAGGTGCTTGCCCATTGCTCGGGACCTGAAATTGTTAACATTGTGTTCAACCTAAATACTCTGTTAGATAGCTCTCTTGTCAACTGCTATGCTGAAACCAATGAGGGTGGGAGGTGACATAATAATTCAAGTGGTTTTTTCCAGTTAGGGTCTACAGCTTTATCTGCCAGTTGCATTTTCTAGTTTTAGTGAGACAATAAGTATTTCTAGGAAACAAAATCTTTTAAAGGAAATGTATAGCATTGCTGCTTCATTGTGATAGCTTGTGTAGGAAGCAAAATGTAATCAATATACTTGGGTTTATGACTGTTGGATGGATTTTCATTGTAACTAGACTTTTGTCACTGATGTACTCACGGAAGATCTATTTATTTATTAGTAAGGAATGACAAATGTTGAGGTATGGTGACAGCAATCCACCATGCTTTTATGTTTCTGCTCTCCAAATCAACGGAATAGGTATGGGTGCGCCCTGGCTTGATCTGCAGGCCTGTCCGCTGCAGTACCTTGCAGTGGTGCAGACTTCACCACCACAGCCACGGGACCAGCCAGCTGCAAGCAGAGCAGGGGAGGCATTGTGGGCAGACAGGTGGAGGTGGGCTGTTGTCACCATGCACTGCCTCCCAACTCCAGCTTTGGAGCAGCTGCCACGGACATGAGATGGTGGGGGCCGGGCTCTTGTCATCTTTTCCCCCCTTCTTCCTCTTCACTCCCATGGTGCTCCAGTTGCTAGGTGGCAAATGAAATGTCATCAGGCAGCTTGTGTTTATATGACCAGAAACTGGACATGACTGGGGCCACCCTGGATATTCAGTTGCCTGGCCAGAAATTTGGGGCTAACTATGGCTTGCTCAAAATTTTCCTTCTCTTTCCTGTAAGGATTCCAAGTACTAAGGTACAACAAGCTAATTTCCATGGGACACATGACAGTTAGTATTGCCTTTAGAGCGTACAAAATACTGGTACGGAAACCCAACATCCTTGCTCATTTTGTTCTCTGTTTACCTCTTCTGACTATGTGCACATTGCTGGATTAGCCACTTTGAACCTGAGACCATTAAGTGTTTGAGAAGGGGAAAAAAATCATTGATCTACTAGACAGGAGAATAATTGGGCTTCAAACAAAAATGTTTCAGAATTCAGTCTGGAAATATGTCAGGACTTTTTCCCCTAAGATTCCAACCACTCACTAGTACACTTGATGTTTTAAAAACACTGCACTGCATGGAAAAGCCTTTCTCATGGTATTAGGGAACTTGCACTTGCAGTGAGAGATAGTATAGAATCATAGACATGAAGGGCTGGAAGGGATCTCAAGAGTTCATTTAGCCCAGCCCCTTGTGCTGAGACGGAACCAGATAAACCTAGATCATCCCTGACATGATTTTGTCTTACCTGTTCTTAAAAACCTCCAGCAATGAATGAGGAGTCTACAGTCTCCCTTGGAGACTTTAGTACTTACCTATCCTTTTAGTTACAAAGTTCTTCCTAAAAATCTAACAAAGTATTTGAAAACTGTTATCAGGTTGCCTCTGTCTACTTTCTTCAAGACTAAACATTCCCTGTTTTTATCTTTCTTCTGAAGTCAAGTTTCCTATAAACCTTTTATCATTTTTTGCTGTGCTCCTTTGGACTCTCCAATTTGTCCACCACTTTTCTGAAGTGTGGTGCTCAGAAATGGGCTTAATACTCCAGCTGAGATTTGATTATTTCCAAGGAGATTGCTCCAATTACTTTCCATGTCTTCTGTGTGACATGCCTCCTAATGCACCTTAGAATGTTCACCTTTTTTTTGCACCTGGATTATGTTGTTGACTCATTCAATTTGTGATCCACTATAACCCTCAGAGCTTTCCTAACAATGCTACCACCCAGCGTTATTTTCCACTTGTAATTTATATTTGATTTTTTTCCTTCTTAACTGTAATACTTTGCACTTTTTCTTGATTGAATTTCTCCTAGTTGGTTTCATATCAATTCTTCAATTTGTCAAGGTCATTCTGAATTCTAATCCTATCCTTCAAAAGACTTGCAGCCCTTCCCAGCTTGGTGTCATCTCCATTCCCCAAGGTGTTAATGAAAATGTTGTACAGTAGCAGACCCAAGGCACATACCTGCAGGACTCCACTCTATACGTAAAGTAGGTAAGCATTTAAAAAAAGGGGGGGGGCTTTTTAAATAATGCTCTTAAACTTGATATTAAGTGTAGAAAAAACTACTGTTAAAATATGAAAACTTTCTTTTATTGTTAGAACATTAATTATCTGGAAATAAAGTCAGCAACCTACAAATGACGTTGTTATAGTCTCATAGTATGGTGTACATATATATAGCGTGACAAGAAATTTTATTGTAGGGAGAAAATAGTAATTTACTGCAGCAGATTTTCCTGGTACTTTGGATTGGATTCAGCAATTATTCTAATTTTTAAGTCGACCCTGATAGTTTATTTAAGGAGAACCTCAAGGTTCACTACATTTTTATATCTAAGTTGGGCTGTATGATATTTACATAATTCTAAATGGTATAGGTGCAAGATCAAATTTTGAACTCCTGGAAAAATCTCCATCAATTTCACTGGGAGTTTTATCTTAAAAGGAGTAAAACTGAATGCCATAAAATCGTTGACTCTGTGTTCCTTCCTTACCCTTGTTAGAGAAGTTGCTTGAGTTTCAATTGGCAAGCAGCCCGTGAGTTTCAACACTTTATACCCATCTATCAGAGTCAAAACAGTGACTACTAAAGTCTGAAGCAAATTTAAAACAACACTGATGTATTAACATAACACATATGACAACAGGGATGGCCTCATTCCTCACTAGTTGTCCCCTCAAATGTATTCCCACAGTCTTTAGTTCTGCTCCCTTAGGGGTGCTGTCATTTACCGTCCAGGCTATGATTGAAGATCCTTTGGTAGCTTGATGAGATGATGGAGCTCCTGTTGATGATTTGGCCTGTGAGGCGGGGGTCCCATGTAGTCTGAACAGAATAAACTAACGTGTGCCACGCTGCCACTAGAATGGACAGCGACGAGTGGAGGGCGGACGATGCTTGTATAGGCTGTTTCCCGCCAGTTCCCCTGATTGCCAGAACCCTCAGATTCCCGCTGTTTCCCTTGGTTAACAGACCCCTTCTCTGTATATGGCACTAAGCCTGCATACCTCACACTGAGCTCTGCACACGGCATGCTAAGCATGTGTCTCCCTATGAGTGACAGATCGTATACTGCCCTTTAGCTCCCTCTGTGGTGGCAACAACATAACTTGTCTTAAAACAATAATCTCTAACACCCTGACCTCAGTGTTTTTTTCACCATAGTTTTTGCCCCATCAAATTCACTCTAACTTTGTGGAATTGTTGCTTTCAGGCCGTTTGTCCCTAGCCGGGCTATACTGAAAGAAATTTGTCTTCTGCAGATGGTGAAATCAGTGGGCATGATGGATAAGAGATGCTGTGTCTGAATAGCCAGTTTAGATACATGGGAAATAGAGTCAAAGATGAGGAGGAGACCAGGATGAGGGCTGTACCCAAAATAAATAAATAAATAAATAAACAACCAACCCACAACCAACCACCAGGGAGGGGAGAAGGCAGGAGAAAGAAAAGCTGTGAGGAAGAGAAGCAGGAATGGGAGCGATCATTTGTTGTATAAGTGGCACTCCAGAGTAAAGGTTATAAATTAAACCATTTATTTTAAAAGGCCAATTACTGTCATCAGACCCTAGAAAATATTAAATAACTAAGCACATGGGACCAGATGCTTATCTGCTCCTGAGAAGCATTTGCTACTCCCACAGTAGAGAGGGCACATAAATAGTTTGAAGTCATCTTTGCACTCTCCCAGTTATGGGGCCAGCAGTAGAGAGCTGATCCAATCATAGCGTAAATTAGAGCAGCCTCAAGGTGTCTCTGTCATGCGCAGGCTGACAGTGGACATTGACTGTTCCAGTGTTTGGGGAACATGGAGATGTAAGGGAGTTCTGGCCTTGTCTTTTCCCTGGCCGTTCCACATGTGTTGGCCACCAGGATAGGGGTGGAGTAGAAGCTGTTATCATCTGCTGTTGCCAGGAGGTTCTTTTATGGCTTTGTGCTGCTGGAGCAACAAAAAGCAAATGCAAAGTTTTGAAGAACCAAGATGCAGAAGCTCAACCTTTTCTGAAGTCCTATGATGAGAGAGGTTTTTCAGACTTACTCGAAACTCTTGACTTTTCACAACCAATCCTTACAGTTATTGAAGATTAGCTTCACTTTGAGACCACATTGGGTAATGGTCAATAACTTTCAAAGCTGTCCTTCTGTTACTTCACTGCAAGATGACTTTAGCTGTTGTGTATCTAGCTTCATTTCGTATACATATACAGAAATACACTGTTGATGCCGACTTACTGCCACTTGCCTCATGTATCATAGTGTGGAATTTCCCTACAGAGAGAACAGACAATAACTGCAGTGTCGCCTAATGTATTCCACCCTAAATAATGTATGGTAATTATGGCTATAAATCTAGCCTTTTTAATTCTGGCTACTATTATTAGAATTTCAATAAACATCTGAAGGAAAGGACTGCTCAGAATCCCGAGGCCCAAATACAGGGTTGGTATCCTTTAGGCCCAGTAAACAGGATTGTTTTGTTGGTATAAGATAACCAAGGACCATTTGTATTTCACTTTTGCCACTGAGTTATGGCCGTAACTTAGCCAGTTAATAGACAATGTTCAGGCAAGCAATAGTCTACCCAGTTACAGGGGGAAAAAAAAAAATTCTTCAAGTGGTGGTTGAAAAGGAAAATGGGAACTAGTCACAGGAACCATCATCTGATTCCAAATCTCTCAATGGCAGTCTTTTCTTGTGCCAAATTAGTGCACATAATTATCACATTTGCACGTATGTTTTATTATGAAAATGGAGACCATAATGGCAAATAATTCTCTCCATGCACTTTCCAAGCCACTGCAGTTCAGAAAATGGGAAGGAAACAGCTGTTGTGGGCCAGAGGAATCATGGGCAAAGCTCTTGGAAAATAAATCCTTCGCAAGGATAACATGACTTCCTTGATAGTTCAAGGCGAATAAAAAAGAAAGTGTCTCTTGAAAGAAAGAAAAACCATTGCCAAGAATCATCCTGTTTTTGTTGTTTGCTTTAGTGGGAGATGAATGTTAGGAAGTAAAGCAAGTCTTGTGATGCAGGAGAAAACATCGCCAAAATGAAATGGCCATTCCTTCTGCAAAACTCTCTTTAGTATTCTTTGAAATTTGAGATATCCTGGTTTTTGTCTATAGCATTATGTAGAAATTAAACATGATGTATGTGGAATAACTAAACAGCATCTCTGGCTTTGATTAGGAAAGATTCATTTTTAGCATGACTGCAGTATCAGTAAAAACAAAGAAAAATAATAAAAAAAGGGGTGTAAAATTCAGTGATAAAGCAGCAGCCAAGGAACTGAAATGACTCCTTCAGAGCTGCTCCCACTCTGCATGCCTATGGAAATTGCTGGCTTTGTCTCTGGGGTATGTTTTGTGATTCTCAATTAACAACCTGTAGCTTGAGTCACACAAGGCAGCAGCTGACAAACTCAAACATAACTATCTCACAGAGACTGTTGCTTGCATTGATCTCAGCTGAGGCTTGCTACCTTAGAAATCTGCAGTTCCTGACCTACTGCTTTGCCAGGCAATTGGTTTTGGCATTAGCATTAGAAGATACAGTTGCTTTAAAACATGACAGCTGTACAAGAGACAGTGTTTGCAAAAAACGACAAAAATTAAGTTGAACAGAAGGGCTCAGCCATGTTGCTGTGGGACCCAGATGTGTAAAGCTGGTTCCGGCTGTGACTTTATTTTAGCTGTAGAGACAGTTTTACAGCGGCTGTAATAAACAGCTATTGGTCATAGATGCAAAAGTAACAACTGGAAAAAATCCCCCTCAGAAGTTGGCATCAAAGTTCCTCAGCTACCAGTGTCAAACACCTCAACAAAAGGTACTTGGAGTGAAATAGAGACACTAGGGCACATTGATGGAAAAGAGGAGGCCGAAAGGAAGCGTGGTAAAGAACTGGAAATAAAGAGATGGAACCCAATTATTGCTGGAATTGCAAAGATGTGCCAGTGTGTTTTCAGATTTCATTTAATCTTTTACAGACTTTGAAATGCATTCAAGGGAACCAGACTCTACAATTTTTTCAAGGTATTTGAACTTCTAATGGGGACAAGCCACAACATTGTGCCATTTTAAGGTAAAGGCATAGATGTGCATTCTACTCCACCCCCCCATATACATGAGAGAGAGACAGAGAACAAATATTGTATATTATGAGAGTAATGAAGATGCCTCCAGAGCTTTGGCAGAGAACTTTCTCTTGACCTTTTTGAGGCACATCATCCCTTACTGAAAGCACCTAAAAGATGAGAAGTGAGCTATATTCAGCAACTCCCTATAGATATCAGAACACATGTGCAACTATGAGTGCTGCTTGTTGTTGTAGAGGTTCCAGGTTTCTTTGGAGATATCAGAAGATGGTTAGTGGGTGTAACCTTTTCATTGCATAGTTAGTGATGCCAGTGTATTTATATAATTTCAAAAGAAGGAGAGCTAAACAGGCAACTGCCCCTGAGGCTTGAAGGAGGGGAAAAAAAAAAGCAATGTTAGTCACTCATTTACTCATTTCTGTTGGTGGTAAAAATGAAGCAGAATCTTAGCTCCACCACTCCTCTTTGCTTGCCTTGTGCATGTTTGCTAACACTAGTCAGTGTTTCTTACATCCCAGAAGATTTTCAAGAGTGCAGATGACACTCTTGATATGAAATTGCCTGTATTAGCGTATTCTCCTTCTTCCCTCCTGTGTCATAGATTAGAAGCTGTTCAGAAAAGCTCTGAGAAGCTCTCTTTGTGTGTTGACACAGCGCCTAGCAAAATGGGCTCCCAAAGTTGATTGGAGTCTCTGGATGCTCCTGCAGTATAAACATTTAATAATAATAAATCAATTAGTTGTATTTGCTTTAAAAACTTCACAGTCTCCGCTAGGGAGGTTTTAACAATGCAGCCTGATCTTCATCAGCATGGACTTAATTTCATAGACACCTGCAACGTACACTCCAGAAAGTCACTGGTGGATGGTAGTGTTACCACTTGAATTGTTCATCCTATCCCAATTCTCTTCTAGTTATAGAACATGGGTCATTCTCTCCTTCAGACAGGATTTTAGCTACTCTGCTGGAAGAAGTCAGAATTTCAGGAGGCAAAAGAATAGTAGTAAGACAGTATCTTTTTTTCAAGACATAGTCTTTCAAAGCAGTCCAGTTAAAGCAATCAATTCCTCTGAATCACAACCCTCCAGCAGATGACCCCTGTGTAAATCAGCATTTTCTAAGAGTTACCATATATAGGTGTATGAAAATACAATATGAAATATCTGTTGCTAACGTCTGTTATGGTGATACTGTAGAGTACTTAGATTATTGAATTTAACTTCAACAATTGCTAGCTCATTTCATTAGATCTTGCTTTCTTTTTGACTCTAACCAAATCTGCCAATATTTGTCTGTCTTCAAGATGTATGGTATTGTAGTTGATTAAGACAATTATGACTTAGTTTGGATGAAATCCACATTGATTTACTGCTCCCAAATCTGACAGTATTTTGCACAATTTTTTTTTGAGTTTCTAATCCAAAACACACATTTATTTTAATAACTCCTTTGGACACTTTTATATTCTGTCTCTGAACATCTAAATTCTTGCTGACCTCTCCTCAACAGTATTTGTATTATCTATAATTAACATTGGGATACCACAATAAATGTGAAATTTTGAATTTATTTTGCATGAGGAAGTAACATGAAGCAGGTAACTTCCTGTGCACTTCAGTATACTCAGCACCAGACATCAGATCCTTTCAAAATTGAGAAGATATACTTCCCCTGAAAATTGCTGCTATGAAATTTATAAGATAAACATGAATCTATCTTCCTGTTTTTCATGACAGGAGCAATAGGAGAGCACCATTCAGTTGATTAATGCATCCTCGTGACTATATTCTCCAACTCTGCCATTCCTTTTGGCAGCTGTGGAGTTGTTAATCTCTAAACAACGTTTGCAGTATAGAGGTCTGCGTTTCAGAGCAGTCGTGATATGATATCTTTACAAAAGGCTAAAGTTCATAGCAGACTAAAACTGATCTGATTTGTATGTTCAATTAAGCCCTTGCGTTTGTTTTAAAATGTTTCAGTAAGCCATCAGTCAACCTTGCTGTCGTACAACTGTTTTAAGAAAGTGCACGTTCTGTGCATACTCATGATTACATCTGCTGTGTCCTGGGCCAGATTGACCCTGTCTTTCTTCAGTTCTACCAACCCTTTATGCTTTGGCATATGCTAGCACTTTCTGACTTTTTTTCTTTTGTTCTCTGAGTGTCTAGTTTCACAACTGGACAGACTCAATGTTTTGAAATGTTATCCTTTAGTGGTGCTGAGCAATTTCCTTAATACTGTTTAAAGAAAGCTCTTTTTTTCTTTTGTAATCTCTTTAAATATCACTCTGAGCAGATGCAATACATTTTTTTCACACTCCTTCTTTTGTTTGTAAAGTGCCAAGCTAAAAAAAGGCTATGTTCATGCACATGTTGCTAAACCACTTTTGTACTTTTAAATGCCTCATTCCCAGTACAACAGGTTAACAAGAAAATGTGTAGGCAAAAATCATGTATCAAAGTCCTGATTCTGAAAACCAGGGGCGTTGCAGGAGCTGGGCTTATGGGCCTCGAGGCCTGACTCCCAGCACCTGAGCCCCGCCTGTGGTGGCAGTTGCAGCGGTACGGGCCCCGAGTCTTAGCATCCGAGCCCCACGTCTTTTCGTGGGCCAGTGGCACTTCTGCTGAAAACTAATACTTAGGTGAATAGCTCACCTTTACATAAAGGTTACCATACATTCTTCACTTGGGCTTTTCCTTTCAACGGTGTAATTCATTTAGCAGGCACTCTTTCATTAAGCAGACATCCTTAACATTTGTTTAATAGCATGTTGAGAGAATTTTCTTTATCGGTGATGTGCATTTCAAAACTCAATACTCTCTGGCCAGCTGTTTTCCCTCAGTGGTATCTAAGGTGCCTTCAGTTAGCCCATACTTGGAATTGCTAACAGCTATGATATCTTAAATACTAGTGTTTGTTGGGAGATGATGGTAAAGGCTGCACTTTTTAATAGCACCTACTTTATGCGAATGCGAAAGTGGTTTGGAATTAAATGCACAAGCATAAGACTTCAAATTTTTTGTCATTAACTTACTCCAAGTATTTGGTACTTCTCCATAATATTTTGTGGTGGCTCTACAGGATCACACATTATTGAGACAATAAGTATTGAGATATCTTTTGCATGTGGTTCCTTCCATTTCCCAGTTTTTGTGTAAGTAGTCACTGGGTTGGTGTTACAGTGAGTCACAGTCAGTCACTGAGTGTATGTATAGATATTACCAACATAGTCTCTGTCAGACATGACTAACGGTTGCACAGAGTTTCTCCAATTTAATTTTTTGCTTTTCATTAACATCTTACAGGGTTATTTTTTAACCTTGCTTACTCTTCCACTTTTTAAAATGTCTGTAAATGATCATTTTTTATATTTTGCTTTAAATTCTGAAAGTATGAGATTAACAGTATTGATGGTGATATAGTAGCACATGTTGCTTTTTAAATAGAATGGAGCATATAATTTATATTACCCTCTTTTTTCAGTGTTACTTGATCTTCTTGCCGATATGTGGAAGGAATTGCTTCTTTAGTATAGGAAGTCTTCACAGTAATCAGGAATTCTTTTTGCTTTGCTGGGCAATTTAGATGTAAAAATGTTGCTCTTTGTAGTATATCACAGTTTATATTTCAGTGATGGGGGAATGGTTATAGTGTTTCTGACCTTATCGTAGTGCTATGAAGAGACTAAGTAACAGCAGATAACTGAGTGAAAGCCATACATGCTCTTTTGAGGTAATGTTTATTGTGGGGCACAATAGGCCAAAACATACTGTTAATCTTAGGAAATTATTTCATCTGTTGTTAAGGTCAGAAACAAAACACTAACTAGTATTTTTACTTCATCGGATGGGTGAAACAGGACAAATGCAGTGGAAACACAGTGAAGTGCTCCCAAATTTGTTATATGGACCATCACACACAGGTGTGGAAGCCCTTTATGTGTAATCATTTGCAAGTGCTGACATGGTTATTGCAGACAGTGGACTCTGACCAAAGAACCAGGAATCATGCTGTCTTATATTTTCCTTCTCCAGACCCCTATCCCCAGCAGGAGGAGTTGACGTGGTATCTGGAGGAGAGAAGGGGGGGGTGGATAGAACATATTAGATGATCCAGACTCCCGGCTCTCCTCTACTCAGCTCCTCTATGGGGAAAACAGTAGATTGCTTGACAATTGGCCTTCTACTTTCCATTTATTTAAATTCTTCCCCAGCTTTTCAGGGGCCTCCTGTCCATTTAGGTGTCCCACTCTCCCACTCCTTAGTTGTCTAAGAGTTTGTGGGGGTTTTTTTGTGTTTTGTTTGTTTTTTCCCCTCAGGATGCTGTGGGGCTGGAATGGGAAGGAATTTTTCACATTGGGTCAGTTTGGCTGAGGTCTGGTGGATTTTTTTTAAACCTTCCTCACAGTGTTGTGGAGGCATAGTTGGCTCAAAGAGAATAGGACTTGAAAGTTTAACATTGCAAAATGTAAGTCTGTTGACCACCTCATGATCAACCACCAGCGTTTGTGGTGGAAGAAAAGCTCAAAGGTCGTGCTCTGAGAGGTAAATGAGACCTGGACTTGTCTAGTGGACTGTCTGCCTATAGGAAAAGTGGAGACGTAAAATTCTTTTGGAGCAAAATCCACCTTTGGTAGCTTCTCTCTAGCAGCTGGGTGAAGGTGAGAGGGTTCAGAAGCAAGCTGAGACCCAGGAGTAAAGTGAGGAGGGTCTACACAGAATTATTTGTTTTATGCTGGGAACTGTGTAGTTGCATTCTGGGCCCAGTTAAATGCCCTGGTAGCTGAGAAAGGGGAAAACAGCTATAGCAACCTCTTTCAGTAGGCAGTTGTGGCCTGCTGCTTCAGATCCATCCCCGTGCCTGTCATCCGTTCACTGTCATGACTGGCCCATCTACACCTAGTAGGAACATGCTGACTCCCTCTGTTACTCTGGGCAAGTCAGCTGACCTCTCTCTGTTTCCAGAGACATGAAATTAGAGACAAGCTTACTTTGCTCAGTGGGATGTTGCAGTGATTAATAGCTGATGGCTGCAAAGTGCTTTGAAAATTGAAAACACTATTAAAGTGTTTGTAAGTGTTCAGAATATGGTATTTCTGGTGTTGGTGGTTAAGGTAAATGGAGAAAAATTCTGAGCAAAATGGGGCAGTTCCATGCTCATTTAAATGTATAGTTTGCTTTATAAACACAGTATTGAGCAGATAAGAACGGCCAGTGTAAGCCTAGAATAATCAGAATAATTGTTTCAAATGAAACTGTTACCAGCTGATGATGTAGGCCAATTAAAAAAAAAATCTGTGTGCCAAATAAATAAAATGGAACAGAACAACTTACAAGTGCAAGTAGATTATGTTCTTAAGAAGGCCATAAGAATGGATGAATGTACCATTTGCTGTTCTCGTTAGACCCTCTTTGACATAAGAATGAGAATATACATAAAGCATTTCAAGTATTCTAATTCTGTGATAATTTATTCATAAGATAAACACTGTAATACAAATGGAAAATGGCCTAAAATTAATCCTCTCTTGTTAGAGAATGTTGTAATGCAAACACAAAACATAGACGTTGTATCCTTGTTTCTGACAGTCATGCCACTGATACTCTGTGAATGAGGAATTATTAAAAGATTGTAGAAGAACTGTTTCTATTTACAGGAAATGGTTTTTACTTTTCATGATGGTACTTTGTCTTAGGATAAGAGGTTACAGACAGTTTGATTTTTTGTCATAATGTATCAAATTCAAATGCTGGAATTAAGCTTTGTACGGATTCACTTTAATAGCACAACTATGAGCATGTATCCAGGAAATCACTTGTTTACTCCACAGTGAAGATGACCATCTGTACCTAGAGACTACCTTTTCTAATCAATAGGGGGCATACTTTTCTTTGATATTACAGAACTGTAATCCATATTTTGCCTTGTTTCTGACATTGCTACTAGCAGTTATCAAAAAAAAAAGCTTATAGAATTGGATGAAAATAAATGCAGGGAAGTGTAAGACAGGTCATACTGCAACAGTAAATCAGAGCATTTGTAAGGATTCAAACTCTAGGAAAGGGCACACAGAGGGAGGGTGAAGTCAAATTACTTGTTACAATGTGAAAAGAATCCATAGTCATGATTCAGCCCTGCTTTCATGCAATGTAATCTGCATATTATTTGAATTTTGGCTGTTTCTCTTTGAAGTCTTGATGTCCAATTGATTTTCTTGAGAACCATTGTTAAATCATCAATGGAGTGATTAGGAAGATGGAAGTACTCAGCAACTGGTTTTTTTGTGTTGTGATTTCTGATGTCAGTTTTGTGTGCATTTATTTTTCTGCATAGGGACTGTCCTGTTTGTCCAGTGTATAAGGTGTGGGGGCATTTCTGGCACATGATGGCATAAATCACATTAGTGGATGAGCAGGTGAAGGACCCTTTGATGGAGTAGCTGATTTGATTAGGTCCTATGATAGTGTCTTTAGTGCAGATATGTGGACAAAGTTGGCAGTGTGGTTTGTTGCAGGGGTGTGTGCCTGCTTTAATGTTTCTGTTGTTAGGTCTGTAGTTGCTGGTGAGTATCTGTTTAAGGTTTGGGGGTTGTCTGTAGGCAAGGAGAGGTCTGTCTCCCAAGGCTGGAGAGAGTGAGGGGTCATCTTTTAAAATAAGCTGGAGGTCCTTAATTATCTGTTGTAGAGGTCTGACTTGAGGGTTGTGTGTGGTGACCAGTGGCATTCTGTTGTTTTTCTTTTTTGGGCTGTTCCTGTAGTAATTGACTGTGGGGTACCCGTCTGGCTCTGTCAATCTGTTTTTTTTACTTCTCCAGGTGGGTACCATAGTTTTAAGAAAGCTTGATAGAGATCCTAAAGATGTCTGTCTCTGTCTGAGGGATCATTATCAATGACTAAAAGGAATGACTGTACTTAATTTTCAGTGTTGTGTTTTTTATTTATTTATTTGTGTTGAGGGCTCCTTGGCTATCCACCATCTTTGTTGTTTAGCCTACAAAATTACCACAGCTGCTTTTAAACAATAACTAAAATATCAGTTTCTGCCTATGAATTTTTTTAAAGGAGAAAAAAACCTGTTCAGGCAATGGCTTTATATGTAGTCAGTCAGGTGTTCACTGGTTTGCACTGTCAGCACTGCAAAGTCAATCTAGATGCGTCTGCCAAGCAATCTTCTTTTTTTTCTGATTTCTGCATGAACAACTGCAAAATTGAAACTGGCTTACTAAATAGAATTTTGAAGAGGGTTCTAATATGGAAGGTATTGTGATTTTTTGATGAACAAGGAACTATATATGTCTTCATGGGACTGGAACACCAACTCCAATCCGCTGCTAAGCCGAGCATAGAGCAGTCTAGTGGACAGGTGAGGAAAATAGTTTGAGATCTTTTCTGGTCCCCAGATTTTGTAGGCACCCAAGGACTGTTCTGCTTCCCAAGGTAAGTTAGAGCAACCCAGAAACTGTTGTAGCCTGAGGCTAACTCTCAAGCTCTCATGGCTCACTCCATCCTGATATACCTATCTTCCTTCACCAGCTCACACCCTTGGCTCACCAGTTCTCGGGCTTTTAAATAGCTCGCTCTCTCTGAATTCTCAACACATGGAAGAGGTAATTTCACAGCCCTCTTGTCTATATATCCTGTGACCGTGTTTTTACTTTTCATTGTTTGCGTAGTGACCTTTGTTTGAATGTTCGTGTTGCTCAGTTGAATGCCTTTCTGAGGCATTAACACTGTTGCACTGGCAGCGTGTGTTGTGAAGTGAGCACCACACAAGCACATTGCTGTTCAAGAAAGCAACTAATGGGGTCATTATCTCTTACATCGGGATGGGAAAGTAAAGTTCATGGGTAGTGAATCAGCCTATTAAAGAGGTTAAAAATAGGCTGAAAAACTGTGCATTGTGGATATTCTAGCACCAGTAGGCAATCCACAGCAATTGGAAGCAGATTTGTAATTGCTTTGAAGTGTTTCATTTGAAAGGTTATGCCTCTTTAAACCTTTTCCCCCTTTGTCTATGTGTCACACCTTGTGACAAAATATTCAGGATAGACTGTTGTGCGGACATCTTGACACATTGCTGTGAAACTCCCACTACTTTGGCTACATTTATGCTGGCAGCCTACAATTCAGTTCCTAGATTTTAATGCCAAATAGCAGATCTCTTTGAATCATGGCTGTCAGATATGCACATTAGAAATTGCTTTGAAAAGTCTTAGTGGGAAGTGTGAGGTAACAACAGGTTGATTTATTTTAAAGCATTACAGTAGTTGGTTGGTTGACTTCAGCTTTTCCCCTTGTCTTTGTTTTCTCCACACTCCTTTCATTTTTTTTACAGAATTTTGTTTGTGATTGTCACACAGCAGATTTTCAGTTTTCACATTACCATTCTCCTCATTTTATGCTGTAGCTTCCAATTTCTGTATGCTCTTCTTTTCAGATACTTAGGCCCAACCGTACAGACAGCTGTGTAGGTCAGTATCTGCCTGCATCAATTACACGTGTGAATTAGAATTTGGAGTGCACATATAATCGTGTGTACTGTAACTTAAAATTGGACTTAATAGATCTCACCCGACACCTCTTCTTTATTCCTACAAAGGAAGAGTGATGCTGATATTTTGTTTCTTTGACTAAATATTTGTTCCTTTTCTTACATGTATAGAAACACCACCCTGAAGTTGTGCGTGAATGAGATTTGGGCTTCTTCAGGTAGATTGCAGAGATGATTTCTTATTGAGGGTGTGTGTTTCAAAGCATGCTCATACATTTTAAGAAGCAATAAAAGTTCAGTAAACTTGATGCTGAAAAGAGAGCTAGAAATTTTAACCAGTTGCGTGACTGGGTGAAGAATAAGCTGAAATGCTAATAAGATTTAATACCTTGCTAAGCAATGCCTGCTTCCTCTCAGTTCTTGTCGCTGGCCACCTAATCTTTTAAGATGGTGAAAACCTTGTAAGAAGAGGTTTGATGGGAGTTGATATTTATTAGTATTTTGAGGGCACTCAGCATCTCAGAACTTCCAATACTTAAATCCATTTGGCTTTATCTCTTTTCTGATTCAAAACCCATTGTAATCAATGGGAGTTTTTCCAACGACTTCAGTGGCTTGGGATCAGGCCTCAAATCAGTAAGACATTAATTCCTTCTGGGTTACTTTATAGTTCTCAGCAGGAGATGGTTTCCCCCCCCCTTCCATTTATTGCACAAGTGCTCAATTTGCAGCTCACATTATTAAGCATCTTTTGAAAATAATAAGTCTGAATGTAAGTTGATTAATGTTTTAACTCTAACATCCAACAGTAATTGATCCAAATTTGTTACACATCTTTGAATGCTGAAAAAGTTGTGTCCCCTGAAACCTCTTTTCCTAGCCCATGTCAGCAGCTGACATGCACTTTTTATTTTACTAACTACTTGGTATAAATCACATTAGAGCTCTTTATTACTGGACTTCAGGTTATGACAGAAGTATTCCAATAGAGTGGGGCTAAATTCCTTCATAAATCACTCTTCGGATGAATATTTTGATGGTAAGTTGCTCGATCTCCAAGGACTTGAGTCCAAAGCTATCATTTGCACATTTAACAACGTCATGTTAGAATATAGCTGTATTTGAAATATATTTCCTACATACTTTTTCTCTATAGTAGAACTCGTAGAGCTCTGAACAATTCAATTTTACACAGAGTGATTACATTTTCTGAAGGATTTCCACATGTAATAGTTGCCAAAAGACCATTAATATCACTGAAATATTAGAGGAAAAGAAATGGGAAAGCAAGTATTAGGAAGAAAATGTTAGGTATAAGAAATTACATAGATAGTTGCTTAAGCCGTGGGTCTTCCTATTTTGCCACTGGGTCTGGTTATTATTCAGTTTTCGTGTAGGAGTTTAAATTAAACTCTATGCTGGAAAAGCATTGTGTGGTATTTATGTCAAAGCTTCAAAGTCTGCCTCATTATCAAGGCGTGCTTTGGATTTTTTTTAAATCGTCTTTTATCTTCTGTCTTTGAAACAAAACTATTTTGAAGTATAAAAACAGGTGAGACATCTTTTATAACAGATTCATGAAAAGGGAAGTGAGGGAGAAGATTTATCAGATGAAATGCAAGCAAAAGATCATTTGAAAGAGTAAAATGAAAAGTAATATAATTGTGCCAGGTTACAAGCACAAACACAAATTGCCTTTACTTGGTTTACAGGTATCAACAATCAACAGTAGGTACTATATTTATAATGTATTTTTAACATTTGTACACATTATGTTGCATTACAGTTAGTTCCTTCAAATCTTTTTACTGTAAAGTTGCAAGTGTATAAATGACAAAGGAACATTGAATTGAAATAAAAATTCTTTCCTACCACATTAAATTCAAATTCTAGGTTTTGTTTAGAGTTTGGAGTCTGGTCATTGAAAAAGCAATTTAAAGAAACAAAATCCTCCTATTAATTCTTATTAGAAAATACTGTACCTATTTAAAAATCTCTAAATAGTGGCTAGCACCTCTGCTTAACATGCAGAAGGTCCTGGGTTCAATTCCCAGGGGGTTGGACTTGATGATCTCACAAGGTCCCTTCCAGCCCTATGATTTGATTGATTGAAATATCAATATTTGGAATTGAATGCCTTACTTTGTACCTATATTTACAATTCTTTGTACTTGGAACCATTTACTGTGGTCCAGCTATATTCTGATCTATAAAATTATGAAGATCATGCAGTTGTGTTTTGTAATAAGTAAGGAGCAGCCCCATGATTATCTTAATGTATATCTACATGAGAAACATACGACAACCTATGTTAGGAACTGTGAAATTGACAAGTCTCTCCGGTGGCAAGTGGGATCCAGCAACCTGGGATTCTCACCCCAGTTCCTAGGAGAGAGCAGTAGCTAGCCACTCAGCTTTTCAGTGGAGTTTGGAGGGTGGGCAGAAAGCTCTAGGTACCCACCTTGTAAACTTCATGGCACCAGCCATGAAACTGACAAGTCAGCCAACAGCTCATGTAAGGGACACCATGTCTACAGAGCTGTTATGTCACCCCTAACTACACTGGCGTAGACCTTATGCCTCTCATGGAGCCAGAGTTATGTTGGTGTAGTAGGTCACATATTTCAGCAGGAGATTGTTGGAAAGGCAAAGATCTTTTTAGCTTTGACACCACTGGCTAGTGCAAAAGAGTCTCTACAAAGCATTTTGTGTTCCAAAGGAGAACATGCATAGCATATTTTTCTCATTGGGCTAGAAGAGGAGGATGTTTAACCTAATGGATGGTCTTGAGCCTGGTGCAAGAATAATATTTGCATTTTGGAGGTGGGGGGGGGTGCACAGTGATGGGCTTTACATGCCCCAAAGGATGGCTATGGAAATAGTCACATGCTTAACTAATGTTATTTAAGTGATGACTGAGACCATTGTATAGAAGCATAAAATTGCCATTTCTGAAGGAGGGAGATTGTCGTTTTAAGTCCAACAGGAGTTGGCACAAACCAATAGGATCATGCCCACAATGTGCTTTTTGCTTTTAATTTAAGGTGAATTTTTGGATTTTTCTCCATTTATTCATTTGCTGTTTCATTTGATTTTAATTGGGAAATGCAAGTTGTCAGAGCCAAGGACTGAAAATATTATGTCAGTGCAATGTCTGTAATGTTACTTTGTGACTTCTCAAAGAAATATCTTATATAGACTCTCTGCAGAGATCCCTGGGTATCCATTGATCATTAATGGCATGCAGAATGGAAGAGTGGCCCTTTTGGATCTGGACTAAATCAGGGCACTGTTTTATTACAATGTTATGAAAAATCTTTGTACCTAAAGTGTTGATCTCTGAAAGGAAACATCTTCTTAACTAACAATGACAAATTTTTTAGCCCAGACTTATAATTTTGCCTGCACGGTTGTGTGGGCTACTGCTTGTGCCTGAAGTGGGACTTTGTGATCACAAATGTGTTTTGCACATGTGAATGATGATAAAAGCTTTACATTTGTGGGTGTAATCAATTGTGTATGCAAAAGCGGGCGTAAAAAGTTGAGAATCTTAAACTGAACTGAAATGTGTGCCTCGCTGTTTTTCTTTATGTATTAAAATACATGGGGTTGAACTGCTAAGTGGCATTAGTAATAGCCTCAAGATGTACAGTAAGCTACCGTAAAATTTTTGTATTGCTGGAGAATATTCTCCAGTTTAAAAAGAATCTTTTTAAAAAAACCAAGCATAATGTTGGCACAAAATAATGATGGGACGGGGGTATTAAAATTAAAATGAAACTTGTTTTGAGATGTAGCCAGCAGAGCACGTTAGTTAACAAGCCCTGTACTCAGAGCTTTGCTGACGTTTTTAATTATACTCTGTGTAATGCTAATTTTAATACATACTTGAGAATGTGATATAAATAAACTAAAGACTATTATTTGAAGCTGCATTTTCATGGCTGAAATTGAGCTGAGACTTAAAAAGAGACAGGATGAAAGATTGGAAGATGAGCTGTAAGGATCTGGACAGTGTAAGCAGCAAGATAAGCTCAATGGAACCTAATAGGTTTTGTTTTGTTTTTGTTTTTCATTCTGGAGCTAGGACCAAACTGCAAATTCTCTAGTGGCATGAGATTTAAATGTATTTTAAAATCCTGTTGTATTGGAGCCATGTGTTAAATGACACCAGATTATATGGTACTACTTGTCAAGGATGCTATCGTCTTTATTGTCATAGCACTTAACAAGACTTATTCTCAGGTCCATGCTGCTTATTTTTGCAGATCCCTGATGACCCTTAATCTACCATTAAAAAGTAGCTGTGTAAGTCCAGTTTATAGCATGTGGCCATATTGGTCCTGTATTTTGATTACCTTAACTTACACTCATATTTGCATGATTGATTTCTTTTGTGTGTAAGATAAGTAAGAAGTAGGTTGTATAATGATGAGTGCTTCACAGGAATCTTCTGCAAGCATCTGAATCTGGCTTGGAAAATACAGACTGGAAGTAAAGCAGAGACAGGATTTTTTTAAAGAACATTTCAATATTTCCTTTTTCTAGTTGTATGGGACATCCTGTAAGGTAGTCACTTTCATATGTGGTGAAAGGTTATTCACGCTGTTTGATCCTCAAAAATGTTCTGGTATGGGCTTGATTCAAGCTTTATATTATGGGTTGGTCATTACATTAACCATACGATTTTATTTCCAGCAAATTCAGCAGTCTAGTACATGGTGCATGTATACTATACAACTTACTGATTATGCTAGGAGCTTGCATGCTATCTATAATCATCACAGTATGAGCCCTAGTTTTTCAAGGGCAGCATACAGACTCAGTATCTTATAAGAGAGCCATAGCTGCCTAACTTTTTTTTTAAAGAACAATTATCTAAATGTTAAGGTTCATGGGGAATAAATGAGAGCAAAACAGTGTCACCCAATGGTAAAGAAGGGTAAGCAAAGAGACATTTTGTTTAATTCCTCTTTAAAGACTCTTCCCTGTGGGTTTAACAAATTGGACTTGAATTACTCTGACTTCTATTCGTTACAGTACAACAAAATGCCAGCATGAAACAAATAGTTCTAATAAGATTAGAATATTGGAAGTTTCTAGTGAATTGAATAATCAAAATAATCTTGTCCATTATAGCATTAAGTTCTGCACGTACCTTGGAGTTAAATCATTCCTATCCTAGCCCCTGTTTTTCAGCACTTTTACCAGGGAAGTGTCTGTGACATGTGACCAAGAGTGTGACTGGAAAAAACTGCTCAAACCTACCATGCAGACAAATGGATTTTCCAGTCAGTCATTGATAACAATAGCTTGTCAAACAAGGAGTCTGGTGGCACTTTTAAGGACTAACAGATTTATTTATCACATGAGTTTTCGTGGGAGAAAAATCCCACTTCATCAGATGCTTTGAAGATGAAGTGGGATTTTCTCCCGCAAAAGTTCATGTGATAAATATATTTGTTAGTCCTTAAAACTGCCACCAGACTCCTTGTTTGTTTTGCTGAACTAGACTAACATGGCTATCCCTTTGAAAATAGCTTCTGACTAACTGATTTGTCTGATGTGACAGAATTCAAATTCTGTTGTAAATGTAACATAATTGAAATGCAAATTTATAAGATAAATATAAATATATATTGTGTGCAGAGTTGTAGTGCTATTTCCATTTGTAATTTAGAAAAACAGAAACTTCCTAATATCTGTCTAAAATAAAAGGGATGAAGATATACAAAATAATCATATGGGAACAGTCCTTCACAATGGCCTGACATAGCCAGAAGAAAAGGGAACCCAAGTAAAATAGCTTTAAAATGCCTATGTTCAAAATATACATGATCATCTTGGCACTTGTCTGAATAAACTACACAGTGGAAAAACAAATCCATAAGCTAGGCTTAGGGTCATTCAGTGTAAACTCTTCACATTATTCAATATTTACAAACACATTTTCTCTCTCTCTGGGTAAGTTTCTGTTAGTCTGTGTTTCTTTAGTTACTTGCTGTTTCTTTGTTTTAGATGTGATGTTGGCCCCCCACTCCTTCTTTTAGGGAGCTGAGAGTTTTTTCTCCATGGGCTCTACATCAAATGTATTTAACAGTTTGCCCTGCAAGCATAGGGTTCGATAAGTCTCTGCTGTTTCCTACACTGTGGATGATGTGTTGCTGAGCGTAGATAAAATTACTGGCTGTTCTAATATAAAATCTGCCACTCGAATGAGTAAGTCTCTAGTGATTTTTCTGGCCCAGGAGCAGTCTGTGAATCATTTGGCAGAGGAGGGACTCAAGAAGTCTTTTTGGTTCAAGTTTCTTTCCTTGTTTACTCTCGCTACTAGAGTTATTTTTTCCCAGGGGTACTGCTTCCCCAACCCCCTCTCTATCCCTGGCCTTTTCACAATGAGACAGTAGTGTCGGATCTCTCCTGTCATGGGAAGGTAGTTTCTGCTGTTAGAATGACTCCATGAGGCTGCTAAAACCCAAGTGTGGGACATGTCAATGTCAGATTTATGTGGTTCTAAATAACCCTGAACAGGTCTTAAACCTGGTTTTAAAGCACCAGATAGGTAGGTCGGATTATATGGTGGTTGCTGCCTCTGAGAACATGAAATGCGTTGGGCGGTTAACTTGGTCATTTGAGTTCTTGCCCACACACTACTGGCTTGGGGGTCCCAGTAAGCATGGTGGGCCTCAAAGATAGTAAGGAGGGGCTGGGACATCAAGGGACTAGCAGAAGACAAAGCCTGCATTCGCTTTGCTGGGATCTATCTCCCCTGCTTGTCATATATGGCCTGCTGTTGCCCAGGGATCACCCCCTCACCTTCTGATGATTATGACCCTGTCAGTTGTGGCAGGATAGAATTTAGTCTTGGAGGTTGAGAAGCCTCTTTCCCCTTCGCCCCTCCCTCCCCACCCAGGGAGAAGCAGCAGAGACTGGTTATAGAGATAGTTGGATTTACTTGTGATATTTCAAGAAGGATTCAGATTTCGGAGGCTATTGAGCTACTGGCCATGTGAGGATGTAGCTGTCTGTCCTGAGAAGGAGCGTGGCATTGCACTGGGTGGGAACTTCCACTAGGGGTACTGTCTTTCTCTGGTATGGAGAATCCTCAAGCCCTTGATCTGCATGATGTTGTGGTGATGCTGGGTTGCAGCCTTGGGCTGTGGTGCCTAGTACACTTGGGAAAACAGATGTGCCGGCTGCTTCCATCAGATCTCTCTCCTTTTGTGAATGATGACAGTGTTAGTGTTTGTTTTTCTGAGTGGCTGGAGTCTGAAGGAGATGAAGAGGATGACGATGATCTCTTTGACTGCTCACTGATTCCTAATATCACAGCCACTCAGCCATGCAGGAAATGTGAGCACAGTGTGATGGAGATTAGTGACTATTTGAATAGCATTAAAGGGAAGTGGGGGGTTAAGCTCAAGGCAGGGCTGTTGTTGTCTTAAAAAAGGGGTTGGGGCCCCAGCCCCACCCCAGGGCCCAATCCGGCCACTGCTGCTGCCAGCCAGCAGCATCTCTGCTGACTTGAGGCAGGGCCAGCTCAGAGAGATGCATGGCACGAGCCTCATGTGCCCAGTGGCAGCGATGCCTCTGGATCAAGGCCTGTCTCCCTGGCTTACAGCACTTTGTTTGCTAAGCTGCCTTCATCCTGACAGGTATCTCGATTGACCATAGGAAACATTTTCATCTCAGAAAGTTGATGAGCAAGGTGAGGTAGCACGCAACAATAGTTCAAGATATTTAGGTCACCCCCTAGTTCGTTTTGTTCAAAATACTTCCACTTTCCATTGTTTTTCTCTGCATCTTAAATCTTTCTGCAGACATTTGCCCATGCTACACTTGGCTATGATCCCAGTACTGTTGTTGTACTTGGAGGGCATTTCAGTTGCCCTGTAGATTTATTCGAGACTCGAACCATGTAAGGCAGTACACCATCAGTCAGCCAGGCAGCTGTATTGTTTCTTGTGGCCCTTTTGGGCTGCGGCATTTGGAGGGTCTCTCAGCACATTGCTTGGCAGCACTATTGACTGAAGACTACTCCCGGCCAGCTCTCAGGGTGTAGGTTGGATCACTTTTATACAGGTATAATATGTTTTTTCTGTCTTCCATATCTCCTGCTTGCCTGTCTGTGGATACTTCTCTGTCAGTGTCTCCCCCTTGTCCTCCTAGTGCTTCCCATTGATGCTTTAATTCCATATTATTACAGGACTTGAATGTCACCAGGATGTTTGCTGTGTTTTGAAAGCATTGCTGACAGTACAAGCCCCCTGTGAGAGTGCCTGAGACAATGATGGGATGTCAGTATACTTGGACTTCCACTAGGCCTTGCATCAGCCCATGAGGGCTCTGGAACAAAACATCTTGGACCTTTGTGGTATCCTGGATGTGAGAAACCAGTTGCAGATTCACCAGACTTTATCTGAGAAGGATGAAGTCTGGAAGTGCTTGTTAATAGAGATGGTACAAGGAACCTTGGTTCAGGCCCACTTTATTCATCTGCATGAAACAAATGCTGCCATAAAGTTCTTTGCTGGATGAGAGAAAAAGTCTATGGACTATCAGCAGGTTTTCTGCCAATGGCTGCCAAGTGGCCTTCTGATGTCTGACCCTGCCGAGATTTGGAAAGTAACTGACTTGTTGTGATGGTTCTCCCTCTCACCCCAATACCCACCAGTACTCTGGGCTCACATGAAGCTTGAGATGTGTTCATAATAAAGGAGCTGCAGCTGGGGTTACTTGGTTTAACTGGTGAAGAACAGCAGTGGTTTGGAGGCTGCATTGTCTCAGATGGAGTCCTGATGGAGTGACTGATTTGGTTAGGTCCTTTGGAAGATGTCACTTGAGTGGCAGTGGGGTTTGTTGCAGGGATAGATACCTGGCTTAGCGTTTCTGTTGTACGGTGTGTACTTGCTGGTGAGTATTTGCTTATGGTTGGGGAGCTGTCTAAGGCTTGAGAAGAGTAAGGGATCACCTAGGATAGGTTGTAGATCCTTTGTGATGTGCTGGAGTGGTTCGAAATGGGGGCTGTAGGAGATGACCAGTGCTGTTCTCTTGTTTTCCTTGTTGGGCCTGTCCTGTAGTAGTTGACTTCTGGGTACCTGTATGACTTCCGTTTCTTCTCTTCTCTAGGTGGGTATTGTGGTTTTAAGAATGCTTGATAGAAATCCTTGGAGAGGTTTGTTTCTGTCTGAGGGATCAGAAAAACTATGATTGTATCTTAGGGCTTTGCTATGGAAAATGGATCATTGGGTGTGTTCTGGATGAGAGCTGGAGGGATTTAGGTAGGTACAGCCGTCAGCAGGTTTCTGGTAGAGGGTGATGTTTATGTGGCCATTAGTGATTTGTATTTCAGTGTCCAGGAAGTGGATCTCCCATGTGGACTGGTCCAGGATGATGGGTGAAAGTTGTTGAAATCCCAAGGGCCTGCTTTCTGTGGATCCAGAGGATGAAAAGGTCATCAGCGTAGTGTAAGTAGAGGAGTAACACCTGGCAATGAGAGATGAAGAAGCGTTGTTCTAAGTCAGCCATAAAAAGGATGCCATATGGTGGGTCCATGTGGGTACAAATAGTAGTGCCTGTGACTGGGAGGTATAAATCATCTCCAAATCTGAAATGGTTATGGGTGAGTACAAAATCTCAAAGTTCAGCCCCTAGTGGTGCCACTACATCTCTCATATTCTTTGAGAAATGACCTGTTCTCCAGTTTAGGTATTCCACAAGCATAAACCTCAAGCTTAGTGTAATGCAGTAGAAGGTGGTATTACCAATGCTAAAGTAGCAATCGTCTAAACAGCTTTTACACACTGAATGTAAAGGTGATGATAAAGCCCTGGGACAAGACTCCGTAATTTGTTCCTCCAAAAGGCTTCATGCTTGAAACTGTGTGTTACAGATTTTTGCATCTTGTTTTCTTGCCAGCTACTTAACTTTTCCAGCTGTCTGTATCTTGGCAAACTCAAATGTAGATTGAAATGGCTATTAGGTAAGAGACCAAAAAAATGAAACTTTGCAAAACAAACAAACAGAAAAATGACTGCACTAAACCTTAGCTTCTTTCCTTAAACTAATTCATATGAAAACAAACACCTGAATAAAAGAATGTTGGATAGCTAAAGACGCAACTTTCAGCCAACAAAGCGATAGTACATGCTCCTGAGTGTGCGTGTGGTGGGGAGAATTGCCCCTAGGGGGCAGTGCAGCAGAACTCAGCTGGGGATTGGGGAGGGGTGATAGAAGGATAAGTTTTGTGATTAATTGTTTGCTGTGGAGGGGAAGCTGAGGATGTACAATTCTAATTTATGCAGTTGCAGAGGTTTTTTAACAACTATTTGACTGTAGTAATCCTCCAGTAAATGGATGGAATTGTAAATGGTGTATGAATAATTGACTGTCTATCAAGAATAAAAACTGAATAGTATCATTTACAATTCACACATTTCTAATCAGAATGAAATGAATACATCCAAGTTCACAGTTTCTATGGAGTCAAAAGGGGAATAAGAACAAGAGATTGGAACTTGTTAATGGAATGACACATTCATAAAATGTCTTTATTTAAACTGTTGGCCTTTGCGGGTGATGGAACTTCAGGTTGAATGTGGCAAGTCAGCTTGGAAACAAACAAGCTTGTCTTCTGATTGGGACCTGTCTGAGAATGGGACTGATAGAAGGAGTTAAAGACCAGACTTTTTCTGTCATGCTTTGTAAAGTAAAGCAGTGCTGTTTTGATTGTGATTGTAAATGCCACATTTGTGGACATTTGCAAAGAGCAATTATTGCAAGACTGTAAAGAGCTGCTGAATGCCTTCGCTCTAAATCATATCTAAAATGAATATGGAATGAAGAATGACTTTTTAGCTTATTTGGGGCTCTACCTAGGTTATCTGCAGAAATTTCACTTGACCCACTGTAGACACAATTTTATTTTTTACCCCTTCAAGAAATCACTGGATGGGCCAACATAGTGCAGTGGAAGATGACAAATTCATGATGGTGTCTTGAGTTACCATATCCCTTACGCCTGTAAATAATGTTTTCTAAACAGGAACTGTAATTTCACCTGTGTTCAGAGCCTCTGCAGCAGGTGTATTTGTATGCATTTAACACTTAATCTATGAACACAGATATACGGTGGCTTGGTGCTAGGGCTTGTCTGACTTCTAGCACCTCAGGAATGTCTAGATGGTCTCTGAGGTGAAAGTGGGCATGGGGGAAAGGGATGGGGAACCATTGTTGTGAAAGAGATTTTCCTTGTCTTCTCTTTCCATGGGAAAAGAAGGATGCTGGGCTCTCAAGTGGTCCTTAGTCCCTGCTGAAACCCAATATTGCAGACCCCCATCAGTCTTCCTTTCTCTCCCCTAGTTATATGTGCCAAAGGAGAATGCACCCCATTTGGGGCAGAAACTATACCAGCAGCACCCACAGTTACTGTATAGTGGGGTAAAGCAGCATCTGGGACCATTTTTAACTACTGGGGCACTGTGACATTTGTCTCCTCATGAGGGATCAGGCAACAGCTGGACACTAGCACCACAGGAGGCAAGAGTGCCCTTCTCTGGTGGGGGACAGTAATAGGAATGCAGGCCTGGAAACCTCTGACATTGAAAGGGGAGGTGGAGGGTTGGGATTCATGATGTGATCATCAGTCAGAGTAGTGGAATAGTCAGAATATCCATGGGATTGCTGCAAGACTTTCACAGAGAGGATTGTGATTGGATCGTGAAGAGGATGGGGCGGGGAGAAGCATTAACTACGGAGGAGGTGGGAGTGGTAAGGGATCACATCTCCTTGTAAGGGAATTATAACAGGTTTTGGGGGAGTTTTATGCACACTGAGGAGTATTTCATAAGATGTGAGAATAACTAAGTAACCCAATTTTGTAATAACCCTAGTCTACTCATCCTGCTCTTTTCCACACTTATTTTACCTCTTATGTATTGAGTTGTCCGTACCACAGAAGTGTGCCAAGCCCTTTTCTTAACTCAAGTATTTGTCTGAGAAAATGAGTTCAAATGAGAGGTACTTTCTGCCAAGATGCCTGGATAGGAATATTGTGTTTTGATTTTCTTTAATTTACAGTGGTTTTTTGGTAGTTACTAATCTAAGGGGTTTTGTTAGGAATTATGTTATTTTGGGGCATTAATTTAGGTACTTAGATTTGTGAAGCCATCTGGAGGTTTATGATGGGCACAACAGATGCAATATAAATAAATAAACAATGCACAAAATGTTGGAGTCAAAAATGAGCACAAAAAGGGCACTGGCTAGAATGTGTTTATGCTGGCTGTGTATATAAAAACTATGTTTCCCCTGGGGTTTGTGAGCCCGGATGTGTACATTTGTTGCTAGTGTACCCTCTGCACCAGGATTTCAAAACTTAAATCTTAAGAGGATTTCATAAGTTCTACAATATTTTTTTAAGTTCTAAAGGGGCAGCCATGTTAGTCTAGTTCACTATAACAATGAAAATCTGCTTCCTTCTTAATAGTTTCTCCACCCATTAAAAATTGGAACATGTCCTTGTGACTTCAGGATTGCTTGCAAGTGCTGTATTGCTGGCATTGATTATCTATTTAACAGGGGAAAAAAGCAAGCCAAGTAGCATTTGTTTAGAAAATAAAGACCCTTTTAAAAAGAATTATAAGCTCTCTACAAAGACATAATAGGCAAAAAGCAAAATATAAGTCCTAACAAGGATTTATACAAACCTTAATAGCTATCCAGTTTAAATACTTTCAGTGTAGTCTGAAGAGCTATTACACACTTGGCTGACAGCTATAAACAGCCTTTTAGCATATTCATAACAAAACCAGATGGTCACTGATAGACAAGGTCCTGGACCAATGAAAAGCATGCAGAAGCATACTGAATAACACACCTGCTGACGACTGTCCAAAACTGTATGACTGGGCAAATTGTATGGCTACATACCCATAAACAATGATCTACCATTGCTCAAAGTGTGAAAAGTCATCCAAAAGTCACAGAATGGATGTGCACACTAATGATTTTACGACTGAGCTCCTCAAAGGTACCTTGGAACCTGTAAACATTGGCCTGCATCAACTGTCTTAAAAGTGTGGGTATCAGGCAAAATACCAGCAGATGGAAAGACAGAATCTCAGCTTCCCTGTAAAGGAGGAAAGGATCTCTCACCAAGTATGGCCCAATTTTAGTGTTTTCAGGCCCTAGGAAGGTCTTTGTTCATGTTCTGCTTGGCAGGAGGCAGTCACTCCTTAGCAGATATCATCCACAGCAGTCAGGTTTCGCTGTTCGGCAGCTGACCATGGATGCTGTTCTTACCCTTTGGCTTCTGGCTGAGCTTCATTCAGAATTTAACCACCTGACATCAAAGTGGCTTTTTGATTTAGTTGACAAATCAGTGTTCTGGCTCACACTGAAAGAAGTTGGTATCCCGGATGGCCTACTAAAACTTACGCATGAGCTTCACACTGTTATTGGTATGCGAGTATATGTTGGCCCATGGCTTTTGCCACTTTCCTTCACATACTCAGGTGTGTGACATTCTTGCCCTCGACAATTTTGTCAAGATGGACATTAGGACTTTTCCCACTTGTTGGGATCAAGATTAGTTAGCAAGTGTTCACTGACTATGACTTGCTGACACCTCTGCTTTGCTTGTGGAGAAATCAGGGAATTTCAGCCTTGCCCATCGAAGTCTCCAGGATACTTCTACAATGGGATTATACATTTCAGGGCAGAAGAATGAGGTTCAGAAAGTGGGAGTGGGCCTCCAGACCTCTAATGTGAGTGGGGTTGAGCACTGTGACTAGTAATTTCATGCACCTAGACTGTGAAGAGAGTTCAAATGGTCAGAGTAAACCAGATCTCCATGAAACAGGTCTCACTACCTCCTGCATAAAGTCATGTCTTGCTTATGGATGCAAAAAACATCTCTGCACTGTGGCAAAGTTCAGGATCTGTCCCACTTGTGTACTCTTTGTATTGCTATATAAGTCAGAAATCCTGATTTCTTGCAGGCAAAGTTGGAACAGTGAGAGACATTCTGTATAAGCTTTTGGTGCCACATCCTGGGCATAGTGGTTCAGTTTCGTGTGAAATGCTATAATTTCACAAATGTCTACCCTCCCTGTAAGTGCTCACTACATCAAAAATAGTGTTGCATGTTCTTTGGTCATGTCACTAGGATGGACAAAAACCACTCCAGTATTCCATGTTTTCTAACTCTATAAACATGCAAAGTGTGCTTGCTCTGACGCTTTCTGGCATTGCCAGTGGGGCAATGCAAGGGATTTGTGAACTCATGGGAAATACTCAGATCTGGGAACTTTATTTCATGATGCCTTCCGCAGTGGTCAGTCTGGCTGGTGCAGTGTGACTCAGTACACTATGCACATTTGATTGGTTGACTATAGTCTAGCCTCTAGTGAGTTGCATGATCACCAAAAGGAAAAAAAAATGAGTAGATTCTCTTATAGCATTGCTTGAGTTTCTGATAATTTATTCTGTATTGTCTTTCTGAACTCACCCTATCTTTCCTATTCTCTTGTTTCTCCTGCTGCCGCCTTCTGTTCACAAGAATTATAAGGCTAGATTCTCAGAATTTGGCAGTTTTAGACACTAAAAGAAAGGGGGTGATTTCATCTTTTTGGAACAGCCCCAAATACCAGCCTCTTTCTTTGATTTCTGTTTGATTCATCTCATATTGTGGGGAAAAAAAGTGTGAATGACATCCTTCCTTTCATGTAGGTTTCCTTCTCCACTGACGCATGGAATGATATTGGCCCTGATTGCTCAGTTGGCCAAATGACATCCATTCATTGCTTATGGTGGGGTTTGACCGGTATGAATGAACTGAGCGGAAAAAGAAATTATTCCATTTTTGTGCACTTTCTTTGCTCTGATGGCCTCAAAGATAACTTCAGTGGGAGGTAGTCTACACATTTCCTATACATTCATGAGAATTATGAGTGGTAGTTTGTTAAGGTGAATTATGCTAACAGTTCAGCGGTAGAGGATAGAAAATCATTTATAGTAAATGTGACCAGTCACAGGTCACATTGTTTCATTTAAATGGCCTTATCGTAAAATAAAAATGATTCAATGTTTTGTGATTTAAAATAATTTAGAACCACTATCCTGGTTCTACGACTCTTCAGCAAGAGCTGTGACTTCCTGTAACAGACTGATAAACCACTAACTGTAGGGTTACCTCATTTCAAGTTCCCCAAAAGAGGACGCTACTGGAGGGAGGGTAAGTTGAGAGGTAGGGAGATGCAGTTTCTTTCTATTTTGAATAGTCAACATGTAAAAATAATAGGTGTAACAGTCTCAAAAAGAGACATAACTCAGTTTAAATGTACTTTTTTTACATACAGTCAAGGACTGTGGGCATAGGCTCTTTCTTAGCCTGAGAGGCTCCTTCCAGCCATGTGTGGGGTAGATACCCCATCCCAGGCCCCCCATCACTTCAGTATCTGAGCACCTCATGGCCTTCACTGCATTCATCCTTTCATCTCCCCTTCCTCCCTCTTCTTTCCTCTTGTGGCTCTTCTACAAAGTCCCTCTCCTTGGCCATGCAGCTCTTCTCCCAAGTCTCCCTCATCATCCTAGCACCTACCTTGGAGGCTCCCCTTCCCTGGCCCTGCTGCAGGGGCCCCCCAACCCTGACCAAGGTCCTGTGACCCCTTCATCAGCCCCCCCTCCTTACCTGAAAGGGACTGAGTCCAGCCCCAGAATGCAGATCTCTAGCTAGGCAACTCACCTCTGCTGCTGTTTGCAGGGTGAGAGATTTAAAAGGTCGTGGACCATCCCCAGCTCCCAGGCAGGTCAGATTAGCCTGTGCTGTTTCAGGGGGCTGCTTGGCCACCTGTGCTCCCCATTAGTACCCAGCTCCAGCACTGCTGGGCAGAGGGTTGCCTGGGCAGGTGGGCCATAAATAGCCAAAATCCCAGACACCAAAAAATATATAAAAAACCAAGCTGATCAGAGATTGAATGTCTGAAAAAGAGGACATTTTTGGGAAAAATCAGGCATATGTTAACCCTAACTAATCTTAATTATCAAAGAATCTGTGCTTTTAGCCTCTAATCTAGACTATTTTAACTCGGGAATCCTTTAGTCTTGAATTTTGTACTATCACATTTATCTCTCCACGGCTCAAAATCTCATTGTCAAAAGTTACAACAGTCAAGAAAGCCATGACCTCTGTAACAAAAAAGTAGCCTTAGGAACTATGCATTTCCATGGCAACCTGTACTCCAGTGCTTTATAGGCATTTTAAATAAAACATCCGAATGTATAAGCAAGGAAGAGTGGTATCAATGTTATGAAATAAAGAAACTGAGGCAGAAAGGACTAAATTGATAAAGAAACTGAGGCAGAAAGGGCTGTTGATGGCAGATCAGAAAGTAGAACTCTGGCATCCTGATCCCCTGTCCTGTTAGAAGAGGGCAAAAGATGATTGACATGCTTTAGCAAAAGTAAGAACTGCTGCCCTTACTAATGTCTTGCGTAGCAACATTGACGCGTTTATGGAACAGAATTTAAGCTGACATTTATACAAGCTGTTTCTTTTAATTCCTTTCCTCCTCTGGATTCTGAATAGGATCAGAACAGATGCAGTAGTGCAGGAAAGTTTACTTTTATTATGTGTCCTTCAGCAACTGGAGGAAGAAATGTCAGAAAATTCTGGGCAAATACAGGACCCCCATCCAACCGTCTCCCTAATTCACGCAAGGAGTCCAGTGGCACTTAAAGACTAACAAATTTATTTATCTCACAAGCTTTCATGGGAAAAATCCCCCTTCATCAAAACATCTTATGAAGTGGGATTTTCTCTCACTAAAGCTCATGCAATAAATAAATTTGTTAGTCTTTACGTGCCACAGGACTCCTTGCTTATTTTTCTGAACTAGATGAACATGACTGCCCCTTTGGAACTTGACACACATCAAAGTGAACCTCATCTTCCACCATTCTTTCTCTTAAATCCTGTTACTGGTTTCTGCTCTTTGTCTAAATTCAGGCTCATCATCTTCAGTGGCAAGGCTCTTCACAGCTTTGCTTTTATCCTAACATCTTCCCTCTGTTTCTTGTGCTTTAGGCAAGCATTGTTCTCTTAGCTACTCCCTTTAGTTTTTTGCTTACTCTTGAGCTGGTGCCTTCTTTCATTCCACCATCTGCATATAGATTACTTTGTGAATTAACATGTGGCTTGTTGAGAGCCCTCTCCAGTCTTTCATGATACTTTCTGAGGTCCATCTGTTCCATGAAACATTTTGGCTAGAGTGATTACTCCTGACTCTCTCTTCTGATTTGTATTGCACTATATTGGACTCAAATTTTGCCTCTAAATTGTAAGTTGTTCTTGTTAGTGTGTGTTGTGTGTTTGCCATATTTCGCACTGTAGAGCTTGCTTTATGCTATATCATTATATAATTAATGATAATGTTCCTTTCTAGTGATGCGCTTTTTGTATTGGCACCTTTTTAAAACTAAAGATGGCTCCAGCCAGCAGATTTCAGATACAGATCCAAACTTTTACCAAAATACAAATGCAACCTGATCTGGGGATTTTGTTTAGTCCTATTGCTATTTATATACCTCTGTTCCCTCCTGGAGGCAGTGCTCTAAACTAAAAGCAGATAGGTATTGAATTGTGGAAATGGGCATGTGTTATCATCAGTGGGAATTGCATTGTTATTAAAGCAATCACACTTATCTAAATGAGTAAAAGTATTCATGGTCAGTAGTTAGTCGGCTCTCCCAGAACCATCCAGTGACAGGAAAAAATTTGGTGTTTATAATGTTACATGAGTATTGGTGTTGTAATGTTACAGGACAGGGGTAGCCAAACTTATGGAACTCAAGAGCCACGCAAGTTGATGATTAAACCTTCGAGAGCTGCACTGAGGCATATAGCCATATGCTTTTACCTACTCCAAAATTACTAAGTTTAAAATTCATTGCACACTTTAATTTTATTGTAAAAAGAGGACAAATATTGATCCTACTAATGTCAGATTTTAATAATTACTTAAGGTTACCATGAGAACTAGGTCTACACAGTAAAAACTTGCTGCTGCTCGATGTAGAAGACTGCAGGCAAGTGGTGAGTTTTTTTTTAAAAAAACCGACCATGCTGCACTTCTCCCTGCCATCCCCAACCGTACTGCACTTCTCCCCACCATCCTGACCCCCTCCTGAACTCTGAGGCTGGGGATGCTTTCCTAAATTGATTTGCTGGTGTTCTTCTGGGAGCCACAATTTTTCATTCAAGAGCCACATGTGGCTCCCGAGCCACAGTTTGGCCACACTTGTTATATGAGTATGTCAACTCTCCTTGGTATTTAAATATATATGTCTCTGAAATGTGTACACATGGATGTTAATTGTTCTTGTTGTATGTAGCTGTGAAAATTTTAACTGTACTGCCCCAGCAGTGGTGGTAGGAATAGTTAGTATATTTGCATAGGCTAAGTTAGCTTAGTTGAATAAAGAATAGAAGGTTACCAAGATTGCCAAGCTTCCCAGCCTGCGTGGTAACAGCATAGCACAGCAGTGCACGAGCCAGCAACCTATGGGCAAGCTTTTCAAGAACTTTCTTCATGAGAGACTACAATAGTAAAAAAGGCGCGAAAAGAGGGGATGTGCTAGCAACCCCTCTGATTGGACAGAGGCCTCCATATTTATTTGGCAATCCAGCTTAGACCGGGGGCTTCGCTGTGCATCACTTGTGAGAGTAGCTGAGACTTGCTGCTCCAGCTCCAGTTGCTATGGACCTAGACCCAGGTTAGCCTCAGCCTTGGAATCAGGGACAAAAGCCTATCTGAAGATCTGGTTGTTAGAAATCAGAGCTTCAGGTACTGATTCCTTGGGCTTGGGAGGCTGAAGAGGATTTTATCATGACTCTGCATAAGTCCCTGAAGAGGGTGGAGCTGAACTTCATAAGGAAGCTTTGTATAAGGGTGAAGGGACATTAATTAGAGGACCTTGGGTGCCCCTGTACCTGAAGTAGATAATCCAAGCTGGGACTACGAGGGACCAGGACTTTGAGGGACCATCTACCAGGGTGGTCGCCTCTACGGCCGTAGCCAGGCTGAAGAACCAACTATTCGGGGCTCTTAATAGTCAGGGTCCCCATTGGGACTGGGGGTCTCCTGCTGTCACACAGGAGCCGAATAAGAGGGTGTGGTTATAGGGGCTCACCTTTTAAAGGGAGTTCTCAGGCTCACATCAGCCGACCCAGAAGGATCACTGTATCCTGGGAAGGCACGTGTAATTCATAGAATAACCTGGGGTCAGAATGTACTAGGGAATTTAAGTGTGTTATCTTGTCATCACAAGTTTTGTGTCTGATGTGGGTTTACAATGGTGTTTACATGTTATGTTACCTTAGGCAAATACTTACATGAACCCAGTTTCTATACTGACCTGTATACCTGAGTCCTCATATTTACCTTATGTGAGATTCTCTCCCTATTTCCATGGTTCAAATAAAATTACATAAGTTGTTTAACACTCTCACCTTGTGTCTGATTCCACAGTCAGTGAACCAAACGGGTGGCTACATGATAGATAGTAGTAGTGGAGAATGGTCCTGGAACAGCGATCCATATACTTGGGATCACGAGTGATTTCTCTCTAACACCAGCCCTGGGAGAGAGAAGAGGATGCCACCATTTCTATTGAATAGCACATTGGGGGAATTTTTATGTGCTTGTATCTTTGTTCAAATTGGGCATTTTTCTTGCATTTTATACAAACTTTTAGAAACATGGGTCATTTCTCTCGGGAAGCAAATTATGAATTGTGTGTGCTGTTAAATAGATGACTTGGGAAACTCTTCGTACAAGACCCTGATTTCATATATATTCTTTTAGCAAAACATAAATGTTGTCTTGAAATGGAAGTTCAGTAGTAGACTGGTTGGTGTCAGTGATAAAAGGAGAGGATCACAGTAAATGGGCTGTATATTTAAACAGGATTATCCATAGCAGTTTTTTTGATCTAGCTTCAGTAGGATTGTGCTTCTTCAAAAGTAAAGAAATCCAGCAGCAGGGAAGAGGATAGAGGCAATTAAAAATGAATATAAAAATGTAGTGTTGTTGCACTGGATTGTTGGGTAACTCCCTGTACAGTTCATTGCTTGGTTAGAGCACGTTCAGTTCCTTGCTCTGAAGGGCTGAGTGCACACAGTTGCTGATTAGCATTGTGGTCCAGAGCACGGTCAGCTGCCAAGCTTTTCCTGAGTCACTGCTCTGTAACCTTTTGCAAATGCTGACCTTTTCATTATCACCAAACTCTCTCTCTCTTTAGTTTTGTGACTTTTTAATGTCTTGTTTATTTCCACTGACTTTTAGGTAGTCAACACACACTGATTAATTGCGTGGTTAGGTGAGAGATGGAACCTATCTTTTATGTGGGAATACTCCCTCCTTTTTTTCTGGATGAGTAGAATACCAGATTATGTCAGTAACTCACCACGCAGTAGATGAGCTTTGCTGCCAGTTGAGAATCCAGGCATCACAAAATCACATCTGAGAAGTCTGTAGACAATCAGTGGTCCCCCTCTGAGACAATAACAGTGCTGTCACTCTTCCAGAACAGTCTACTAGAAATCCAGTGTGCCTTGCATAACAACTGTAAGAGTTCTGACTCTAAACCCACAGTGGGGGCTATGTAATTCCGTTGCGTGAAAAATACATTTTTATACCTTTTATAAGAACTCATTATTTCTGTCGTAATTCTAAAAACTGGGGGATAAGGATTTGCAGAACAGTGCTGCCAAGGAAGAAAAGTGTAATCCATGGACCATTCCCATTCTGCGATAAGCAGATTAAGGATGGATGTTCCTGTTCCAAAATTCCCTGGTCAAGGATGAGTCTAGAATAGCTGTCTGCTCCAGTGGGTTGGGTATTGTGTCCATTGCTTCAAATAGACCTAGACGCATGGGCTATGTCTACATCTAAAATCTTAGTTTGGTCTTGCTTAGTCCAAACTAAGTAGTTTGAAGTTAGTTTGAACTAAGCCTGTTTTTTTTAGTTTGAACTAAAACAGTGCTGTTAATTCAAACTAAAAGTTAGTTTGTACTAAAAAAAAAAAAAATCACTTGGTTTAAACTAACCACTAGTTTGAACTTATTTAGTTCAAACTAAGCACTTAGTTCTGACTAGCCAGCCGAACCAACTAGTTGGAATTAAATTGTTAGTTCAAACTAGGCAAAGCCTCGTGTAAACCTGGCTCGGATTAGTTTGAATTAAAGCTCCTTAATTCAAACTAATTTGTTAGTGTAGATAGCCACTGAGACTCTGTTCAAATGAGTTCAGCTAGTTGGAAGTTGCTGGATGAATTAGATTGGTACCTCCCCATTGTTGCAGCAGACTTTGAAAGCAAACGTAGAAATTGTGATACTAGTGGAAACTTGAAAGCAGTATTGCCAATGCCAACCGCAGCATGAGTACTGCCCCACAGTATCGAATAACTTAAAAACTATGAGAGAGATTTTTGTGGAGGGCTTTTTAATTCATCATCTGGTTTCTCATCCTCTGCGGTGCATTCACTCCACTTTTTCAAGCTTTTCTCCACAATCGTAAGGGTGAGAAATTTTTTAAAATGAAACTTGAGATTCTCATGATTCCAGAAATTGGGGATTTAAGAAGAAACCCCAAGTATCACAAGACTTGCAATAAAATCACAAGAGTTGGCAACACTTTGAAAGCACTGTGTGAAATATCTATACTTATTTTTTCCCCACATGAGATGCTAAGATTCTGTAGTTAGCGTGGACAGTGTTTAATCTCATTATTGCCTTTTGTTTAGAGAACAAGCTGGGTTTGGACATAAAAGGTACCATGGAGCAAATATTCAATCTGCGTTGAAAAGCTAGAGGTGTTTGCTGCATGTTAGCCATGCGTCAAGGAGGTAATTGCAGGAATTTACAGCATAACTGGTGTGATGCCACATACCCAGATGATCGGACAAAGAAAACTTTTGAATTTGCAGGACATGGGTTGGATGAAGGGAGGAAGATTGCTGAAGCAGCTTTTGCAAGGGCTGTTGGTAGCTAGAGGAGAGGGATACCTGTGGTGTGTGGGGTTCAACAAGGTGACTGAATAGAGCGAATGTGGTGTAGCACACTTCAATACTGTGTGAAGACCACCAAACTTGGAGGAAGATTGATGGCTGGTGACCTCCATGTGTGATGTTACTGTTCAGTGTGATGTGACTTCATAGTCCATTGCACTATGAGAAAATGTACATATTATATTATGAAAGGTAACCAAGCATAACGGGTAGCAACAATACAGCAGCTGGAGGAAAATGTACCAAAGCAAATTCTTCAGTGAAGTCCAGTTCCATACTAATAATGCAAACAAAACTACCACTCAAGTTATTAGAATACTTTCCTAAATTAGGAATTCTGGATGAAACATAATCTGAATGCCCACATTTGTAAAAATGATTTTGTATGTTTTGGTATTTGCTTTCCTTATGAGTTTTCCTCAAGAAGCTTCATTTTCAGAAAATATTCAGCACTTATTTTTTCATTTGAAGGGGTCTGATTTTCAAAGTGTCACAAATTGGAGGCTCCCAAAATCAGTAGTCACTTCTGGAAATTTGGACACATTTCTCAAGAACTTGATTTCATGACTTTCCTCTCCACAAGATCAACTCCTTAAAGGAATGTTTTTTTGGTTCCTCTTTCTGTGTAGGTAAATCAGTATGCACGTAAAAATTCTTGTTCAGAAAAATGATTAAGAATATTGTATCATCTAACAACTCAGTATATTATCCTTTGCTGTTGTGAGAAAGTCTGTGAGATGTTGTTACAAACATTGTTGGATAAAAGAATTCACAAATCTTGAGGTTTTCAGTAAAGTATTTTGAATGTACTGATTTTGTTTTATGTTAAGATAATTCTTTAGAATCTTAAAAAAAAAAAAAAAAAACTTTCTCCAGATCATAATGAAAATATTTTGGGCTTGCCACTTTTCTTATTCCACCTGCGTCACAATAAATTTAATGCATACTAGTATATTCCTGCAGTATAGCACTTTTACATGTACTGTGGTGGCTCCTGAAAATAATTGTGCTAGCAAATTAATAAAGCTGTTTTGAAGTCTAAATGGCCATTCACATTATGGATGACTGCCAGTTGCCTTTCTCTTTTGTCACTGAATCAACAATACACTCTTATTTGCAATGCAGTTTAAGTTTGGAAATATTATTTGCCAACAAGAAGGAAGTTTGTTTATGCAGGACTATGGAGTTTGTTCTGAAAGCCAAATAATGAATGCTGGATTCCTGTTCCATATACAATTGATTATTGTCAATAGGGTGATAAGATGTCCCAATTTTCTAGGGACAGTACTGATAATCTGGGTTTTGTGTTACGTTGGCACTTAGAACCACCCATCCAATCTGTATTTTTCACACTTGCTCTGTGGTCATCCTAATTATCAGTAACAAGTAGGTACGATCTTTGAGCCCATTTTATAAATGTCTTTACTCACACAACACTCTCAGGGTATGTCCATGCATCTCTTTTATTTCGAAATAACACTGGTTATTTCAAAATAAAGGAGATTAGGTCCACATAATGTATTTTTATTTTGAAATGATGGGCTCTGTCATTTCTAAATAAGAGCCATCATTTCAAAATAGCTTAAACCTTCTTATATCGAAACGGCTGTTATTTTGACATGGTTATTTGTTCAGACATGTTATTTTGAAATAACACGTTTGCCCTTCTCCTTCCCAGGGTGCCTTCCTTTTAGCCTATATTGGGTGAGGGCATGGCCCAGAGAGGGGCCATGCCACACCTCCCATGGTGCCTGTCTCCTAAAGCGAAATAGCAAGTCCTGTGTTTGGACATGCTGTTTCGGTTTGAGCTTTTCCCTTAATTCAAATTAACATTTTTTTAATTCGAATTAACTTATTTCAAAAAAGGACTTTATTTTGAAATAACTCATTTCGAAATAACTTATTTTGAAATAATGACGTACGTGTGGACATAGCCTCGTTGATATCTGTTGTTTGCATAGGGATGGGATTGCTGGAACTTCGTTATATGGGAAAAATATTATAAGAGAATATGAGAGTGTTTGCAAGCCAAAGGAGGTGGTCTACAGAAAAGCTTACAGTATCATTAGCTAACTTGGCTGTTTGAATTGAAGACAGCCAATAAAAACAATACTCACCAGTCTTCAAGATTTGATTTTAAAAAGTAAATGCAGGAAATGTCAAGTTCATGTCCTGTTCATGCTTTCTGCTGTACAGTACAATATAGCACGTATCAGTTATTGCCCTTTCACTCTGTGGTTCATTTCTGTCCCTGCTTCACTGCTTCAAGACCAAGCCTAGAATTTTCTCCATAATCTTTTACTTGTCCCTGATCCTTCCCTGATGTTCTTCTGTCAAAGTCACAGGAGAAGAAAAACATGTAATAAGTTTCACATCAGTAGGCTAAGTGAGAGTCTAAATCAATAACATATTGAGGATGGAAGAAAGGGGGATGTAAGAAGATATGACCTTTTTGCATGGAAATAATATCAATGTAGACTCCCTTATGCCCATTTAATGATGTATAACTTACACCACCTTGCACATCACCTTGGTGTTTGGCCCCTGGCTGCCCCTTCTCTCATCAGCCATAATCATCAGTTTGGCAGGCCTTCTATTGAATTACTTCAGAGTGTTTATGTTCCTGTTTATCATAGAACGGGCATTCTGAGATGTGCTCAAGGCTAGGAATGAATACATGCTATAGGAACCTGAAAGATGCTGTGTTGCTGCAGCAAAGACGTGCTTACTGATAAAATTACGTACTACCCATGTTAGGGAAAATATTTAGTATCTTTATGAAGAAAAGCTGTAAGATGTGAGTGAGGGAGAAAGAGAGAGGGAAAAATAAAAAGTGAACATGCAAGTTTTCTCTTTGCAAGGACTCCCCGTGATTATGTTCTGTAAAGCAGTCCCATCAGTAGTATTCGTCATGCTTGACAAGCTACTGATTCTGACCTCTACCACCCAGGAATGACTTTTTGCTCTTCATTTAATCGCAGCATGACAGGAGTCTTTCAAACCAATAGATTGTATTCACCAAAGTGAAAGTCCCAGGAGAAATTTACCAGAACAAGTGTAATCGTGAACCAAAGATATATAGCAACATGATCTCAAACTGATAAAAATAAAATGGACAGTTGGGGATATTATTTGTCAACAGGATGGGTGGGTCTTTCACGCAGGACTTCATATACAATCTTAAAAGAAAATAGGAACCTTCTTTTTAACCTGGCACTCCATGGGCAATTTGTTCAGTGCCAAAACCAAGTGAACAACATTGTCTATACACAAAGTCACAAAATCAGAATTTATTTAATCCCTTTCAAAAATACTTCATAATACTAAATATAGCAATGTTTACTTGTTTAGATTTCATTTTCATCACAATTTACATTGCTACTTCCATAGTTTGCAATTAAGCGATATTTCAATAAATGTTATAAGCAACCTCATTTCATGTCTATAACATTTTTAGTATATCTCAGTTTTTTACTAAAACTGTTTATACAGGTTCCTTCACTATAAAGCATTGTATCAGCAAATAAGGAGAAATTAAAACTAAGTGATTACAAGAGTTATGTTTGTCTTATATTTGTGACTGTTTGCACTCCCTAACTTTATGGATACATCACTGTTACTGGACTTTTTAAACTATAATTCTTTTCTTAGGCTGATGACTACATACAGTAAACTCTCCATTTCCCCTAGATGCATAAACATATATGTGTAAAGCCTGTTCACCTCAATGGGACTTCTATGTTTTTGTGAACGGTAGAGCATAGTTCCTTAATTCTTATTTATGGAAATGTAATTTCACATACAAAGGTAGCAGTGACATCTGTGTTTTCAGCTAAGTGCAAGAGGTGGAAATTTTGTGAGATTTCCATTTATGTTGCTAACTCTCTCCTATATACTTTTAAAAGGAAGGTAAGCTTTTTCCTTTTTCTACCTTTTATTCAGAGAGGCTTTCAACAGTCGTTCCATTAATTTAATACAACAGTTTATTCAATTAGTAACTAGTGATGGAGTAACACATTCTTTGGTATGAAGTTGTTTGCACTAATGAAATATGAAACATGCCCAAAGACAGTGAGACAACTGCTAATGCTATTCTAGATTTTTAAATTGGAAATGGCTTTTTGAGACTGCAGCAGAGATGCATCATTAATGTGAAATGAGATTTAAATTTATTGTGGCAAAAAGGAAAATGAAGAGTTGAGAAGCCATTTCTGATAACTAAAGAGATTCTATTGTAGTATGTATATCTGAACCCCATTACAGGCATCCGAAATGGTTGTAAACTTTACATATTTACTTTGTTTTTTATAACCATCTCTTTTAGCTATCTACTCTAATGATGGATGGGATAAAAATGTAGTTATAATACCTAAATGCATTTTTTTAACAATATTTTTCTTACTATCTGTGAAGCTTCTCCTGGAAAAGGCAGTAGGATGATCAGGAGCAATGTGTGTGGGTTTTGATCCTGTAAATAAGTCTGATCTTGCAGTTCTCATAAGTTTGTTCCTGGACATAATATATTTTGCGGTTGAGCAAGACTTCCCTTGCATTTGTATTGCATAGCACACAATGACTGTTTATCAGCTTGGAATTTTTCATCTAAAAGCTTGGTGACGTGAGTAGTAACCGAGAGGCCAAGTAAGATAATGGTCTGACAGAAAGCAAGCGTGTCAGTGTGTTACCTTTCTCATTCTTTCTCTTAGACCCCTACAATTTTAAATTCTCATCCACAGCTATGATTTCCAAATTGTTCATACTGATCTGCAGCAACACATTATATGCCATGGTCCTTTATGTTGCCAACTGACAATGGCAGCAATCATCACCAGTTTTCACTCTGTGCCAGGTAATATTTTTTTATCAGACCAATTTCTGTTGGTGACAGAGGAAAGCTTTTGATCTTAGATTGAGCTCTTCAGGTCAACAAAAGCAGGCAGCTTCATCATAGCAAACAGTACTTCTTGTCCTACAGGTAGGTGCATGAAACATTGGCTCCTTTAGCGTTATTTTCAGTTCCTACAAACCTTTTACAATTTATGGATGAGGAGCTCCCTCCTCTCCCCCCCCTCCAGGTTTTTTTACCTCAGAAGATTGCCTGTAGTGAAGGAGGTTTCATTGTATTGCTTGACCATTTCTTCACCATTCCATATTGAGACTTTGCAGAGATCGTTTTAGATATAAAATATATAAATACAAATATAAAATCTCAAGTGTGTTATCCTTCACAGAACTCTGAGAACAGAATCTATCCTGTAGCTAACAAAAGTGCCCCCATTTCCCCATTAGATCCACCTTTATAGATTGACTTAGTGGTCAGTGAAGACATGCTAAGTCAGTCTCAAAATTGACTTAGTTTAAACTGCCCCCTCAAAGTGGTGCAGTGCAGTGAAGCCACTACACTGAAGGGGATGTTGGAAGTCAACTCTGTGTAACTTGTATAACTCCCATTGGCTGGGGCTGAATTTTCCTGGCAGTGTAGACTGGACCCCAGGGATATTTGCTTTGTCAATTACTTTCTATAACTTAATCCTCTTTGGAGAAAATCCAACAGGGAAGAATTTTAGGGCCAGATTCTGCTCCCCTTACTCATATTTTGAATATCAACAGACTTCGTTATTAGATCTTCTTTCTGCTCATGGAGTGAGGTACTATTCAGCTTGAGTAAGGGTGGAAGACTCTGGTCTTAATAGACTAAATGCAAAAGACGTAACATTGCTATTTTTTACTTGAGGAAAATAAAATGCATTCACGTTACTTTCATCATGGCACAGTCATAAAATATAAAAACAAAATGCCTTGGAAATCCATTAATGGAACATACTTTTAGCAAGAGATCAAACGTCACTTGGATGAGGTCTTTTAGTGTGAAGAAAGTGGGTTTTTTAATATCCATGACGTTAAAAAGTATCAGAGAGATTGTAGAAGAGTTATCAGCTACAGTGGAAATAACATTTCTGCTGTCTCTCTCAGAAATACTAGAATGGATGGTAAATGCACCTAGTGATGTATTTGTTTTTAAAAGTTTGCATTCTCATTTCTGTATTTTATTCTTCTGATATTTATTCTAAGTAATAAAAGAAGGTGATTTGTGACATTGAGTTACACTAAGGGGATTGTATACTCTCTTTTTTGTTTTGTGGGAAAACTTCTTTTTTTGACACAAACTTCACATACTCTGGATCATAGCCATACAGTGAAATGCTTGTGTACTTCTTACAGGGCACTTAATTAGCACATGACTGAGACATGTGACATTCGTTAGCTTTTATGCTCTTCTTATTTTCCAAGTAGGATTCCTGTAGGACTTCTCTTAAAAGTGGATTTCAATAGTAGTGTATCATTAGGGTGTTTGTAATCTGTTTTTTGAGGAAACCAATTAACCACTTTGTTACATCCATATAGGCTTTTTCCAATCCATGTATGTTGCTTAGGACATCAAACAATCCGTGGAATTACTTCCACACAAGGTGCTCTGTAGTGTGCCTTTGGTTACTTTAATCAGTCAACATGATTAAGTAGTTTGATATTATTCAGCATTCACCCTCATACTATGAGTGGTATTTGAATCATGGAAAGTATGTTTATGCAGGTATTGTCAAGGCAGACCACATCTTGTTGAGAGTTTGTGTTCAATCTGCCATTCTGCTGCTAACAGGAGACTACTTCCCTTCCATTAGCCATTACACAACATTCCTATGGTAATTGCAGCTTACACATAACTTACTCTTTGGAAATATTTTCTATTTCTGTAGATTCCATAATTCTCTGATAGAGCCACATTGGGAACAGGAGTGAAGTAAGAGATCAGGAACTGAAAGGCTGGCTCAAAGTAAAATATTCCATCATGCTGACAAAATTTGGGGCCCGAAAGTTCTTCATTAACATTAACCCATTCTCCTGCTACAGAAAGGACTAAGATTAATCTCAAATATTGGCTGTGCCATCACCTGTCATTCCCAGTTCAGTCATTTAGTTAGCCTGTACTCTTCCCGTCTGTCTCACTCAGGTGACAACATATTCCTTTTCTTCTGTCTTGGCATTTTTATGGTAATCAGTGTCCTGATGAATAAATGTGTTTATAACTAAAGCTGCTTGACAAGTTTTTGATTAAAAGTTTTTTTGCTGGAAAATGCTGATTTGTCAAAGCCAGAGAGGGTGAGGGTGTGGATGTGTACTCGTGTCTCTGATGAAAGCATCATCAGGAAGGTGACTTGGGTCCAGGATGGGATTGGATTTCTACTTAAAATAATACCCCCCACTCCAGAATGACCATTAGCACAGTGGTTAGAGAACTCACATGGGATGTAGGAGACACACATTCAAGTTTCTTCTCCAAATCAGGCAGAGCAGAAACTTGAAACTGGGTCTTTCACAAACCAACTGACACCCTAACCACTGGGCCGCTGGCTATGCTGTCAGTGGGTGGCTCTGTCTTTCATGAAAGAGAGAAAAACATCAAAAGGCAAACATTCAGAGAAAGAGTAAAACAATTTCTGGAACTTCAAATTTTTGTATGAAAAGGAATTCTTGTTTTCTAGCTGTTCTAATTATCAATGTGACAAGTGTACTGAGCTCTTACGAGTGCCTCCTGTTGGCTGCATGGGGTGCTGCAATACCCTTTTTCTCATGGCAATCCCTTTGTCAGGCAGCTGCTCAGCTATCTAGCTAAATTGCACAGTTCACAATGAGCAAATCTCTTCTGTGGTTACAAAAGTCCAATAGAACGTATCACTATGCCATTATTAGTGTCTTTTGCCCTGTTTTTGAGCTGTGCTCTCAGCCCATTCTGGTCTAGGTTAAGTCCATCCCTGTGCTGCTATAGAGCTTTGCTCTCAGGCTTTCTCCCTCATGAGCCTTACCTGTTCTTGCTGCTAGCTCATCAGGCATCACCCCTTAGGTTCCTTTCTTGGATGGCAAAGTTCAACAAATGTTGGCTTGCTTCAGGTTCTTCAGCCCCTCCTCTGGCCGCCTCAAACTCCAGCCTCTTTTTCAGGCTTTTAGTAAGGAGTCTAATCCCCTTCTCAGGGCTTAAGTCACCTTCCCGTTGGCTGTGTGAGGGATCCCAGCCCACCTACTACTCTGGGTCCCAACCCAGGGACTCTGAGAGCTGCAAGCATACGCTACTCCCTTTAATGCCATGGCTTGGCTGCAACTGTTTTCCTTGGGGTTCTTCCCCCCAAATCTCTTCCCTGCCACCTGAAACCTTATGGTTACCCTTCTCGGGTCCACCCTCTTCTTTCAGAAAGCAAAATGCAGCCAGAGCTCAACTTTTGGTTATCTCCTGGGTTCCCATGGCCATAGTGGAGCATCCTTTCTTGCTGCTCAGGTCTCAGCCAGCAATTGATCCGCTAAGCCCCTGCAGCTTTTTAAAACTGAATTTGGTGTGATCTGATTGACTGCCTCTCCCTAGGCTTTCTGGGTGAGTCTGGAGGACTCACCTGCACTGCTCCTTTCCTGGGTCAGAGTGTGGAAGGGCCATGAGGCGTCCAGCAGGAGGCCTTAAAGGTTCTGGTATACCCTCTCACAATAACAGTTTAGCGTACTGTGGACCACTATGATAATGTTAATTCTGCTTATGCATAGATGCCAAATCCAGCTACCATTACCATTCTATTGTCCTCTGTTCCTATGGAATGTTCCCTATTGTAAAGACCTGTCTCTTTCCAGGGTCTCTCTTTTTGCATATGTCAGTTAGTCCACTAATCACAGAGGTAACCATCCTGGGATTTTCACCATGCTTTAATAGCAGCCACAAAGCAAGTTTCAACGTAGCAAACTGGTGTGCAGTAGATTGAGATCATGGTTTGCTATGTAATAACTCACCGTTTAGACAGGCCCACAGTGTCTCCTTTCGTCTTTATCATACTTTCCCTATCTAGATATTTTGTATGCCTTCCAAATCATGCTCTTTTTTCACAGAGCATATTTTTCCATATGATATGTGCTAGACTTTAATTGTTCTTCGTGAGACTGCATCAACATGTGTATCTGTGTTTCTCAGTAAGGTGGTAATTATTAACATCCTCATGAACTACAGTATTTTCCCGTCTGATGTGTTTGATTTCGTAAGTAACCGTTCTCACTGATATATTGGTTATCTTATTAGTTTGAGCAGTATTCCTTAATCTCATATGCTACCTTGTCAAACAGCCCTGACTTGAAACTTATGGACTGTGTGCATCACTGTAAAACAGAGTAGGTTAGCAGTGCAATTTAGAAGGAGTAATAGGTCTGTATTTTGTAAAGCAAGTCACAGTTGATTTGTGTCCAATTTGGGTTGTGGGTTATTCTGTAGGGATATGTCTACACTTAAAATTTAATTTGAATTAATGAGGATAAATATGAATGAAATTAATGCATGGCTACACTGGCTTTCATTAATTTGAACTAAGGAATTCATAAGTTTGAATTAATGAAAGCTTACTTTGAAGTTATAAAACCTTGCTCAACTTTGAAGTAAGGGTTAATTCAAACTTATTAGTTCAAATTAACCCAATGTAGCTGTGTTAATTTGAATTTAACCATTAATTTTGAATTAAAACTTTCTGACCTTCGTCCTCCCAAGGTGCCTTCCTCTTTCTATATATTGGATTGGGGCATGGTCCTTCTTGGAGGCCATCTTGCCATGCCTTCAATGGTGCCTTTCTCTTAATTCAAACTAGCAAGTCCTGTCCATGAACATGCTTGTTTGAATTACTTTTCCTAATGTGGCCTTGTTTAATATGAATTCACTTAATTCGAACTAATCATTATTAGTTTAAATTAATTAGTTTGAATTAAGTTAATTCAAACTAACCTTCTAAGCGTAGATGTAGTCTGACAAAATGTGCTGTAATTAGTGTGTGCCTACATGGTACATAAACCTTTGGTTCATCAGTATAATCTTTTTATTCGTATTTTGCTTTTGCAAAAGGGAATTCACCCAGGTTGCTCATCTCACTCCATACTGAGGGGTACCCTCTTGTATTCAACACAGTGGGCCAGCAGCAACCTGCTTGGCCCTGAGGCCCACCCATCTTAACCCATTGGCAGCAGCACACACTTTGTTTCCATAATCATGGGACCACCCAGCATCCAGCTGCTGCAAACAGGGGAGAGGCACCAGTGCTGATTCCTTTGCTTGAGACTGTGGGGCCTGGTGGCTGGAGCCGTGGTGCTGGTGCCTCTGCCCTGCTCACGGTCATGGCTGCTGGCTAGCCACGTGGTTGTGGTGATGAAGTTTATGCTGCTGCCAGCCTTGGTGCTGTGGCACTCCCCCTCCCTTGGGACATGCAGGGGCCTGACTAGAAAACAGGGCTAGGACTGGCTATGTCTCTGGTTCAATATGTGTAGTACTGGTGGTGCAGGCAGTTGTGAAAATACAGAATACCAATTTATGGGGAAGTGAATGAGCAGATGGAAAACATTCTTTTACACTGTTTTGTTGATCCATCTGGATTTTTATAGCATGTACCTCCACCATGATATATAAGCATATCGTGAGCCTACAGGGTGGGAAGTTTCTGTTAGTGCTTGTATTCATATAAAACAGAAAGTTATGTCAGCAACCAACCCCAAGCTACAAGATTTCTATGCTTTGTAGCGGACAGCCTTATAAAATGTAATAATTAAAGTGTCATCTTTTGACTTTGGTTTTGCTGCAGTCTGCAGCAGATTTTGCCATAATATTAGCTTGTCTTGACGGAAAGAATAATGGCAAACCAATGATTACATCATTATAATCGTTAATGTATTATAGGAAGGAAACTCGAGGACAAGAATTTGATGCTATAGATCAATATGAATAAATATACTGCAGTTGGTGTTACCTATGAAACAATAGACCGTTGGGCTATATATCTCAGGGTAACACAACCATACTGCATAATATATCTGTGGTAGTAAGAAATATATTCAGTCCTGCTTGATATCTTCCTTCTTCTTTCTCATTTCCAGAGTTGCAAAATAGCTTCAAGTTCCCTTATTAATAAAGCTATGCATCTTTTTTCAAAGAAACCACTGTATGCCTCCCATGGTAGCTGGTTTCAGACAACTATTAGAATAAAGCTAATGGCTATTAAATTCCATTCTTTTACTTCTTGAGGTATTAACAAAGGCTAACATAGTGTTTGAACAATCAATATACCTATTTTTATAGAGAAGAAAATTCTTCAGAACTTCTTTACTTTTCAGTTGAACCTCATATGTTTGTTGGGCAGAAATCTTTGAAAAAAGTTTTGAATTTTACCAGGAAGGCTTGGGTCACCAAAGCTGTGATTGGTTCTTCTCCTTTCCCCAGCACCTTCTGGTATTTCTTTTGTCACTTCTGTCTTTGGCTGTGTTCAGACGTGAGTTTTATTTCAAAACAACAGCCGTTGTTTTGAAATAAAATTTCTCATGTCCACAAGACGTACCATTATTTCAAAACAACGTGACCCGTTGTTTCAAAATAACGGCTGTTGTTTCGAAACCGTTAAACCTAGCAGGAAATCGAAGTAGCTGTTGTTTCTGAACAACTGTTTCAAAACAACATGTCCAAATGGCCTTATTTTGAAATAACCATTTCGAAATAACCATCGTTTCAAAAGCAGGCTTTCCGTTAATTCAAATTAACTTATTTTGAAATAAGGATTTTATTTCAAAGTGAGTTATTTCAAAATGGGTTATTTTGAAATAAGTTACCGTGTAGACATACCGTTTGTCTTTGAACTGTGTGTGTCTGTGTTCGCATGTGTTACATGATGCATTCCCACACTATAGAAAAATAAGATGGTGCTGTTTTAGAGAGACTTAAGCATAGACCCAGGAGCCAGGAGGTTCAAATGGCAGAAGGTCTGTGATGGATGTCAAGATTCTGTCTCGCTGCTGACCAATACAGGGGGTCAATGTAATGCCACATGATGGAAGTTGTGGGCATTTTTTTGTTTTGGTCATTTTTTCCCCAATTCACTTTTTTTAAAAATCTAGGAAATTATACAAAAATATCTGTCAAAAGAACTGTGATGTTGCAAAGTCAAGCATTAACCAGTTGGAAAGTTACTTACGCAACTTTAATTTGGTTACTTTTGTGCATATGAATTACGATGCAATCTTGTATAATCATATGTTATCCAATGTGGGTACATGGATATGTGGCACACAATACTTCATAAAGGAGAAACGCTGAAGAGACCAATGCACATTGAGGACTTGGTTATTTTTAGGGGTCCCATCTCTTCTAGTTCATGTTCACTGTCAGGGACAGAAGCCCAAAGTCCAGTAGCAAGCAATATGACAGGTGTATTGCAATCTTCTCCACACAGGCATCCATTAGGACCCCATAGTCCTTTAGACTGATAAGTTTCTCCTCCCAGTAATTTTCTACTCTCCAAAATGAATTCCCCCTTGCCCAGTAAATTTTCTGCCCTTTCCTTCCTGGTTTACCTTAGTTTTTAGAATGTATTTTAACCAATCATTTTTTTAATATTATTTTAAGAACCAGTCCTACCATATTGTAATATAATTCTCCACCCAGTCATACTCTACCACCTAGACTGATTACAACTAATTACAAGACAGATTCAGAAAGAAATTGTCAGAGCAATAGATAAGAGGATGACCAAAGGATACAAAAAGTAGATTCTATCCTCACAAGTGTTTGCAAACCAGGCAGAATGCTATCAACTTTGAGCATTTTAAAAGCTTCCTCTATCTTGAGGTGTTAGCCTCTTCCAACCTGTTGTGTTGGAATGGGTGGATGTGACTGCACACTTCCCAGCTTATGGCTGCCCCTGGTGCTTTTTTGCCTTTGCTTAGCCAAGTACAAGGCCCCCAGTCAGTCAAGTTTATTCTTTGATTTGCTACCACTGTAGATGGCTAGTGATACAACATATTTAAAAACAATGAGAGTCCTGTGACACCATATAGACTAGCAGATTTTTTTGGGCATAAGCTTTCATGGGCTCCAACTCACTTTGTTAGATGCAACCTGCGAAAGCTTATGCCCAAAGAATCTGTTGGTTTATGAGGTGCCACAGGACTCTGGTGGCTTTTGCTGTATACAGACTAACACTGCTCTGGAAATTTCTAACATATTTTGAAGATAATCATAGGTCTTATAGGCAAGCATAAATATCCATAGTCTAACAGTTATTGCCAATCTTTTTTGTGTAGAGGGCTCTAGGATGCTGTGATGATGAGCCGCAGCACAAAACCCTGGGTTAGTTAGATGAAAATGTGTTTTGTCTTAATGAAAAATGTTTTATCAGATTGAATTTGGGGCTGAATATGCAACTCGTCAGTCATCTTGGTCATTCCAAATTGGGGGGAAAAAATCATACATCAATATATGTTGCAGATAGCATTTGAGTAATAGTTTAAGGAGTTTTAAAAACTTGCTACATGTAAACCAGATTTTATTTATTATGAACCCACTCTGCAGCAATCAAGAAACTATGAAAACTGCCAGAAATAATCTAAAATAGCTATTTTATCCAGTAAGATGTCACAATTTTAGAATCTACTATCTCAGGGTCAAAAGTGAGTGATTTTCATTAGGAACCTGGGATTTTCCCCTTTCTCGAAGGTATAAAGCTTCCATCGCTTCTGCACATTTCTAAGTACAGAATCATATGCAAAATTGGCTTTAGGCAAGTCTGATTTTTGGGAAGGAAATCCACATGGGGAGGGAAGTTAATGTTTGTCTGACAAGTCAGTTAAAAAAAATACCTTATGCTTGAAGTTGCTTAGGGTTTTGGAATATTAGAAAGTCACCAGGGAAGATAGAAAAATGAACAGACAGGGTGATCAAAGATGCTCGATAAATGTATCACAAGGGGCCTGTATGTGTGCTCCTGTGTTGTAAGGAGACTCTTGGCAATGGCTTCCCCTCAAATGAGTTATACTGCTGAGTTGTGTATGGCAAATCTTGTTTTTCTTCATCTGTGTACGTATTTTAGCCCATGATTCCACAGACAGCCTAGGGGTTTCTTCAAGACTACTTTCTGATATGAAAGAGATGCCTTTTAGCTGAGGAAAAACAGTTGTGAAACCTTTTGTGTGTGTGCGTGCATGTATAACCTTCAGTTTTCATTAATTTTTTTTTTTTGCTGTGTTCACAAGCTAAACCAGCTGTGAAAGGTGCAAGCATATAGTTTGTATTCAACAAAGATCTGTCTTTTTGTGCTTACTGCAAGGCAAATGGCTTCGCCAGTTGGGGCGACGATTTGTCAAGTTGGCAGAGTGACAATTTTCATTGCTTTTGAAAATTTATCATGGATAGTCATTTTTGAAGAGTTGACACTTTTCTTTGAGTGGGGTTCTTGCATTTAGACTTACCAAAATGGTAATTATTAATGACATTAACTCAGGAGGCAAAGATCAGTTTTGTTCCTGGAACTGTGAGTACGTCTTCCCGACAAAGAGATTTATCTATTGCTGCTGCTTCCAGGGTTTGTGAGTTTAAGCAACAGCTGTAATATAAGAAAACACTGTGTCTCTAAAGAACAATGAAAATTGCTTTTATCCCAGCTGTTTCAGGAGATGAGTATGGCAAAGGAGAAATGAAGTTAAAATATTAAATATTAATGTGCCAAATCATGTCCCCTTTTCTTGACCTCAGAGGCTTAGCAAATGGCCCATTTTCAGAAGATTAGTAGTATCTCCATAACCACAACTCATTTACAAGGCTCTTCCTTTTATGTTACATTGCAGGCATTTCAAACCATCTACCAACACAAGCTGTGAGTGAATTTAGCCAAGTTCTTTGAGGTGCTAAACAGGTTATGAGGGCATATTTAATCTGCCATCACAGAATGTGTTTGCAGCACTAATGGGGATACCTGCACTAGTTTTAATCTAGCTAGAGCATGTCCTGGAATAGAGAAGATGTGGCAGCTTGCATTCAGCATTGGTTAGCTCTATGGGTAATTACCCAGGTTTTTGGGTGATCTTGACTGCAGTGAAGGCACACCAGGAGAGATGCTAGATCTCCTGAATTCTCATTGAATTCAATGGCAGCTGAGGGCACTTAGTACTTTGCAGTCTCATGTCCATAATGAAGTTTTCTGGTGTTGCAGACAGACTGAAATGGGTCATAAGCAAAATTGTCTTATGATGATTAGTTAAAAGTACTGGTAGCAAGTGACCATGTTCCATATGGCACCTAACCTTTTTGACTCAACGGCCACAAATATGGTTTTTACAACCCTGAAGGCTGTCAGCGTATCAACCAACTCATAAATGTATTGATGCATACACCATTAGGGACCACAAATCACTACATATTTAAAACAAACAAGGAGTCCTGTGGCACTTAAAGACTAATAAATTTATTTAGTGCATGAGCTTTCGTGGGAGAAAATCCCACTTCAACAGACACTTAGAAGAGGGGGGAACTTATAGAATGGGAGCACATAAACGCAGGGAAGTGTAAGTCATGGGAACAGGTCACATTGTAACAGCAAATCAAAACAGTTGTAAATTTTCAAACACTGGGAAACAGCATACAGAGGAAGAAGAGGTCAAATCAGCTGTTGTAATGAGAGAAAAATCCAATGTCCCTATTAAGTCCTGAAGCAAAACCAAAACAAAGTAGTAGTTCTGTGGCGCTTTTAAAGATTAACAAACTTATTTATCGCATAAGCTTTCGTGGTTGTAACCCCACTTCGTCAGGTCCATGGGAAGTGGATCCCTTCTACAGTCTGCAGAAGGAGAGTGATGGGTCACTTTGAAAGACCCGACAAGCCATGGGTTGAGAAACACAGCTACTGTCAAGAGTGATGTACTATCTTGCATCCCTTGTTTTCAAGAGTGATGATGAGTAAGTGCTTAGCCCCATGAATTATTGGATAACTTTTCCAATTTAAAAATAGGAGGTGGTTGTCTTAATGTCCACCATTGTTCTAAAGGAAAAAAAATAGTTGCAGTACTGTAAGTTATCTTCAGATGCAAGGCAGAAAATCTCCCATACACATACTTTGTTTTCTGTCTGGCTTGTGCTCATGGCTTATATAATATGATATAAAACAAGTGTGCTGTAGTAACAATAGATAATTGTAACAGATGTTGTCAAGCATTGTATTCATGTTGCAGGGAATCAAATACTGTGTTCTCAAGAAATGGATTTATGACTTTAATCCTGCTCTCCATATACAAGCAAAACTATAAAGCTGAATGTACATTAGCTGAGGAGCTGTTCCTAAGTGACTTTTAATGGTAGAACTTTTATCTCTTTTCTAAGGATTGTAGAATCAAATCTTTGATATCTTTTGACATGAACCAAACAGTTGCTAACACAAGTTGATGGACTGATGGGAATATGCAAATACAAGCCTTTGGTATTGATGACTTCCATTAGCACATTTAGCAGTGGGAAATCGAGCAGACTTTTCTTGGGACCGTACTGCATTTTTACAAAATTGTGCAAAAACCATATAATATACATAAATGAGTATTAATGGTATTTAAATCAAAGAGAGAGGAAGTTTTAGTACTAAATGACAGCCAACCTTAGATAATACTAGTGAACAGCTATTGGCATTCAAGAAGCCTTGTGGGGAACTTGAGACTTCCAGATTAAGGCTTTATTTTGTTTTTTAAAGAAAGTTGAGCAGTTCATATAGTGAAAGCCAGGTTTTCATGATTTATTAAAAATGTCAAAGTAAATTTGTCTTAAAATACACTTTAAACATTACACTGCTTCTCCTGCCACCCTCTTTCACAGCAGCAGGCTCAAGTGCATCTTTGATGTATTAATGCACTGGATAGTTTTTCCTACAAGAGCAATGTTCAGTAAACTAGGGAAGAATTTTGAAGAAGTTACATGGCAGGAATAGGAAGTTTCCCTCCTAAGTAGGGCAGAGTTTAAGACCTTGGACAAAGAGGAGAGAGAGGCCCCATGGTTTCAATCACTATGCCTTTTGGGAAGAGGGAACGAGGAGAATGCAAATATACTCTTCTAGGTCTAAAAGCAATTTGGGGCCTTCCTCTACTGGCAATTGAAAGAAATATCTCCGCTGTTGTAACTGCTCTTCTGCACCTGTACTGTCCACCCTTTCCAAGTGGTAGGTTTTAGTTATTTAGTATTTGCATAGTGCCACCACTGTGTTAGGTATTCTACAAAACAGTCTTAAAGAAAGTTTCTTCCTTGAGGACTTTACAACTTAGACTATGCATAAAGTGGCTGAGATGAGAAACAGAATGAGTGAGTGAAGAGAGTGATCCCTTGTGTCCAATTAGTTCACATTATTTCACATTTTTTATCTAGATGCTGGACCCATGCTTGTTCCTACCCATAATATCTCCTCCCAATCTTATTGACCCTATAAAATAAATGTATGTAACAAATAATATCAGTGAATTATTGCAATTCTCTTATCTTCCCATTAGTGTTTCATGTAATGATTCCACGATCACATAGATATTGGTCCATCTTTATACCAGATACTGTGATGGAGGAAGACATTTTTGCATGCTACAGTACTTGCCGATGTAACGCTGTATAAAAGTATGAATCATGGAGCTTGTATCGTAAAGTGTAATATCTTTTTATTATCCTTTTTGATAATAAGAATATATTGATTTGTTAGTACTCTCCCTGATCTAGCATACTGATAATGTTTAAAACTTTTGATTTTCCTGTCATAGAGAGCGACAAAGATGAGAAGTAACTACACTGATGTTAATGGAGTAACAGTGTTGTGAAGGTAGTGTAAGAGGAGAACCAAGCCTCTTATCTAGACTGAAAAAGGAATAATACACATTGAGATTTGACATTGTGACAATTAGACAATGAGAAGTTAACTGGCTTGACACTGTACTGGGTGATTTATGTGCACCTAGTGAAGCTGGCATGTCTACATGTCCCTTTGTTATGTAACTGCTTTTAATTAGCTGAAGAGCAGCCTTGAAATAATTGCAGAAGTGTCCATGTGATGTCTTTCTGGCCTCTTGGGTAGATGGAAGACACAATAGTCTGTGGAGTGATGAAACAGGTGTTTGTGTTAAGTGCCATTCCCAAGGGACTGATAAAGTTTTTGTGTGGTAAAAGGGGAAGGCACAGCTGACAGGCTTGCAGAAGCAAGGGTATGAACTATCTGTATATAAACTGTGTTGTACTCTCTCTCGCATGTAGAAGATGGATAAGAGGTACTCATTTAGGCTGTTATAGCCGACGTGAAATACAACTTAATGAGGAATCATAGCGTGACACTGTATATCTGTATGAAAGTCTCCATAACCTATGGCAACATAGTGGAATATAATTGGGAAAGGAAACTAGGGCAAACCAGAGGTAAGAACATAATTTTTGGATAATGTTTTGCAAAATACTAGTATTTTCATCATATGCACCTGAACTGTTCGGTTTGATTCTCCTCTTCCTTTTGGTGGGGTTAAATCAGGAGATATGCATAGAAACCAATGAACTTGTATTCACACAAACTGTTACAGTGCGCTTATAGTGATTTTACTCTATACTTTAATACAAGGCATAAACCTAGATGAGAAAACGGAATTCACAGATGTTATCTGTATCTGATTTTTTTATTACAAATTTGGCTCAGCTATAGAGTGTTGGTGTATGGTTCTCTTGCTTCTGAAGAATTTTCAGACTCAGTAATGATTTTTAATATAGACTTTAGAGAAACCTGTCCACTTTTCCCAATAGTTTATAAAGTGTTCATGGGAAATGAATGTCCAGAAAGGACAGCACATCAGTGTTACATAACAGGAACTCTTTCACAATAGGAACAGAATGTGTGTGTGTGTGTGTGTCTTATACAAAACTAGAAAATTCAAAAATCCCCACCCAAAACCCAAATAACATCACAAATTTGAAATGTATTAAAATTTAACTGAAATGTGAAGAGCTGCAGCACAGCCTGGTTTTTGTGCATTGTGTAGAGAGCATTAAGTCTAGGTAAAAGGAATTCACACACAGTCCTTCATTCCAAAGACAAGCTGGTACATTAGTGAACAAGAAGGCATGCAAAATAAATAACCAAGGAACAAAATTTAACTTCTTCCCATAGGATCTACTCACAGTACCTTTTATGCATACTAACTGCCTCTCTAGCAGGTCTTTCTGGGACTTTCCCTATATTGTCACCTCAACTTCCAGAAACTGTCTTCTTCAAAGTCACTAATGTCACCTTACAGCTTGATCTAAAAGTTATTTTCTCCAGGCCGATCTTATTCTCTTCCCTGTTCTGTAAATCGTCCACTACACTACACACATAGATGTCATAATTAGAAAAAATGTTGGCTAGATAAAAGGATGGGCACAAACAGAGGGGATTTACATAGCCTTATACCTGCTTATAACCCTCATACATTAAGTTTTATAACAAATTTACATCCATGTTGGGTTAACGTGCTGGTTTTAAAATATGACAGTTTCAACAAATATCTCAGAAGTTTCTATTGAGCTATATGTCACAGCTATGCGCTGTGTTTCTGTACATTTCAAAGCTTTTTCATTTCAGTTTTCTGTATATTTTGGTAAAAACAAGAGTTATCCTCCCAGTCAGGTGTAACAAGGTTTCAATTATTGCATAATAATTCATTTCATGGTGCTCTATAGGGGCTCTGCCCACAGTTTTGTATCTAAGCCACACATGAGAAATGAAGAATTACATAGTATAACAATTTATTGCTATATTGCTCCATCTATGAAAATTCCAAGCACATTTATCTGGCTTTGGCTCTCCCTGATTTTCCTTCCTCATTGTTCCTTGTTCTCCTAAAAAATAGTGTTTGCACTGGATATGTCAGTTTTGATCACAAGCTGGGGTCCAGATCCTGCAGTGAACTGAAGACAGGCATGAGGATCTTATAGACTTTATGAATGAAGCTGAGGGGATTTGGCTCTAAACATCAGATGACAAAGCAATATGCTGATAATTAACGGTTAGGTAATGTGAGAAATCAGAGTGTGTAACATTCATAGGGAAGTGATTCCTTGGATATGTCAGTAAATTTAGACTAAAAGGGTGCATCTACAGTGGCAATTTAGTTCAAATTAAGGAGCCCTGATTCAAACTAACTTAGTCCCCATCCACCATAGATTTTCACTAATTCAAATTAAGGAATTCCTTAATTCGAACTAATGAAAGCTTAGTTTGAATTAGTAACACTGCATTTAGTTCAAACTAAGTGCTTAGTTCAATTCTTAGTTTGAACTGAAGGTGATGTAGACCAGGATTAAGTCTTAATTCCAACTAAATAAATTCAGATTAGCTCAGTTCGGTGGAATTAACAAAGTGCACTAATTTGACTTAATGTGTAAGTCGAATTAGTGCACTTTTGTTAATTCAACTTGCTAAGGTCAGGTTTAGTTCAAATAAAGGTTGAACTTTTAGCTTGACTTTGTTAATTTGAACTAACTCCTGTAGTGTAGACATAGCCACAATGTCATATAAGAGAATTGTCTGTCTGAACTGGAATTGCTACAGCAGCAAATTATCAGTTAAACAGAAGTGCTGGTGTGGGAGAGGGAGCTAGCCTTGGCAAAACATTACTGAACTGTCACTGATTTGTCTGAAAGTCTTTTAATATTGATAGTGCTAAGGATCTGATAGGAAGTCAGAATCCAAAACCAGATTTTAATATTATATTGGGCCCCTCTTTTCTTCAGTCAGTTGAGCCTAAAACTTACATATTCCATAAACACTGAAGGTGTAGGAATAGTTTTGAATTGAGAAACAGTTTTGTGTCTGGAATTCACTTTATTAAAAAGTAGAAATGATTATAAGAAAATAGTGTCCTAATTCAAAGCAAGAGTTGAACTGACTGCGCAGAGCGAACATGAGAAAGCTTTTTCACTTTTTTCTTTGGAAGTATGGGATTTGCTTTTTCTTTTTCTTTGGAAGTATGGGATTTGCTTAACTATTGCAGTTTTACTAATCTAGAAGCAAATGCTGTGGTCCTGGATGAAAGATTCTTGTGAATATTTGCTGCAAACTTTAGCTGAAAGTAATTATTCATCTACTGTCCATCATGCATCTACTCTAGGCCTAATGCTGTTACCATAGAAGTCAATTGGATTCATGGATTGTAAGGCCGGAGGGAGCACTGAGATCACCTAGGCTGACCTTCTGCATAATGAGGGCCATAGGACTTCTATCAATTAATTCCAGCCTGAGCTAGAATCTATCTTTTAGAAAAACATCCAATCTTCCTGATTTAAAGTTTTTTTCAATGATGAAGAAACTTCCTCAACCCTTGGAGGTTGTTCTAACAATTGTTAACCTCACTGTTAAACATTGCCACCTCATTATCAATGCTAATTTGTCTAGCTTCCACTTCCAGCTATATGATGATATCTCTTTGTCTCCTTGATTTGAATGTCCTTTATCAAAATTTTTTTCCCTGTGCAGAGATTTATAAACTGTGATCTACTGAAGATTTGCCATTGACTTCCATGAGAGTGAATAAATAGAAAAGTTAAATTGCCAGTCAGTCAACACACTCCATGAGCAAGTAGCTAATTTCTGACAGCATGTCTGCCTTGCCAGCTACGTAATGTTTGATTCAGTGGGATTGAATGAGTGAGTAGTGGAGACCCACTCAGGCGATCCCAGATGGTCTCTTAAGCCAATGCTGGTAATCAACATCTCCAAAAGTAATAAGGGTGTGTTGATGGGAGGGTGAACGTGTTGCACTACATGAATGTAAGTACATCGACAGCTGATCAGTAAGCTATGTAACATAGCTTGTGTATCTCTCGTTGACCACAGCTGAGAATAGAAGAAATGTGGTCTCGAGGACAGGAGTGGAAGCCAGCTACTCATGAGTTTTGCTGGTCCTGGCAGCAGCTCCCTCTATGGCTTTAAGCAGGTCACCCAGGGTAAGAGCTTCACCTCTGCTCTGCCCTTGTTACATATGAGTAAAAGAGATGAAATGCATAGTGGGACCCTAAAGTGCTGAGGAAGAGGTCCCCTTGCACAGGCACTGCAGAAAATGGCTATAAAGTTGTGTTAGCTGGGATTGTACGTGAGGTGATTAGCGCTTCCTGCTGGTTATGTCACTGCAGCTGCACTTCCATTTTTAGAGTTGTAGCTTGATCACAGATTGCAAGGGCAAGTCTCCTTGAGCCATAATTTACATAAAAGCAGCCATACTGGTTCAGAACAACTGTCTATCCAGCCCACTATCCTGTCTTCCAGCAGTGGCCGGTGTCAAACGAATCAAAGAGAATGAAAAGAAAAGGAATTATTAAGTGTTCCATCCTCATAGTCCAGGCCCAGCTTCTGGCAGTCATGTTTAGGAACACCCAAAACATGGAGTTGCATCTCTGACCATCTTGGCTAATAGCCATTAATAGACGTATCCCCTCTCAACTTGTCCAATGTCTTGTTTGAACACAGTTATGCTTTTGGCCTTTGTAACAGCCTCTGGCAATGAGTTCCATAGGTTATGGCATGGTGTCAAGAAATTCCTTATGTTTATTTGTAATGTGCTGCCTATTAATTTAATCAATTTATCCCTAGTTAGACTTGAAATTAGATTAGATTTGAAAGTAGATGCAGGTTTCTTTCAAAGGAGTGAAGTTCTGGAATAGTTTTCCAAGGGGAGTTGTGGAGGAAAAAAAATGAACTGGCTTCAGAACTGAGCTTAATAATTTTATGGAGGGGATGGCATGACTGGACACCCTAGTTTGGCAATTGACTTATCTCTGAGTACTGGAGGTGGATATGCCATTGGCTGAGATGGGACATTTTAAGGGGCAGGTTCTGAGTTATTACCAAGAATGCTTTCTTGAGTGTCTGGCCATTGAGTTTTGTCCACATGCTCAGAGTTGAACTGCTCTCCATATCCATGATTGGGAAGGAATTTTCCCCAAAAGCAAATTGACAAGGACTGTGGGATTTTTTTGCCTTCATCTCTAGCAGGGGGGCATGACTCACTTTCTGATGGATTCTTTACACCTTAACGTCTTTAAATCATAATTTGAGAACTTTAACTCATTTTTAGGTTAGAGGTGTATTATAGGGGTGGCTGGGTGAGGTTCTGTGACCTGCATTGGGTAAGTCATCAGACTAAATCATGTTGGTCCCTTCTGACCTTAGAATCTATCAGTTATGTTATATGAAGGGGTATAATATACTAACATGCATCTTTTAGACAACATTCATGATTTTACAGGGCTATATCATAACCCCTTTTCTAAATTTAATAGTCCCAACCGGTCTCTCTAATCTCTCCTAATATGGAAACGGATCCATATCCCTAACCATTTTTGTTGCTTTTCTCTGTGCCTTTTCCAATTCTAATATATCTTTTTCTGAGATGGCATGACCAAAACTGCACAGTTTAAGATGTGGGCATACCATGGATTTTTATAGTGTCTTTATGATATTTTCTGTTATCTATCCCTAGCTTTTTTGCTTATCACACATTGAGCAGAATTTTTCAGAGATCTGTCCATGATGATGCCAAGATCTCTCTGAGTGGTAACAGCTAACTTACACCTCATCCTTTCATATGTATAATTGGGATAATGTTTTCCAAAGTACATTTCTACACATTAATCAACACTGAATTTCCTCTTCCGCCTTAAACAAACAAGGAGTCTGGTGGCGCTTATGACTAACAAATTTATTTATTACATGAACTTTCATGGGAGAAAAATCCCACCTTGTCAGACACTAAAGAACAGAAACTTAGAGCTTTTTAAATTCCTAATAGTCAGCTTGGACTTAATGATCTTGAGGAATTTTGTATCATCTGTAAACTTTTGCCACTGGATTGTTTTCCCTTTTTTTTTTTTTTTTTTTCCAATCATTTATGAATAAGTAGAACACCACTCAGCTGTGGGAAACTCCTTCATATTCTCTGCACTGAAGGCCAATGTAAACAATCCATTTAGCTTATCTGAAATGGCATTGCATTTGTTGAGTTCTCCTTTAGTACTTCAATCATCCAGGGGCCACGCTGATTATCTGGAAGGCTTCTTGCTTCTGAGGTACTGAGGGGAGAAAAATGGTGTTACTTTTTGTATCTTTTGCTACTGGCTCTCCCAATTCTTTTTGGACTTGCCTAATTGTATGCTTACACTTGACTTTCCAGAACTTATGTTTCTTTCAGTTTTCACTATTTACTTCTTAATAACACAATCAGTATTGTTCACTTTGAGCTCTAAGTTGCATAGGGCCTCTCCAGCTCCTGGATCAGCCTGTGTTTGGGATGGTGCAAAGGTAGAATCATGACACTCTGTCCATCACCTGAGTCCCTTTGTGCTTTGGTTTCCATAAATAGATATAATGCTCGCTTGCTTGCTCGCTCGCTTGCTCACTCACTCCACAGGGTTTTCAAGCCTTTGTAATTCACTGATCAGGGGTTAAAGTATAATTTGGCAAGCCCCAGGACCCTCCTAATCGGGTGGCCCGCCTCCTGCACCCCAGCTCCTGCCCCCATGCCAGCTCCTGCCCCTTCCTGAGCTACTGCCCCCAGCCCTTGTCTGGCTACTGGTCCCCCATGTTGAGGCCCGACCCATCCACGTTGGGCCGGCAGTGCCTTGCCCTGTTGTCCTGTGCTGCTGTGCTGACTGTAGGTGCGCCAAGCCTCTGCGCTGCACTTGTTTACCTCACTCTTTGGGCTCTGCTGCCCCACCATGCCAGCAGTGCCCTGCCCTCATGTCCTGTGCTGACAGCCACACCCAGAGCCATGCTCAGCACTTGTTTCTCTCAATGCTGCGTTCACTCTAAGGGTGGGGGAGAATGTCACCCCTTACTCCTCTTACCCCAGGCTGTGCTAGCTTGAGTGCAGCCTGCATGTGTGTGGGGGGGACCAGCCGGCACATCGCAGCAAGGCAGGCACCCTCCCCTGTTTAGGTGGTCAGCATCCAGGGGGGTCCCCTAAAGATAGAAAATGGAGCTGTAATTCTGCCTTCTGGGGTCCACTATTTTTAAATGGTGAGTCCGGAAATGCAGCATTCCGGCTCCATTTTCTATTTTCAGGGGTCCGGGAACCCTGACTGCCTAAAAATAGTGGGCCCTGGAATGGCTTTCCACCATGTTCTGGCCTACTTTAACCTGTGTGACTAATGGTCATAAAATGCACCCTGTCTATAAATACATTGGGTGAAATTCTGGCCCCTCTGAAGTTAAAGGTAAACACACTAACTTCAATGGGGTCAATTTCACAAATTGCTGATTAAAAAGAAAATTATTGAAAAGGTATGTCCAGGAGAGAGGCTGCAACATTCATTTCCCAAAAGTAGCTTTGCATTTTTTAAATGTGTCAGTTTTAGAAGGTTCTTTGCTTTATAGGTGTTTCAGCTTTAATGTGTTCACTCTGGTGACTTTCACAGGTGCTGTGAAGAATTTGTTGATATCAGGTATTTATGAATAAGAAAATTGTTCTTTGTTCCTAGTGTAACTTTTTCTTACCCCCCACCCCCATTGGACAGCTTAGAATTGCAAACACCAGGTGAAATGAGAGGGACAAGCACTGAAAAATAGGTTTATGTCCAACAAAATCCTAAGTAGAGTTATTAAGTGGCAAAATAGTTAATGCAGCAGTGTGAATGCATTTGAAATAAATCATTTCATTGCAACTGCAAAGAATTTGATAACACTTTCCATTCTGTCACTACTTTTGATGCCTATTTATTTGTGGTAATTGACTTTTTATGTGATAGATTTAAAGAGCAGGGGAGTTTTAAGGTATCATCTTGCTTTACAATGAAGTTGATTAGTTTAGTATAAGATTATAATAAGGCAGGGGTCTGGAGATTTAAAGAATACAGCATTCAGTTTCAGAATATTCAGTGATGTTTCCATGCTAACAGTTTAAAGCAGGTTATGCCAATCTGATTTTAAAAATAAATAAATGGTCAGCAAAAGAAATACCAGTTCAATAAATTGAAGAGGCTCTTTAGACATAGCTAGTAATCATTTACATTTAAGATAATTCCACTTGAGCACGGAAAGAATTCAGGATGATGATTATTCACCAACGGGTCATTTTCATTAATATACAAACAAAACGTAGTTGGGTATTTAGGCAATTGTGATTGCACTGAGATTTCAGTTATAAATCTTGGTGGTGAGGCTAGAAATAGAAGCAGAATTTATGGCTTTTTCTGGTAGGTTCATTGTTGCACATAACAGTTAATAGCACACAGTTCATACTCCATGTTAGACAGACTATCAGGTGTGCAGTCTTGTTGGGTCACAGGATGTCCAGAACAGTTCATCTAAAAATAATGTGGAAGTAGGGTTATGAGAGTATCACTCCAGCGGAGTTGCTAAGTACTCATGATGAGATGCAGATTCTCTACAGAATTATCCTGTGTACACAGTGGAGCTACTCATTTAATCCCCCCACCTTCATTTCCAAAGGGTTGCACTCAGATTTGCTTGTCCTAACTTTGATGCAATTAGTTGGTAAATTAAAGCAAAGCTCATAAAGGACTGTAGCACGTATTTTAGACAACTTGAGACTGAAAAATGTCTGTCTTTCTATACAGGTTTTGATTATATTATCATCTGCAGTAGTTCCCATTTAACAGCCTGTATCTCTGAAAGCCTACAAGAATTACCAGTATCGAAGCAGGCTTTTCCTATTAAGCACTTTAAGCAATGATCTGTAGGTGTTTCTACTTGGATTTAATTGAATGAGCTCTTCTTAGATGGGTTGTAACAAAGGATCTTAAAAGCTGTCCCTGCTTCATAATGGATTATTCCAATTTTGCTTGTCAACAAAGACATCTTAAAAAGCAATTTAATTTTCTTCATCGATCAGTTGCATTTAGCATGAGAAGTCATGATTTTTGTCTGGCAGCCTAGTTGCAAAGCCTACTAAATATCATGGTTCAGGGTAGTTTGTAGCATGCTATTTAGTGGATGAGTGGGAAGCCCTTGATAAATTTGAAATAGTGTGTACAGAGTGCCCTTCCCAAATTGCCCTTTCAAGGTTTTCCATAAAGAACCCCTCACTAGCATAGTATATCTCTTACTGAGGACTATGCCTTTGAAAGAGGAAGACCAACTTTAAAGGAAAAGGGCCTTGTATATAAACACTGCTTTCTCTCCTCCACCCCCTCACAACAAAAGTATCTTTATGCCAGAATTTTTCCACTTCTTGGAAAGAACAGGAGTAATTGTTTCTGCAGTTGAGGTCAGCTGTCTTAATGAATACAAGACACTCACTGTAAGTGGGGTTCGAAAGGGGCAGCCGGTTTAGTCTAATAAAGCAAAAAAAAAAGCAAGGAGTCTTTGTGGCACTTAAAGACAGATTTATTTATCACATGAGCTTTCGTGGGAGAATATCCCACTTTGTCAGATGCTTTGAAGAGGGAGAGCTTACAGAATTGGATGAAAATAAATGCAGGGGAGTGTAAGACATGGGATCAGGTCATACTGCAACAGTAAGTGGGGATTTATTGATAAACCAGCTTACTCTGACTGCTGGGAAGACTGGTCTCGTGTAGGCATCATAGTAGAAGTGGGCCTCGAGAATGGATTTGACAGAAGGGGTAGTGTCCTTATGGATCAGTCTAAGGGGCATTGTTGAAGAAAGCTCAGTGATTCTTGTGGAGGAACAGGCAAATGGGCTTTCCAAGTTGGCAGAATTCATAGAGGAAAGGGACAAAGGGATGTTCTGTAGTTTTACCTGGTCTTATGTGTATTTTGAGTCTGAAAAGCAGCCAGACAGGAGAAATAGCTTTGTATGTTTATTTGTTTTAGCTTCATCTTTCTTTCTTTTCCCTGACATCTATAGACATCCTCTTCCAGATGCTTTACGCTTATCTATAGACATCCTCTTCCAGATGCTTTATGCTTTCCTGCATTGTATTAGATTGTTCTCTGATCTTGATGGTACTACCATCATGTGACAAGTTCTGCTTTACATAGCACAAGTGTTTCCAGGAAGATCAGTGGTAAGGAGAAGATTGAGGCACCTTTCTTGTATTGATTAGCACCCAGTTTCTGGGACTGCCCCACAATATTCAAGGCTCATTAAAGTACTACTCACTGTGAGTTAAGGTAGTGCAATTTAGCTATTGCAATTTAGGTATTTCCATTTCTTATGCCCTTAGGACTTCAATCTAAAATCACATTTCCTTTCTAGCTTGCTACTGGGTTTTCATCCTAAAACAACTCCAGTTTAACTAATTACAGTTAAAATTTTCTGTCCACGACAAGGTGACAGGAGTCCAGGCAAATTAAACCAGATCAAGTTAAACAGCACAGATGCAACTCCTGGCCTGTCGTGTCCCTGGATGATGTAACTGTGGATGTTCGTTCTATAAGAAATTAGCGACACCAAAACCTGTATATGTAGCCTAACTTTGTCAACATGTGTAAGAGACAGAAATACCATGTGATCTGCGTGACCAAGCAGAAGCGAGCAACACACCTTGAATATTGAGTAGTTAATGTCAAAATATCAAGTAAATGTTGTGAACATTTTTTGTGATCAATTTCAAATTACAAAATAAAATTGGGAAAGTTGCTAACTGCTTGTAGACAGTACATGAGTAAAAGGGGGAAATTAAATCAGTTATTCCTTATGAATTAGTCATTAAGGTGTGATAATTTAAAGATGGAGGATCAGTGCTTGTCGGGTTAAAGTAAATGGCAAAATTCCCATTGCTCTCATGGGGAAAAAATCAGACTTTATGACTAGAATTTTTAAGGTTAACAATGCTGACTCATTGAAATCAAAACAGTTTGCAGAAAAGGCCTGGTTTCATCAAATTTATCCTCAGATATTTTTGGAAAAATTTGAAGTTGTCAAAATATTTTGTTCCAACAAAAGAAAACAAAATCATGTTTGCTGGTTTGATTTGGTTTGAAATTAATTTATTTTGACATAAAAGTTAATTATAGTTTATAAAATTTAAATCAAAATGAAATGTTTTGCTCTAACTTTGTTTTTATTTCTTTTTTTTAATTTTTGGTTTATGAACATTTAATGTTGGTTTTTTATTTTTTGGTCCTGATTCAGAATAGGAAAATGGTTAGATATCTTTACAAATTTCACAGGACAGGAAAATAATTTCCTGCTTTTCTCTACTTGTGATATATGGCCTTGTATTTTTATTTTCACACTGTTTTGATACATAAGGGTACATATGCTTTCACAGTATGAAATATTGGCCTAAAAATGTCACTCTTCATAAAAATTGCCATCAGATTATTCCACTTTTAGTTAAAAACATAACTGTCAAATAAAATTCACAGCATCTTCCTGTTGATACTTCTTAGCATGTCAAGATTTCAAAATGATCCTTTGAATAAACCAAATGCCATTCTCTTTCACAGTGATGATTAAAAGAAACAAAACTACTTTCCTTTAGAACTTTCTCCAAGTTCCTCCTTATCTTTGTTGCCTTTCCAACGAATGTCTTTTCAAGATATTAATTTCATTGTGTCTTGCCCAGGAAACAGAACATGCCTTTTCAATGTGATGCCAACAGGCACCTAAACTGCTAGTTATCACCAATCAGTCAACTGTCATTTCTCTTTTGGTATGCTTAATTTATGAATGACCAAGATGGAAAATGTAATACAAAAAAAATACACTTGGTGATGGAATGAAGTAACAGAGGCACAATAAACAGGAAAATACTATGAGCTATTAGTTGATTATAACAAGTGAAATAATTTCATCTCTTTTTTAACATGAAAGATAAAAGTAGACTGAAGGACAAGGGAGAAAGACAAGGGAAGATAGTCACAAATAAAACAGAGGAGGAAGGGGATGGAAACATCCAAAGTGTCAAGGAAATAACATAAAGCAGCAGCACCCATTTCACTTATCATAGCTTTTTCGAAAGCTCACATGAAAAGAGCTCAAACTGCATTTTTAAATTGTACTTTATGTTAAAATTGGGATTCTAAGCCAAGTGTTGACAGCAGGAATCTTTCTTTTTATCAGTAAGTGTTCACCATTCATGTAGCACCATAGACATTGCACGGTTCTTTAAAAGGGAAAATGGTATATGAACTTTTGCTCTGTTGAAAAGTTGCATTAAATAGGTTAAAAGAATTATTGCTGTTCTCTACTGCTTTTTTATCTGGCATTTGAACAGCTGCCAGGGTAGGTGAGGTCAGTTGCTGAGATTCCCTTCCTTCACCATAACTCCTTCCACTAAGGAACACAGACCAGTGTGGTAGAGGGAAGGGGACAAAGGAGTACCTCAGCAACATCTCTGGAGGCTTCAATGGAAATCTGTTAGTCTTTGCATCAAGGTCTATAGCAAAGTAGTTGTCTATGGCAGATAGATATAATAATTAGAACCTTGCACGGATACAAATAAGTGGATCTGTATCTGACCTGCATCCGCAAGAAATGGTCCGTGGATATCCGTGTTGTATCCGCAGATGCGGATATAATGCAGATATTCGCATATTTGCGGGGCTCTAGCTCTGTGCAGATAAAAAAAAATGTGGATCTGTATCCGATCTGCATCTGCAAGAAATGGTCCGCGGATATCCGCGGATTTGCACGGCTCTAATAATAATATGTCATGAGTCACTGAGCTACAACTACTGCATGCATAGAATAAGGCAGGCATCATTCAGAGAATGAAGGGAAGAACACTGCACAAAGGGGGAATTTTGCAGGTGGAATTTTTGCTAAGCAGAGCTATCGTGGGAATTTCTAGCTAATGCTAGAACAAGATAAATGAAATACAGTGTGCTGAGTTTACTGGACTCTATAAATTAAGTCCTAGGAGTTGCTCGTCAGCCCAACTTGTCCATGGTTCATTTGGATGTTTGAATTCTATGGCTGGCCTTTATCTAAATGGAAGCTACAAAACTTTACTCGTTTTCAGAGACATACTTTTAGATGACAAGTGAAAGAAGAAGGTCGTCTTATATGACAAAATTTCTTTAATAGCAAAGGCTCTGATTCATTTTTAAAAGGGATATTGATTTTGTGTATACGCCAGCTTTCTTGCTGATCTCAATCCAGTTATCACATCAGACACTAAGGTCCCTTGGTAGAGTAAGCACAGTAGTAAGAGAATTAGGAAGAGACAGGCAGAAAACAAAGATCTCAAAACAAGGGGTTTCTTTGATAGGGCAAGTTCAATACATGATACAAAAATACAACACCTGGTCCCTTTATTTTTGACAAGTCCCTCAGTAAATAATGAGAGAGATTGAAAGACTTCTTAACTCCCAATTCACCTGAAATAAAATTTTCTGAAACTGTTATAACTTTTAAAAATGAAATAGTCCCTGTAGTTCAAATGAAAGAAAAATCTCCCCAAGACCAGACTTAGGGTCAGGCAGCCCAAGCTTACTGCCCAGAATGCCAGGCTTGGAGAGTTGCTGGACTCCGGGTGAAGTTTTTGTTAGTGACAAAAGGGAAAACAGACTGTTGGAAATCAAATGTTTCAAGTATTCAGTAAGTGCGTTCATTTTTCATTAACTTCCTAGGATATTCTGGACCTTTTTAGCATTTTGTAAAACCATCTAGACTTTTTAACTATATTTTTCTTGAACCTCTTAAAAGGTTATCAGCCATGACCTCGTGGGTGGGGTATCCCTGGTCAGTCAGTGAGATATAAAAACAAAGTGAAGTAAAGTGAGAGCCAAGCTGTGGTACTGTGATCCTTTGTGGTTGTGTACAACTGTGAAAGTGTATGTTGTGGGGCAGCACTGAAATGAAGAGGGTGTGGAAGATGCTCTTTGCTTTGGATGATCTGCTCTAGGGCCAGCCCTTGATGACCTTCAGCAAGTGTGCCTTTTACTAGAGAAAATGTCACTAAGTAAAAGCGTGTGTGTATGTGTGTGCACTACAGGTCTTAACAGTAATAACTTCTGCATTTAACTCTGGAGATCTCTGATTCTGTTCTTAGTATGTTGGTCAAGAAGGAAGCTGTCCCATGTGCACACAAAACACGAGTAGGAATACACCATGACATAAGGTTGGTGTGTGTGATTAGATGGGATCCATGAAGAGGCTGTGAGTGTAAGTGTAAAAGGGGGACGTCTTTAACCCTATAGTTTGGCAGTTGAAAGAAGAGGTCAGAATCAAACTGAGGATCTTGGACGTCATCCTAGAAATGCTTTGACAGAGTTCTTTTTTCGGTGACTGGCTGGAGAGAAATGAAAGCGAGAGGTTTGGATTGAGAGCTCGCAGGGCACCGGCAAGATGATAGTATTCTGATTTTTTTAAATTTTACTTTGTGCACCAGAAAGGCAAATTGGATCAGCAACCTGAACAGCATCACCAGTGGTCTTAACAAAACTTACTAAGTTCTTAATCCTGCACAAAGGTCAGTGCAGTGAGTTCCTCTGCTGATGTAGAGCCCTATTGATTTCAGTGGGATCTGCTGGAGCAGAGTTAGTTGCTGGATACAAGCTTTGATGTTTAAATTGTCATTCAGCTTTTCTGTTCTGAGATGAATATAACCAAATATCAGTAAAGTTGAAAGAGAGAACTAAGAGAGAATTCTTTATTTGTATCCTGCCAGGAAGGAATGGAGCCTCATATTGTTTTCAGACTAATTGAAGTCACTGTTAAGATCACTGTAGAATATTTTTGGAAATGTATTGACTGAAGTTTTGCTCATTTCACAACAAAATAGGAGTTTTCACATTATTGTGGTTCACTTTTAAAATAATTTGAATTAGTTATATGAAATTCAGTGACAGCAATACAATTTACTGGATATTGTAAAATAAATTTTGATTAATGCTCTTAATCTTTTAAAACAAAATGGAGTCAACACAGTTTCCATTGTTGCATGGAATAAGAACATTTCAGGGAATTTGGCTGTATAATGATAATTGAATAATGACATATGATAAGTGGTAACTCCTGTAACAAATATTGAAATTTGTCATTTTTGCAAAGAGTAGAGAGGAAGACTTCTTGTTTCCTAAAGGAAATGATCATCTGTAACTTAATATTGTGTGGTTTTGATTCCTTCTGGACAGGGCCAGATTAATAAAGGAGCTGTAAGGGTTGGGATTTTTGCTACATGCCACTCTGCAAAAAATTATTGCAGCCCAGAGCACCTCCATTGGCCAGCCTGAGCACTACCAGCCCATACTCCATTGATGGCTGCTGCCCTGCTCTCACATCTGGTCAGTCTGCCAGGCCCTGCTAGCGCCAGCTCTTCCATGTCCTGAACGCTGCAGCTGGCTGGTTTGCTGGGCCATAATGCCAGCTTGCCCTTGTGCTGAGCACTGCAGCTGGCTGGTCTGCTGGGCCCCAGTGCTGGCTCTCCCACCAGGGCTGCCAACCATCCCTAAATTTACAGACGATCTGTAAAAACTTCAGCAATCTCCAGCACCCCATCAGCTGGTTACTGATCCCCAGATGCTGGCCTGGGCAGAGGGAGGGTTGGTTGACAGGCAGCTGGGGAGGGGACTCAGATTCAGTTAGAGAACTGGGAGAGGATCATAGGAATCGCAGCAGCCCAGTCGTCAAGGCAGCTGACCTCTGACAGAGGCTATTGGGGTCTGTCCAAGCCAGGGCTGCGTTCTGCAGCTGCAGAGCCAGCTCAGGTATGCTGGCCAGGAGTGGAGTGGGTCTGGGATGGAGACCACTCAAGGAACCCCGCTCAGTGGTAGTTAAGGGGACACTGAGCAGGGAAATTGAACTGCTTGTCATGTCAGATCCGAATCAGATTTGCTGCCAGTATAGTAAAATCTTCCTCATGTCTTTAAACAATAAAGGGTTTTGTTTGTAACCCAAACTCCCCCTCATCCCCCGGCACACACTTACATCCCCCAGTCCTACCCTCTAACTGTCTCACCCCTTTCCACGTAGCCTAGGCCAGGGGTCTCAAACATGTGGCCTGTGGGCCGCATGCGGCCCCTAAAGCTGTTTCCTGTGGTCCACAACAACACTATTGTTACCAATATCTGCAATATCATTATATGGAAAGGTTTCAGTGGTGTGGCCCTCAGGCTTATGTACGAGTCCTCATGTGGCCCTTCACTAATCCTCATATGGCCCTCTTGGTGATTTGAGTTTGAGACCTCTGGCCTAGGCTGTTTCTCTGGACTGGAGTCTGGAGAGATCGTTACCATAAGCTGGATGGGAACAGACTAGCCTCCAGCAGTGGTTGCTGCTAATACTGTTCCCCAGTGTTTGAATCTTTACAACTGTTTTGATTTGCTGCTACAGTGCGACCTGTTCCCATGACTTATACTTCTCTGTATTTATTTCTTTCCATTCTGTATGTTCCCCTATCTTCCAAGAGTTGGTGAAGTGGGACTTCTCCCATGAAAGCTCATGCAATAAATACATTTGTTAGTCTTTAAGTGCCACTGGACTCCTTGTTTGTCTTATTTATATGCGTGTTCAAGATGTCTGGAAACAGTTTCAGCTGTGAATGAGGCAGTGATGGGGAATAGATGTCACCAAAAAAACCATGAACTGAAAATACAACATTATATGTATCTTAGGCTAAGTTTATAGTAACAGTGACAAAATCACTGCCATCAGTGAGATCTTCCAGGCTTGATTGAGTGGTCTGTGTAGATGCTCTCACTTGATCCAGAAATTGCCATAGCAACTCCAGCCCCGGAACTGGAGTTATGGGTAAGCCAACCAGAAGGCATTTCTTGTGGGCTTAACGTAGTGTGCAGGGAGTACTTAGTAAGTTGTTGGGAGATGCGCAAGGTATTTACGTAATTTGCATATCACCCATTGACTGCTATTGAAAAGTGTGACAGCTATAGACTAGGGCTCTCTCTGTCTCACTCCGGAGAGATTTACATTATTTTTTCCTGAAGGTTATTGCTTAGTTTGGGCATAATTAAACCAGCACAGCAGGTATTTTGGACAAGCTGTTAAAATTAATACCTGGTGCTATTCATATTGAAATGAGAACAGGGAGAAGCAGCAGGGAGAGGGGTGTATAAAATTTTTTTAAGGTTAGCAGATGCAAAAAGAATAGACCTTCCCAAATAAGAGGAGGAGTTTTTTTTTCCCCCGAGCATTGACCATAATCTAATGTGTGTGTGTGTGTTGGGAGGTGACACTTCAAAGGATATCAACCAAGTTATGTTCACTTCCAGAGCTAAATCATTGATTCTGAGGGAAGCAGTGGCAGTAGCTAAGCTCCAGAGAGGTAGCCATGTTGATCTATTTCAGCAAAACAAAAAGGGGTCCTGTGGCACTTTTAAAGACCAATGTTTTTATTTATCATGTAAGGTTTCATGGGCACAATCCCACTTCACCAGATGCATATTAGATGACATGGCATATTAGCTGTGTGTGTGTGTGTGTGCGTGCGCACACATCCAGAGAAGGGAGGGTCACAAGGTCATTTCAAACAGATCCAGAAGGATAGTCTGTTAGCCTATCTCAGCAAAGTAAATAAGTTGTTTTGGTTCAAATAGTGTGGAAGAGGGAAGCAATTATTAAGAAGGGTAGCAGAGAAGAAATCACCTTTTGTAATGTTAGCCATTCCAGATCCCTGTTCAAACCCCGTGTGAAGTTGTCTAGCTTACATATGAATTCAAGCTCTGCAGTTTAACTTTGTAATCTGTTTTGAATGATTTTTGAGTATTGCCATTCTTGAGGCATGATTTGTATCCATTTATTCTTTTTCACAGAGACAGTCTAGTTTGGCCAATGTATATAGCAGAGGGGCATTGTAGGCACATGATACCATATATCACATTGGTAGGTGAGCAGGTGAATGAGCCCCTGATAAAGTGGTTTCTTTGGTTTGGTCCTATAGTGGTGTCATTTGAGTAGATATATGGGAAGAGTTGGCAACAGGGTTTGTTGCAGGGCTAAGTACATGGTTTGGTTTAGTGATCCTGTTGTGTGGTGTGTACTTGCTGGTGGGTATTTCTTTAAGATTGGGGTGGGGGCTCACTTACAGACTGTTGAGATAGGCTAACAGATTATTTCTCTGGATCTGTTTGAATTGACTTTCTGACTAATCCTTCTCTGTATGTGTATATATAGACCTAACATGCCTCATTTTCCATTGCATGCTTCTGATGAAGTGGGATGGTGCCCATAGAAGCTTATGTGATAAATAAATTTGTTGATCTTTAAAATTACCACAGGACTCCATTTTTTGTTTTGTCTAATTTTAAGATAACTATACAGATCTAATCAATCACTTTATGTGGCTGTCAAATGGTGTAATCCCAAGAGAGAGCATGCACGATTAGGGGTTGGAGGTATCTTAGAAAGTAGGATCAACTCTCATGTGGTACAAAGGACCCAATAGGATTTTGGACACCATGACAAAGAAGCTCCTCTGAACAGCAGTAGTGGTAATGAGTAAGACAATTACTAGGTTGTGGGTTGATATATAATATATGTACACGTATATATAAAAATACAATAATATAATCGCGCATTTGAGTGGGGAAGAAGAATCAAAATGTAGCTGTTTGCATAAAAAAGAAAGGGAATATGGCAGATATGTCAATAAACCAAATTAGAGGAAGAAAGTTGGAGCCAAGAGCCATACAAACAAGCACTGCAGGCTAAAAGCTGGGGTGAGGTGAGATATAAGGTTGTTTTTTTTTAGGTAAAAGATTTTTTATAAGGAAATATGAGTAGATCACCTTGCTTGGGCTTTATTAAGGTGACAGACACAGGAAGAAGACATCTGTTAAAAACAAGCAAGAGGCTCTACTGCAGGGCCATAACTGTGGCGGGGTGAGCAGGGTTTTGCCCCGGTGCGTGCTGGAGTGGCTTCATTGAGCCGCTCAAATAAAGGGCGTGTTCCTTGTTGCTTGCCCCTGGCACTGGCCATTGTAAGGGACCAAGAGAATACCTTAGTTACGGCTCTGCTCTACTGAGTTTTAGGGAGCAACCTTGACTAAAGTGAACAGCAAGATAGACATGTCTGGTGGCACTCCAGGACAGATTTCTTTCTTTTTTTTTTTTTTTTTTTTTTTTACTCTGTCAATTCAGATTTAATCTAGAGTAGATATTCTGATAAGCGGTAATTGCATAAAAAGAAGCAAATAAGGTAGCTTCAAACAGACCTATTTTAACTCAACACTTCCACACAGGAACAATTGACATGCAAACCAGATGCAGTCATCTTTACAGTTAAGGCTGATTAAGATGCAGGCCAGATCAAAGTAGCCTTTGAAATGCTAAGACTTGAGAAGAGAAGTTGGGGAAATCATTTCAGCACTACCCTGAAAAAGGGAGGAGGCCAGAAACTGGTACAAGAAATAAAAGACGGTAGCTAGTGTACAGGATAGAAACTGTTCTATTTCCCACCGTCGAACACTGATGAAATGATGATATAACCTAGACATAAATGCCTAATAAAATGAATTTTGTAGCATGTTAGAGACAAAACATATTATTGCCTCCAAATGAAGGAGCTAGCCTGAATGGGAATGGGAGATGTTTGGCCATCTGCATGGCCAGGGAGGTCAAACATTGAAAATCCTGACTCAGAGTAGATAAAGCTTTGCAGATCTGTGGGTTACCCACTTCAGATCAATGGGTATTGGGTATCCACAATCTCTTGTTATGGATTGGAGCTTGGATAAGGATTCTATTTTTATCTGCCCAGGGTACATTAGCTGCTGCTGCTGCTGCCTCTGCTACAGCTGTGGAGAGCAGTAAACAATGTTAAACAGCACAGCAGGGAACAAAGGAAGTGTTCCAGCCCATCCCAGCTCGACTCTGCTTGCAGTCTGCCAGCCAATCGGAGACAGTCACTCATGTGCACTCAATTTACTGGCCAATCCCATCTCTGACTCTGAGTGCCAGCAGTCAGTCCCCACAATTTACCAATTAGCTGGTGATGAGTGGCAACTGCCACTGTACAGTTGAGTGATCTCGGCAGCTCCAGCTTTCCTAGCCCAAGTGGAATAAAAGTTGTTGAGATCAAAGCCAGGGAAGGCTCTGAACTGTGTCTGGAGCTGCTGGCATATCCCTCCTCCCCTCCCCTACCCCCAGGCTCAGCTCAGCAAAACTGCTGCAGCCAAACAGAGGCTCTGCTCCTCTGGCCAGAGCAGGAACTGTTGCGAGGCAGGGTGGTAGGGGTGTGGATGGGCATAAAACCTGGCATGCAGATAGATTGGATAGAGGCTGACACTGATTGGGTGCAATTCAGATGCAGATCAACAGTTTTATATCCACATAGGGCTGTAAGAGTAGGGGTGTGATTCTGGCACATAAACTAACCAGATGTAAGCAACACAAAGAGGGAATAGTGTCTCTTCAAATGTTTGGTTCTGTTAGTTTTTACACTCAAATCTTACTCGTCCCATCTGGTAGTATATATTCATAGTATAACGTTAGATATTAAGAGGAACATTTAATATTTTATTTTGGTTTCCTTTATTCTAAATAAATCTAGAGTAGGCCCCAGGTGCACAGAAACTACCTCATCCTCCAATATCTCCTTGTGGCTAGGTGAAGGATTGCTGAAGTTCCACTTGGTTGCTGACTCCTGTTGCTCACCCTTATCTCAGTCTAGCTATCAAGCTAATCTCTTAAAATTGCATTTGCCTTCTGGGATATCCAGGTCTGGCTGCAAGTGGTCAGCCCCAAGCTGGCTTCTTGCAGCTGCCTATTCAAAGTCTCTTTGCCTGGTTCCATGCTGGATCACCGGTATAGTCTCTCTAAATAACGACAGCTCTTTTGAGGGTAGCTGACCTCAGGGCTTCTGGTTTGGGTCCCTCAAAAAAGCTCAGAACTATGAACAAAATTAAACACTATGAAGTATCTTCTGCCTCTCTCTTGGCTTAAATCTCTTGTCCAGCATGGGCTTCTCTTTAGATCTCGGTTCTTAGTGGAACACTGGCCACAAAATGGCTTTCCTGGAACTTGGTTCCTTTTTCCAAGGGCCAACCATAGCAGACACCTTCCCTCCAGTGGCTCTATTCTCCAACCTCAGCCTAGTTCAAGTGCTGTCTTCCACAGCCAGGTCAAACTGCTGAGCTTCCTCTCTATTTAAAGTTTTACACATAGCAGAGGTGTGGTGTTCAGGCTTTTCTGATCAAGGACATTGGAAGCCTGGGTTCAGGTTTCTGCTCCAAATCAAACAGAGTGGGAATTTAAATCTGGGTCGTGCAGATCCCAAACAAGTGTCTCATCCATGGGGTTATTGGCTATGATGGGCCGTTTTTTTGAGAAAATGGTTGCATCTAACTCCAAGAGAGGATTGACCACTGAGAGTCCCAAACGGAAATATGACCCTCCCTCTGGACTATCAATCAGAAGCCTAAAGCCCAGCTCTTTGGGCATTAGGCGATTAAGTACCTTTGTTGATCTGGGTCCTTAACTCTATCCCTTTCTTCTGCGTTTTTCTCCTGGCTAGCTTAGGCAGCTCTTTGACTTCTGAGAATCCCTTTCTTATGTGATTAATTCTCCTCATGTATTGTTAGTTGTGCAGGCTCCCAATGCTTGGGGCTGAGAGTTTCATGTGGTGGCAGAGTGCTGAGGAGCCAGACATTCCAATGCTAATGTCCCTTGGTGGATCTATCCCTCAGGTGTGTCTGAAAATGTTTGTCTCTGAGGTTGTTCGGGGAATTTCATGCTGGCTGCCATAAAGGTGAACATTTTCCTCCTTTCAAAGAAAAAGAAGAATGTCTGGATCTCACTTGCCACAGCTCTGAGGTAATGCAACTAAGGGAATGGTCTTTGGAAGTGCCTCTCCAGTAAATTGTTTTCCTGTCATGGCAGAAGTTGATTACACTGGAAACACCTTCCAGAATCATAGAGGAGCCCAAGTTTGGAAGGGTGTAGGTGCAAAATAATGGAGCCTTTGGAACATAAGTGGAGAAATTGGAGTTAGTAGTGACTCTTTTACCATGGAGAAATGTTTAGACATGGTAAAAGCCCAGGAAAGGTTTGCCAGTGTAAGTGTCAGCAGATGTCACAGATGTATAAATCCTAATGAGTGTGTGGGTATTGCTAAACTCCAGAGGCAGAAGTGTTCTAGCTCAGTAATAAGCAATAGTACTTCCACATAAAATGGAGTTGAAATGATGTGTTCTTTGAGATGCGGTGGCTGCAGTCTGTGTGTACATCAGGTAAAGCTGCACTGTTGGTCTATTGATGTACTAATTTTTCACTGTTTAGGGCTAATTGCATATTAAAGTAAGTAAAGCTAGAGTGGCACTGTAAATTAATCTTCCAGAATATTTTCGAACACACAAATTCAGGAGGATAGGCACTTTTCAACAGGGAATGAATGGGCGTGTCACCTCCCCTTTGTGCCTTTGAAAGTTTGCCTGTGTTGCTGTCAACATGTTTTTCTTCCAAAACTGGAGATAGCCAACATCATGATTCATAGTCCTGTGAGCCTTTGTGTGTGTACATTTTAAAGTGACTCCTGTGTTGATTATATTCTTCCATGTTCTTGTGATGTTTATTTTATTTTTTACTTGGATCATTAAATGTGTTCTGTCATATTTCTGCATAGGAATAAATGGGGGTATGTCTGTGGTAAACAAAGTTTAAATGTCTCTTGAGGAAGTTTAACCGGAATAAAATTACGAGACCACTGTTAACAACTTATGGAATTTTTTTCTTTTCTTACTCAGTTGGTGTGTAATCTTTCTAAGTGAAATCTGCTCCCATAAGCTTGAAAGTCTTTTTTTCACTGCTTTGAATTCAATGTAAATCCTTAAAAATCATTGTACATACTGTGCTTCAACAAACAATTAATTTATTTAGCACATCACTCAAAATGTCCCATCTGCTTTATTTGCCCTTTATGAATCTTCTGTCTTAGACTTTAGAAGAGAGCAGGGAGATATTTTGTTTGAAAATGTCTATCAAATACCAGGAGAGTGGGAAAATATCCTTTGATTGGCACTACTGTATACTTCTGTAGGAACTATGCATGGACCGTGGAGATCTATCCCCCTTCTACAGTATGCCAGTCAGCTCAACATTAACTGCTTCTCTCTTCCAGCAACATTACTTTTTTATGTCTTGTCTATTCCATTCTACCACATTATTTTTCAATGAATTCAACTTCTGGTTAACCCTTTCCAAATGCCATTCCCTCCATCTCAGCTTCTCCTCATTTGTGATATCCTCCTTCTGGAGAAGCTCACTGACAGGTTATTAACCACATTTTTTGATCAGAGTACATTAGCAGTTGGTAGCCTCTCTTGGCCTGCTGGCATTTTACCATGAAGAGAGGAGGTGATGCTACCTGCTACAATGTTTAGTTCAGGTCTGCATCTGTTTGATACCAAGAGAATAAACTAATCGGGAAATGTCACTTCCCTCCCACCCAAAAATGTAAAGAGCTGAATTAAAAAAACACAAGATTGTAATTCACTGAATTCTGTTAGGTTCTGTGTTTACTTCACTATTGAATACAGTGCTGACTGATAGTGAATGTTCAGATGTACACACTTTTATGTTACAATGTAAACCAGAACTGAGCAAAACTTGTTTCACTTTCTTTCTGACATGTAGTCAGAATCCACATAATTCTGTAGGGTGAGGCTCAGTTTTTCTTTTCCAGTGTACTGTAATGTTGACTAATCTGTACACCTTTAACCTGTGTCCAGTTCCACTGTTCAAAATTCAGGAAGTATATTGATCAGTTAGAGAAGGTTCAAAGAAAAGTCATAAAGATTAAAGTATCAGAAAGTATGTTTTATAGTAATAGACTGAAATAGTTGTTTGTTTTACTTAACAAAGAGAAGGTTAAGAGTTATCTTTATCCCCATCTGTAAGTGTCTTCATGTGACATCCCTGTAAGTCAGGGGTCTCAAACACATGGTCTGTGGACTGCATGCGGCCTACAGAATCCCCACCTGTGGCCCCTAAAACAGGCTGGAATTCAGGGGTTCCATACACGTGGCCGGCTTTTTAAGATCTGCCTCCTGGCTGGGAGCCAGCAGCCGAGACACAGCTGCCTGACTCCAGGGGTCCTGCCTAGTGGCAAGAGCAGTGAGACTTGTAAGAAGTGGCATGGACCCTCTTTCATTTTGTCTTTCCTTCTTTTTTCTCTTTCTCTTTTTCTCTTTCTCTTTCTTTATCTGTTTTTTAAAAAAAATATTTTTTTTAAATTTAAAAGCATTCTAAAAAAATTAATTAAAAATTCATTAATTCTATTTACAATAATTTTGAATGCAATTAATTTTTAAAGTAATTTAATTTTAATTAAATAAACTGGTGACCCTGCTGTATGAAGAGGTTTCAGTAATGCAGCCCTCAGGCCAATATCTTAGTCCTCATGTGGCCATCGTGGTGATTTGAGTTTGAGACCTCTGCTGTAATTAGTTTAGCAGTCTGGTAAACATGCAACTTGCATGACTAAAAGCGCACCTGGCAGCTGGGTCCCATTTTGCTGGTGAAAACCTGAAGTTCAGGGACTGGCAGGAGTCACTGAGACAACAAAGAAGAGTAATGTGTTGGGGTGGGAGGAGAAGGAGTCCTCTTGCTAGGAGAGAAGACAACTGGTACCTGGGTTCTGCACTGCTTGCTGGAACCCACATCAGCAAATCTTGACATGACAGGAAGCCTCAGACCAGTGGGGAGGGTAAATAATGGGGTGCAGGGGGAACTCAGCTGCACACTAGACTCCCCCCCCCCAATAGAGACTAGGCCCTTCCCCTACAGCAGCTCCTCTCACAACAGGGAGCAGCAGGAAGCCTGCCACCCAGTATGACCAGTAAGGGTGTAGGAAAAGTGGGCAGGGGGACAAACCAGAACGTTGTTTGTCTGGCCAGGCAGGGAGCTGCATTACAGAGGAAAGAGCAGTCTGTTCCACCACTGGTGGGGCAATGGGGCTTGGTCTGTGTGCTCCTGCCCTCTGTGGGCAGCATTTGCAGTTCCCTTCCAGGAAGCCTGGGGGAGGCTGGGGCAGAAGGAGAGCAGGGCTGGATGTGAGGTGAAGAGGGAAGGGAAAACACTCTGTCCTACAGAAGACTTGAGCCTGCGCAAAGGGGTAAACAGCAGGGTGAGGAGAGGGGAGGGCCCTTGAAGGGAACATTAAAGGAGATTTTTCAAGGATTGAGGCTCCTATAGGAGGTTGAGACAGGGACTCCAGTAAGGAAAGGTAGGACTCCTGCTTTCCTGTATTTCTAGATATTGTGTGGGTATTAATGCTAAAGCTCTTGAAAACTAATATGTATTCAACCCACTGCTCCAAAAGTGCCACTTTAAAAATACCTTATACTTCCCATCACAGTATTCAAGGCCTCTTGTGTTTAAAGTTTCATAAGATGCTGCCTGGGAGAACTTGATAAGATGGGCACAACTTAAACCTAATTCCCAGGGGATATTAGAAAATGTCTGCAGATTTGGGCATGATCAGTTGTTCATATAACTGGCTTTGCTGGTGTTAGCAGAGTTAAGAGCTTCTTTTTGAGTACTTCAGCAATTTCATTGATCCAGAAAATTGTGCATGCAGTACTTGAATGTGTCAGTAGCAAACAGTTCAGGTGAGACCGGTGCTTTCTTCAACCAGTGGTCTGTCCAAGTGCAAGGTACAAGTGCAGGTTCCAGTAGTGGCGCAGAGAACAACGCAGTTCAGTATTTAAATATAATTGGCTTTTGGAAAGTATGGAAACCAAAATGACTCATGTCCTAGGAAGGGGTCACTTGAAGCTGGGAAACATTTTTCTGTATTCAGTCAGTGCTGGGTCAGGTATAAATGTTCTGAAATTAAAGTTAAGGGGGAATTTACATCTGGTTTTTAAAAAATTGTGTGATTGCAGACAGAACGATTTGAAACACCAATAGTTCAGATGGCTCATGCTGATGTTGGAAGAACTCTACACAACCAGAAACATAGCTTTGGAATTCAGTTTTTTCTGAAATATAAGAGAAGCGTGTTGAAGTGGAAGAATGTCAGTGAGCAAATTGATAAGGGGAAAAAACAATGATTGGCAAAGTACTCCTTGCTAATAAAATTCATTAATCCATATTGTCCATGCTGCTCGTTTACAATGCCGGAAAAATGTTAATCTTCCTACCAGCTGGAGAAGCAGGAACTAAGCATATGAATTTGGACAGTCTATTAATGTTGCAGTCCAGAGTGAGATCACTGCAGCTGTATGCAAGGCACAGTTTCATATACTGGTAGATGACAGGAGCAGTAACATTGCAGTGAACAAAATGTTAATCCTCTACATTGTTTTAAGCTCAAGATGATGTCAGACACAAGACTGTGTCTGCTGCCATTACACAGTTAATTTCATGCAGTGCTCAGCATGTTAAGGAGTCCATAACATGAGTGTGTGTGTTTCACAATCTGGCTTTATAACATGAATGATGTTTACTTCAGGTAGCTTTTCATTGTGCGAGGTTAGCACAATGGTGTAGCTACACATTCTTTGGAGGAGGTGTGCAGCACTTTCCAGATCATGTTGCCCCATAGTGACAATGTAAGTGTTGATGTCTGGAAACATGCCAACGATGAAAGAATTGGAAACATTGTGACAAACTGTTTATACAATAGTTGTCAGAGTAGTTTTTAAGAAAACTAAGTTTTGAGGGGTTGGCTAGGGTATTTGAAGTTGATACACTGATATTCAGGCCTTTACAAGAATTGTGCTGGGTCTCATAAAATGGTATAGTGGAGCACTGCGTAATACAAGTGAGTGAAGGTAATCATCCTGCAGCCAAGTGCTCTCTTCAGAAGTTTGTTGATCCCTAGAATCATGTTGCACTGAGTGGGCTTATTGATGTCCTGCTGCCATTGAGCTGTATTGCTATGCACAGGTTAAAATGGGAAAAATTTGTTCCCATTGGTTCAAAGAAAAGTTCTCTAGAGTTAAAATGTGAAGTAACATATGAAGACTCTTGCAAAACCTGTCAGTACAAAGCTCTTGTGCTATTACAATACTTTGTGAATATTTAGAGGGGTGAGTGAGCTGCAGGGATGGTCTGCATTTGCTATTCAAGTATCATCTGCCAGATTTGATTATGGCATGGAATGTGTTAGTAAAATAATAAGGAAATCATAGAATTATAGGGTTGGAAGGGACCTCATTAGGTCATCTGGTCCAACCCCCTGCCAAAAAAAGCAGGATCACTCCCACTAAATTCTTCCAGCTAGAGTTTTATCCAGCCGGGCCTTAAACATCTCCAAAGACGGAGATTCCACCACCTCCCTAGGCAGCCCATTCCAATGCTCTACCACCCTCCTAGTAAGAAAGTTTTTCCCAATATCCAGCCTTGACCTCCCCAGCTGCAACTTGAAACCATTGCTCCTTGTCCTATCTTCTGTTACTACAGAGAACAGCCAAGCTCCATCCTCCTTGGAGCATCCCTTCAGGTAGTTGAAGGTTGCTATCAAATCCCTCCTCAGTCTTCTCTTCTGCAGGCTAAAGAACCCTAGTTCCTTCAGTCTTTCTTCACAGGGCTTGTGCTCCAGCCCCTTGATCATTTTTGTTGCCCTCCGCTGGACTCTTTCTAATTTGTCCACGTCCTTTTTGTAGTGGGGAGCCCAAAACTGGACACAGTATTCCAGATGTGGCCTCACCAGTGCCTCGATCTGCTGACAGTGCTTCTTCTGATGCAGCCCATGTAATGATCTTGAGGGTTCATTAAAGATGATGCTACTGAATGAGTAAGGAATAGAACTTTAATCATACAGACAGGTATCCAGGTGTGTACCTGGGAGCAGCCATGTTAAATCTTCTCTTGGGCACGTCTCCCAATTTACACAACAATGGCCCATGCTAAGGAGTGTGTCTAAATTCACAGTCTTTTACAAGTATATCACTACATCTTCCCCCCCTAAGGAAAAGAAGTAAACAGTTAGATACATATAAAAGTTAGCTAATGATACATGCGCTAACATCTAACAACACACAACAGCTATCTAAAAAAAACAGGTAGAAGGACAGTCCATAAATCCAGAATCTGAACTACCTAGAGAGGAGGTTACTAGCACATCACTCTCAAGTGAGTCTTTACCACCCACTTCCCTTACATATCCTAGCAAGTCTCTATGAGTCTTTCTGGATGTTCGATGACTCGATTAAATCTTCTCAGTACTGGTCCTTCATTCAGGTCTGAATTCTCTTGTTCTCTGATGGTTTCATTACCATGTGTTGAAGATATTGGATCAGTTGGGAGGCATGCCAGAATCTACCTCAACTTCCACGGTGTTGGAACTTTCTGGAATAAGTCGTAGATCCCATCGATTATGTCGAAATGTGTCCCCTTGATCTGTGTAGACCATGTAAGACCGTGGATGCAGCTGTTTTTTAATAGTACCTCTTTGTGCCCAGGTATTAGAGGAGTGATTCCTCAGGCACACTGTATCTCCTCGGTTAAGGGATGGAAGATCACGAGCCCTTCTATCAAAATAATATTTCTGCTTCCACTTTTGGTTTTCTTTCATCTTCCGAATGTTAGCATTGTTCTTAGATTGCAGCAGTTTATCAGTAATAGGTAAATTAGATCTGATCCTTCTTCCCATTAACAGCTGAGCTGGAGAAAAGCCATTCTCCAGGGGTGGACTTTGATAGACAAGCAATGCTGTATGCAGATCACCTCCACTTTCAAAAGTCTTTTTCATCAGGTTCTTTATCGTCTGTATAGACCTTTCCACCAGTCCGTTTGATTGGGGATAATTGGGACTGGAGGTTTCATGATGAAAATCCCAATCTGAGGCAAACTGCCTGAACTCTGCACTTGAAAATTGTGGCCCGTTGTCGCTGAAGACCTCATCAGGAATTGCATGTCTGGAGAAAATTCCTTTCATGCCAGTGATCACCGAATTACTATTAGTACTGTTCAGTGTGCAAATTTCTGGATATAAAGAGTAATAATCAGTGACTATTAAGTAATCCTTGGAACGCCAGGTAAATAAATCCACACCTACCTTCTCATAAGGTCTCTGTGGAACAGGATGGGGTCTCAGTGTCTCTGCCTGCTGGCATGGCCTGTATTTCAAGCATGAAAAGCTGTTTTTTACCACATTGGTAATGTTGTGATTGATTCGCGGCCAATACATGACATCTCGTGCTCGTTCTTTGCACTTCTCAATTCCTAAGTGACCTTCATGAATCTTCTGTAACATTTCTTTTCGGAGACTCCATGGCTGTGTTCACACAGCACTCTTATTTCAAAACAACAGAGGTTATTTCGAAATAAGAAATACCCTGTTCACACGATGCACAGTTGTTTTGAAACAATGGCACCCGTTGTTTCGAAACAACGCCGTTGTTTCGAAACAACTTAAACCCCATGTGGGGTCGAAACAATGTTGTTTCGAAATGATTGTTTTGAAACAATGCCGTCCGAACATGTTGTTTCGAAACAACAGTGAGTTGTTTTGAAATAATTGTTGCCTGAAACTGCTATTTTGCTTTGAGTTTTTTTTCCTTAATTTGAATTAACAAACTGTTAATTCAAATTAAGTTATTTCAAAATAAGGCATTATTTCGATACAAGTGGTTTCGACACAACTTGTATCGAAATAATGCCTGTGTGTGAACACAGCCCATGGTATTACAATCTTACCACCTTTGAAAATCACCCTATCTACCATAGTCAGTTCATGCCTGCAGTTCTAATAGTCTCTTATACTTGGAGAGCAACTGCTTTTTATTTCAGGCTATCCTTTAATTATCACCTCTTTGAGGAGTCCTAAGGATTCATCTTTCTCAGTCTCTTCTCTTATGCGTTGCAGTCTTCTGTTAGTTATGGGATTTGTGCTCACAATCATATCTACATAGGCTCGCACTTCTGTTTCCAGTGTCTTCTCAGGTACCATAGGTGCTACTGCTCTGGAAAGTGCATCTGCAGTGAACAAAAATTTGCCTGGTGTTTAGGTCACCAATAAATTGTATTTCTGCAATTTGATCATCATTCTTTGAATCCTTTAAGGTACGGTCATTTAGTGGTTTGTTAAATAATGCAGTCAAGGGCTTGTGATCTGTTTCAACTTCCACTCTCTGTCCATAAATATACTGATTGAATCTCTCACAGGCAAACAAGATTCCTAAAAGCTCCTTCTCAACCTGTGCATATCTAGTCTCTGCATCAGTCAGTGATTTGGATGCATATGCCACAGGTTGCCAGCAATCTTCATGTTTTTGTAAAATCATGGCACCCAACCCCGACTGTGATGCATCTGCTGAAATTTTAATGGGCTTCTCTGGAGCAAAAAAATTCAGTACTGGTTTCTGTATCAAGTCTTGTTTTAAACTTCTCCATGATTCCTCCTGTGCAGCATCCCAGCACCATTCATTTTTGTCCTGTAGGAATTGTCTCAATGGTGCCGATTTGGCAGAAAGATTGGGTATGAATTTTCCAAGATAGTTAACCATTCCCAGGAACCGTTGGACATCTTTCTTTGACTGGGCATGTGGCATCATTTCAATGGCCGAAATCTTCCTCTTCTCCAGTTTTACACCTTCATGAGAAACAATGTCCCCTGTAAAAGTCAGTTCTCTAACTCCTAACACACATTTGTCCTTATTTAGTTTGAGGTTTGCAGCTCTAGTTGCATCTGACACATGCCAAAGCCAACAATCATGCTCCTCTTTTGTAGAGCCCCAGATGATGATGTCATGCATGGAGGTGTCCACACCATTAATGTGTTCATATATCATGTGTACAGTTTTGTATACACCTCTGGTGCTGAAGCTATGCCGAAGGGTAAGCGTAAAAATCTGTATCTTCCAAAAGGAGTATTAAATGTGCATAATTTCAAGCTTTCCTCTGTTAATTTTAGCTGCCAAAATCCAGAGGATGCATCCAATTTACAGAGATATTGAGCATTTGCAAACTGAGCCATAATCTCTTCTCTAGTTGGTAGTTTGAAATGTTCTCTTTGTATAGCTCTTTTGAGGTCCCCGGGATCTAAGCATATGCATAGCTGGCCATTACTTTTTTGCACTGTAACTAGGGAGCTCATCCATTCCGTTGGCTCCTCTATTTTTTGTATTACTTGCATTGCTTCCATCCTTTCAAGCTCAGCCTTGAGTTTATCACGGAGTCCAAATGGCACCTTTCTACATGGATGAATTACTGGAGGGATCTGCTTGTTTATGCGGATTGTATGTTCACCTTGCAAGCAACCCAATCCCTGAAACAGGTCCTGATGTTCTACAAGGAGTGCCTCCTAGCCAGATGCAAACCTATCTTGTAGTGAGAGCACGCTTTTTACCAGATTCAGTTCCTCACAGGCGGCCAAGCCCAAAATTGGTGTCACCTCCTGTGGCACTACAATGAAAGGCAGCCTTTACATGGTGTTCTTATGGTTAACAATAGCAAAGCAGCATCCCTGCACAGGTATATTTGTTCCAGAATACCCAGTTACTTTTATGTTTGTTGGTCCCAGCTTGGGTCTTATTCTCAGTCTCTCATAATCTCATGTAGACAGAATGTTAACCTGAGCTCCTGTGTCTAGTTTCAATGGAATGATTGTTCCATTCACTGACAGAGGCAGTATCCAATCCCTCTCACTACGTTTGCTTGATCCCAGTACATCTACAAAGCACTCAGTCTCACTGTCAGTAACTAAATGCACTTGATTTTTGCGCCTTTGGGATCTGCAGCAGTTTGCAAAATGATTAAGTTTCCCACAGTTAGGACAGAGTTTCCCATAGGCAAAACACTGTTTGGGACCATGCCGTGATCCACACTTGCCACAAGACTGTCTGGACTCAGTCTTCCTGATAGCAGGGGTTGGTTTCACATTGTGATTTGAACCACTCTGGCCATATGCTGTTTGTCTAAGTGCATGCACTGTCCCTTCTGGTGAATTCAGCTCTTTTACTTGTGTTTTTACCATTTCAGTGGCCCTACACATTTGAAGGGTTTCATTCAAAGAGATTTCTCCCTCTCTGGGCAGTCTCTCTCTCAATCCATTGTTTGTAATGCCACAAATGAGTCTGTCTTTGATCAGAGACTCTGCCAACCACCAAAGTTACAGCTTTTACTGAGTTTCCTTAATTCTGTAACATATTGGTCTATGGCATTATCTGGTTTTTGCATGCATGTAAAAAATCTATGCCTCTCAAAAGTCACATTCATTTTTGGCAAGCAGTATTCCTCAGACTTAGTCAGTATGCTGTTTAAATTCATGCTTTCACCATCTTGAAATTCAAAGTTATTATATACATCCAGTGCCTCCTCCCCAACAACATGCAAAAATATAGATGATTTCTGGTTTTCATCTTTGTTCTGTGCTCCAATGGCAGACAAATACAACAGAAATCGCTGCTTAAACTTTAGTCAGTTTTCTTCCAAATTACCAGACATTTGGAGAGGTGAAGGAGCCTGTAAAACATCCATTGTCAGAGCTTACACTTGCTTGCTGAAGGCTTTCTTTGTTTTCAGAGATCCCTGATGTTTTGCTGTTTTCAGGTGCAAATGCAGGAATTTTCCTCCAAGTCTTTTTAGTTTCCAAACTCATTCCCCATCTTCTGACACCATGTAATGATCTTGAGGGTTCATTAAAGATGATGCTATTGAATGAGTAAGAAATAGAACTTTAATCATACAGACAGGTATCCAGGTGTGTACCTGGGAGCAGCCATGTCAAATCTGCTCTGGGGCAGTCTCCCAATTTACACAACAATGGCCCATGCTAGGAAGTGTCTCTAAATTCACAACCTTCTACAAGTATATCACTACAGCCTAGTATGCCATTGGCCTTTTTGGCAGCAAGAGCACACTGCTGACTCATATCCAGCTTTCCATCCACCAGGACCCCCAGGTCCCTTTCTACGGTGCTGCTACTTAGATGATCGCTCCCCAGCCTGTAGCAGTGCATGGGGTTTTTCCGTCCCAAGTGCAGGACTTTGCACTTGTCCTTGTTGAACCTCATGAGATTTCTATTGGCCCACTGCTCCAATTTGTCAAGGTCTTCCTGAATCTTCTCTCCAGTGTGTCTACCATTCCCCCCCAGCTTGGTGTCATCCATGAACTTACTGAGTACCATGCAAGTTTGAATTTACCAGTGCAAACGTGGATCAATAACAAAATGTCTGTAAGCAGAACACAGATTAAAAGTGTATCAATGTGGAAAAAATTAAAACGGCTGCAGTAAGTACATTTGCTGCTGTAGTAACATACATCCTGAAAGAAAGGCAGTTTATAGCTCTGGATCATTATATATGGCACCTTTCAGACCTTGAGTGTCACCTGTAAATATGGGTTTAATGAATCAGACTAAAATGAAGTATTGAACACATTGGACGTTAATTGTACAGACCATGATATAAGAATAAAATAGTATCTCACAGCAAATGGAGAGATCAACCTAGAAAACGTTTACCATCACTAGACAACTGAGAAGGGCAGATGAGAAATTTCCAACATCACAGTGAGCATGTTCATTAAATATGAATCTTACTCTCTTGTGGGTGCATATATAGTATCTGTTGCACACAACTTACTTTTGTTCAATTAGTGGTTTAACTATCTCGCTTTAATTTGGTCATCTTTGCAGTTAATGTGTGAAGGGGCTGGCTCCCTGCTGGTGCCTCCTTATGCCCAGGTCTGGAGTGACAGCTATCTTTCTCTGCTGGGGGCTGCTGTTGCTGGCTGCTTTACCTCTGCAGTAGCCTTTCCTATTCCTGTGGCTTGGCTGTCCAGCCAGGTCACTTTTTTCATCTCCTTATCTTTCTTTATCTGGGATGATCCAGAAGAAAAAAAGCCATAGGAAGTCACACAGATAAACTGATCTAATGAGAGAGGGGGGAAATCTCAGGGTGTATCAAGATGAAACTCTCCCTTCACTCAAGAAGGGACCTTCAGGCAGTGGTGTTGAAGGAGCTCCTGTCATCTCTCAGACCTTTCCTCGGGAGCTGAGGGTTGAAAATCTGCTCTCTGCTCCAGTTTGCTTCTAAGTAAGCTGCTCTTTCAATCTCCTCCTCCAGCCTGTGTGTGTCATGTAAGCAGGGCAGGGCTGGCAGACTCCAGAGCCACTCCTCAGCCTCTTGCTGTTGTGCAGTGTGGGGATTGTATACTCCATCACAGTGTGCTATGTTATAAATATTGCTATTTCTTTGAAGCATATACCTACAGTTATAGCAACACAACAGTGAGTTAAATTAGTGTTAGAAGACATAGGAAAAAATAAAAAACTTGCCCAAGGACAAAAAAGTAGTGCTCAGAGGCTGTTATAGCCTCCACAGTACAAAGAAAATTTAGTAGGAACATTGTTCCTATGGGGAACAAATATTTGCTAAGGTGTTCTTCAGTCTAGCAGACACAGGTCTAACATGATATAGTGACTGGAAGTTGAACCTAGACAAATGCAGAGTGAAAATAAGGTATAAGTTTTTAAGAGTGAGGGTATTTAACCACTGGAATATTCACCAAGGTTTGTGGTGGAGCGTCTATCACCAAATTTTTTTTAAAACCAAGATGGGATGTTTTTCTGAAAGGTCTGCTTTGGGAATTATTTTGGGGGAAGTTCTGTGTGGTATACTATGGGTCAGACAAGATGGCCAAAATGGCTGCTTCTGGGTTTGGCATGTATGAATTAAGCATTTAAAGCAATGGCAAGTTACCCTGTTAGTGAAGTTGAGTTTCTTGCTGTTATCGAGTTTAGGTGGAATCAAAATTATGCCCATTATGCTGCTCAGCTGGAATGATTTCTGAATCTAGAAGTCATAGACCTTTTAATAAAGCATTCTCATATTTTGTATGTATGTTGCTGTTGCATGTTGCTGATCTGTGCAAACCACTGGAATTTGGAAACTGTAGTATGAGAATAGGCGTAATCAGAAAAAGAAACTTTCAGGTAGAAGGGTGGGTGGAGATAAGTGGGTTTTTTTTTTTTTTTAAATACCTACTGGTAGTTTGATTTTAATAGGGACTTGAAATTAAAATATTTGCAGTAGTATGTACATGAGATGTACTTTTAGTAACTGTGGCTTTTAAAACCAGTCAAAACATCCCACTTTCAATAGGTTTCATTCTGAGGCATCCTACTTCAAGAAAATAGTAGTAGTTTTGGTGAATTCTTTACTAGCAGCAGCAGAAAAAGTGGCAGAAACTTAACCTGTGCTCTAATGAGCTGAATTAACTGACTTCAAAAGAGCAGGTCCATTAACCTACTTAGAATAAGTCTCTAATTCATTCCTCTGAATGCAGGTGGTTCCATTTTTTCGGCATCCGTCATATAAATGATCCATCAATGGCTCTTACTGTGAAGAAAATTTACCATTGAATTTCCAGGCATTCTGCGTCAGCTTACTATTTATTCTCATAAAAGAATCTGATTTTTTCTTAGGTTACTTAGTTCTGGCTCATGCTTTCCCAATCAAGATAATTTCTGTATGTACTAAATAAATCAACTAAATTTATGTCCATTTAAGAAAGCTGCTATATGGAACAGCCCAACTTGCAATCAAGAAGAGCTATATGCTCCCCCTCGCCCCATAGAAGGTACTACAAAGTGTACTACCAACCATTTGAAACCTGGTATTTATAGCCTCCAAGGAAAATGTAAGTATTTATAGCTTCTAGGTAGATTTAAAAATTCAAGTAGAGTTTAAAATATTTCTAAATAGCATGGTGCAAACTCTGTCAAATGTCTATTAACTATGCTGATTAAGTTTATGGATACATTGCAAAATACAGGAATGGGAAAACAATAAGAAATGCTCTCTCTCTCTCTCTGGGCGAATGTAAATACTATAACTACAATATATAGCCCTTTCTTTAGATGGCAGTGCATGTAGATTATTGGTACAATGAATGTATATGGAATTAAACAGCAGTCACTGCAAAGTTCAGTGAATTATGAATTAAAAACAGAGCAATATCTAGGGCTTCTGGTACCAAGGGCAGGCACCGCCAGGGGTGCACTGGGCCCCCATCTGGTACAGGGCCTGATCCGTCCTGCAGCCAGGCAAGAGCGGCCAGGGGCCTAGTGGGGAGGGTGCTTCTCCCACCGGAGAGTGCAGATGGCACCTTTAGGGGCCTGGCATGAGAATGCACATTCCTCTTCTTGGCCAGGTAGGATCTGGTGGCATCCTTTAGAAGTTGGTGCCTGGACCTTTGCCCCATTCGCCCCACCCTAGCTACAGCCCTGATTAAAAAAGTAAAGTGGCCTGATCTTTAAAAATCGCTGGGACAACACTATATAAAGTCCTACAATTCTGCTTTACTTTTTTTTCTCTCTCCTTTTTCCTCACCATGGTACCATCTGACACATCACAACATTCTTACTAAGGCAAAAAAGAAAATCTGTTAATAATTAATACCGCCTTACTTTCAAATACCTTGAGGAATATTTCTCTATAATTCTTTGTCAAAGGTAATAAGTGTCTAGGAGTCAGAGGCAGTGAAGAAAATAGCTTGTAGTATTGTGAATATTTTGATGCGTGCTTGATTTTTTTAATCCAGTTTCAATCCCTAAAATATTTGACCGCAAGAAAAATACATTCTTTGACAGGGCTGGGTGGCGAGTAGAGAAATAAATCAGTTTGAGGTTTTTTTTTAATTCATTTGCTTAGCCAAAACCTAAACATAATGATAATTGAAACAGACCTATTTGGCTTCCAGGGACTTTCTTGAAGTTTTATGTCATAGGCTGCTTACCATATATAAAGAAAGCTCTGTTTTGTATCTGAATAATAAAATTTGTCCTATTTTTTTAAAGACTATGTGAAAGTTTTCTAAAATATCATTTTTAGCTCATATCTCAGCCAAGACTGTCCCAAGGTGGGTGTGGGGCCTGGGGCAGTTGACCTGTGGAGGCCCCTCTGTCTATCCCCGCACTCCTGGCCAGCCTAGGGAAGGAGCAGAAAAACAAAGCCCAGCCTCTGGGCTTGCCTGCTCCACCCCTGGGTCAGCTTTTCCCTGCCCTGGGGGGAGGAGATGGGATGGGGCAGCGGTGCAGACCCTGCTCTACCCTGCTCATGGTAGGACAACATGGGGCCCACGGAACTGTAGGGCTAGTAGCGATCACCCCCTCACCGCTCCCTACAGGCAACCCTGATCTCAGCAACTTGGATAAGGCACTGAGGCTAGAGCGTTATGAAAGTGTTTATGTGCTGAGAAAATGTGGTGTAGTAGTTAGGGCTATGGACTGGTGTTAAGATTATCTGGATTTTGATCCTAGTTTTTCCATGTGGTTCCCGTGTCACTCTGGGCAATCTGTGATTCATTTTCCCCATCAGTACCTTGGGGATAATATTTGCTTCTCAGGGTGTGGGAGGCTTAACCTTGTATCTGTGAAGTATTCTGAAATATCCAGATGGAAGGCTTCATGTAGGTTCAATTTTCCAGAGGGGTAGCCGTGTTAATCTGTGTATAGCCAAAGCAGTGAGAGTCCTGTGTCACCTTATAGACTAACAGATATCTTTGAGCATAAGGTTTTGTGGGCTACAACCCACTTTGTCACGCATCTGACGAAATGGGTTGTAGCCCACGAAAGCTTATGCTCAAAGATATCTAGAATAGAATAGAATAGAATCACAGGGTTGGAAGGGACCTCATGAGATCATCGAGTCCAACCCCCTGGGGATCTGTTAGTCTATAAGGTACCACAGGACTCTGGCTGCTTCTGTTATAGGTTCAGATATTATAATTGTTTAGTATTCAGTATGTGAGCGTATAGCATGTGTAGACTAGACAAACACACATTTTGGCCAACATTTTCAGAAGTGATTATTGATTTTGTAAACCTCCCTTTTTGGAGTGCTCAGCTTGAGGCATCTTAGAACTGCCTTGCTTTCACTAGCTTCTTTTGAAAATGTAGGCTTTTATTTTATAACAGCATATTGTGAGTGAAATCCTGACGCCACTGAAGTCAGCAGCAAGACTTCCATTGACTGCAGTGGGTGTGGGATTTCTTCCTTCGCTCTTTCTCTCTCTCTCTCTCCATCTGGAATACATGATACTAAATTAGACTGGCTTTTGTTTGGAAAAGTCATATAAATCATGAATAACAATATCATGACTAAGGTATCCTCAAGGAATGCCATAGACTTACAGGGGCATGTTCAACCTTAATTGTAGTACTTCCTAACTTTTGAGTGCTTTACTTTGCAACCATAATAATTTTATTTTTGGTGTTTTCACACAGCAATGTAGCTGGCCCACTAAAGGAATTAGAACTCACCTCTTCTATTGCAGTCCCGTTATTCCTTGTTTGGGCTAATTAAGCAAAGCAGCAGCTAGGAAGCTATGAGAGGCCTGGGAATGAGTTCAGAGGGAAGAGCAGATTGGTAGAGAGCTGAAAACAGGAGAGTGAGGAGAGGTCTGCTAGCTGGTGTCGCTATGCCAGAGCTCCAGGGCTGAAGGCAAGAAGACACAGCAGAGCGAAAGGCCTTCTGGTGGATTCAAGGGCCAGAGGCCTGAAGGGAGAGGAACAGCCAAAGGGCTTACTCACTGGCATCCCCTTACAAGGGATCTGGGGAACCAGAGAAAGCAGGAGAGGCTCCGAGCTTACAGCTGGGAAGAACAGCATTGTGTCCCAGAAGGAAGGGCCAGTGTGGTTGTCCTGAGAGGAGGGATGAAGGACAAATGATAAGAGACAATATCTGGTGGAAGACACCAGGATGGTAAGGACAGAACCAGGTTTTTAAGGATCACATGTACTGGCTTGATGTGGATTGTGTTGAGGGGTTGCAGGGGAGGACTTTTGGTTTGGAACATTTGAAATACGTTTTGAAACATATGAAATATTAACGTGGGATGGACTTGGAAGACAGGCTTGTATGGGATTTACTGGGAACTCAAGAGGGAAACTGAAGTTAGAAGCTGAAGGAGGCCCCTCATTTACACTGTGTTAGTGTCCATGTGCATGTGAGCGCGCACACATTTTACTACCAGCCCATCTTTGGGCTAAAATCAGTCTGTAGCAGTCTGGCATAGAGAGAGAATATTATGTCTGTGTACTAGAGAAGCAGGTAGACATGTATGTAATCTGACATATGTTCACAAGTGGCTATGGTAATACATTTTGAAAGTATCATTTCCTTTCCCTAGCAATTGCCACTCTCACAAGCCAGCCAGACATGTTCCCCCTAGGATATTTAGTGATGTCAACATATCTACCACCTTCAAACACACACACTCGGGCTTTATCCTACAATTTACTCTGTATGGGTCCCACAGAGACTGCTTCGACTTCAGTGGGGCTTTGTAGAGGAGTAGCGAATCTCAGGATAGGAGTCTTTGGTAGTATGGGTTCTTGTGCAGGAGCACCATGGAGGGAGTCCCCCTTTGCCCTCCATTGCATCAGCTGAAGTTCGGCTGTTTGTACAACAGCAGTAGTTAGTAATAAGAAAAATAGGATCAGTATTGTTTAAGGAGAGCATTTAATGAAAAGTTAGTTATATATTCAGTATCTTTCATCCAGTTGACAAGGTGCATGACTCTAGACTGTTAAAGTCAATTTTTAGGAGAAGTTACTGATGTGAAAGAAAAATAGGCATGCTTTAAAAATATCTATGTATGTATATGTATGTATGTATGTATGTATTTATTTAAGACGTTTTAACAGGTTTACAAATCCTTGCCATGCAGATATCTGATACAAAATGATCATTACAAAAAATGATTGTTTAGAGAAACATAAAGCAACGTAATCCTCAGATCTCTCTGTTTAAAAGGGTGCATGGTATTGGAGTGTAAGCATCTTTTCACTAACCATGACATGTTGGTCCTAATGATGTTATAAAATTGAGGGACATCTCTGATTAAACATTTAACAAAGCAGGTCTGTTTCAAAATGTTAATATTCGGAAATGTTGGATCAGTGTACTGGATATTTTGCAGGTGAGCATATTTTGCCTGTTGAGTAAACAGTAACCAAATATCTAAGTATTTTTCCTCTGTCTAATTTGCTGAATTAATAATTGGAACATTAGGTTTTTTTCCTAAAAGCTTCCCCTATTTGTACTATCTTCTTCCAGTGAAAAGCTATCGATAGACTAGCAGAAGAGAGATGAATTCATTTCATTTGTGTGACCAGTTCTGTTATGAAGCCCCAGCAAGATTACCAGAGGATCATTTGGTTATTGATTTCCAAGAACAGCCTGTGATATTTGGTTATCACAGTTGCATCTCAGTACTCTCTGTCTGGACGTGTCCATTATATTTGCATAAAATCTCCTCTCACCACAGGTTCCTCAACAGGTTCAGTTTACATATATTTTCTTAATTTCCTGGTGTTAGGTACAATTGGAAGAGTTTCTTAAAGAAATTTTCTTTTATTGTGCTGTGGCTTGAGGTTGCTGGTTCTCTTTTTCTAAATCAAATCCCTTTCCTCTTGGATACTGTGTCTACTGAGATCCTTTTCCCAGTGAGTCTCATAGACTCTAAGTCTAGAAGGGACCGTCATGGTCATTTTGTCTTCCTTCCTCCATATTGCAGGCCACAGAACTTCATCTCTTCACTTCTATACTAGACGTATCAACTTTAGCTGAGCTCCTGAGGTCATAAAATCATGATTTAAAGACTTCAACTTACAGAGACTGCACCATTTACACAAGTTTAAACCTGAAAATGGTCTGTGTCTCATCCTGCAGAAGTAGGTGAAAAAGAACCAAAGAGACATATATGGACCCTTTGTCTTTTTTTACTCTAAGAAAATTGTCTGCAAACACTGATTATGAATTAGTTATAGTTTTTTTCTTCCTTACTTGACCAAGCACCATCCCTTCTATTAAAGTTGGCTTTCTGTATAAAACAACTTTTCTGAAAAGTTAAGAAACAGAATAACTAATGTGAGAATGAAATACCTTGGGAGAGTGGGTCACCTCAGGGTAGTTTTAATCACTAAATAAGTTAGAAAAGTTTCTTTATTGAATGGCTGCTCAATTATATGTGTTCCAGGGTGCACTCAGTCTATAAAACTTTCTGTCTTGTGATTTGGGATATGATTTGGATTATTTGCAATGAGTATCATTGGTGAGAGAAAAGAACTTATTTTATCTCTAGTTCTGCCCCATACTGTAGCCTTTGCTAAAGGATAGGTATAAATTTCTGGAGGGCATGATTTTTTATTAATCCACAGTTGCTTAAAAATATTTATAACACCACAGTGTGGTGGAGATAGAGCACTTTATCTATCTATCTATCTATCTATCTATCTATCTATCTATCTATCTATCTATCTATCTATCTATCTATCTATCTATCTATCTATCTATCTATCTATCTATCTTCAGTAAATGGAAAAGGAACTGTCTTTAGAGCAGAAGAAATTAGGTAATTGGCAGATGAAAAAGGCAAGAAATAATGTGAGTCAGTGACAAGAAATTAATGAGACTCTTCTCTCTGTAATAGGGAACTGTAATGCTTAAAATAATACAAGTTCAGTCCATTTGAAAATTGGTTGGCCAGTAATGCTATTGGTTTGGCTATCTTTTCCTGTACAGCTTAACTATATATTTGGAGCATAGAAATAATCATGAGCACAAGAAAGTCCAAGTCTGGAGGAATTCAGAACAACTTCATTTAGGTACCTTTGTGTGTGTCATTTACTATTAATGGAAAATTTACCTCAGAAAATTTGATCTAAAGGTCAGTCATATCAGACCGTAAAATAGAAGAATAATCCATATTTAGCCCTGCCTCTCCTGAATTATAAATGATGTCATTTGTCTAGCGCTTTTTGAGCTAGAATTGCTTGGAATATCATTGACCTTGTCCCTTTAAATAACCGTTGCTTCACAGAGAGGTTTGAAAATTATCTTACCAACTAATGATGTTGAGCATCTCAATTTAATCATGGTTTAGTTTTCTTCTCCTGAAATAGAAGCTTCTCTTTGTAGACTCTGAGCATTTCCAGTAGGTCTAGCAAGTTATTTATTTAAGGTGTGAGTATTCTTGAGCTTCAAGGTTATCAGAGTTACAGTTTATTCCCATTACACATTTGGTAGAGGTAAGGTCCACAGAATCATAAGAAAGTGCTGCATAAAAAACTTAGAACAAACCATGTTTAACTCTTAAACCCTATGGTGTGCTGTATATAAAAATGATTAGAGAAACTTTCTTGTTCATGATAAGCCTCTTTCAAAAAATGCTAATATCCATTTGTCAGTACAAAATTGTGCTGCTTCTGTATTTCCTCATGCCTGATACAGGAATGCGCACGTGAGCAAACTATTTCTCAGAATACAATGGAATAGCAATACTTACGTTATCCATGTCTACATTATCATACAAAATATAAAGCAGTGGAGAACCAGGCATCATATCCATACAGCCAGCACATCTGTCAGAAGTCTGTGTGCATGCACCTGTGTGCATTATAGATGAGTGGTTTGCATTTAGACTTAAAATATGCACCCCATGTTTAGCCCTTCTCCAATATTTGATTGCACCAACCAAATATTTTTCAAATTGATATTATTCAGTTCGAAGACTAGAATTCATGTATAAATAAGTCATCCAGTATTTTTGGTAACACCTTGCTTAATTTCATTGGAAATGAGTAAGTATATGCTGCTGCTTTGTCTTCTCTCATTTTTGGTCACACTCTTTAAAACAGAGGTTTCCAACCTTTCTGGCTCAAGGCCGCCAATATCATTTTTACAGCCCTGAAGGGTTGCCAGTCTGTCATCTTATAAAAAGTGTATTGAAGTTCACGCCAGTAAGGAATACAACTCACTTCATATTTGAAGTAAACATTTTGATGCTATTGTGCTCATTTTTACAGTCACCATTTTACACCTACAAATTTATCAGTACATCACATACTCGTAGACAAAGCCCTAGTGTGTATGAGTGACTGTCGCTACATATTGAAGCAGATGGTCTGGCAGCTAAGTCACAGTAGGGGCAAGGTGGGGTGGCCTGCTAAGTACAGGCCAAGTCATGAGGCACTGATTTTTAGAGCCCTGTCCCTCCTTAAGCATGCTAGGTCCTGGCTGCTCCACCAGAAGCACCTTCCCCTTCCTACAGCGGCCAGATAGAAGAAGTTCATTGAGGAGGCTACTCTGGGCATTCCACTTGGGTCCCTAGATAGTGGCTTCCTTTTGCAGCCAGGGGATGAGAAATCAGTGCTTCTTCCTACTAGCTCCAATGGGAACCCCAGCAACTACAGGCTCAGAAAGAGCACTTTGCCATGCTCCTTGCAACGGTCAAGGTAAGGCGAGTACTTCTCTTCCTTCCCCTTGGCTGTAGCAAGGAGCCTGTACCAATCTTGTAGATCTGTGGTAACATGCTCCATCAGTCTCCATAGGTAGAAGCTCCCTCTGCAGCCAGCAGGAGGGGAGCAGCAGGCAACTTTGAAAGACTGTGAGCCACTTTTGCTCCCCCCACCTTGGGGCTACAGGTTGGGACCCACTTCTTTAAAGCATAATTTCAGTGGGTATTCAAAATCCTCATCTAGAATCAATACATACAGTTTACACTTACATGGTGTGTCATTATCTTTCACAAAATATCTTAGTTATATCTGTCCCGTGATTGATGCCAAGGTTGCTTTTTCTTTCTTATTATATCTTCAGCATGAAGTTATCCTGAGTCTGGGGACAAAGCAGTGAGTTTGGGAAGACATGAAGTGAAAGAAGAAGCAACTCTGACAATGATCACTGGATGGCTAGATAAGGGGTCAGAGTTTTTTTCAAGCTGTGAAAGGTGATACCGCTACCCAAGGGGGTTGAAGTGTCAAAGAACTAAATATACGCACAAAACCAATTTAGGTAAATATCTGTCACTTAGTAAGAGAAGGAAAACCAGCAGCTTGTATTGCTGTGGGATGCCTTGGGTGAGACAAAGTCAGCCATGGCTCTGGAAAGAAAACGATTGGTAAGAGCTCTACCTTGTACCAAGGAAGATATTTCTTGAGTTATGTTATGCCACTAAAAAGTGTGTCTTATTTTATTGGCTTGTAAAAACTTCTGACAACATCCCTTTTACTTGAAATCACCTTTATACCCCCTCTTTTTGAGTAAATATGCTTGTTTTAAATTTATTCTAAACTGTCGCAGTGCTGTGTTTGAACGGAAGTGGTTGTTAATGCCAGGCAAAGTAATGTGCTGTCCTTCAGTCTCCATAAAAGTTCAGCAGTCCTTGTTAATTAGCTGAGCGGTCCAGGAGGTGACTGGACACTTCAGAGGGAGAGGGCTTTGGGGGAGATTAAGGACTGTGTGTGTATAGGGTCATCCTCCAAGGAGTAATTGAGGCTGGAAGAGACCAGGGTGGGGCTGTAGTGTTGTCAGCAGGCTGCTGGGGGTGAAAGTGCTGAGCCAGGGCTGTACAACACACAGACACTCAGGGGACTGTATGCTTGTCTGCAGGCTGTTAGTGTCTGGCCTGCAAGGCACAGCAGTGGAGCAGTTACAACACCAACTGTTACAGAGCAGGCTGCGACACAGCCTTTCTCTGATCCAGACTGTCCCAAAATGTGACTGTCCCTGCTCTGGGTAAATGTTAGCAGATTTATTTGGTAAATATTATTTGTTGTACTAATTCATGATGCTGGGGGAACATAAATACTTCAGGCTGGGAAAACAAGTATAATTTTGGTTCCCTATGACATCAATGGAAAACTGAACCTGTGGACTTCAAATTGTTGTTTAAATGTATTATCTCCCACAGTTCTTCTGTCAGGGTGAAATGTGGTTGGTTACTATAGGGGACTTTTTTTAAGACCTGAAAGCAGTGGGATTTGCCTCTTCATAAGATTACTCCCGAAGAAAGCGCAAAAACTAAATGCTGAAAGTGACTTCATTTCTCCTGAAAGCTTCCTAGTCTTTTTGCTAATCACAGTAATGAAATGAAGTTTTAAAGCTGTAAATTTCATTTTTATTTTTGGGCACCTGGAACAAGGCAATCTGACAAAAAATCGTATCTGATATGATATAAAATACATGAAGTTGCTTTGTGAGGATTCCATCTAAGTTGTGCTGAATTTGTGTTTGGGGAATGTAGTACTTCGGTCCATACCAGCTTTATGGATGAAGAAGATTTTGCTGGCAGTTAAGATTTTATCTAGACTTTTCTAAGGGGCTTCTACAATAGTCAAAGGAAACTTACTGGGATGGGTCTTGGGTAATACTTTCTTGTGTGCCCCTGAACGTTTTCCTTTGCTACTCATTTGGTTGACATGATTTACATGAGAAGTTCAGTGAGCAGTTTGGGGGATTTCTTTTAGATGTGCCTATGTTTAAATAGATTTCTAATAGAGTGTAGAAATGAAAACTTTAATGTATGCCTCATTATAAGTAGATATCTTTTAGTTATTCCCAGTGAAATCTCTGTTCATTGTCAAGAAGCAGTTGAAAGCTGCTTTATATAACGTCAAAGGTATTTTTTTTTGAAAGTCTAAAAAGCATGCTATAACAAGATACATTATGTGCCCTGAACTCTTACTTTTTACAGCTACTTGGACTTTCCTGTCTTTCATAACACCTCCCTTCATTAATTCACTTTAATTTTAATTATATCAGCTATGTATTTGGCCCATAAAATGTTAGTAAACACATAAAATTAATCCTTTCATTGTCTCCTTGCTGCATGGAATTTATCTCCTGTAGCATCCTTAGTACTTGGTTTAAAAGCCATAATCGTGACACTGTAATTAACGTTCAAGTAGTTTAATGTGCTTATTTACACTATTCTAACTTCCTTTATTCTTGATATTATGCCTACTCATGCTGCTACTTCTTCACTTAGTAGATATATTTGTTTCCATGTCACTGGGTAGTTCCTGGTCTGTGCCTAATTATAAAGATAAAACATAGAATTAAGGCACATAAAGCAAGAACTTTAGAAAGGTTGTTTTGAAATTGAAAATCTTCCTTTCCTTTTTAGTGACTTATCCTGTCCTTGATTATTAAATGGATGCAGTCTTGTTTACATTCTGAAAACAATTTATGAGCAGTAAACAACATTGCAATTGTGTGTACAGCTTACATGGTCCTAATTCCATCTGTTTTCTTTTAAAGCTCTGCAGAATTATTAGGTTTTGCTCTCACCAAGCATGGGAAAACTTCATTCTCCTCTCTCGAGCTTTTGTGAGAATTCTTAAGTATGCATTGAAATTTCATTCCCCATTTTGAGTTTTGGTGGAATCTGAATTTTGACTATATACAGTTATATTTGTGAGTTCTGTGATCAGTAAAAAAAGGTGTGTTTTGTTTTTTTACAAATTTTCCCTCCAAAAGTGTTAATCTTCCCTTTCTTGTGCGCACAACACTTCCATAAATTTTAGTGGTATTTTCAGTTACACAAGAGATGTAGGAGAGCTGCTCTTCAAATGAAAAGACTTGTGGTGCAATTCTGACCCTGTAGTAGGTAGTTTTACTGTTTCCCTCAAGAGGATGTTTTTGAAAATAAGTTGGTGGGGGGTGAAAATCAGATAACTCAAGCTGTTACTGAATTTATATAGCCAAGAATTTTCCCACCAGTGCTGAATTCTTTTTCACATCCCACAAATCATGAGAACAAAACTCAGATTGTTTAACTATTGTCATTCCAAAATGGGGAGAAATTTTGACTTTATGGCATTTTCGTATATTTCATAAACAGATTCACAGATTTTCTGTGTTCCTGCCATGGTTACAGAAAGCTCCATAATGTGGCACTATCATTCTCCATCTTGCTGTGTTCATCATAATTCTTACTGATGTTTTGCACAGATGATACTGATGGAAACTCTAATATAGACAGCACGTGAGTGTAGAGATGATTGAAACAAGAACACTGACAGAACTATAAGTAAACCTCTCCAATTGATCTCGGCAGGATGTTAAACTCCGTGGCTTAATTATCACTGCTTAGAAGCTTATGCTTCTGATTCTCTGATTGGAAACATCCAGCTAATGTGATTATTTAGAGTGGCTCAATTTATTGGTCACCTCCTGATGTTACATTCATTTTAAAACCTTGCAGAAAACTAAGGCTTCAGGTGTGGCATGTGTAACTACTCAGTTAGATATCTTTTGGCTTGAAAACTGAGGTGTTTTCTAATGTTTCCCAAACTTGGGTTATTTGATAACTTAACAGATGCCCAGGATATATATGAGGATGCAAGGAAATGTAGAAAAACTGAAGTTTCTTGTAAGAGTCTGAATACATCACAGGTTGACACTTAGGCTGTTTTAGTTTATCTTGGTGTTTTATGCACTTGTATAAAACACTTGCAATGTGGCATTCTGGTGCATGATTTTTGCACATGATGTGGGGGAGAGCAGCAGCAATAACTTAACACGGAATTAGGATCCCTGCAAAAAGATCAGCAGAGAAAACTGGTGCAGCAGATAGCCATGTGTTTCAGCCTCAGAGTATGCTAAGAGATCCCACAGTGGGTGGCACCAGTCTGGGCCCAAGTCATCAACTGAAATTAATAAAATGCAGCTGGAGAATGACTTAGAGTTGTTTCTGATAATCTTTGAAAGGGTTGCAATGGCAGCTTTTTGGCTCAGAGAGAGCTGGGCCACTCTCTAATGTCCTACTTGACAGGAACGGGCCAGATAGTATACCAGGGTCTTGATCTGCTGGATGCACAAGGCTAATTTCTGCTTAAGGAAGACATCCCAGATGCCTTTTGTATTTCTGATGAGACATACCATCAGCAATTTTGATGGGAAAGGGTCACACCTAGGAGGCAACTATCATGGGTGACCCCGTATCTGGAAAATAGTAACTAATGGTGGTTTCAGCCTGATGAAAAGATGGGTGATCAAATACCTGAAAGAAATATACTAGAATAGTTGACAGATTATTCTGGCCAGAGGTCAAAAAAGTGGGTGGTGTGTTTCCATCCCAGAATACTGTCTGAAGCTGTACCTTGGCTGAGAATTACCAGTTCCTCAAAAGGCCCAAGTTGGGCCAAAAAGTCAAAATATTGAAACTCTGCAGAATTAAAAGATGTGAAAAATATAGATTTGGAGAAGTTTAAACAATGAATCTACTTTACTAGGTGTCACACCACAGCACTTTTTAGTCTCTATTTTAATCAGTCACAGTACTTTTTCAGGTTGCTTGCGTCCAACATTATCTTTAGTTGCATTTGGTTTTTGTACCCTATTATGCCCTGTGGTGGAGATGGGCAGAATTTTTGAGGATTTTTCATCCATTGTCTCCTTCACTGCACACTGTGTGCTTAAATATTGGACCTAGAAATATGCAGCTTGAATCAAGAGTGAAGGTACTTGCTGAAGCATGGAGTTTAATTATCTGCTCTGTATAGCTGGTGATACAAGAGTGGGACTACTCTTATGTTTTGTAAAGCCCCAGGCAACAGTGTTTTGCCGAAGCCATAGAGTGAATTCAGGCCTCAACCTGTCTGCACATATATAGTCTTGCTGCAGGAAAGCCCAGAAAGCCAACTTGCAAGTTACAGAAAGTGTATAGCAAACAAGAGTCCCCAAGTGCCCTCAGTATCTGTTGACTTTACACATGCTTTATGGGGCACTGACAATTTGAACTTTTTATCTTTTTAAAATTGTTTTATATAGAGCCCCACTGAAATAGAACATCCTGACTTAAATGTGTGGTTTGAAGACTAGAACAGCAAGAGATAGGGGACAGCCTAAGACCCCTTTGCACCACTGGGCATTTGTACGGCCTTTCAACTTCTAAAATCATCCCAAAGATCAATGGAGAGGTCTAGTAGTTCCTTCTGTCAATTCTGGTCCAAGAGTTTCTGTTGCATGCCACAGGAAGTACATATGCTGTCTAGACCCAAAATACTGTCAAATCACAAAGAAAAGAAACTGAGTGGATTCTCATCATCTCAACTTTCAGTTCAACTAACCACTGATGTGACTGGTAACTCGATTCGGATTTTAAAAAAAATCAGATAAATGATTTTCTTTTGGGTAGTCACTTGGTATTTTCTCTTGAAAATCTACGAAATATCCTGGGGGAGGGGTAATTTTTTCCTCAAGTAAACAGGAAAGTAAGTGGCAGATTAATTTTTATTGTGAAATAGAGAGTTCTGTGCAGTACAAGAGAATGAACATTCCTGAAGGTTTGACCTTACTGGAATGGAAAGTTGATTGACGAGTATGATTTGGAAGCCTTTTGAATTTAGAATACCCTTAGGGTGACTCAGTTTTAGGACAGTATATTTTAGGTACAATGATATGTTTAACATTCTGGGTCGAAAAACCTGGATGCTCTGTTACCACTTCTATTATCTCTGGTGGCCAAAGTACAAGGGCACTAGTAGCAGCTGAAAAAACTGAAACCTGTCAGATGACAGATTATATTGTGTTTTGGAGGTTCTTTTGCAACCACATGTCTTAAGCTAAGCCTTTTCTATTTCTTGGAGGGTGAGAGGGTACTTATACAGTGGGTGTAATTCCATTCCCATTGAAACATATGCCAAAGACCCTTCCGAGGAGCCAGGATCTCATCTATTATGTTTAAACAAAACTAGCTTTAAAATTACCTGGAGTTTTCAGTTTTACTCAGTGTTGCACAAGTGACAGTTTCAGGTAATTAAGTCATGGTTGATTTTTTTTTCCAGCTCAAATACAGCATGCAACACTGTGTGTGGAGTTGGTTGCAGCAAGCTGAATTGGTTTACTTATTCTTTTCTTCTTCATATAATTCAGCATTAGTGCATATTGACAGCCTTAATTGTGATTGCTTGAAAAGCTAGAGACTACTTATTTCACCAGAGAGTTTCTATATAAACATGACATCAATAATGTGTATTTTAATTAAGTTGTGGATAGCTTTTAGTAGGTGATTTGTTGAAACTTTACAAGAAAAAAACAATAATGGGTGAAGAGGCAGTAACAGAATTTGTGATAAGAATGAAGCTTTTGTTAGCGTTTCTTTCTTAAAGCAAATTATAGCATTTTAAGAGGTGTTTCAGGTTGGTATAACCATGGTATACTAATGAATCATGCAGGTATGCATGACAGAAACAGAATCTACCCTTAATGATAAGCACACAAGTCCACTTTGAAGTCAATGGAAATTACATCTGTATGTAACAGGGTAGAATCTAACCCCATCTAGCAAGATTTTCTGAATATCTTATGCAAGCTTAAATGTTAGCCTGTCCTGATGCTACCTTCCCATTATTAAACTATGTTGCAATCTCATTACTCTTTTACACTTCTCCCTGGTTGCAGCATTTCACATTAGCTATAATGCTCGGAAGCACTTTTGTCCCATCTTCATCTAGTCAAGATATTTTATCCATTCATCTTGAATGTAGACCTTTCTACAGTCACACATGTCATTGTTACCTTGAGGCTAGACTGGTGCAGTGTACTTAACTCAGGGCTACTCTTGAAGATTAATGAAAATGTCAACTAATGCATGATATATGTGCCCATGTTTTAGGATATTCACAGATGGACTTGGTATCCTACATTCGCTAATTCGTTGGATGTTTTCACACATTAAATATTTTTTCAGAACAGTTATCCCAAATTATTTTATTATTTAAGAATAAATAGCTTCCCTTTAAAAGTAAAACCCTGTTGAAGTGTCCATAGCAAATTGAATTAACCACATGTTCTTGCTGGTAAACTCTCCTGCCTTGTTTATCCTTAGTCATTGTCACATGCCTGTGTCTTCTGTGGCATCCTTCTTTGCCTTCAGTAGGCTTCATTTTAAGACCCCCTTAAATTTATCTGGATCAGGACAGTGGCTACAGTTAATGGGAGCTGCCAGTGTTTATCACTTCTGAAAATTAGTCAGCATTCATGTAAAACACATCACAGAATGGGACCATTTAATTTTAGAAGCTTGAGCCTTTTTTTTTTTTTTGGCATTTTTTGCTGCATGAAAATATTTTACTCCAGTTATCTTATTGTGACACAGGTTCTCCTGAAACAGACTGTGTTTTTATCTCCCAAACAAGGTACAGCTGGTTTACAGCATGAATACTGTATATTGAGTTATAAAAAATATGGTAAATGTAATGAATTTTTGTGAATGTTTAGAAAGTAAGATATTTCTATTTTTAAGGATTGATATTGTTTCTTAAAATATACAAGACTTATTTGCACAAACTGTATCATGCTAAAGCTTAAACTTCTGTAGATTGTGTTATACTGAACGTAATCCTTATCCCCAGAATCACATTTATGTGTCTTGTTAGAAGTCAGTTTCCTGAACAACGATGAAATACTTCTTTACTGTGAAAACAAGGTCAATTAACAAGGTGTATTTGGGGAACAGATATAGTGGTCCCCAGGAGGATTCTCAGGTTGTTCTCAGACATAACTCTAACTAACTGTCATTCAAAAACAGTCTATTACTGTGTATCAAAGTGCATTGAATCCCTTTTTTTTTTCCCCAGTCAGTTTTACTGCTCATAAAGGTCTATTGTGTTACATAGGGAACTGGTTCAGATTCTCCTGAAATCAGAGGGAGTTTTCCCATGTATTTCAATAGAAGCTTGATTCAGCCCTAAGAACCTCTATAGCGTGAAATGGGAGCACCGTGAAATGCAGATGGCAAAAAGATTCTCTCCCAGTGGTTAAGATTTGCTTGATAAGGACAAAAGCTGAACATCAGACCTGAAGCTGTAATCATAAATGGCTTGGCAAAGAAATATGTAACTAGAGGTTGAAGTTTTCCTTAATGCAATTGTATTGCATGAGGGTCCCCCAGAGCTCTCAAACATTATGTTAAGGACCAGATCCTCATCTGGTGAAAATATAATTTATGCTAGCTGAGCATGGCCTTTCTGTATTGAGATGAATCCCATCCAGAACTACTTTTGTTTACCTAAATAAGACAAATACCACATCAGAATTTTTTTTTTCTGTACTCATAGAAAGCAATTCAGAAGGAAGGACTCAGGTTTTGGAAATACGTGTTTCTATAACCCATTTCTTCAGGTCATGCCGTTAAATACTCAGATTCCCTTAAATTAAAGTATATAAGTTTATACATTTAAAAACATGGACAGCTTTGAAAGGTTCTAATTATTTTTGCAAACTTTAAATTTCTTCTTCTTAAATGCTTCTTTTATACTTCTTTTGTTGTTTTGTACCTCTTTTGTACCCTTTTTAAAGCACTTCAACAAAAGACATTCAAAAACAGACTTCAGTATGAGACTGCACTGCTGGAATCCATATGCAAACTTGATGCAATCAGACTGGGTCTGAATAGGGACTTAGAATGGTTATCTCATTACAAAAACTAATTATCGCTCCTGTTCACACATTCTTGCCTTTGAATCAACTCTAGGGAATGGTCTTCATCTACCCTAGCTGAATTTACTTTCTTAGCAGTTGCCGTCCCCATTGCAATGTTTCTCAATCCTGCAAATGTATATACACCTCCCAACTGTAGTTTCCACTTCATGCATCTGATGATGTGAGTTGCAGCCCACAAAAGCATATGTCTGTAGAAATTTATTAGTCTTTAAGGTACCACAAGACTTTCGTTATTTTTGTTACATACAGACTAACACGGCTACTCCTCTGGAACTTATGAATTAAAGAAATGTCCCGTTTCTTTCTTCACTGGGTAATTGAGATAGCAAATTGGCAATAGTAGTTCTCCCAGAATGTACCCTGGAGAAACTGATTAATGCTCTATAGTGGCAAAGTAAGTCTTCTAAGAAGTCTTTAATTTGGAAGGTGTAACTAATAAAAATACAGAAGCTAAATTTTTGAAATTTTACAAATTAAATGCAAGGGTAATTTGTTCCCACTAGAAGATAAAATTATCTATCCTTCAAGGTTGAGTGGATATAATTGCCCATCATATAAATCTCTTGACAAATAGTGCCCTCAGGAAGTGTGACACTAATAATTGTTCAATTACATACTTTTAGCTTTTCAAATGGCCAGAATCATTATTATACACCTCATTAATAAATATACAGGGAGAATATAAACACATAGAAAAATATTTTTCTTTTGAAGATGAGTTCAGCTTTGAAATTAAACTGTATTATAATCACCTGTAATTTTAAAAATATTTCTAATATGATTTTCTTTAGTAACGATGATTGCGCTGTAATCAGATCAGTCTGCTTGAAAGCAGGGGCGGTGCTGGGGATTGTGCCCCCCCCGCAGCAGAGCGACGCTGGCGCAGACGTGTGATGTCATCAGGGGAGCGCCACGGTGCCATCCCCTTTTGGCTCCCCTCAAATGCTGGTGCCCCCCCCCTGCAGTGCCGAGGCTGCTTACCACCTAGCGCTTGCCCTGGCTGAAAGAAACAGAGATAAATCAATCAGATTAGCAGGTGGATCTTAATGCAATGTAATATTAAATGTTCCAAATTCAGCCCAGGACAGTGCCAATGCATTAATTTTAAAAAAAACAATAGCCTTATATATATATCTTCTGCTTATATTAATTTTTGATTGGTTGTCTTTTAGGTTATGTCTACACTAGCAAATTAGTCTGGATTAAGGAGGTTTACTCTGGACTAATTTGGTCCCTATCTACATTAGGCTTTGCTTAGTCCAAACTAAAAAAATTTTTAGTTTGAACTAAGCAAATCTTAATTTGAACAATAAGTTCACAATGTAGCTATGCTAGTTTGAACTAAGTACATTTGAACTGATTAGTTCAAACTAGCCACGTCTTTTAGTTCGAACTAATCTGTTAGTTCGAACTAGCAGCATTTTTTAGTTTGAACTAAAAAGTTAGTTTGAACTGAAAAATGCAACTAGCTCGAACTAAAAAGCCATGCTTATTTTGAACTAACCTTGGGTTCATTCGAACTAATCCAGAACTGCTTAATTTGGACTAAGCAAGTCTGAACTAAGCTTTCTAATGCTGACATAGCATTAGTGATCTGTGAAGGAGTTCACTCACTGCTGGTACAGCCTAGTGGCCAAAATGAGGCATGGCAGGCTCCCCCCCTTGTGGACAGTCCCTGTTGGTTGCAGCTCCCACCCTGCAGTGATTTGTCTCATCCATGACCTACCTCTCTGGCCAGGTCACGTGTCTCTGTTTATCTTTTTCAGAATATATAAAGATTTGAGCAATGGAACAGTCTTTGAGTTGAGGAGGGATTGTGGGCTTCCCCTAGGTTAAGGTCTCATGACTCAAACTTCTCTGTCTGCAATACTTGTGTCAACTACCTTAAAGAGAGAAGCTTCATTGAATTAAATTACCCCTTATTGCACGGGTCAGCAATCCCTGGCACACATGCCAAGAGTGGCACATGAACCGATTCAAAGTGGCATGCACCAAAATCGTTGTTCCTGCCACTGAAAGCCATTCCCGGTGGCTTCTCTCAGCAGCATGCATAGCCACTCCCCATCCAGCTGCCACCAAAGAAGCTGTCCATAGTGGCTTTCCTCAGCATGCCTGGAGACTCTACCTCTGCCACTGAAAGAAGGCATTGTGTGTGGCTTCTTTCAGCGCAAGGGAGCACTCCAGCTGTGGCTGCCACCAAATTCTCAGGTGGCAACCGCTCTTTTTTTATGGAGGGGGTCACTGGTACCCATTAAGGATCAGGGAGGTGGAGCTGGTAACGTAGTGAGCAGAGGTTGCTGACCCCAGCCTTATTGAATTAGGGATACTTGGCATTGAAAAATGAAATTGTGTGTGTGTTACTGTGGACCAGTATGTATTTCCCTGGAAAGGGTGGACAGGAGCACAGCAGGGGCTGATTAAGCAAAAACACTCAGGGTGTAACATCTCCAGAGAACCCACCTTTCTGGAGAGGTTACAATATCTTACTTCGGAGTGGATTTTCCATGGATCAACAAACAAAAAAAGGGGGGGGGCAGGTAGAGGTTGGGTAAATAGCCTGGTTTCAAATTGATTTATGACTTTCCTGTGACAAGAAACAGATATGTCTCCAGCTCTGTGGAGGCTCCAGTCCTTAGGAAAAAATTGGAAAGACTGGTCTACTGAAGCTTCATAAGGCCAAGTGATTTGTTCTTAGCTGAAGCAGTGATGAGCTTGTAACCACATGAAATCCCACTGCGAGGGGGTTAGAAGGATCTTCTCAGCATTGCTTCAGCCAAAATCTGTGTTAGGGTTGTGGTGGTCTCTGGGGAGCTTATTAGCTTGCATATAGGTTCTTTTATTGTTTTGCATGTTTTCTCTGTAATGCTTTTTTACCATAAGTTTAAATTAGACTTGACTAGAAAGTGTGGTATGGTAACTTACAACTCTAGTAATGGCACCAATTAACCATCTCTGAAGAAAAAGCAAGCAGGCATCCTTGGGCAAACTGTCTGTGTGGGGAATAACATAGTGAAGCAGAGAATTGTGCAGCCTCTAAATGACCCAGTCAAAAAGGCAATAGCTGGGGGGGTTGGGCTGGACTACTGACAGGGAATTCAAGTGCATTTTGCCTGAACTCTGACAGCCCTTCAGAGTCCTGGAAGAATCATTAGCTGTGTGATGAAATGAGGGATATAAACCCCATGATGGAAAGGATGGGGTTACACTTAAGGAAAGGTTTGCTCTGGACCCAGGCAGCCCCTCTCTGCCACAATTGCAAATTATGCATGGACAGGAGGATGCAATTAAAAGTGGGGGGGAGGGGGAGGCAAGGTAGCCCAGAAAGCAGACAGTGGAAGGGAAGGTGAACTTCTGGAAAAGAGGATTGCAGGAGCACCTTCTGCCTGAGGTCTGACTTTAGCAGCTTAGTTGAGGCCACCAAGGAGGGACTCTGTGAAGGTTTGAGACTGTCTTTGAATTCAGTCACTATTTAATGTCTTTGCTTCATCCATGAAAAAGAGAAGGGACTGATTGGGAAGTGATTCAGGGACACAGCAGCAACATAGTGTAACCCATGTGCCTAAATAGATGCAATCTCTTTTAGGGACCCTTATGGCTGGGTTATGTTGCTGGGCAGATTTTGCAGCCCAGAAACCAGAAACTTCTCGTAAGAGGATGAGGGAGCACACTGAGCATGCTCCACAAGTTTTATTGTTGAGCTGGAGTTACATGCCCAGGGAGAAGCCTGAGAAGAGAAGCCTGGAGAGGAGCAAACAGAGAGCTGCAGAGGACATTGGCTAAGGGACTCAGTGAAAGGAGCTGAGCAGGAGTGGACTGCAGGATGTTTTCTCCCAGCTTTCGACTGCTTTGCAGGGGAGTTGTCTGCAGCAGAACTGAGAGCTGGATGGCCAGTGACCTGATTGCATGGTGCTGGCTGCACAGGAGGAAGAAAGGACTGCATGGCATCTGCCTGAAGATTCCTGCAGCTAGAGAGGATGAGGATTGCTTTCGTTCTGCATTCAAGCCCCAAGGACTTAAAAGACTGCAATTGAGATAAGGGTGACTCCACCTGAACTTTGGGACTCTTGGGTTTCTTACTGTTTTGTTTAAAAGTATTATGGTTCCTTAGGATAAGGTGTGTTTAGTTAGTTAATAAAGTTCATTGTTACGTTTTTGCTGAGTGGTAGTTTAATGAGGGATGGGAACTCTGAGCAGTCTTCGCTGTGAGTCCTTTTGACAACTGGATCCTGGCTCTCCAGTTGCTTTCATCAGGGGTTTTCTCTGTGAGGCACTGGAGAGGGGCAATTGAATGAATTTGAGCCCACCCTAGCAGGTTACAATAGCATCTTGGAATTTGGGTCTTTGTTACCTGCTGCTAGGTCCTGGAGCAGATATCGGTGGAAAGGGTAGGCTTGCATCCTCCTACAGCCCCTAGGGACATCAAATCAGAAGGCTGCCCCTGCCCCTGGCTCATGGGACACCCTTTTAGATCAGGGGTCTCAAACTCAAATCATCATGAGGGCCATATGAGGACTAATATAGGGCACATGAGGATTAGTACATTAGCCTGAGGGCCACACCACTGGAACATTTCCGTACAATGATATTGCAAATATTGGTAATGATTGTGTCATTGAGGGCCACAGAAAATAGCTTTAGGGGCCGCATGTGGCCCATGGGCTGTGTGTTTGAGACCCCTGTTTTAGATAGTTTCCAGTTGTGCTTGCAAAGGCAGAAGCTGGCTGTAACTAGAAACTGAGAATTCCTAAGAGTTGGGGAAACTTAAGTGGCAAAATATCGATGAAGGAAGCATATATAATAGTTCCTTGAACCACCAGCACTATCTTGGCCTGGGGGACACAATGCTGTGTGGGAGTTTTGCTCTGCTGTGCCATTCCTCAGCTGGTGCATGGCTTTCTAAGGGGCATGTGCTGCTTGTGCAAGTTAGAGAACCTTCCAGGTGACTAGCCCAGATGGCTTGTCTGTATAAAGGAGAAGTGGTAGGTTCACCAGCAGATCCCTGATTTTTCTATGCTGAGTGACGCCTGCGTGCAGAAGACAATATGCACAGGAGCACTGGAGTCACTAATTACAGTAATATGTTAACTAAGATGCATCATTGCCTACAACTGTCATTCACACCTTGTAATTTATTCTATTTTATCTTTAGTTACCATAATTTATTATACATACAGAAGTGTGTGGCAGTCATAGACAAAACAACAGAGAAACAACCTTTCCCTAAAGAGCTTTACAATGTAAGGTCCTGAATCTACAAGTCCTACTGCATGTAACAAAGTTTTTCCATTTACTTCAATAGCGCTAATCAGCAGCTTAATGGAAAGCATTTGCAGGAACAAGCCATCATCACGATATCCTATGTGAGTGACATTTTTACCACTTAAATAGGTTGAGAGAAATACATTGTCCATATCATTGCAAGTTTGTTTCTTAAAAGCATATATTGTCAATGTAGTTTAAACAAACTTTTGATGTTTTGAATGATCTGCATGTCGGAGGGACATGAATAGTTGGGGAGACCTTATGCAGGGTTGATTTACCCTATAATTTAACATTGGCTTGCCATAGCTCTAATGGAAATTATATTTTCAGTGACAAGCTGGATGCTTTTTAATATCCATGACTTTGGATGTTTTAGAACTCTTTACTGCATGATCATTCTTGTAAACATTACAGAGTGTTCTGAAGGTAAACAGTTGGGATTCTAATTTGCAACGTGGACTCAGTATGGCAACATCAGAGGATGGATGATTGCATTCTTCGTGAGAATAATTATTTCTCCAGGATGTAGAAATTACCACAGATTCAACATAAAAAGGACAAAACACAAGAGACTTATTTGGCTTTGCAGTTGGAATTTTGTTCCTGAAAAACATGCTCACAATTTTCCCAGTTGTTAACACTTTGTAAATGTTTGCGCATTATTATATAAATAATAAATCTCACTGGAATATCCAAGGAAAAGAAAGATTCTTATAGGATTTCCATTTACAATTTCCTCCTGTTCTTCAAAATCCATGGGGCCCTCAGGCACTGAAATAAAACTTGAAAATAGAATACATTTTTAATAATATGTATTGTAAAAGTATGATTAACCTCTAGGTATGATAATCTTGCCACTCCCTGCTGTTCATGTTGTCCAGTAACCCAAACATAATGTGAAATTACATGTCCATCTTCTTTCCAGGGCATAGTTTTTATTGTTGTCCTACGCACTAAGTTCCCTTAAGAAAAACCCTCTGTAAGGGCTAGCTGAAGCATAGTGAAATGTTCACATTGAAACCAAAACCCAATGTCATTTTGTTGGTTTGCATATTGTTGCATATTCAAAACTTTGTTATAATATTTGGCTGTGAGTGAATTTAAGCCAAATTATTTTGCATTGAATTCACATGAGATTTGAACTCAAAGTGTAAAATGTGCTCATGCAGATCTTAACTGAAGAAAATGATACATGAACCCTTGCTGAACAAAAATGATGAGCTCTGCATGTATTTAATCAGAAAGTATTTAATTTAATCTAATGTAGTGAATGATTTCATGGTAGTGGTTTTCTGTGTTTTGAAGGGTACCCTCCACCCAACTTCAGCACTTTAAATATCAAACCCCAATGGTGACTGGTAACAAGTATCTGTGACTACGTTCCTTGGAGTACTACTCTTTGAAGACTTTGAAATGTGGAATGGATTTAAAACAAGTTGCCTGTGTTGGTAATATTAGCATAGTCTCACTTCTGAAAACAGCTATACGACTGGGTTTAAGATTGAGAGTTCGATGGATTACAGAACGAAATGCTTCACATACTAGGAAAATCTGTCTAGGTAGAACTAGAATTGGCCTGGCTTTCAGCAGATCTTTGAGATCCAACTTAAAATTGGGTTGCTATAACTGTAATTTGCAAACCCTTTCAAAATCAATACAACCATCTCTTATTCATCCAGTTTTTCCACATTTTGCATTTTTGACATTTCTGCAAAATTATCCCCTGCTCTTTTGCAATAATTCTCATTGATTATAATGCACTTCATCAGAGATAAGGCAATCAAGTACAGACTCTATGCTTCTAAAGTCAGCATGTACAGTAGTTACGGTTTGATCTAATCTTTTGATTTAGGCTATGAAACAAGAACTTTCTGACCCATCCTGAATTTCACAAGCTGATTAAAATTAGAAATGGGATGAAAAGTTCCATGCTAAGGTAGTTACCTGAAACATTAAGGATATTTTACATCTCTTTAGAGGTCTGGCTGGTAATTTTCCAATGAAACAGAGTTTCACAGAAACATACCTGGTTCTATGAACCTTTTACTAATAAAGAAACAGGGCTTCAAGAGAAACCTCCCTAGTTTCCCTGTCAGGGCTGCCCATGGCTTGAGGTTAGCCCTGCCATGCAGACTTTCTTAGAATCAGAGATCTCGGGCCTTTCAGATTACCAGGACAGCAGCTTCCCCAGGCTGTCCCACTCTTCAGTGTTGGGGACAGGGATTTCCGTAACACCAGTTGTCAGCTAGTAACAGTGTTATACCAATTTAATGAACACCCCAACATCCCCCTTACCTCCCACTGCACCCCTCCCTAATTTTGAGTGCCGAGGAAGCTACTGGTGGGAAGCAGTGAAGTTGACAAGAACCATATACAGTTCGGTTGTTTTTTTTAAGTTTCAGAAATACCACCTGTTGATGTTTCCAAAACAAAATTTTATGGAATTTCTAGCTTGGAGGAAATCTTGAAAAGTATTTTTGCTCCAAATCAGAAGAAAACCAAGTATCAAAATGTCCCATGAACTGGAAATTTCAAGTTTCATCCAGTTCTCTTTCTCTCTCTTTTACATATACATGGGTACTTTTTTGAGACTATCATCACACACTTTATAATCATTTGTACAAATAAACCTCTGTTTGTAGCAGTAGAACTAGGGTTCTACTCCAATTCCAGTGTATGAGATATATTACAGAGTAGTTCTTTTTTTCTTTACTACCTGGATTCATTACATGCTTTTGTGTCTCTGCGCTTCACTCTCCCACATGTGGTGGTGGTGCTTCATTGCCTGATAGAGAGACAGGCTGGGCCATGCTTTCTCATGCCCTTTCAAGATAAAGGTAGCTACTTTCATTTCTGGGACTGAGGGATCACAGGGACTCAGATTGTGATAGGTCTATCCACTGGAGAAAAATTCCTTTTGCCCAATCTTTCACCCAGCCACTTTGCAGTCCACCTCTTTCCAGCCCTTTATGTGCTTGCTGATATTTTGCTTAGGTTCCTTATTTTATTTCAGCGTTTACTAATAAGTTGTGCTAAAACAAAATATATTTATTTATCTCACTAAATATGGCAGAATGCTCTCCAGTTCTTGTTTTCCCATTTGCAAATTTCCCATGTGTTTCTTCAGTTTTATTTTTGCTGTTTATAAACAGGAGCTTAAACATTAGTCTCTTCCATTCCTCCTTAAACATGGTTGGTGTTTACAATGGATATTATTTTCATGTAAATTATTATGAATATGATTAAACTTTAGAAAAACATTCATTTACTTCTCCTACTCCTTTTTCATCTGGAGCACTAGCAGAATTGATAACCATGGATACACACAGAGCATGGCTACTCTGAGGCAGGACTCAGATTTCTGGCAACATTTTTCTTGGCAGATTCTAGAGAAAATTGTGCTGATTACAGTGTAGCTGACTCTTTGTCTTTTCCTTGGTAAAACCTGCAGAGTATTGGAGCTGCCTGATTATTTGAACACTTTGTTATTGACATGCATTCTGTTCTGAGAAATTTGTACAACTGTGAGTATCTGGTGTGTCTGAGAATTGTAACAATATGGTGCTTCCTTCCTCCAGAGATCCAAGACTCAGTGCCCACATAGGAAACGTCACCTGTCTTTTCATGCCACCTGAACCTATTTGTCAGTAACTTGTGCCTTGAGGGTGGTTTTGTTTGCGGAGAAGCTGACACTGGCTTCACATTTGATATTCACAGAAAAAGAAATTATACTTTATAGAAATGGCTGTGCCAGGGAACAATTATTAGGAGGAGAAGAAGGTGTAAGAACAGTCTTGAAAGGGTAGTTAAGACTTGTAATCATTTGAATACTTCTGTAATGATTAGCTATGTTTTTAAAACAAAGAGGCTGGTAGAAATTGTGAAAAAAAGAAGAACCAAATAAATATTTGCTAATACCTTCCCCCCCAGCAGAGTAATTTTAGAGTTGAAAGAATACGTATCTAGAAAGATTTTTCTTTTTTTAAATATTTTAGTGCATGGAGTTTCTGACTCACAAGTCAGTGGGAAACATAGCAAGTTAACAGCTGGTTTGAAAGCTGAAAGAGTATTCAAAAGAAGTAATTTATACAGTCCCACCAGAGTGATGCTTATTGAAGTCATGTCATTTAAAGTAATACCGTATAGTGTTTAGAACTTCATTTAGCCAAATTTTTCAACCTACCTATGTGCCTCTAAACATCTATACCTGCTGGTACTGAGTTGATACAGGATTCAGAAATTGTTCATAGTAAGTTACTACAAACCTATATTTAAAAGTGTTGTTTAAGGTATGGCAACACTTAGCCAACATCAGAATGTAAAATAATTTGGTTTGTGATTATTTTATTGAAATAATAAGTGCCCATATTCAAAATCATCCCATAAGATTATTAATACATTCATTAACCATGAATTGTTCCACTGGTTCTTCCCAAACCTTCTTGGGGGAAATGTACTGAATAAGTTGACTTGTAGACGAAGGAAACTGTTTGAAAATGGTATCGGAGGAATTCTGCTTTTTAATGTCAGGAAATGAGTTCCATAGATGGGGTTCTGCTACGTGAAGACCCTGATACTGCCTCATGGAGAGGAAGAATAACCTGTTTGACCTGTTTAAACATGGAGAGGAAGAATAACCTGTTTGACCTCCACTGTTTTGAACAATATGTTGTCCTTCAATACTTCAGTCAGTATAGCTATATAAGATAATGGAGTGCAATTACTGGTAGTCAGTGAGGTCAAAAGGTGTCTGTAAATAATAACTATGTTCATGTAATGGAAGTCTATGAACATGTGAGAGACGGACCCATCTTACTTTCCTTTCTTTCTTGCTTATTTAACCTTCAGTCGTGCTTATAGACTGGAGCTGGAACAAAGGGTGTTGGGGAAACATGCCGCCTTTCAAATGACAGTGGGAAACTTTATGCTTCAGAGAAGCTTCTGTTTTCCAGTGAGAGTAGTTTGGAAGTACACTGTGTTCTGCAGCAAGGCCTGCTGTAGAGTGGATCAAATTTAGGGATCCACCTAATCCTGTCTTTCTCTTTCTCCCTGGGAGCAACTGTGGTGCATCTTCTGTATTACTTGGAAACTAGTCAAGGGCAGATTGAACTGTACTCCTGGGATTCCAGCAGCCTTAACATGGAACAGGGGAAGAGAGAGGTGTTATGTACTCCCTGTTATGTGGATGTAATACAGTAGGGCACAATCTAGTCTTGAACTAGAAAATCCATCTACATTCATCACTATTTCCTGGTTCTCCTTCTTACAGACTTGTGTAGGAACTCCCGGAAATGTAAGAGTATCTTATCCAATAGAAATATTAATGATACAGTGATAGCTTCTTCCTTGGATTGAGAGATTAAGGCCAGATTCTGGACTGAGTATCTAAAAGTCTTTGACTTGTCTCCTCTTCTTGGTCTCAGTCCAGATATTATGGATTCAGTAATCTCCTCCAAAACCTCACCTTTTAATTCCTCCCCTCTGTAGACTGTTTGTCCATCATAGGTCTTTAGTAGTGGTGGGGACATTCAGATTTACAGAGGAGTATGAGTTTACTCAAGAACAGCATAAGCATTAAGGAGCTTGTCTGCTGGTGTTCACACATTTGGTTCAGATGTCTCATAAAAGGGGACGGTTTGCCAAGCAATCCTGTTTTTCTCTATTGTTTTGTTATTGCAGACCAAAAAACAAATCCAGCTTCACTCTAGAAGCTACATTAGCTTCAGCAGAATGACGTGTGAGTAGGCTGAGCAGAATTTGACCTTAAATTGATAATAAGCAGTGCTATATGCACACCTTTAGGATTTATATAAATCTGTCTTCCACATGGCAGGTTTCCACTCTGATTGTGTTTTTTGAAAGCTAGAGTGCAAGGTATGAAAGGGGATAAAGAACTAGATGTTAAAATAGCAAGCACAGAGTACTTGATAATGGTTCTCCTCAGTATGCTTAATTGAGGGAGAAATAAGTGAGGTCTCACAGGGATTGTTATTTGGCCCTGTTTTTAATCTATTTGAATGGCCTAAACAGTGGGAGCCAAATGTGAACCAGCAAAATTTGCTGATAATGTAAAATTGGAGGGAGTAATGAATGCAGAACTTACAGCAGGTGTGATACAGAAGAGTTGTTCACTATTTTTAATTAGGTAGGCATGTGGAGGTTCAACATACACTAGTGGCTAATGTGAAGTAATATACTTTGGGGAAATAATAAATATAAACTCCAAATGAACAGCACAGAACTATGGCACAAGTGGCTTGAAAGGTGTCATTTCAATAAAAGATAGTCCCCCCCACCCCCAAGTATATGTAAACAGTTATTGGGAGAATAGCTCGTTTTTAAAACAGATAGCAGACTTTGGATAAAACTATCAATCCTTTTTTTTCAGAAGCAATCCTTTTTGCAACAGTAATTTAGGCTGATATTTCTACTATGCCTTGCATCTCAATTCATTACCCTTCAACTCCAGGCAATAGGCTTGTAGCTACGGGTGGACCTGGTTGGTCCCCAGCCCACCCACTTTCAAAGCAGGCCCACCCAAATATGTCGCTTCTGCTACCAGTGCTCTGCTTACGCTTGAAGTGTCTGGCAGTTTTCGGCCAGTCACTATCTGAACTTCATGCCCAGAAGTAGGCAGTTAGAATAATGACCAGCTGAGAATCACTAAGCTGCCTGATGCTCCAGTTGCCAAGGTAACTGGAGCATACGGCAGCTTATTTTCTCTGCCCAGTTGCATCCTGAAATTCCTGCTGCTGGTTACGTGGTTAGAAGCAGGAAGTGGCCCAGGCCCACCCGACCTATGACAGGCCATGCCAGAAAATCACTTCTGGCTACACTCCTGATAGGCAATAGGCCAAATGTACAAATGGATATTAAAGAAAAGAAAATGTAAATATGTAGTGATTAGGAATCTGTGTGGCCTCACTCATAAATTCCACAACATGAACTGTCTCAGAAATACTCAAGACCCCTGTACTGTCATGACTTGCTTATAATATAGCATATCTTTCTAGGACCTTTACATGCCACAGGTGACTGCAAGATACTACTGCATGTAGTTATACCAGAATATTTTGCCTGGATAAAATTAGGAGACAAACGGGGAAATAATTACCATGAGATATTGTAAAACACAAGCAGTTGATTTCCTTGTGCCCCACATTTCAAACCAGAGGGAAGTCCAATGGTACTGCAGAAGCAGCTTTCTCATTTGGGTATCCCAATCCCTAACATCTTTTCTTGAAGTGTTTTTTATACAAATTCATCAAGTGCAGTCTTTTTTCTCCCTTCAGGTAAGTGATGTTGCTTGCTCTAGGCTAGGATACAGATGAAGATGGGAATGTTTCCACTGGCACAGGCCTAATGTGTTCCATCAAACTGGTGTTGTTGGGGGAGAGGCTACATTTTCGATCATGGCCCTGTCTTCTGATCAGGCATTGAGTTGGGTCACTGAAAGATCCCTCTTCGGTGGTAGAGTTATTAACTGTCTCCTATTTTAGGTTAAAATTTAATATATTAGAAAGTATTGGGGAAGTTTCTCATTGCTATAAATCAAAAAATTCCATTCACTTCAACAGACCTATGCTGATACTCACAAGCTGAGGATTCAGCATAGTAACTTCAGAAAAACACTCAATTGTGGAAGCTAAAATCTTACCAAATGTCAATTAATACAGGCACAGATGGGAAAAGTAGCAGGTGTATAGAGCTGAACACAAGTTCTGCATTACTCCTCCTACAAGGTACGTAAATGAAACCAAGCTGTGCTAGTGAATTGAATTAAGTCCAAGCATTATGATTATTAGCTTGTTCTTTCTTGCTTGAGTCCTGTATTTTGGATGTTTGACTGACATTTGGCCCTTGGTAGCTTTAGGTCTACAGCAGGGGCACTCAAACTTTTTGCGAGCCGGTCCACATTCAGCCTTCCACCATTCATCGGGGTCCACAAGCAACTAGGGTAGGCGAGTGGGAGCGGGGGGGAGTGGGAGCTGGGGGGGGCGGCGATGCCAGGAGCGGGTGGGGGAGGTGCCGCCGGGAGTGGGGGGCTGGCTGCACAGCAGGCTCCGTGGGGGGGGGAGCGCAGCAAGCAACAGGAGTTGCTCAGCTGCTCTTAGAGCAGGGGTACTCAAACGGCCTTCATGCAAATAGGCCACTGTCGCGGTCCACCAGAAACATCTTTGCGGTCCAGATTGTGGACCGCGGGCCACCGTTTGAGTACCCCTGGTCTACAGCAAAGAGCTGAACAAGATTAGGCAACACACAGTGCAGACATACCATAAATTGAACACCTTCTGCCTCAGACCCACAGTATGGTTAGAATGTCATTTTACACTTGTTGGACTTGTCATGACTTGGATGATGATATATATTTTTATGTATATTTACTAGTACATTCTTTAGTTAGTGTGTGTAGCTAATGTAGGGAGCAACATAGGCTCAATTTTTCCCTTGATGCACAAATAACCAGACGCATTCTGTTTTTTAATTCTTTCTGGAGCATGGGTGATTAGCCATAGCTGGAGACAGAACAGTAGGTGAAGTGGACCAGTGCCTTGAGGTAATACAGACACTCCTTCTACCTGCCTGACTGGTGTGTGTTTCTTACACGCTCAGAATCAGACTGATGCCCAGATCTGTGATCAGGAAGTTGAATTTTCCCCCAGACAAATATATAAGGACCTTGGAGGATTTTACTTTTCCTTATTAGAATGGAATGTGGATCACCTTCTGAAATTATCTGGACATAGCTCACCTGACCACTTCCCAGCTGTAGTAGGAGCCATGGGCACTGGTGCACTTCCATCTCTCTTCTTGTCGTCTTATGGCATGCAACAGGTTAATGCTTGAACCTAATGAATATCACTGGGCTCGACAGAGGAACAGCTGGGTGAAACTTACAGACCTTTTATTTTACAGGTAAGAGTAGATGATTTAATAGTCACTTCTGACCTTAAACTACAGAAAAATCTATGACAGGAAATCTACTTAAGTTTAACTCGTATCTACTTTACCAGTAGTACAAGTTAATCCCCATTTATAAATCCCTTACTTTCACAGACTAAGACAGAGGAAGAGAAAATTGGTGTAATTTAAGGCAAATAAAACTCAACCAACCAACTGAAAAAAAAAAAAAAAGAAAATTAATTTGATTTAATCAGTGTAAATTAATATAGGGCTACATAGTTAAATTTTACTCCCCACTTAATTTACATCTTTTTCTGGTGCCTTAGTGCAAATAACTCCAATGTAAGTGTGAGAGAATCTGTGGAGTCTGTTACACCGCCTTATGCATCACCTCAGAATTCAGTTGCACTTTTCCCACTGCCTGAAGAAGTAAAAGAGAGGTGCATTTTGAAAATGCCGGTATTACATGAGTAGCGTGATAGCAGAAGTGGGTGAAGTCATCGTGCAGATAGAGATGGGAGTAACCGAAAAGCACATTCTCATCTTCCAAAACCTTCACAGAGAAATAAATTGTGAGCATATGCTATGGGTGACCCTGGGCTGCTTTAACTTCTGCAGCCCTCCCCTGTGCCATATGTTGCTAGTGGAACTCTTTTTTTTCTCCACTAACACCAAGCAATCCCTTTAGGCTTCCCTCTGCACTCGCGTCCAATTGCATCAACATCTATGCACATGCTGACTGCAACTGTCCTTCACACCTTTCTTACAGGAGAATAAATATGAAGAGAGACACCAAATCGAAATTCCACTGTAAAGTATTTTCCACTTTAGAGCTGTTTGCTAAAATTAACATCTAATACCATGTGTTGTTGTCTTTTTATGAGAGGAAAAGCTGAGCTAAAAATACTTCCAGATTATCTAAACACTATCAGTCCTTTATGACTTTCTTACATACAATTAGATGAAAACATCCGTGGTAGCTATGTTGTCATAAATTAATTTACTGCTGTAGCTCCAGAAATTCTGGTTGAATTATTTTTAGAATCTCATGTATTGTGATCCCATGGCACTGAATTGGTGTCACTGTCCCTTGAAAAAGAAAATGTTGACAAGGACAGTAATTCAAAGAGGAATTAATTCTACTGAGTTAAATTAAAATTTTAAATGTGAAATTGCTTTTCCTCTTTTTCTTAGGAGACTAATATGAGTCAAAATGGTTACATGCTAGGATCGTTGGAGTAGCTATTTAGGGGAAGAATAGTGAAAAACTGTTTCTGGGTAAGTGTCGAGCAAGTAAACTAGCACGGAAAGGAAAACTGTTCAAGTTTCTTGACTTCTGTCACAATTTGGGGCAACTGTATCTGTGTATCGATCTTACAGATAAGCAAGGGCACTCACATCTCGGCTTTTGCTCCCCAGCCCTCACCTCTGTTGGGTGGTACTCTTCTCCCTCTTCCTACTGACTAGAGTTTTTCCAAGCTGTGTACTATCTGCACTATGAGCTACCTCCTAAGGAGGCCTGCTTTGCTGTCTCAGAGACTACAGACAATGTAATTACCCACAGATAGACTTTATCGTAGAGCCCTTTCTAAGCATGCACATTTATTCTTAGGGTGAAAGCATTACAGAGAAAACAAGAAAAGCAATTAAAGAATCTACACGCATGCATACTACAGATCACTTCAGCTCAAACAGAGTCTCAAGTAGGTGATTATTCTGTCAATGCCCCACAAAGGGCTTTTCTGTGGTTACAAGTACATAGCACCTTTTGCTCAGAACAAGAACACCTATGCATAGATTAGTCTTTCTTTTATACAGCTAGGGTCTTGGTTCTGCAGAGATCTTGAATAGGTAATCAGACAGAATATGGTTCTCTCTTCAGGATGTTGCTTCAAAAGGTTTGGTCTAGCAGTGAGAATTTGCATTTCCCTTCCCCCAGGGTATTTCCTAGGAAACTCACTCAACTTCCTTTCTCCCACAAATGCCTTCTTTTCTGGTACATTGTTTAAAACACCAATTTGAAGCTCCTTATGCTTCCCAGGGTATACATTGCTCCAGGGGGTAAAGTATAATTTGGCAGGCCCCAGAACCCTCCTAATCGGGTGGACCCCCTTCTGCACATCTGGGCCCCCCCCACATACCACAGCTCCTGGCCCCCAAATGCCAGCCTCTCACCCCAGTTTCTGCCCCCACCCCAGCTACTGCCCTTGGCCCCTGTTTGGCTGCCGACCCCCAACTCCCAGCTGCCTTGGGCTGACCCCCTCTCCCACATCCTTTCCCTACTGGGCTGGTTCACCTGCCCCTGAACCTGCCTCCCAGGGCCCCCTTACCTGGCCACAGAGCAGAATGGCTCCAGCCCCGGCCCAGCCCGAGACTTCGGCCCTGACCCAGCTCTCACTGAGCATGCTTAGAGGTTCTGAGCATGCTCAGTGACAGCCGGCTCGGGGGGGAGTTTTAAAATCTCCCAACTCCCTGCTGACCGGAATGTGGCTGAACTCCATTCTGGGACTTGATGTTTTTAGGGGCTCTGCGTTCGGGGGGGGGAACAAAAATAGAAAATAGAACCAGAACGCTGTGTTCAGGGGCCCACTATTTTTAAATGGTGGGCCCTGGGACAAACTGTTCCAGCTCCATTTTCTGTTTTTAGGAGATCCAGAATACTGAACCGCTAAAAACAGTGGGACCTGGAACAGCGTTCTGCTGCATTCTGGCTTACTTTAACCCCTGCATTGTTCATGTCTTTCATCTTCAGACACTGCATAAAATTCCACAACAATGCACAAACATTTGTATTTTTAATACAGTGAATGCCTAAGATATTTAAACAACTCAGCAAGTTTAACTGAATTCAAAATAGATGGCCCTGTATATCACAGATAATTACTGTATCTGTCACAGCGTTATCATACAGTGCTCATATGTTGAATAATCTCAACAGAGATAATGGAATTATTTGTTGTGGAGCTCTTAAAAATTGTTTTCAATCCCATCTTTATTTCTGAAGATCTGTTTACCAATTTACCTGTTCAGACAAACAGTTCTTTGGCTACTTGTGAATTGCTCAGCATTATTTGTTTCTATTTGTTATTCATACTGTAATTGGTCACCTAGGTCACATGGTATGATTTCCACTCCCAAGTAGTATGACTGAAGCTTTTCAAACCATAGGAAAACAAAATAAATAATATTGTTTATGCGTGAAAGCTGTCATTCAGATATAAGTATGGATATTTGTATGAATAACAATTAGCATAAATATAAATAATGTTAGCTTTTGTATACTATGGCTTGCAGTATTTTACCATATTCTGAGCTAAGACAGAGACAGCACTGTGGGGGTTGGAAACATATTTTGTATTATTATGTTAAAAACAAAACAAAACGATAACGTAAATCTCAATGGCTGCATGTGAAATTCATTATTTTTTCTTATTCATTATTCATACAAGTCCAGTGCCAACCAGTACCTGACTGCTTGTAGACTTGATGCTCAGAGTTGTCAAGGGGCCTTGGGTGTTTGTTCCCCTGAAAATTTTCATCCCAATGGATATTGAGCATACAAATCCCATAAATGGCTTTGAAAATATCAGCTGAAATATACGAGTTTGAGAACTCATAGAGCTAATTTGATAAGAGGTAAAGTGTACTCAATGTATAAGTCCTAGATTCAAAAGGGAACTAAAATTTTTAAATATGTATTCAATTGAGGATGCTATGTGAACTAGCTAATAAACCAGTAAGTAAATTGGAATTCAAGAGATTTGGCTTCTGTTGTTTGTTCTGCTACTGACCTCCTGGGTGACTTTGGACAAGTCACTTCAATTGCTTTTTGCCTCATATTCCTTTTCTGTAAAACGGGGGGCAGTGAGCTGATTGGGGTTAAAGTAAGGGAGAAAGTACTGGAACACCATTCCAGGGCCCACACTTTTTAGGGTCCAGCATTCCAGGGCCCCTAAAAATAGAATTATGGGGCAGAAGGCAGCATTCCAGTGCCTTCCCCCTTACTTTAATCCCCTCCACCTTGTGCTTCATCTTCAACCTCTCAGACTCTCTGAGCGGTGGTGCAGGCAGCAGCACGGCCAGGAGCAGTGGCAGCAGGAGGAGATCACATAGCCTAGGGCTGCCAGGTTGGGTGGAAGTGGGGAGATCATGTGAAAGCAGCCCCCAGGCTAGCAGCAGTCAGAGCCGTAGCCCTATCCTGGCTTGCACATGCCACATTGCCGTTGAGCCTTGCCAGTCCCACGTTGACCATGACAAGGGAGCTGATCCCCCTCCCCATGGGAACTGCTGGGGGTCAGATCTGCACCAGCTGGCCAGTGGGAGAGTTTCTGATAAGGTCAGGTCACCAGCTGAGGGTGCTGAACGCATCTCCCCACAGAAGTGCAGGAGAGGCAGCGCCACACACAGCTTGGGAAAAGCCCATTTGCCTTGAGAGCGTTGCTGGGTCCTGCTCCCAGGCAGAGATTTTTTCAGTGTCTGGGCACCAAGGGCTGTTTCTGCACCAAAGCAAACTGCATGGTGCAGCCCACAGCCCCAAGCCCAGAGCGAGCTCCTTCCTGCACGAGCTGGGGTTTGCGACCCCATGGGGGACAGGGAAGGGGGAGGAGGCAGAGACCCACACATGTGGCTGCCCATCCCCAGAGCCCCCAGGCAGGGGGCTGCGTAGTGGTGGAGGGGACTATGGAGGACTGTAGTGGGAACTTTGTGGAGGGATGGAGGGGAGTTTGGGGGAATGGAGTGGGGGCTAGGGATGGAGAGGGAGTGGGAAGGTGTGGAAGGAGTTGGGGGGGCTGAAGAGGGTGGAGTGGGGAAATGGGGACAAGGGGACTGAAAATGGCTGGGGCGGTGTGCAGGGGTTGATGGGCTGAAGGAGGGATGGAGTAAAGATGGGAGGGTGGGGGGTTTAGGAGGTCTGGAATTGGGGCTTGTGGCAGGGAGCATAGGGAATGGGGATGGGGGCTGAGAAGGATATGGGGAAAAGGATCTGATGTGATAACTAGTGGACAGTGTTGGGGTGATGTGGATTTGAGGCTGTACATCATTTTGTGAGGAAAGAGCTGGTTGGGTCAAGCGGTTTGTTTTGCACTCATATCTGGAGCCTGCACATGTATGAAGGGGGTCTGGAGATTAGGAGAGTTCTGGGACCTGTAAAATTGTACTTTTAACCACTGGAGATGATCTCTCTTATAAACCATGTTGAGGTCCATTTTTGAGCATTGATATAAATGAGCTAGGTATTATTTTTAGGAACAATTGGCACTGAGAAAAAATGAGATACAAAAGGTTGGTTGTTTTTGTTTCATTTTATTCTTCTCAAAGTCCAAAAAGAATGAAAATTTTTATAATTTCAAATAAGAATCATGCCTGTTTGCATAGCACTGGCTTCTTTTTACTTAGAATTATGTTTTGGAGGTTAGAAAGGGAAATATGTTTTCAGTATGTTACATTACACTATCACTATTTTACCACATAAACCAGTATTATATGGTGAAAGTGAATGGCCAGGGGTTGAAATGGGCAGCTCCAGAGCTAAGAGCATGAATGTAACAGCCTGAGATAAAGCCATGGTCCCTAGGTGAGGCTTTAACAAGCTCCCATCCTTTGTGGATCGGGTACAGCAGACGACCTGGAAAGGTAAAATATTCACCAGTGAATACATGAGTGGAGCATTATACAATGGGAGGAACTGCTATAGAGTAGCAAAGTTCATCTAGTTGGAGTGGATGGAATAACAAAAAGATGGGCATTGCCGTGTATTTGGTACTATGACAGACCCAGGTTTTTACAACTTAAAATGAAAAGTAACTTTAAATTATTCTGGTCATTTTTTCATTTTGTTCTTAGACCATCAACGTGTCTGCAGTTCCCATTACACACATTTTGGCATAAATTGTGGTGTGTTCTCCCATGCATAATATATATTTGCTCTCTTGCCTGCAGTATAAGGTTGGTGGTTGAAATATTCATGTTGGGGGGAAAACCAGCCTATGGTTGTGTCTGATTAAAGTTTCACTGCGTAATTCCAGACTTGGTATGCTATGACATTCTCTTCCTCTGGGTGACAATTCTTGGAGCATATCCCTTTGAAGTGACCCCGTTTCACAGTATAGCCTACTCCCAACACACATCACACACATTGTTAATTAGCAATCTGATAAGTTTTGAATGGTGTTTTTAACCTTTGTTTTTTCAGTAACGATAGCAAAACTGGTAAAAGAAACTTATTTTTACATTAAAATTGATATGCCAGTTTAAGTGGTTACTTGGTATTTTAGGTAACATCATCAGATGCTGAACTTAAAAGGTTTGCTAATAGAATTAACCCTTTCTGTGTCTTTTCTTGGCTTTCTATCTTTTATGTATTCATTATTCATTACATTAATGGCCAATTTCACAGTCTCCAGACAAGGATTGCTTTAGGAGATGATACAGCTGAATCCAATACTAAAGAGAAATTGAAGAGTTAGCCAGGAAATGTAATAAAAGAACTATTCTGATGAATCATTGTACAGTTTTATTATAAAATTGTGCATTTTGAATATATATGTTACCATTGAGTTGGTAAAAAAGGCAGTTTAATTAATATTTAAGTTTATGTAAACATACAAGATTTTACTAATGCCTTCAATTAGAGTTTGTACTCCAGTTCATTTGTTCATTTTATCTATTTTATATGCTTTATTAAATTGTTTAAAACTTTAGCAACCACATGACAAACATGCAGAGATTTTATGCCAGTTTGCAGTCAGAAGGCGCCATCTTCTATCACCCTGAGAGAGGTTTTGTGTTCACTTTGTAGAAATACTTTATTTTCCATAAGTATAAATATTGTAAAAAAAAAAATAAAAACAATTAAAGGTAAAATGTATTTAGCAAGCATACTGGAACATTATTTGACATAATAACTGTATCTTATTGTAATATCAGAGGTAGCAAAATTAAAACCTCCCCTTTATTTTTCTTGCAAATCGGTTAAGTACAATTATGGCACCCTTACTCATATTAGTAAGTAGTTACTCTCTTGAGTAATAATGATACTAATGTAGGTCTTATTTTAGGAAAGCATTCCCATTCAGTATAACAGTTAAGCATGAGATTCAGTCTCAGTGAGGTCAGCATGATTAAATACATGCTTAAGTGCTGTCCTGAATAGCTATGGAATTAAGCAAGTGTTGCTCTGCCTTTCTGAATTGGTGTCATAATCAGTGCTGGCTTTTGGGGTAGGCAAAGTAGGTGGCCACCTAGGGTCCTGAGCAATAAGGGGCCCTGCCCTCAGTTTGGTGGACAGAAATGAAAAGATAGAAAAATTGTTCCCATATAGCAGAGCTAGTAGGGCTGGAAGCCTAAGCACTTTTCAGTCTTGGGTCATCAAGGCAAACTATCATTAGGATCTGTGCTTCGTCTGAATTGCAGATATCATCGTTATCTGCCCATCACTTTCACACTGACATGCTAAAAAAGTAGGAGCGAGCACAATAGCAGGAACTTTTCAAATGGTTTCATCTTTTAGTTCCTCAGCGTGGCCATTTATTCTGCCATTTTTTAAATCCCAATTGTGAAATTTTGCCTTTTCCTTTACTTTTTTTTAAACCTGTTCTTCTTTTGCCTTTTCCTTTGCTTTTGTGACAATTTTTCCTTTGGCTTTGGTTAGCTCAGGTTACCAGGTGGGTCTGTATAGGCTGCTACATATAAATACTGTGCTGCTGTCAAGCAGTCATTACAGTTGTTTGTGATGTATATCTTTTTTTAATAAGTAATTTTTAAAGCTTCTTTTGTACTTATTTACTATTCTTGAGGAGGCTGGAGTCTTATAAACTTGAGTACTTCAGAGAATTTTGCAGCAATTTGGTGTTTTTCATTTACAGTTATACACTAGAAACCTTCTTTTCACTATTTTTATTTATTGTAATTATTTGTATTAAATGCCTGGTGCACATAAACCCCATATAGTAGAGCTAGTAGTGAGAAATTTGTAAGATTTGACTGCAGAATTTTAAATGTATTTTATTTTTGAGCCATCATTAAATTTTGCTACTTTATTTATTAATCCACATACTTTAAAAAAAATTTAATGTTCATTTTAACTTTGTAGTTCAGCATCAGCTAGTTTATGTTAAGTGAAAGATGATGAACTTACAAGTGTCATGATGGAAAGGTCTTTAAAAATATCATACCCAAAAATAATTTACAAGTTCCAGAGGGATAGTTATGTTAGTCTGGTTCTTCAAAACAAACAAGGAGTCCTGGGGGGTGGTATGGGGTGGTTAGGACTGCAGGGGGGACTGGGGCTATGAGGAGGGTGGCAGTGGGGGCCTAGAGGGGGCCCTTTACAGGGCCTTTGCTTAGGGCCCCCAATTGCCTAAGGCGACCTCTGGTGATAATGTCTTATTTTGTTGAAGTCAATGGGCATATTTGTGCAAGTTCCTGCTTGCCAGTGTGAGTCAGTGGTTCTTACCCGGCCCTGCAAAACCTGCTGCGTCCTGGGGGATTTGAAGGTGCTTCACAGTTCTGAAAACAAAACTCTGATTTAGAAGTTGGGCATAAGTCTGGCCTGTTTAAAAACAAACACAGGCAAATATACTAGACAGGATGAACCATGTGTAATTGTATAATACTTGATAGTAGAATCAGTTGTGATTCATAAACACATGAGGGAGACCAAGACACACACTAATGATAAGAGACATCAGGCATTTGGAAATGAATTTTTTAAATTCCAGAGAAGTAGCATTAATCTCAAAACGGTGTATTGAGGATTCCCATATGAGTACTCTGCATGTATGTAGCTCATCAAGCATAACCCATATTTTTTCATAAAGTGCTAGTTTGTTCAGTCACGTGTGATTTTTTCTTTCTGCTGTGTCCAACAAGCTATGTATGACTTAATGCATAAACCTATAATGATTTCCATGCAGGAGAGGAAGCAGTTTTTTCATCATTTAAGGAAGGATGTTTTCAAGAACTATAGCTTATTAAAATGGTCATGTAATTCTGGGGATGTATTTGTAAATATTTCTTAAACAGTCTTTGGTACAGCCGTATAGGGCAGAAGCATTTGGTATATGTGATCACACTGCGTGGGCTGATCAAGTTAAAGCAGTTTTTCTGTACGAAAACACAGGCAACTTTTCAATATCATCTCAGTAAGGTAATTGCAAAAAGCAGCAAAGGAAAATCTTGGGAAATCTTAATAATGCGTTCCAAAAGGTACCATGTTAGTCTAGTTCAGCAACTTCATTGGACATTTTGAATATGGGGGAACTTAGAGAATGGCAGTAAAATACAGAGAAATGCATGTTGTGGGATTAGGTCATGCTGGAAGAGCAAATAAAAGCAGCTGTTGAGATTCAAACACTGAGGAACAGCATATAGAGGAAGATAAAGTCAAATCACCCGTTGTAAGGAGGAAAAAAATAAGGACTTTGGATTTTTTTTCCAATTACAACAGGTGATTTGACCTCAACGTCCTCTATATATTTCGCAGTGTTTGAATCTTCACAACTAGTTTGATTTGCTGTTACAGTCTGACCTGATCCCATGACTTGCACTCCCCTGCATTTATTTTCCTCCCACTCTGTAAGGTCCCCCATCTTCAAAGGGTCTGACGAAGTAGGATTTTCTCCCATGAAAGCTCATGTGATAAATAAATGTGTTAGTCTTTAAGTGCCACGGAACTCCTTGTTTGTTAAATAGTGAGTGTGTTTGTTTTCACATGAGCACAATATAATCCCTTTAAACACCACATTTCTGGGCTATTTTCTGTAATTTTCACATGGGGAAACCACAGAATAGAAAGGTTAAGTCACTGACATAAGGTCAAGCAGCAAGTCAACCAAAGAAATATGATGAGAATGCAATTCCTTGCAATATCCAGTAACTGTTCCCTGTATACACAATAGCACTTATTAATATGGCAGGTTTTCTCTTTCTTGCCTTTGTTTATTTTGTTTTGCTAACAACCTTTTTTCCTAAAGGAAGGGGAAATTGCCTTTTAAGTCTCACCTTAAATGGTGGAAGAAATTAAATTATTCCTATAAGGAAAGGCTATAAGAAGACAGTTAAGTGTGCATTTTCAAAGCAATGTTGACCTGTGCCACAGTGTAGTTGGCCTCGGCGGGGGTCAGGCACCCAGCCTACCTGTGACAAGGTCTGCTAAGGAGAATGAGCCAACCCAGTTTCATCTGAGAGTAATTAATTACTTTGGTGGGTTGGTGACAGTTAGTTAGTTAAGGAACAGTTGGACATAAGAAAGTAGTCATGAAACTTCAGTCAGGAGGCTTGGGAACACAGACAGGAAGCTCCTGAGGAGAGGGACTTCTCAGGGAAACCGTTAAGAAGTTTATGAGAAAATGAGATCAAGGAAAGGTGCTCCTGGAGGGAGCAGTCCTGAAAGAGCAATAAAGAGCCAAACACTAGCAATGCCCGGGCCCAGCAAAAGGACCTTCCTGGGCAAGAGATCTGGGTTGTTTGGGAGCTACAAGCTGCTCCAGGAAATAACTGTGAGCGTTTGACTTCTGTGGAGGCCCTGAGTCTAGAAGGAAACTCCTCCTGCAGTGGTAGTAGGATGCATGACTCCAGAGAAGGCTCACAGGTCAAATGGGCCTTAGTGGTGATGAGTCTGAATGGAGGGAAAGACATGATGCAGGTAGGAGCAGAATGGCCCAGATTAATTTGACCTGCCTTCTTCCCACCCTCCTCTCCCCCAGCTAGGATGTTGGAGTGGACGCTTTTTTGCACTTCATGTTTGGCCTTTGCTCAGATAAACTAGACCCCTAAAGGGTGACTGTTTATTGTATACAAGTCTCATTGAACTTGCTGATAATCATAGAGGTTCAGATTTTTATGTTGGTCCATGACCTTTCTTCTGACCGCTTTGGATATCCAAATAGTCATAGATGCAAATTTACTTTCCATTTCTTCCTGAGCATGATTGGTTGATGAACTAGGGTGCAGTGAGACAAATGTCAGATCATGGGGTTCTGTGTATTCATGAACTGTAATCTTAACTACTGCAGCTTCTTGTATCTAGGAGTGAAGGTACACTATGTGGAAAAACAGCAGTGGTACAAAACATCACAGCCTATGTCCTTAGAAACACAGCTCATCACTCCACTCATTTGCTCCCTATACAGTCTCTCCACTGAATACAAAGTTCACTTAAGTATCTCAGAATCTGTTATTCAGAGTTTTCCATAAGAGAGTGTGTCTCACATAACATCTTCATTTCCAGGAAAACAGTGAAGCTGTCGACCATTGGGGAATGCCCACTTCAGTCTGGAGCTCACTCCCAGATAATAAGTACTAACTGCCATATTTCGGGCTAAAAGCAAAACTCTTTCCTTTGACCTATCTCGCTTCCTCATTCACAAAATAGGAATAATAATTATATGTCTACCTTTATCTTGAATCTTTTTCAGAAGGGAGATGGGCCCTTGGTTTTTCTATATCAATGTTTCCCAAACTAATTTGACCATGGGACACTTTTGGACTTGGAATATATTCATGGAAAACACACATGTTGGTCCGGGGTGGAGGGGAGGGGATTCATGCTGAAAAATTGCCACATGTGTTGGTCAAAAGTTGATTTCAAAGAGTTAGAAGAAAAAATATCACTAACATCGAAATTTTTTCATGGAACACTTGTTCACTCTGGGAACACCAGTTTTCTATGGAATACAGTTTGGGAAATGCTAACTATATAAAAGGTTGGGATGTGCTCAGGATACTATAGAAAGTGCTGGCAATATAAGAATCTATTTGTAGATAAAATGTGCCAATGAATAAAAATGAAACAGTAATTTCTTGCGTATTGCAATGACCTAGATTTTTGTAGCACAACTCTCATGCTTTTGTATCTCTTCTTTTCGAAGCATCTTTTGATTTCAGGTGATTTGATCAAATCATGTTTCCTCTGCTGATTGACAGGTCAGTTTGATCATATACAAGCTTCAAAGGAATCAGCACGTCATTTGGATCTGTGGCTTATTCTGAGGCAAAAAGAAAATCTGATACTGCAAGTTGTGAGTCATAATGTCAATGAGAGGAGTAAGAAATAAAGAATAGGAAGGTTTTTGTTTTCTCCAGCTGATGTGTCTGTCCAGTAACCTTCGGTGATAGGCTCAAACCCAAGGAATCTTCAGATTTCCCCTTTGGAGGGAGCAAAGTTAACAACTTTTGGTTCCTGCTTAGCAGAAAATAGATTGCCAACTCCAAAGAAAGAAAAAGTATTAATTGTTACTGGAGTTAAAAAATGGATCTAAGTTATGCTGATATGGAAACAGTCATGAGAAAGACCATCAGAACTCATACTTGTGGCACTCAAGATATGGATTTTTAACTGTAGAGAAGAAAACATCATAGTCACCCTTTTGGGTAAAATGTGCTTGCTTAATCTATATTTCTTCTGTAAATGAGAGAGAGAGAGACCAGAATAGAATAATCTTTAAGCATAGTTTTAAGTATAGCTGCATAGTTTAGTTGCATCTATGATTGATTGCCATCACAAATTAGGGGGAAAAAGTTTTAAAATGTCTCATATATTCTCAATAGCAGAAATAAAAGACCTTGATGCTCTGCTCATGTCATAAGGCAGGTTTAGCAGTCCTAAAAAAAGTCTTTCCATCTTCTTTCTAACTGCATTTGGCATGACTGCATAATCCTGTAATCTATGGAGAATGTTGAATGGCAAAAGAAATGGAATTGTTCTATTGCTTTTTAGATTCCTCTCCATGAGAGAGGAGCTCCATTTCCCCTGTGTGCTGTTGCACATTGTGTGATAGATAGGGATTCATTTGTTAAGAGTGTAGTAAAAATTTATTGTGAAACAGGAAATTTGGGATAAAAATGTGCCCTATCTCTTTGCATTTAGGGAAAATAGATGTTGAACTGGGTTCAAGTTGGCACTTACTGCTGGAAGACTGTTAAGTTTCTAAAGGAATGACTTAAAACTTGTTTTAGTGGTACAAACGGTGTCTGAATTCTGTTATGTAGTATAAGCTGCTCTGTTTTGTTTTTTAGTAGCATGGGGGAATCTGTCTCGCTTGCAGAATTTGCAGGGGCTAAGGTTTTCACAGGTGTGAGCAGGATAAAAATGCAAGAAACAATGTGGGAGTGGGTGGGAGTGAATTTTGCAGGGCAGGGTGGAGTGAGATTAAAAACCATGCAGCATTTTAAACCCAAGCATAATAGAATAAAATGGAAAGTGCAATGTTTCCTAGTTTTAAAATGGTATTTGAAAATCATCAGATGTCCTTTAGTAGGAGGAAGAATAATTTAATAATTCCGGGTGACAAATATCACTTCCATCTGTACTAATGGAGATTTTCATCCCCCTTTTTAATATTCACTAAGTGTGAATAGTTTAGTGAATGCTTAAAGAAACACTCATATCTTGGGTAATGGGGTGTACTCGATCTCCAAGTCCCTTGAGGTTTACAAAATATTGCATACCCTACCCATCAGAAGGTCAACGTTTACAAGTAGTTACTGTGGCCCTGATTACTGTTCCTGATTGTCTAAGAACTGCACCCCTACCCCAAGTCTGAACAAAAACTATCCTGTTATTTTTTCACTCTATCTTCCTCCCTCCATCATTGCCTCCACCCAGTTGTTTATCTCATTCACTTTTTGTGTCGTCATTTAGAGTGTAGCTTTATACCCTGACAAGTCCTGCCCCCCCCTTTTTCGGGGGGGGTGGTGCTTCTCTGCACTTTCTTAGTATGAAAGGTATAATAGTAAATAACAAAGCTGATACTGTATCATTTGAGATGCAGGGGAAAAGTGCAGTATCTGAATTACCACAATCTGGGAACAGTTGGTAAATACTGAGTTTTTAATGATGACCACTGTCCAAGAGATTCAAGCTCATCAGCGCATGAATTTTTAACATAAATTCATACAATGTCAGAAGTTTTCATATTACTTTCTTATGTTTAGGTTAAGTGTCAAAGTGCTTGTTAACTGTTGAAAACGTGTTGTTTAATAATGCTATTTTATACTAATTGGGTTTCTGATTTACTTCTTGATCATAAAATTACGTATCTTGGGAACATTCCTTCAGTGGATCAGCCGTTCTATCCCATTCTATCAGAAGAAGATTGGTTTTTTATTTTTAGTTTATCTCAGAAACTATCCTTAAATATTTGTTACCTATCTTTAACCACTTTTGGTATTTCAAATTAGTACTGGTATATTTTTGGACACTTTCTTCTGTGGGCTATTCTACTGTCTTGATTTTGCATATAAAAATTACATAGTTAACCATTCTATGCTCTATTTTCATTGACTTAATGGGAAATGGTTCGTCTCCTCATTGTCTGCTAATCCTTTATGTATATGTAGGTGATTATACTGTCTTCTCCAAATTTTCTTTTTAGTACATTGAACATCCCTCAACTCTTCAACATTTTCTTCATTTTTCTAGTTAAATTTCCATTATATTTGAGTACTTTCTCTTTTTTTTCTCCAAATGCTAGATTTTAATGACTTTAATTATTAAATGAATGTAATCTGATTGCATAAAGGAACTAAATTATTAGAGGGAAATAAAGCATCTGAAGTATAAATGGGTGTGATAATTTATATCAGTAAATGATCATACATCACAAAAACTCCATATTTAAAACCAGGTTTTGTTTCCTCTCAGGGAAGAAAAATACATATTTACTAGAGGGAAATGCACTCAAATGTTGAACAATTAAAAAAATACTTTCCTACTAGCAGGATACATGCTGTTGAGTAATCATGTCCACTCCAAAGCTCAAAATGAGCATAAATTGCACACCTACAACCAACCCAAAGGGATATGGAAAACATAATTTAAATCCACTTCATTTTTTATGTTTCAAACTGAAATGGAATCAGAGTTTTTGTGGTATTCTTTCCATAGGTTGCAGATGACTAGGGTTTTAATACTATTTTGTTTTTGCCTAATTTCTATTTCCTCCCACTTTATCCTGTTCTGAAGCCATCATGTGGAGTGCTAAAGCTTGTTGTGAATATTTCAATAAAATATTTTTTCAGTGGAAAAATGTTGATTAGTGTAAAACAAAAGATTTTGTAACAATGCATTAGTTTTGACAAAAAGTTTCTCCAAAATAGTTTTGGGTCAAAACAAAGGGGAGTGAACATATGCAAGACTAATGTTTAGGACACTCATCTGGTGTTTTAGAAATATAGTTTCAAGTCTCTGCTCTAAATGAGTCAGTGCAAGGACTCCTACTTGAGTCTCCAAACTGATAGTAAGCATCCTAACCACAAGATTATTGGTCTTTCCAGTATAGCTGTCTGTCTCAATTTTTGTGGGAAAAACAAAAGGTTTAGTTTTTTGTTTCACTGTGGAACAAAAATATTAAAACATTTTAATATTTCTTTGTGAAATAGAATGTTTGTCATCCAGCAGAATGCTTAGTCCCAAAACCTCTCCATGTTCGGTTTGCAGTGTGAGGTTTGTGTATTTTGTAGCAAACAGGATTCTAGAACTTGTAGTCCCGAATCAAGACTTGCTCTGTTTTTTCAGTTTTCAGCCACCTCTAAGAAATATACAAGGAATCCTGTGGCACTTTTAAAGACTAATGAATTTATTTATCACATGAGCTTTCGTGGGAGAAAATCCCACTTCCTCAGATGCTTTGAAGATGAGTGAACTGCAAAGCGTCTAACGAAGTGGGATTTTTCTCCCATGAAATCTCATGAGATAAATACATTTGTTAGTTTTTAAAAGTGTCACAGGACTCCTTGCTTGTTTTGCTGAACTAGACTAACACGGCTACCCCTTTGGGACTCTAAGTAATAATTCTCATTAACTCAGTATTACCCAGTGTGGGGGGTGGGGTGCCGGGGGCGCATGCGCGCTAGGAGGAGACTTGATCACACCGTGGCATCTTTAGCATCATTTGATGCTGATACCATTCTGAAAGAACATTTTCGTCACAAACACAGCTTACTGGACTACACAAATGATAGGATAAAAACTGAGTAATACCAAAGGACTACATTGTGGCTGGTCTGACAGCCCACACAGGAGAGGGAGAGGGCAGAGAGGAAGGTGCCTCTTTCCTCCCATGAGGATGGTTGCCAGTGGCAGAGAGTAGACAGATCCCACAGAGCTGCTACATCTTCTGAGAAGGTGAGCAGGGAGTAGCCAAAGTCTTAGCTCAGCGCACAGCTCAAAGGCTGGTGCATCTGAGCTAGTGAGCCAGGAAAACTAATTTGGCTCAGATATGGGTTAACACAGATTATGTACATCCCCAGAGCAGAGGAGTGAACAATGAAATCCACTGTGACTTTGTGAAGCAGAATCTGGATTCCAGACTGTGTAGGCAGTTCAGCAACTGTCTGTACTTCCCTTTACTCAAGGCTTGTAGCCAAACCCTAAATACTCTTCTCAAATACAGCTCTCAGTTCTTCACATCTCACTCATGTCATTTGTAAATTTGACTTCTATTTATGTTAGCAAATCAACATGAATTACCTACTATTCTACATGATGTGGCAGACTGTTAGCTGTCTTCTCGTTTAACACTGCAAGTCATTTGAGCTGGAAATACGGGGAAAAAATCAATCTGGCCATACGTCTTGCTGCTACTCCTCCATTTCAGTGTATCTTTCCTAAGACTTAGAAATTCATCTGAGCATCTGGGTATTTTGTTCTCTTGGAAAGTCTCCATTTTATTTTATTGATGCATCCACAGCAGGCAAGAAAACTGAACAAAGCAATCCTTCCCACATATTCCACTACATGTAGGATTCTGACTTGGGAGAAGTTTTTATTAGAACCAAAGTGAAGTCCAATGAAGAGGTTCTTTTCTCCCTTGGTAAATACCAAGTTACAAATGAGAGCCCAGTTCAGCTGGGGGAGTTTGTAACTCTGATAGTAAAATCAAAAGTTAATATTGGATTAGCCCTAAAGCTATGAATAAAAAAATTAAATTCTATATTGATAGCCTCTCAAGAGCTGGAAAGCATTATCACTAGGATACGCAGATTAAAATAAATAAATCATGCCCTTGGCAGTTATGCAGAAAATGTCCCCAGTGTATGGAACAGTGTCCTAAGGAAATGAATTCAAATACTGCCAGAAAGAAACTGTATCCTTGAAATCATGGTTAGCATGAGATTCATTTTTACAATAAAACTCTGACAAGTATATTCTCCTTCAATGGGATTATTAAACTGTTACGTGCTTTCAACAATCAACTGATGTTTACTATGTAAAAGGCATCACACTAACCTGAAACTAAATGTTTATCCAGTCACTTACAATAGCATTTGATTTGCCAACATTTCACGTGTGTATGTTTTCATTGCTTTACAAGAAGTCTGGAAATAATTAGAAGGACAATGTAGTTTGCCAAAGGGATTGCACAATAATGACTTTGGAATAGGGCCTTTTTCATAAATCTTTATTAGACAGGGTCTCATCAGTTTAAGTCTATACTGACATTGGCAAAATTGCTGCTATCAGCACAATCCTTCGGGTTTGATAGGGCAGTCTGTGTAGATGCGCTCATTTGATCTGGAAATTGCCATAGTAAATCCCGCCCTGGAACCGGAGTTGCAGTAAGATGACCAGAAGGCATTTCCCGTCAGCTTAGCAAAATGTGTAGTGAGGTCTTAGAAAGTCATCAACAGATATGCAAGATATTTTACGTATCTTGTGTATCTCCAGTCGACTGCTGCTGAAAAGTGCAGCAAGTATACACTAGGACTCGATGTCTCATTTATTTGCCAGGTACTTGTTTGCACAGTATATTTGGAGTGCCCAAATATTGCTCAAACCACAATTTGCAAAGAAACTTAAGCAGTCAAAGTACAGTGCTGGATGCAATATAAGAAGTTAAATAGATTGATAGAGCCTTCATGTTATGGAGTTGCAGCCTGCAGAAGCTACACAGCCCATCTTGACATGACATGGCAGCCTCTTAGGCCAAGACAGGATTGTAGATTCAAGCCTGTGCTCTGTGCAATGCTCGCTGCACTGAAGTAAAGATATGCGCATTTGCTTCTCACATTGCAAAGTCCTGTGTTTGACTCACAGTTGCTATTTAGGTTCAAAGTCAATGTGGCGAGCATAGTGGGCTTCAGTACAGCATTTTTGAAGAATTCTCTTTGTCAGCTGCTTAGAAGTCCATATAGATGTCTTAATGCAAGATATTTTTCCTGTACCTTGTTGAAGTTGGGAGGTACATTGGTTGGCAAGAGTACAATTTGTTCCTTGAATCAGGCTGTCCATTTAGACCTTTAAAAAGAGAGAGAGAGAGACAGAGAGAATTCCTATCTGTCTGAACTCCCTACTTGTGATACCTGATATTAGGAGGGTCATAAAGTAGTTTGTAAGTTTACCCAAATTTATTGCTTTATTCCTTTGCATTTATCTAGAATGACTAGATTTCCTATTGATGTGCTGCAGGCACTTCAGCAAGAGAACATGATAAAACATATTCCTCTGTGTATCAGAAATATACGCTGGTTTAACATTTCAGTGTGTGTACCTGAGGATTCCAAAATCATAATTTGTCCAGCTTATCAACGTCTTCCAAGAACCACAATCAAAAACAGCAGACATAACACAGAGACAACACTGCACTTCATTGTTATTTTCTTTTCCTTTTGATTTTTTCTCTGTTTTACAAACCTGAGTCTGTTGGTTGATAACAGTTATTATCTGGCTAGCTGTGCGCATGGCTCCACTTGTCTTACCGATGTGAGCTGTGTGAACGCCACCTTCTCACCAGGCAAAATATAACATTCATCTTCTAAAGTTCATGAGCTGTCACATGTCATTTTCACCCTCTCATTTCTGCTTTTTCTTTAGACCATGCCTCTCCTAGGTTTTGAAGCTAATTACTGAAGAGGGAGCTGACCGGAACTCATGACTTTTTCTATGATATGTGACTGCAAAGCATTGGCTTAAATGACACGTGCAAAGATTGTTCATCTAGTGGCTTGAAAAGAGTAGTTTCAATCATTTTAAAACTGTGACACACCAACGAAAGACAGAAAAGTTACAATTCAGAGGGTATCACTCTTTGTGACTCAGCTGATTATGTAGGAATACATACATAAAGGAAAGCTCAGGATGGAGCCAGGGCATTAGGGTATGTTGGTACTGAAGCCAGAAAGTGTGGTTGGAGGTTGAGGAGACTAGAGCTAGTGTGCTAAAAATAACTATGGTTGCAAGTGGGAAGGGCTAGCTGGGATGGGATTGCACCCAATGTGGTTATTCCCTTTCATCACTCATCCTGTGATTACATTGCTGTTTTTTAGCATGGTAGGTCAATGAGAGGTAGCATGGGTAAATCTCCCTGAGGTGGAAACTCTATCTTCCAACTCCACAGTGGGCGTATCTTTATTCTTTAACTTACTGGCTTTTGTGGCAGATTGTCACACCCTAAACATTATTGGAAGATTAGGTGTGTTGATATTGAATTTCCGATTACATCTTTCATCAAATGAGATAAAATATTGTGGTTTTTTAAAGGGATGAAGGGGAAACTGCCCATGCCTACCAGATCAATACGTAACTGCAGTGTGAATGCTCACCTTCTCCTTCTGCTCCATCTTTATGGGCTTACAAAGCTCACAAAATGCTGTAATAATTGTGATTTGAAGGGGGCAGGCAGGAGTGTGTATTGGGACACCAGCTGTCTCCAGGACTGTGAAGGGAGGGAGTTTGTCACTGGTGTGAAGGCAGTGGCTTGGCCTTGGGCCTGCAGACGGCACCAGTTAGTGCTGCAAACCCATTCTTCAGCAACTAGCTGGAATGCTTCTGCGGCCTGGAGATTATTCCATGCCCCGGCTCCAGGTTGAAGGCAAGATTGTAATCCTTCAACATCCATGTTATCCCAAAAGCACATGGCATATCCAATCAGGCTTTGTGGGTGGAAGGAGAATTTATCCCTGAAGACTTTTTTTTGAAAAGGACATCCACTTAACTAGGCTAATCAACATATTGTACACATTTTCTTTAAAGTGTCTGATGAAGTGGGATTTTCTCCCGTGAAAGCTCATGCAATAAATTTGTTAGACTTTAAAATTGCCACAGGACTCCTTGCTTGTTTTGCTAGACTAACATGGCTACACCCTGTGGAATTTTCCTGCATGTTAGCGTATGTTACTCTGGCCTCCTGGTAAAGAAAGCAAGTGGCATTTTTCCATGGATGTACATAACCTTGTCATGTCTCTGCTGATTTTCTGAGTTGTGGAAGCAGTTAGGCAACTGTCACACTTCCTCTGCTAGGTGCTGTGCTAGAAGACTGTATTGTCCTTCGCTGTGGCTTAGAAGATCGGACAGTGATTGAATGTCATCTGGTGCTATTAATATGCATGTAGTCATTTGTCATCTCAGTCATCTCTGTCACTGTGTCACTTTTGTTACTGTAAGCACTATATTGGCTCTCTCTATTATTTGATTTCTGTCCTCTATCTTTCAGGTGGAGTCATCAGAAATATAATTTAACATTTTTGGGAGATGTTGCTAATAAAAAGCAGAGGAGGACATGTTCTTCTATTTTAAAAACTCAGAGGAATGATTTTTCAAAGAGCTGTCAAAAAAATCCAATATATGCCCTGTTGCAAAGTGTGTTTCTCTAATTGACCGTTTACTGTGCATATGAAATTCTTTTTAAATTAAAGTGAGCCACTTGTAAAAGTGTGTCCTTTATTTCTCCATATGTATGATATAAGAAGAAAAGTCTCACAATGATAAGCAAGAATAATTATTCATTGCTTCTATTAAATTGAACTCTGTTGTTAGTTTTCAGAAAAGTTTTAAATACCCTGTTTCAGGGTTGGATTTTCCTATTTTTAGAAGTTGAAAGGGAGATCCAATGAGGGTGGGAAAAAATCTCAGTCTCCCATTGTCTGGAATTAAATTAAATTAGGCTCAGAGTATGTGTGGATTTTAATCCCAAGGTTGAAATAAAAACAAATTTGTAATTATGGTATGGCTGGAGGAGAAAAGAACATCATTTGAGAAAAAGAAACATTTCCAAATAATTAGGAAGCTTTCTCCTGGCTTGTATGCATGTTTCTCAATAACATCAGCTGGTCCTTAGAATGGAGACACCTTGATATTTGTTAAAATATTTGTCAAAATTAGCATTTAGTTTCTATCTATAAAAAGCCTAATTGAAGTGAGTATGTGCCAAATGAATTCTAGACATTACTCCTACTGAGGAATAACAGCTACATTGTGTTCTACTGAGTGCTGTAAGTTGGTATGGTTCTTGCCTTGCTCTAACCAGACTATTTACATATTATCTATTTTTGAAATTTACCCTCTTTTTGGATTTTGACTTCATTTATACTTAACTGGAAACCTAAGCCCCATTTCTAATGTCCTTGCTTTCTCACTCAGATATTTCAACTAGGTTAAAATTACTTCTCTAGAAATCCAAATCCTCGAGATTTTCCATAAGGATGCTAAAGTGATGATAGATTATTGCCCAATTAAATCATCAGTAATATCAAAAACATATAAAAATGCTCAGTCCTGTATTCTCTGTACCTTCAAAAATTCTCTTTCACTTCAATAGGAGTTTGGGGAAAGGTTTGGATTCAAAAAATGACCCATCTATCTATTCTTCTAGACAACAGGATTATAGTTTGAGCCTAGGAGGGAAACCAGTGGCTGTTCACATGTGTAATGGGCAAGACAAATATAGGCAAAGAAAGAGACATTGTGAATTCATAGTATGAAGTACAAAAGCCTAGAAAGAAATGTGATGGATCTGAATGGTATCAGTCTCAGTTATATGTAAGCTTTGGAAAGTCCTTTGAAAAATGGAGCATAAAATTACAGAGAACTGAATCCAAGTATTTTTAATGAATGGACAGTGAATTTGAAATAACAGCTCATTAGTTTAAAATTAATAAACATTTGTTATTTATAGGTTAATATTTCTAAGTTACATACATTTTTCTTTTTTTCCAAGGGTCTTGCCTGTCTGCTAAACAAAAGCTTGAAAAAAAATGTTGGTGACAAAGGAGTAATGTGGAATGCTAGATATCATTTTCTTCCTGGAACTGCCTGACAATAGCTAAATGATCTGTATTCATTCTGTTGAGAAGAAGAAATGGCACTCATTACTTGCCTGTCTTTTTTTCTTCCTGAATCAAAAGTGACTAAAATTTTTTAGAAACATCTGTTGCTTTCCATCACAGTGAAGGAACACCTTTGCTATGTTATAAGTTTTGTGTCTCTGGCGTCTTCGAAAAACTTTCCATAATTTAATTAAAATCCAGGGAATTGCTTTGTTGCTAAATCACCTTAATTTTATTAGCTTATTTTTCTAGTTTGTTACACTGTTTACCAAATAATGTAATAAAGCAGTGGATGTTTGCTACAGCATCCAATAAATTAGGTGAAATGCAGCCATAAAGATGATCAATAGAAAAATAATTGAATTATACACGCATGTATGAAGTTTTAACTATTTCAGTGTCATTTTTTGGGACACTAAACAGCTACATAATTGAAAGGAGCCTGTGTGGGAGTAGAATTACATGCTTATAAACATGTATGTATGTATGTATTTCCAGGAGAGAGAGGAAAAATCAAACATTCAGGAGAACTTGCCATGAAGTTCTTCAAAGACCCTCTTGCTAATGCACCGGCATGTTTGAAGCTGAAAAATCTGAAGTTGTTGTTGTTGTTGTTATATCAGACATGTTGGTCCTTTCTCTTCATTTTGGGCCTGATCCAAAGCCCACTGATTATAATCTGCCAATTTATGATCCCCCTCAGCTGCAGTAGTTGAAGATAACTCACCTTCATTTTGGTTTGCTGAGAATCTTTTCTCAGCAACCCTTCCTTTGGTTAGGGTGGAGGACACATAGCCTCATGGGTGCTGAATTTCCTTGGAAGAGATCACTACAGCAGCCAAACAAAGGCATTTTTCTTCCTTCTGGGAAGTGCAGAATTAGACTCTGAGATTTCCACCACCATAGAGCTGGTTGAATGTGAGGAATAACCTAAATTTTCAAACCTCAGAGCTTTAAAGTTAGAGTTCAATACTCATATTGAGGCATCTGAATAAAGCTGGCTTGATTTTTCCCTGGCAGCTCCGTTTGGATTCTTTGACTTCTCTGGATTCTGGATCAGGTCCGGTGATTTCAGTAAAATGTGGGGGTGCTTGCATTTCAGAAATAAAAAAATTGACATTAGGAACCTAACTTCAGGCACTAGTATTGAAAATTTTAGTGTGTTGTATTAACCATCCACATTTTTAAGAAGTGTGTATGAGAAAGTAAAACAAACAAGGAGTCCTCTGGCACTTAAAGACTAACATTTATTTGTTGCATGAGCATTCATGGGAGAAAATCCTGCTTTGTTGGACACTTTGAAGATGAGGGAACTTACAGACTGGGAGGAAAATAAATGCAGAGAAGTGTAAGTCATGGGATCAGGTCACACTGTAACAGCAAATCAAAACAGTTGTAAAGATTCAAACACTAGGGAACACCATACAGAGGAAGATGAGGTCAAATCACTTGTTGTCGTTAGACAAAAATCTGTAGTTCTTTTTTTGGCCCTGAAGCTATACAGTTGAATTTGCAAATAAATTTGATCTTAGCAGCTTCTCTTTGAAGCCTTGATCTGGTGTTCATCTGTCTGAGCACTGCAATTAGTAAATCGTCATTGGAGTGATCATGAAGATTGAAATGCTGACCCACTGATTTTAGAATGTTATTTCTGGTGTCAGATTTGTGCCCATTTATTCTTTTGTGCAGAGACTGTCCTGTTTGACCAATATGTAAGGCAGAGGGGCATTTCTGGCACATGATGGCATAAATCACTGTAGCAGGAAGGCACGCCCCCCCTCAGAGAGAACCCAGAAAGATCTGCAGGATGGCTGGGGGCAGAGCTAGGAGGGGATTGTCAATCAGCCCGGAAGTGGAGGGGCAGGACGGGAAGTATAAAAAGGGAGGCAGGCAGCTCAGTTCAAGCCAGGTCGGTGAAGGGGAAGGATGCAGCTCTGCCCGCTCCTGACCCTGCGCTGCCCTGTGGAGGAGCTGGGCTCTGGCCACCAGACCCAGGCCCATCGGTCTGATGGGGGCTGCCCACAGACAGTGACTGGGGACCACTGCCTGAGCCCTGGGCTGCTGCATACCCACAGGAGGAGCCGCTAACGGGGGCCGGTGAGTGGTCATGAGTCGGCACCTGTTGGGAACCCCGAACCCTGACCCACCTCATGCTACTTGGAAGAGCTACCTCTGGCTACTGAGGACCCCATGCCTCTGCCCACTTCCTGCAACCTGGAGGAGTTACCCCTTGTAGAAGAACCGGAAGGACTCCCCGACTTACCACCACCCGACGAAATGGAGGGGTTTTACAATCTACCCCTGGGTGACTACCCTGAGGAAACAGAGGATGAGATACGGCTAGAACTGGGGAACAGGGCTGACCCAGGGGAGTGCGAGACTCAACCCTCAGTGGGGAGCTAGATCTCAGGGGCGGCATGTTGTGGCCAGGATCCCGTTGACCACCGCACTGAAGCCTCAGGTCCCGTGGGCTACTCTTCAAGGTTAGTGTGTTGCGGCCAGGACTCCACTGATCCCTGCACCAAAGCCCTGGGTACTTTCGGGGACATGAGCTGGGACACAGTGGAGTGGAGTGACTCCACGCCCCTGCTGATCCCTTCCCCTAACCCAAGCACCCTCACGGTCTGCAAACCCCACGGTGATATCGTCCATTCTTAGACACTCTAAAAGACATTATTTGTGACTTTGACTGCACTCTGCCAAGAGGCTAAAGACTTGGAGCCCAGCCCCATGGAGGGACTGAGGGTTGTGTGACTTTGCCCAGCCAAGGGGCCAGAGACTTGGTAGCCCTGCTCTACACTGGCCTGGTGGCTGTGTGGCCTTTCCCAGAGCAAGGAACTAAAGACTTGCCCTTGAAGGGGGCTGGAGACTCTGGTAGGCCGCCCCTCCCCTCAGGAGGGTAAGGGGCCCTGTTACAATCACTTTGATGGATGAGCAGGTGAATGAGCTATGATGGAGTAACTGGTTTTATTAGGTCCTGTAATAGCGTCTATTGTGCAGATATGTGGGCAAAGTTGGCAGCATGGTTTGTTGCAGTGATTTGTGCCTGCTTTAATGGCTTGGTTGTTAGGTCTGTAGTTGCTGGTAGAGTATTAGAAAGTAGGTTGTGTTCTGTTCCATTCTGTATGACTTCATTCAGGTTGTAAAACAGAGCTGAAAATGGACATCTGTAGCTCAACAAGTTTGTTGGAGAGAAAAAAAAAAAAAAGCAGAACCTTCCTGAGAAATGGTTCGTGACTCTTCTAAGGAAAGAAGTGAAGGATGAATGATCAGTTGAGGAGGACCAAACCTATGTTCCTGCAATAAAGTAGAGAGAAATTTTGCTGACAGGAGTGATATGGACATTAGAAGCTAACAGTGACAGAGAGAAGTAAAGAAATGCAGTGCCTAGAACTGGGTTGTACTACAGATGCTAAACTTTTAAAATGAGCATTTAGGGCCTGATCTGGCAGCTGCTCTTTGGGAGCTTTGCAATTACCTTTTGTATACTTTGGAGCAGCCACTTAAACTGGGTTCTTGTGTGCCTTCTGAAAGAGAGAATCTTTAAGGTCAGACCAGCAGCAATGCTTGTGGTTTAAAAAGTGGAGCAGAAAACTGAGGCATTATTTGGTTTAAAGCCTAATCGTAACTTAGTAATAATCACTAAAGTTCGGTGTTCTATAAAATAGACACTATAAAACTTCCCATTCTCCAAAAGGTTTGAGAGAACTTATGGATTGTTTGTAAAGAATTTTGAGATCCAAGAGTGAAGTGTGCTGTTTGCTGAATGTGCAGGCTGTCTGCATTATTCTGAGACTTTTGTGTATGAAAGAGAGCAAGATAGGAAAATCGCTATCATTCTGGTCTAGGGAGGAGTCACAATGCCTGAGTGGTGGACTAATTTTGACCCTAGTTTTAATTGCTTGTATATTTGATTTTTATTTTCTTCTTTCCTTCCTTCCCTTGCCATATTCAGGAAGAAATAAGATTGGAACATTGACGACTAACTTCTTAATCTTGTATGTTTGGTTTTGAGTTAGGCTTCAGGAATAAGAAACTTGTTTTACATTCTCCAAAAATGATTTACTTGGTCTACGGTGAGGAACTGAGGTTCTAATATTTCTCAAGAAATTAAATTGGCCTTGTGAATGGACACACAAAACTACTACTTTGGCACTCCTACAGGTGTGTGTGTGTGTGTGTGTGTGTGTGTGTGTGTGGGAGATCTATAAGCGCACACATTCTTTTTCCTTCCCCACACCCCTTCTGTGAACTACTGACATCCTTGTATATAGGCTTATCTTTTCTTTATTTAAGAATTTAATTCTGGTGACTTCAATACTAATGGATAGGGCTAGATTAAAGCTGCTGTTTGCTAAATTTTGTCTGGGGCTGTCACAGATGTAGAAATAGTCTCAAATTGTAGTATCTTGGGTCAGATCAGGGCTTCCTGATCTGTGTATTGATATAATCTTATCAAGCTAGTGCCATCATTCTAAGGTGTTTATACCACAATTAGCTACACAACAGCTAGACAGCCATTACAATATCTTAATTAGTCAATCTGTCTATTGCAAAATGTAAACAAGTAATGGAGACAGGGCTGACGAGAGCAAATCAAAGCAGGGGCTGCAGCCCCAGGCCCTGGCCAAGGGGGGGGGGCGAACTGCAGTCCCAAAGGCCTTTGCTGATCTCTCCCTGCCAGCACTGTGCCAGTGGGGCTGGGGGTGGGGCTCTGGGGCCAAGAACTCATGGTGGGGGCGGAGGGGGAATCTAGGCTAGGGGACCCACAAAAGTGGGTGGGCTGGGGCCCTGCAGCCCCTTAGTCTGACTCTGAATGGAGAATGGGTGGGGGCTTTTTAGTTACATAAATTGCAGTATAGTTCATTACCATCAGTTTCATTAATTTCAATTAGCAGATGAAGAGCCACAGCTTGACCTCTCCAAATCTTAGTTTGATTCATGAATAGGTTTGCAGTTTTAGTGTTAGAGTTCGGATCATGAATGGAATTAAAACATCCCCTGTTGTGAATTTCAATCTCTAAGTACTGTATTCATTTCTGAACCTCAAACTCCACCCTTCCCACCATCCAATTGACTCCTCTGTGCCTTTTGGTCAGAGTCGTCTTTGGAGTGGCTTGGTGTCTAGGTGTTAACACAGAATTCCCCTCTGCAGTGAACTGACTTATTTATTTGGTCAAACATTTCCCTTAAGACCTTCATTAATTCCAGTGAAATTACATGAGGGATGAGTCTGCAAGATGCATATGCATCTATATCTTACAGTGGTTACCATTATATTCTTTATAATTTTAGTTGTTGTAGTTGGATGCAATATTTGAATGTACTTTTGTCCCAAACTGATGCTAGTACGTACTTCATGGTTTTAAGACTTGCCCTTTTCCTAAAAACTCTGCATTATGCCTTTCAATGTATTTTCACTCTGTTTACTCAAAAACTGTTCTTTGTATGGAATTCACCAATTTTTCCTTTCTGGTTTACTGACCAGCCTGTGACATTTATTAGACCAAGTTCAAAACCAGTTAAGTGACAATATCATGAAATACACAATTTAGGTGACTTTCGCTCCGTATAACTGTCAGTGTTTCACAAAGTAAATATAGTCAACTGACTTGGATGACCTCCTCATGCGTTAGCTAGACAAGGAAATTAAAATGCTGGAAAGCTTTAAATATAGCCCCCTTTTTGGAACTGGGTAGTGATGTGGACTGTTCCTGTTTCCATTTGGGACATGTACAAAACCCAAGGAAAAGTAACTTAGAAATTGTAGATCTGTTAAACTAGTAGCCTTGAGAGTAGTTTCATTTTTCCTATTTATATTTTGTTTTGAAGTATTTATTTTTATATGTAATATAAATAAATAAAATTGTGTTACACCTTGGTTTAGATATTCATATTAGCCTAGGCCTACTCCATGCGAGAGGTTCAGCAGTGACCACTACTTCTGAAAACAAGGTTAGAATACAGAAAACATTTGTGTTATCCATGAAATGAATTTCATTCAGTTGATATTGCTGATGTACAGTAATAAAACTTTGCTCTGAAATGTTAAATATTCAAGGAGATACACTACCTAGAGTGTTCATTTTACTGGAAGCAACATTCACCAAGATAACAAATTAGAAGTGAATGCAACAGAAGAAGGAATTAAATTTTGAATTGAAAATGGAAGTTCTTCAGTGGAAAATTGATTCTAAGAGTCATCTGTCCAGTCAGGGAATGGAAATGTATCATGTGATTTCTGAATTAATAGGTCAGCTTTTGAATATTGAACACACAGAGCTATCTGCTTTTCAATTTATGACAGGCCAAGAACCATATGCAGAAATTATTTTGTGAATAATTTCAAACAATGCTTGAGAGAATTCTGGTTTGTTTGATGGAGAAAAAGTAGTTAAATTTAAGGAATTATATTTTAGTTATTCATCGAGCACTAGTCTTGCCTAGCTTTTTGGATCACAGAGTATTTGTTCTGTATAGTCACAGTGGAATCTAAAGTAAAGAAAATGTGAGCTAAAGTGCATGTAGAGGACACATTTTTCTATCCCAGATATAAGAATGAAAAAAATATGAACCTTTTACACCATAGAAGAACTTAAATGCACTGGTCTGAGATGCACAAATGAAAATCAAAATGATGTCCTAGGGCCTCATCCTGTGAGGTGCTCTTCCACTGACTTAAGGAAAACTTAAGTTGAAGGTGTTTGTATCCTCAAATTTAGATGTCCAGGAACTCTCAGTAGTGAATGACTGTAATAAAGACTTCAGTTTCATGTGCTGTCATTGATTTTACTCTTACTAACATGTGATTTGCTCAAAAGCAAGAAAATCAGTTTCATGAAACTAACACATAGAAACTAGAACAGACCATCAAGTCCAGTCCCCTGTACTCATAGCAGGACCAAGTACCATTAAACCATCTCTGACAAGTGTTTGTCTTATCCTGCTCTTTAAACCTTCCAGTAATAGAGATTCTACAGCCACATATACCTGAACTTTAAAAAACTTAAACAGGAAAGAACAGACTTTTAAAACTAGAAGTGAAACTAAAATAGCAAACTTCTTTAATATAGAGAAGGTAAGTTTTGAATTCTTTGGATAAATATGCCACTGATTTAAGTCAGTCACATTACATCACGCAACCAGAGAGAGGGGGAGAGGCTGTGCACATGAAAGATAGCTCACGAGTTGCTAAACAGGAGACAAGGGCCATTTTTCTTTTGCACTTAGGAAGTAGAAAAGGAATGATTTGATTTTGTGACTGCCTCCACCATTTCATAATTCCTTCTGAGTCCATTTAGAAAGAAATTGGAGGATTTGCATAGAAGGACAGAAAGAACACATTTTCATCTTCCTCACTTTTAAATAAAGTTCCGGTGCATTTGCCACCCTTATTTTTCTATTATTCATTGTATATATATTCCTAAGGTGCCCCTGAAACATCCAACTAAAATGTCACTTAATAATTCTAAAAATGACTAACAGAATGTGGGACTGATTAGGGCTGAAAAATACTAGAAATACTAGCTCAGTCAATCTAAACCTCTATCTTTTCTGTGGTGGAGCATCTCCTACATTTTATAGTTCCCAATAAGTTGTTGATTTGTTGATCACTGTTTATATACAAAGTATCAACATATACACCTAGCTAAGCTTATCAGAGATCAAGCACTGAGAAATAATAAACATTTATATTTCAATTAAAACATGAAAACACAGTTAGCATTGCAGGTGTGCATATTCCTTAATAAATCTTAAAAGCTATATTTATAAAAAAATGTATCTCAAGACACTTGTCCAATTTAAGAATAAATGTTCCTTAGTATTCAGTGCTCGAAAGCAATTTATAATGGTTTAATTAATTCATTCATCTTTTATGGTTTCTATTTTTCTTCTTAACAGTAATATTAGATAATGTTTTGTGAAAAGCTATCTTTCCCTTTCACACTCCCTTAATTTGTTCTTGTTTTATGGGCCACTCCAGGCAAAACAAACCCTTGCTGTCTACTGAAGCACTACATCCACCATCTCTACCAGTTAGGGGGACATTAACAATTTTAGTGGAATAACTAGTTATGTTCAGAGTCACCCAATGTCCTAATCTAGGGACAGATTGTTCCTGAATGTCTGAATTTTGGTCATTCACAGAATCACTATGGCCCAAGTTTCAGAGCTCCCACCTTGACTTAGAGAAGCATTCTTGGGGTGAGCCGTATAGAGCAAAGCAACTAATTGAACTGAATCCTACTCCCACCGTCTCAAGGGGGACGGGGGGAAAGGCAACTAGGGTAGTGAGAATCTTCATAAAATTCCAGAATAGGAGACAGGCTACCTTAAATACCTTATTGAATGAGGCAGGGATTGATGCCCATTCACCGTATCCCAAAGTGCTCATGGACTAGAGAGAAATGTCCCAGTACCAAGATATTTTTCTGGTTAATAAACATTTGGTTTAATGTTTCGCTTTGAATTTGTCAGCCTCTCTGGTTTTGACTTAGTCCGTTAATAGTTACAGTAGTTCTGCGGGCTAGATTGGAGAGCGTGGCTGCCACAAGCACTATGACTAGTGACGTGGGGATAGTGGGGGTGGCTCCCTGACTGCTTCTCTTTCTCTAAGCAACTTATTCCTAAGTAATGTTTTTATCATCAAGGTTTTGCCTCCTTGCCAACCTTTCACTTGAATGTTGTCTGGGAAAAATACCCAAATCCTTTCATGGAATGTAAGTCCATGGAGGGTAGGGTAATCGGAGTTGGAACGAGCCCCTTTTTGAGGACCAATTGCTTGTCCCAATACCGTCCATAATTGCTGGTATGTTGTTAGTCCTGTATTACTGAGGTCTTTTCTGAATAATTGGGAGTTCAGAAAGCAGGAGAGAAAGAAAGAGAAAGTCCATTAGGAGTAACACTAGAACTGTTTGTTTATAGATTACCATGTGCTTAATAACTGTGTAAAACATGGAGAAGATGTGACCAACCCCCTGATATCTACAATCAGAGCAGCAATGCAAAGAACATTGAAGTCAGTGGGAGTCTTGCCACTGACTTCAAAGAACTTGGGATCTCATCCTAAAACAGTTGACTTCAATGGAATTCGGGGTAGAAATTCAAGCAAGCAGATTCCTTTTAAAGGTTTAGGTCATAAAGTAGACATCAGTTGTGCTGTCCAAACATACTAAACCCATCTCACACCAATAGGAATACATAAAAATATGTTTGAAAGCAGCATCTTTTAGTGGTTTCACCACCAGGCTAAAAGTAGGCAAGACATTTTATCTCCCTATACTCTGTTTCCCCTCCCACTCTTTTGTCTGTTGTTGCATGGTAAGCTGGTTAGACAGCTTGTTGCTATCTGTTTGTATACAGTCTAAAAGGAAGTAGCCTCCATCTCATTTGGAGCCTATAGGTGCTACTGTAATATAAATGATAAAATCACATAGAAGTCTGTTGGAAAAATCAAGCCTTCATGCTATCACTGAGTTTTGTTTGTTTCTCACCTTGCACCATTTTCTGTTCTCCTCTGAAACTTGGAAGGACTTGCATTGAAAGGCG
>ML681991.1:16658579-16763969 GCA_007922195.1 Podocnemis expansa | reverse complement strand
GTTCTCGCCCCACGCATATCGAAACTCTACATGATTTGGGTATTAAAATAACCACAGAACACTAAAACAGATTGTCTGGGTCAGTTGTGCTCACTGTGGCAAACAAAGCAGCTGCTGCTTTAGCATGCATGCCATTCCATGAATTCAGAGTAAACCGGGTACAGTGAACAAATAGCTTGAACAAATCTTTTCAGTTTTCCTCTATGGTTAGGAGATGCCTCTAAATACTTGCTGTACTCATGGTGATAATGCTGAGCAAGATTTCATGTTCCTCATCTAAAGTTTCCTGAGGAGACATAAGAAAATTCCTGCAAGGGTTCCCTCCTGGATATTATCTGCAGTGCCTCTTTGGAGATGGTAGAGGATGGGTTTGTGCCAGGGGTGTTGCTGGTGCCTGGCGCACAGGACACGTGCCCTAAGTCCTGGCACAAATGCCTTGAACGGCTTGCATGCCCCCTGCCTCTTCTGATCCCACCCCCAGTCAGGTATCTGGGGCCAGGCTGGCCACAGTGGTGGCTGCCTCTCCTGTCTGGGTATCTGGGGCCAGGCCGGGTGCAGTGATACCTGCCTCCCCTGGGCCAGGCCTCCTGCAGCAGCCATTGCCTTGCCCCTGGGGCACCAACTCTGGATTGGGGCCAAGGGCAGGGACCGGGACTGGGACATGGCCCCAGATCTTTTCCCAGGGCAGCAACGCTCCTGGTTTGTGCTTCACTTCTCCTCCAAATTTTATTGGTCCTCTGAAGTGTGTGTGTGGGGCGGGGGGAACCATGCAAAGGCCCTGTTCTCTGATTTAACTATGATTTCTGGGAGCTCCCATGGAACCTCACACAGTGACTCCTGGAGATCCTCAGAAAGTGGGCACTTCAGAAAAATGAAATACAGACTGAAGTGCCCTGCATTTCTTGCGGGTAAATTTTCACAAGGCCAGAAAGGAATTATTTTGCCTTGCCATCTGTTCCCAGCCTGGCTCCTATTTCCCCATTCTATGTAGTTTGCAACCCTCCCACAGCATAGGTCCTGATCCCTGAGGAAAGCAGACTGGCTCTGTCATGAGGACATCAGCAGCAGAGGGACATTTCTGTGGTACAAATCAATGACTGTAGATCTGGGCCCCTAGGATTTGGATTGAACATGTACAGAATAAATTAGATTTGAGTCCACAGAAATGTTCCTGAATTGACAAACAACATAATGAAGTTACTTTATGTATTTTTATGCATGTACAGAGTGGGGGATTGTATGAAAAAGTTTCAGTAGTGTAAAAACTATTATTAATTGACTGTGAAGAAGGAAAATTGACTGCACTTACCTTTATTTTGAACAACTTGAAACTAAATTTAGAGCATCGCAAATTATTTTGATGTTTCCATGTATCAAACAAACAAATCCCCTTCCAGCCAGTGTCATTCAGTGCACAAATTTGCACAATCTGTCACACCTTGTCAGTCAATGGAAGCTTCTCTTTCCAAGGGGAACAGTGAGAAGCAAAAGAGACTACTTTTAACCAGAAGGTGATTGGCTTATTCTCTGACAATACAGAAGAGGCTCTGTTTGTCATCACCAGTTATATGATCACTAATTATCAAAAAAAAAAGTTGGTGTAAGAAACAGATTAAAGTCAGCAAGTGCTTTTGGATGTTTTGCTGCTTCCTGTGGCTTGAAGTAATTAGTAAAAATGTTACTATCAGCAAATGATTTCCATCATTATTTCCCATGTGTGTCTCTTGCAATTTCATGAGTCTTTCTAATGATAAATCAAAATAAACCCCGTAAATTTCCCATTTGAAACAGAAATGAAAACTGTCCCACTGATACCAATGTGAGCAATTTCATTTTGTCATGGAAAAACTAAAGTTAGTTTTTATTTACTGGGACAAGATTAATTTTTTTAATCAAAGTTGTTTAGATTCAGCAGGACATCAGCAACAGTTTCTAATCTTCCAATCTACAAAACTCAGGTTCAGGGCCATATAAATTATTGTAGTAAATCAGACTATTGGTCCATCTATTCCAATATTTTGTGTCCAGCAGTGACCAGGATAAACATGTTCAGAGTCACGTGCAAGAAACACTGCAATAGGCAATTGTAGAATAACCTCCTTATAAAGGAAGCTCCTTGCCATTATTTAGTGGGTAATTTAGGCCTATCTTTTATACTTGCATTATATAAAGTGAATAATTGGTGTTCTCAAGCTATTAATATTTTTCCATGTTATGAGTTATTCGTTAACATTTAATATTAATATTATAGTAGTGTACAGATGCTCAAGTTAGATTGGGCCCTTTTGCACTAGATGCTCTACAGATTCATCTGAAAGCACATTCCCACTGGAAGAGTGTCCTGTTTATCAACTTAACCATTTATTCCTACTTTGTGTTTTCTTTCTTTTGGCCATTTCACTACATGACTGCATTTGGCCTCTAAGCTCATGGCTAGTCAGTTTCCTTAATAGCTTGTTGTGAGACATTGTGTCAAAAGTCTCAATAAATAGTGTCAACTGATTCTCCTATATTGTCTTTTAGTGACACACTGAAAAACTTCTCATTAATGGAAGAGGTGCAGTTTTCCTTTACAGAAGCACTTACTAGTTTGTATCTTAAGTTCGTCTAAGTGTTTTATGCTAACATATGTCAGTCTGTGTCTTCCAGTGTTGTTATAGTCATGTTGGTTCCAAGATATTAGAGAGACAAGGAGGGTTAGGTAATACCTTTTTATTTTATCCAAGAAGAATAGCTCTGTAGTGTATGTAATATAACTACAGTGCAACTCCAAAATTCCTCTCTTTCACCAGCAGAAATGGATATGATAAAACATAGTACCTTGCCCACCTAGTCTGTGTTTTGGCCTGTTACTATTGTGTCCAGGAGGCTAATGTCATGGAGTCTAGGATGTTTAGAAATGTCCCATTGAGTAAATTTATTATGAGGTCTGTTTTAATTCCCTATATTAAGGAAATTATCCCTATTAACTTTCCAAATTGAATGACAAACAGACTTAATAGAGAAGGCGTTTGTAATCTCATCCAAAATATATCACACTAGTAGAAACAGATCCTTTGAACAAATCTGTGTTGATTGGCATTAAATTTTGTCAGTTTTCTTTAATTCTTGATTGAGTCCTCTTATCAGCTGCTCCATTATCTTGTCCAGGATCATGGTTAGACTGGCAGGGCTGTTGTTACATAGGTCATCCTGTTTACCTTTTTTTAAAATAGAGACCCATTAGTTTTCCAACAGTCTTCTGGGACCTTCTCATTGTTCCAGGAGTTATTGAAAAGCTACATTAATGTCTCAGGGTGCTCCTTAGCAAGCTTTTTAATAGTCTTGGTGGCAAGTTATCTAGATCTACTGATTTAAAAACCAGGTTCCAAAGGGCCCGCCATGTTAGTCTGGTTCAGCAAAAGAAGCAAGGAGTCCTGTGGCACTTAAAAACTAACAGATTTATTTATTACATAAGCTTTTGTGGGAGAAAATCCCACTTCATCAGACGATGGGAAAACTTACATAATGGGATGAAAATAAATGCAAGGGAGTGCAAGACATAGGATCAGATCATACAAAAACAGCAAAGCAGTGCAGTTGTTAAGATTCAAACACTGGGAAGCAGCACATAGAGGAAGGTGAAGTCAAATCACCAGTTGTAATGGGAAAAGAAGCCATAGTCACTTTAATCCTGTTTTCGCACAATCTGATTTGCATATCAATTCCAATTCAGCTGTTTCTCTTTGAAGTCTTGATGTCCCATTGATAGGCAGAGTAAATTGTGTGAAAACAGATTTTAAATTGTGACTATGGTTTCTTTTCCCTTGACAACTAGTGATTTGACTTCACCTTCCTCTATGTGCTGTTTCCCAGTGTTTGAACCTTAACAACTGCACTGCTTTGCTGTTTTTGTATGACCTGATCCTATGTCTTACACTCCCTTGCATTTATTTTCATCCCATTATGTAAGTTTTCCCATCATCTGATGAAGTGGGATTTTCTCCCACGAAAGCTCAAGCAATAAATAAATCTTAGTCTTTAAATGCCAGAGGACTCTTTGCTTCTTTTGATTAAAAAATGTAACCTCAATAACTGCTATTGAACATCTTTTTGAGGTACTAATTATATGATACGAGTGCATTACCTATTTCTGCCGAACACAGAACAGAAATAATCATTGAGCACTCCTACCTTTTCTACTTTATTATTGAATTCTGCTATTTCTGCCTAGTAATGTTCCTAAGGGGCTGCCGTGTTAGTCTAGTGAAGCAAAACAAACAAACAAAAAAATTATTTATCACATGCTGTTGCAGTATGACCTGATCCCATGTCTTACACTCCCCTGCATTTATTTTCATCCAATTCTGTAAGTTCTCCCCTTTCAAAGCATCTGACAAAGTGGGATATTCCCCCATGAAAGTTCATGTGATAAATAAATCTGTTAGTCTTTAAGTGCCACAAGACTCCTTGCTTTTTCTGTCTATTAGTGGACCAGCACAATTGCTAAAATACTTTTTGCTATTATTATACTTCAAAAACTTACTCTTCATGTCCTTCACTCTGCTGGCTTGTTCCTGCTTGTCTCTTCACTTCCCTTATCAATTTTCTACAATGCCTAGCTTCTGGTTAAATTAATTACTTTCAACTCTCCTTTGCTTTAATATTTTTATAGCTAGATCTAGATCTAGATATAGATACAGATATAAAACAGCCATCACTTTCCCTCTAAAATAGGTCAGTTTTTTAACCAATATGGCCTTCTTCCTCAATTGCTAGACTGTGGCCATTGGGGCATCTGATAAAATGTTCTTAAATCCTAATTAGCATGTTTCCAATTAAATTCTAAGGAAGAGAAACATTAAAGAGGATGCCCCTGTATGCCAGCTAAACTTGGTGTCAGCATGCACATTTCTATATAGGTCTCTCTCTTCACTCCTGGTTATCAGGGTTTAATTATGGTGATTTATCTCACTGGTAAAGGAGGTTGTAGTGGCTGAAGGACAGACAGCAAGCTCCAGATCATAAAGGTATTCTGCTAATCTTTGAAAATGCCTGGCATAAGAGGAGAGACATTGTGTCACTGGCAAAAACTAGGAACTCACGAGTGCGAACCTTAGCTCTGACATGGACTCTCCTATTCTTTTCTTTGGCTTGGTCTGCACTGCAGGGCTAAGTCATCCAGAGATAAGAAATCTGCATTCCATGGAATGTGTACCTCCCATCAACATATTTATTCTGACTTATTGTGCTGTCTTCACTCAGCTGCATCGACCAGCAGTGCTTTCCTGTCAACTCAGTGTTACTCCTCTTGGAAAAGTGGAGATACTGTGTCAACAGGAGAGCACTTCTGGGATTAATTGAGAGGGTCTACACTGGCCGCTCAATTGATTCTGCTACACTGATCCATGGGGATTGATGCAGAAATTGCAGTGTAAAAATGGCCTTAATTACAGATGACCAGAAGCTCTTATTTATACTCACATAAGTAATCCCGCTGAAGGTAACAGAGGGTTTTGCTGTTTGGTTCAGACATGCTACTCTTATTTAGTTTTGACTGGTGTTAAAATGTCCTATTTAATATTGTGTGATTATATGAGATAAATAATGCAAGCCCAAGTGATACCTAATTAAAATTTTACTCTTCTCCTTCTTCGGCTTCTACAATTTCCACCCTAACAAGAGAAATTTAATGACCCACTGAATATTCAGGAAGTATATTAGAATCATTTGTACCTGTTTTTGTAGTGCCCCTGCATGATAGGTGGGCATGGGAACTGTTGTTTGCTAGTAAGATGGAAAGGATGTTTGGCTAGGTGGTCTTTTGCAGTGTAGAAGAAAGACAGTTAACACAATGACTATGAAGTAAAAGATGATATGAGCCAGCCAATTATAAATATAAAATCCACATCACCCATAAGTTTTATAGAAGGAAAAATAAAATACTTATGATAGCAAAATTTGAATTGCCTTACTTCCAGCTTATCTTTGTTTCAGGGGAAAAAAGAAACAACCATGCTGGCAGTAAAGGTAGCATCTCTAGGTTATTAAGACAGCTGCCTTTAATGAACATACAGACTATTAAATACTCTTCTCTAATGCCAATGACATACTCATGCCTGCCATTTATATTTCAGGGTTTTTATGTTTTTTCATGCCAGTAATATGGATTTTGCAATTGCATGAAAAACAAATTTATACAGCAGACCTTGATGACTTTCAAGAAATTATTAAGAATCTATCAGTGCATTGATTAGATGTAGGCAAACCTTGGAAGGTTTAAAGACTTGGCTAGGGTTGGATAAACACACACAATACTGATGCTGCTCTATGAATCTCTTTTGCACTATCCAATGTCACTTTATTTTAATAGTTGCTCTGGAAATCTCATAGAATTCTAGTGATATCCTAATTTTACTATTTCTAGAATCCAAAATTCAACATTTTCTTTGTATTTGAGGACTCCAGTCCAGGCTATCTGTGCTACACAAGTGCAGAGATGAGCTAAGTATAAGGGAATGTTAATAGAATACCTCTTTTCACAAAATATCCATCCCAGTTTGTTCAGACTAAGTTTATGGAAGCATCTGAACTATCCACCCTTTCTAAGGTTTGCCCAAAACATGGAATGCCATTTATTTATTTTTTTTGTAAACAACATGCACTGACAATGCAAATCTTAATCTTAGTTACTGAATTTTGTACACAATACTCCTCTACTATGGAGTAAAGAATGAACACTGTTTTGGGCATAAAGTAAATGAACACAAATTAATTTATGTGGGCACTAAATACAGCATGTGACATCAGATTTGACCCTGTTATGAACTATAGAGAAATAATTTACCAGGAAGAGTGTTATAAACCAAAATGTGAATTTAATAATTGTGTACCACACTAGTATTCTATGCAGATACACATGATACGTTAGAAACAAACTTGGCATGTGAGTTATAAGAGTGGCATGACTGCATTTACATTAGGTCTGCTCGATCTGCTGCATCACCTTTATATGCTTTAGTTCCTGGCCTTCTCAAGGTTTTTAATCATTGAATTGATTGACACGTGAAATGGAACAGGTGGTTTGATTACTTATTCATTCAAATTATTCAGTCAGTCGGAATTTTGATATATGCAATTTGCTATATCTCCTCCTATATCAGCCTCAAATTATGCTGGTGTGAAAATTCATCACTATGTCAGTTTAATATCAGGATGAAAACTTTTAATGTGTTTGAGCGATGAGTTGCAGACGTAAATCCTGTCATGTCTCTGCTGAAATATAATAATGTGCCAACCCATTATTGCTATTAATAACTATACATATTATTTTGGTGCATTTTAGAAAATCTGTTGAATGCCACAAATTTAAGTTTTGTATAAACTATATTTTACGTATGGCATCCTTTAGAATGGACTTTCAAATTCATACTTTCCTAGGCTGAGGTGGCCCTGAATGGCTTCCAGGTTGACTACTAATAATGTAGAACAGCAGTTCTCAGTTGCTGTGTAGGGACACATCACTTTGTTGCAACACAGTGGTTAAATGTGTTGTGGAGAGCTGGCAGCCACCCACTGGAGACTGAGTACAGCAGCAGCTTCCTGGTAGGGGGGCTGGATGAAATAGCAGTGGGGAGCTGGTGTATCTTGTAGAGTTGTGCGCGCCACCAAGCGTGTCACAACCCACAAAAGGTTGAGAGCTGCTGATGTAGAAATTAAAGTTAGAGAGGTCTGTACTCTGCAATGTATCAAAAACTAAATATTCAAACTATAAAGATTTTGATTGCATTACTTTTTCCAATTTTGCTTATCTAAGCTAAAGATTTTATGTACACACACACACGTGTGTTTGTATATATATTAATTTCAGATCTGATGCAATATTTAGAATACAATTATGATTTGGTTTGCTACCCTCTTCTCACAAATTACTTTGTGTTTTGTTGAGACAGAGTCCCTCATTGATTGCTTCTCATTTTCATTACCGATGGCCCCCATCAGACAGTCAGGCTCCAAGCTAATTAGCAGAGCTTTGTTCATTAGTGCTTGTTTCCTCCAAAAACTGCAGGAAGGAAACTCATGAACAAAGTACACCCATTGCAGTTGCATAGATGATAATGGCAACAGTAATGTGCTACAGTGTTTAATCTAAAACATCCCTCCTTACAAATGACAAATTCATATACCTGTGCTGTATAGCTTCAGTAATGTCAAAACAGGATTTCAAGTGAAAGCTTCCTATGATTCAAATAAGAGTTTCAAAATCAGAACTACTTTTGCTTAATCACTTTGAAATGTTGTGGTTTACACAAAGGGGACTCAGGGTTGGCCACTTTCTTGTTTTTGGTTTTGCAGATTCAAAGCCTAGCCATTTTTACCCATCTTAAGAGTAGTGCTATTCAGTGGTGGTGGAAGGGTGACAATCTTGAGGCCTGACATACTCTGTAGAGTGATAATGAAGTTTGCAGCACAGGGAGTGGCAGTGACTCCTTAAGCAGTGCCAAGAGTGTGCAGGAAAATAGGTCTCAAGGGACTCACTCCTGTCCACAGTAGGCTTTTTTGCAAAATGTTTGTATGTCTGCCAGTGGTGGATCAGAGCTGGTGGTGACAATAATGGGAGCAACAGGGGAGATATTTTTATGAACATATTTAAAACACAGTGGAATTTTACCCTATGGGATGATAGGATAATGGTCTATATTTGCAGTCATTCTCTTATTTCTCTTCTGATGGTATGCCTTAGTGCCATTTGAGGTGGCAGTGATTTTACATAGTGGGGCAGGGCTTGACGAAACCTGGGCACCAGGTCACTATGGTACCTGGCTCCTAGCTCTGCTGCAGAAATACACTGAGAGAGTGCCCTCTGGAGACCAAAATTTTCTCCCACAAAAGCTCATGCGAAAAAATAAATCTGCTAGTCTTAAAGTGCCACATGACTCCTTGTTTTTTTTGCCTAGCTGGGAGCCAACTTTTGTTGAGCCCCATGTTAGCCAATACAAGTGCTGTACCTTTTCAAGTACAGACAGCTCTAGTCTAGCATAGACATCAGCTACTGGCCTTGTGAGAAAATACCTTCCTCATTTTTGAGCATGTAATTATAACAATGGAAGTGGTGCCCAAATTTTTTCAAATAAAGTAATCATATTTCTAGTCATTATGGCTGAGGCAATATAGAAAACAGACCATTACCATTTAACTGACTCACATGAAATCATGCTTTCTGAACTCAGTCAGTAGTGGTTCTTGTACATAAAATGTTATTTTAGTGAAAACTTTGATTGAGAGATGTGGAAATATGAAAATCAGTACATCAAATAGTCCAGTTCTGGGATCAAGACAGTCTCACATGAACAAATTCCATGTGCCGTTCTCCTGAATGCAGCTCTGATAGATGCCTATGCCACAGAGCCTTCTGACAAGCACCTAAATGCTTTCCCTCCATCTTCAACATCAGTTAGTACCGAGGAAAAATATGCAGTTTTCTGTAAACATGAGTCCTGCGGACTGAAATATAGGTGAATATGTTCAAGTCTCAGACAATGGTTAATCTCTCCCAGCCCCTCAAATGCTTTCCACCCCAGCATTGGGGAAAGAAACAAATCTTGCTAGCTTTATCATTTTCATGGAATGAATATTGATTGCTATACAAATCCTTTCTTCTTCTAATTGTAATGTAACAGCCTTGTTTTCCCAATAGAAATTTAATGGGAAGTGAAAGATTTCCCAAGAGTTGCCAACTGTCCTGATGAAATTTAGGCATTGAACACCAGGCACTAGGACATTCATAAGCCTGTATAGGTAATCTATCAAACGGCGTGTGACTAAGTGAAATTAATTGATGGATTGCTTATGTTCTTTTACTACCTCATGAAGTGGAGCTAAAGATGTTGCCCAGCTTGTGCAAGGTGTGCCATGGTAGTTGTGGCACAAACATAAGTGTGCTGCTGATCAGGAGCGTTTTCCCTCATTACAGATTGTGATTTACACAGTGTTATTAGAGGAAATCATTGTTTGAATTATTTCATTGCCTTGTCCTTTTTAATACTGTGTTCAGGGCCTGATTAAGGCTCCTTGGGTCCTATGGCTGTCCACTTTTGGGGGGCCTCCTCTGTGCTGGGGCCCGTTAGACCTGCCAGCTGCATGGGGAAGGCAGTGTTCAGCGCTTGGGGGACCCAGCGTGCCTTGGGAGTGGGGTGGGTTGGCTTTCAGCACTGGAGCCTTGCAGACACAGTTGGGGTGTGAAAGAGGGGCAGAGACTGGCCAGCCTTGGGAGCAGGCCTGAGCAGGTTACTGCATGGACCTACAGGGCTGGAGCCTGGGCCCGCCACCCTTGCCATTTATTTTAAGGACAGGAGCCAGCAGCTACTCAGCTCACCCAGCACAGCAGTGCAGTGTGTGCAGCATAGCTTCATTTCTGTCCTAGCATCTGGCTGCACTGGCTGGTAGTAAATGGAGTACGCCTATCCACCCACCAACAGGACTTGAGCTATGGTCCAAGCCTTGCATAGAAAAACTACAATTCCCAGATTCCAAAGGGGCAGCCATATTAGTTTAGTTCTGCAAAAGCAGCAAGGAGTCCCATGGCGCTTAAAGACTAGCAGATTTATTTATCACATGAGCTTTCATGGGAGAAAATCCCACTTTGTCAGACGCTTTGAAGAGGGGGGATTTTTTTCCCGTGAAAGGTCACGTGATAAATCAATCTGTTAGTCTTTAAGCACCATGGGACTCCTTACTTCTTTTACAATTCAATGAGTGCACTGTGGCGCCCTCCCAGAAACCTGTGCCTGCAGCACAGCCGTGCATTTGCAGTAAGGGCAGCTCAGAGGCATTACTGCTGGAGTTCTGGTCCTGGGCCAGCCACCTCTCAGCATCATTGTCTGATTCCAGCCCATTGGAGCAGCAGCTGCCTGCATATCTCCTCTCAGAGCTCTTCCGGCTGGGTAGGGAGTGGGAGAGTCCCCTTTTGCCCCTGGGGCAACCATGAATGACTCCCTCTCACAAGGCCTGTTACATTACTGAGTCGCTCTCAGCACGTAGGTTCCACCACACTCTTCCACTGCTGACTATAAACAGCACCAGACACATCACAGGTCAGCCTAAATGAGGTCTTGAATAAAGCCATCTAATTAGTGTATTAAGTGACCTGTAACTTAGGAGGAACAAGGACTCATTCTTTTAGAACCAAAAGGACCCAGAACATTGATTAAGGGGCAGGTTTTGCAGACACGCGTTAATCCTTCCTCATTTGTGTAGCTCAGTTTTGAAGTGAACCTTCATATGATGAAATTTCTGGAGAACTTGTCCTCAAATTTGACGCTGGTTTAAGGAATAGGTAGAAAACATACTTCCCTGAGGAGCGGAGTAGCATATTGGGCCTATTAAAATGTGTAGACATATTTTCTTAGTCTATCACATAACTATATAATATATTATAATTGCTATAATACCTTAAACTTATCATGAGTAGGCAACACAAAATGCTAATACCTGAAAAAACTATCTGCATAGATGAAAAGTGATGCATATGATGGGTTTGATCAGCTGCTGCCTGCTGAGTGACAGTTACTGAAATTCGGATGAGAACTAGTAAGATGAATTAATAAGGGAAATTGGTAATGGAATGGCCAACTGACGTTATTGTTTTAAGTAGATTCATAAAATATTTTTCATATTCTGAATCAACAGCCGATAAAAATTCAATAGTAATGAGTTCATTTGTATGTAAATGAGTGTCACACCATCCTGGGTTGTCCACGTTTTATGGCTTTCTGCTCAACGTCACTAACTGTGGTCATGAAGATGGGTCTTTTTAGGAAATAATCTGATAAAAAAAAAAGTCAGTTTAAATGCAAAGACTTTGGTTGTCTTTTTAAGTAATTGATAATTTTTGATTCATAACGTTTTATCCTAGTTTTTAAAGTTTTGTCAAAGTATTGCTTGAAGCCAAGTGGAATGCACAATCAATAGACAAATTTTGTAGCAATCCAATGCAAATAAAGGGACTTGCAGGCAATTTTGATGTATTAGAAACATTTTGAAAAACGTTTTCCACTTCCCAGTTCAGTTTGAAAGAACCTGAGAAACTGGTATGCAAATATGTGCTTTCATACTCTCTCTCTCACACTCACTCTCTCTTTATATGTATATATAATTCATATATGTATAAAATATAACATTTTCCATTTATGAAGATTGGACTGAACTCCACTTTGCACAAGTCCCTAAATATCATTTAATCTTAATATACACCAATGCTGAAATTTTAAGCGACTATGTTTGAATCTGTAACCAACTATTCACAGTGGAAACCTGACCACAGTGTTTTTCTCATCACTTCAGGGATACCAGGTAACGTAGTTCGATGACAATAGCTTGAATTTTGAAAACTGAATACTCACAATGATCATCTTGAGAAGAAGCTAAAGACCAATGAATTATTCAGTCAGTAATTTTTGAATAGCTAAATTTGAGAAAATCATAAACTGATTTTGAACAGACAATTCAGCCAATTACTGCTCCTATTCTAATACAATCTAATCTTGCTGTCACATAGAATATTTGCCTCAGTAAAGAGTGCAGGATCATGCCCAAAGTTTACATCCATCTCAGTTGACGCTTTCCTTTCAATGTTACACCACTTCTGTCTGTTACACATCTCTGAAGCATTCGACAGAGCTTTGTTATACCTTGCATTCTGGAATTGTATGTTAGCCATATTAATTATTCTCAAGGACACCACAATTTACTGTACTAATATTTTGACTATATCAGGTAGAGGTTACGTGAACAGACTCGATAAAATAGAAAGTGTTGTGCAGTCAGAAACACTTTGAAATCTTCCAGGAGTGTAGGCTATCCCTAGAAATGAATTACATATAATCAAATTTCTAGGTATCCATTGTTGTTGTAGCCATGTTGATTCCAGGACTGTAGCAACAAAAGATGGGTGAAATAACATCTTCCATTGCATCAGCTTCTGTTGGTGAGAGAGGCAAGCTTCCTCAGACATGATGAGTTCATGTAGCTCAGTTTTTCTCTCTCTCAACAACAGATGTTGGCCCAATAAAAGATATATCCTCACCCACCTTCTCTATCAAATATGTAAGGAAGTTGTAACTATCAGCTATCTAATCATAACTCCAGGTCATATTTAAAGACCCATAATGTAGGAGGGAAACTTAAAGAAAAAATTGCATTTCATGTGCTGTACAAATTAGTTCAACATTTCTAATGCTTAATTGCTTAGATTTTATTGTGGTTAGGAAAAATGATTGTGTAGGAAACAATTGTGTGGTCAGTAAAATGTAATGTGAAAATATTAAATTATATGTCTATCTAGACAGACAGACATATAAATTTATTTTCAGGTTGTTCTAAAAGTAGAAAAATAATCTGTCCCTTTAATTTATAAATTTTAATTCACATTTAATTTAAGTCAGTTGTGACAACAGTATTTATCAGAAAATTTCAATACATAATTTAATATTGTCAATTTACATAATTCAGATTAGATATTATATTTATGAAAGGAAGATGGTTTATTATTTAAAGACTGAAGTCAGTGACATGGCAATATGAAGAAATAGTTTTTAGGGAGTGTTCACCATAGCTTTTCTTCACATATGTTGGAGATCTGCTTTTCAGTGTTGCAAATAGCAACATTGAAACTGTGGTTGCTTGTGAGTACATATTTTCTGATTTAAAATATTAGTAGAGAAAAATAAGAAATAGGTTTTCATTTACTGAAGTATGCAGAATAGTCCTGTCCTTCAATACACTGCACTGCCTTCTCCCTGAGAAGATGCTCTTCAGACTTTAAGGCCAATTATGAACTTGCTAGAGCTACAGTTCAACAAAGCATGTAAGGAAATGCTGAACTTCAAGCATGTGTTTAATTTAAATCATACGCTTCCATCCCATTAACTTAAGCATGTGCTGAAGTGCATTGATGAATTGGTATAAGTGCATAACATACTGGAAACTACAGCTAGGCATGAAAATGAAAATGAGAAAAGACTAATTTGATTGATAGCTCAGCAGAGAAAGCTCTTGGTATATACTGTTGATTGCAACTGATGTGGGCAAGTGATAATCAGTTGCTAATCTAAACAAACAAGACTTCATCAGCTATTTCAACTATTTTCACTTTTCCATTTGTCTTTCAGTTGCCTTTCTTAATCCTATTCATGAACAGGTAATAGGCATTTGTAATTCTGCTTAGCTCTGCAAATTGGGCATGCTTTGTTATTTTCCTAGCTTGTCAGCATACATCATTAAGGACACAGTTAGAGCTTGAAACTGAAGCGCATGTGTCACAAACCAAAACAGCAGTGAAAAGTTCACCACCTTACTGAGCAAATTCAAGCCTGCCCCATTTCAGAAAGCTCTAGTAACTCAGGAATTTAACAACAACAACAAAATTGATGCAATTTCACAGACTGTCGTAAAGAATTAATGACAGATTCTTTTCAAATGTACATTACGGTATTTGAGAGGCTCCAAAGACATCTTCGTCAATGTTGGTTTGTAGCCTATACAGTTTGTTAAAAAAAAAGCTTTTAGAATTATCATGGTCGATTGGATCAGTGTGGCTGTTGTGCATATGCAGTAAGTCCACATTAAAGTGCTTATGAAATTTTAATGTAAAAAGAATTAAAAGCACATGTACTGTAACCAGCTTGTGAGACCAAATATTTTAAATCTCCTACGCCAGTCTGCAAAGTGGGGACCATTGTATAGTGTATGTTTATTTTTCAGAGTACCTGAGTACTCATCAGTGATTTTCCATATGGTTCAGTGACTTTTGTTGGCTATGTGATGCTGTCTGGATTTAAAGGAGCTTTCATGATACTTTTTCATATTAATATTTCATAATTGCAATAAATTATAGGAGCTATGCCATCTTTAGTACCAATAAAAAGGTTGTAATTTGCTAGGAATTATTATATTGTTTATGTATAGATGTCATATCTGTAGTACAAGTTAGGAATATGTTTGTATCTGTAGCTCAACTTATGTGATTCTGGGAAACTCCCTAGACGGGTTGTCTGCAGCCATTGTCTCCTTAATGGCCCATTAAGGAAGCTCCCAGGGATAGTGGGCCCAGGAAGAAACCTGTTGAGTTGCTAGGACTTGCCTATATGACTCAACTCCATTTTGATTTGCAAAAATTCCATGCAGCATGGGGAAGGCAAGAGGTGATAAAAGGCAGCAGCCCCTAACTCCATTTTGTTTTCAGTCTCCAGTCAACAACCAACATCAAGCTCTGGAACTGTTCCTCTATGACTGGACAAAGGACTGAGGCCCATCACACATTGGGTGCCGTCCAGAGAAAGTAGGCAAGCCTGCAAACTCCAGATTCTTCCAAGGACCTGCTTTACATGGCCTTTTTAATCATTTTATATATGTGATTCACTTTGACCCTTTTAACATCTCTCATATTTTGTTTCTTTTCTTTTCATATTAAATCTTTAGTTTTAGTCAGTAGAGGGTTGGTTGGCAATGTGGTATTTTGGGTAAGAGCCAAGCCTGTATTGTTCTGTGTAATGTGGCTGGCCCTTTGGGGTCTGAAGAACCTATTTCTTTGAGATACCCAGTGGTTAGCTGGGGACCAGAGGAGTGGATGTGCAGTAAAAGAGGCTGTTTATACTTTGTTTCTTGATAACTCATGTGGAGAATCAGACACATTGTGTGTTACTGATTGGGAGTCTGGTTTAAATACCACCCGTCATGTTTGGAGAGTTTGGCGCTCAGTTTTGCACCTTGCCCTGATTTTTGCACATTGAGGTGGTTATCATAAGAGGCCTGGGTCACAAACTATCTTCCTACTTATGTCTAGCCTTGATATTTTCCACCCAAGGTCACCTCATTCTGCCTTAACAGTGTGGTTTGTGGGTGTAGTCTGTAGGTGGAATCTTCTCAACAGCTGTTGGCATGTTCAAATACCAACCTTAGAGTGTGTACTAGCTCCAGAGCCTTATTTTCCTGACAATGGTCATGCACCTACTATTAGTGTTCAGAGGTGACTGAACCATCTAATAAGTTTGTCATACAGGAAGCTTTTCTAAGTTGTCTGTAATTCCATGCCTGGGGCTGGGTAGCTTTCGGCCTGGCTTCAGCCTCCTACTAATGCGGTCTTGACTTCTGGGAGATTAAGGTTTTACGATTCCACTCTTTTGAGGTCATTCATATTCATCTACCTTGTTCATTTTCCCTCCATGCCTGGGGAATATCAATCTCTCTTGTGTATGTCAAGCAATGGGTGGGTTATGCTGTAGCTTTGCAGTGTTCCTGAAAATATTGATAGTTATAATCCCTATTTGAGTGACACCAGCCTAGGGCAGATTTATTTTACAATGTCTCTCAGCTAGTGCTCTATCTTCGAACTAAGCAGGGAATTGCCATATCCCTGTAGCCCTGACATAAAGCCCTTACTTCCTGGTTTGTCTCTAATTACACCCATGGCAAATCTGAAACCCGTCTAGGAACATTTTACATTGGTCAGCTCCTTTTACTGCACACATTTTCCAACACCATAATGCTCCCTTTGAATTTTGCTCCATATTCAGAAGTAAAAAAGTGAGTGGATTAACAGGGAATATATCAGTAAAATCAAAACTGATGCAGGAGTGGGGCAGGAAGATCTAGCAAATCCTTCTAGCCATCGTTCATCATGTTCTGAACTGAAGCACTGAGTTTGTCTTAAACCAGACCCATCATCACCTGTCACACAAATATATTAAACATGAAACTTTAACACCCACATAGCACATCAGCCTAAAACATGTTTGCAGCTTCTTTTTAAACCTAGACAAAAAATTATTTTACTTGAAGACCGAGGAGATGGTGTGCTGCTTCGATGCAAGATAAAACCAGTTATACTAAAAAGCAAAGTTAATCCTAAAATATACTTAATTCTTCATCAAAAGACAGGAATCCTTATTTACAATAGGTTCTGTTTTCTTATAAATGGCATGGTGGAATAGAAAACAAGGTTAAAGGCAAAATACTTTGTCATAAGGTATTAGAAACATTTTAAATTTCGAAAACTGTGTGGGGGAAAAAAATAAAGGCAGTTGTGAAGTAACAAACCTTAAAGAACTAGTACCGTTGAATTTCCTTTTTAACTTTGATTAGGGACTGATGATGTACTACAGAAGGAATTTGTATAAATTATACATGAAGCAGGCGTTTACTACTGCTGAAGGGAACAGTAAGATTTATGAACAGGAGAGGTTAATACTTCCTGAGGCAAACGGATTCCAGTATTTACTTTGAATGACAATGAATGTTGATATCCTTTGAAATAATGTGTGTATTGTTATGTACATCCTGAGGGTCCAATACTGCAGTCCAGCCTCAGGAAAATTCATTCCGAAATGGCTCAAACCCCTAATGGTGCTTTGGTCATATTTGAATATGTCTCCATTATGAGCAACAATTTTAGGAACTGATCAGTGTTTCCTTTCAAACTAACATTTTGGAGGGAGTTTGTCAGTTGTGAACGAAGACAGCACAGCAAGTCAGGATATTTCTCCTGTATATGAAGTCTGATTGGTTAATAAATCAGGAGCCTCTGATAAATTCGGCATGGAGCAGTTTTGATCCTTAATAAAGAAACAATATTAAAATCTGTCTATTTTATGTACTAATATCTATGATACCTATTACTTCAATATTGGAGTACTTCGCAGTCTTTAACCTATACATCCTCACCACGCCCCTGTCAGCTAGGGAAGTGCTATGAGTTACAGATGCACGGAGAAGCGAAGCAGCTTGGCCCAAGGGTGTCTGAGACAGGGCAGGGAACTGAACCTAGGTCTCTCAACTTTTTAGATAGCTCTGCTATTGGACTTCTTGTCCTGGATTATGCCTGCAGTTAAACTGTGGTCAGCACTGATTCAGCTGCATCTATATGTGACAGTAATTGTTAGCAATGGGTAATTTTTCTTGGGGTAGATCATGCCTTCCTAAATCTAACTGAGGACAGGAAAATGAAGCTATTTAGCTATAGGAAAAAATAGCCATTAGATTACGAAGCTGTTACAAAGCAATCAACTATAGTCCTTTTGCCCTCTGCGGGGAACAGAAGCTTTCTTCCTGATCTGAACAGCCCTTTGATCAGAGCAAAGGACAAAACTGAGGAAGAAAGAAGGGAAGAAACAAAAGTTTCTTCTCTGTGCCAGAAGAAAAGCTTAAAGAAGAGGGGCGGGGATAACTATAAATTAATCAAAAGTCTCTGCTAACCACTTTTATACACACCCATACTTTGAAGATTCCCAAGAGCAGCTGAGACTGAAAAATAAAATGGGAATGATTTCTGGGGGGAGGGAAGTAACAGACCTTCCACTGTACACTTCAGACACTCTGCTCAGGAAATCCCAAACAAAGGCAAGCAAACAAGGTTAAGAGCAATCACTGTTCTTTGCTTAAACTTTAAGACATAAAATTTACCTGTGTTTGTGTTAATTTAGGTTCAGGCATTTAAGGAAAGATCTTTTCCAGCCAATGTATTGATTTTTGTGTGTGTGTAAATTTTATGTTCAGACACCCAAAATATTAAAATTATTTGCTAAAAGCTGATTGAAGATGTGAAAAAATGTAACAAAGTATGTTTTAACTTAATTTATTGCTTATTTTAAAATGCACATTACACAAAATATCTGAACCAAGGAGAATAAGCTGTTCCCACAGAAAATGCTCCAGATTCCTGTTAGCTTTAGTGAGAGCATGCTTGGACCTAATATCTGAAGGTAAAAATTAAATATTTTGTAGTGTCTATTGCATGATAAATAATGTTGCCACAATCATCATTTTTGTAGCAGAGTTCATTTTGGATTTCCAATATTTCTTGGCTGCATTTTAAATATTTATAGATACTAAGACAGAAGGGACTATTATGGTAATCAAGCCTGATCTCCTACATATTAGAGGTTAAAGAACCTCATCCAATTATTTCTGCATCAGGGCCATAACTTTTATTTGAGCTATAGCGTATCTTTTTAAAAATATGTCCCATTTTGACTTAAAGAGTGACAGTTGTTTCAAGGTGAATTACCTTCTGTGAAAAATGTGCACTAAATTCTTGTCCAAGTTTGTATAACTTCAACTTCCATTAGACCGCACTGTGAGCGAGATGGATATGCCTGTAAACTCTGCTTTGTGTTCTATCCTCCATTTTGTATTATGAGCTGAACATGTTTAATCTTGCCCCAGCCAAAGTTATTGAATTACATTCTAGATAGTGAGCCTTCCCAGGAAAGGTGAGTGACATCTCTTTGAAAAACCATCACTGAGAAGCCGCCGTAGAGCAATTTGAGGCCATCTGCTTTAATTATCTCTCAATAGCTGGCCCAGTGCCATAGCAAAATGCATTCTCTGCACAGAGCGCCAGCATGGCTGGTGGATCTGGAGTACCCGGCAGAAAGAAAACCTCTGCGTTCGAGAGGATGTATCTGTGAGAGGGGTCAGACAATTGGCATAGGTGAGCAGGACAGGCTGACGAAAGAGAAGGAGGTAGGTGCAGTCTCCATCCTGAATTACTGAGGAAGCTTATGCTCACAGAAAGGTTCAGATCAGACAATGGGAGAGCATTTCAAGACTTCAGTTACTTTGCAAAGATCTGTAATTCTGTAGTGCTTTTTAAAGAGGGAAGAGTGTGTGATTAAGGAAGTCCTTTCCTAAGCCTCTATTCTTTTCTTTCGTGGTATGTTGTTGCTGGGAGGTTAAACGAGAAACCAGCATGCCTACAGTTTAAGTGGAGCACTGAGGGACCAAGTGTAAGAGGCTGGGTGGTTGTAAAGTCCTATATCCCAAGGAAGAGTTCTCACAGGATTTCTGAGCCTGGGAGTGTCTCCTATTTAAAGCTTGAAACATTGTCTAGAATAGATTCTACCTAGACCTGCTGGGCTTAGAAGCATTAGAGCCCAGCAATTTGGATTGATTCACAACAGACTAGTGTCCATAAAGTGCACTACTGAGCCAGGTTGCAACATTTGGTATGCCTTTTGATACTAGATTAAAGAGGTGTCTACTGTCAGAAATCTCTTCTGCAGATACTTTCATGATACTGCCAACCTGTTCAAATCACACTAGAGAATTTTAAAATAGGAAACATAACTAACTACAGCATGACAATACAAAAACAACAAAACGACCTCCACCCCCAAACTGTATTGCAGTTGGTCAGCCTCTTGCGCGATCCCCCGAACAGTTAAACCATGGATATTGCTGAGAATATATTAAGAAAAGCAAAGTAAAATACTAACTAAAAATTGTATCAGAAATCAATAAATAACAATGAGGAATTTTAAAGATACCGTGTAATTACTGCAAATGTGGATATCTTTTGAATTAAATATTTTACTGTTAACCTGCGTAATGGTACAAAAACCAGTATGACCTTAAAAGTATTGAAACATGTTTGTCTTTTACTTAAACCATTAGTAATATATGATGATGATAAAGAGAGTGGCTCCCACTTCCCTCATTCAGCAGTGCTTTTTTAGGAAGAAAAAACTCTTCTTTTTATACTTATAACAAAAGTACAGTTTTAAAGGGTTTAAGCTGAAACCCTCTTTGTTCTAAAAATATCTAACATTAAATACCTTTCAGTGCATGAAAGTATTTCTGAAATATTACCTACATAGCAAGTTATGTGAGGAAAAAATAGTCTACAAAGTGTAGACATTGTATTTCAAAACTTTTCAAAGTTTATTGTGTCAGTTTCCAGTAACAGTTGTTCAGGCTACATTTCCCCTCAGGCAATTGCCATAACTTAAAGCCTAATCGAGTTCTTGGGAGTCTTCTGGGATGATGTCAGTCTTTCACTGTGTCAAGGCTCCTGTTGCTTAGTTGTGTCAAAAACATTTTTCAGATTAGTTTCATTAAGATTGTAGATCCCAGTGAGAGATGGGCTTGAACAGAAAACTTCCATGCCAATCCCCAGAAAGAAAGAAAAGCACAAAAACGTCTTACAGAAGGTGTAAAATGCTAAAAAGAGGGAAACTGTTTCAAACAAGCAGCCCATGCCCATTGTCATCTTGCTGTAAATTTAAGGCTATCCTGGGCAGATGAAACATTAAAGACCCACCATTAATGAGATCATATTTTAACATGGAATAAACTACTCCTGAATGGTGACCTAAATGTATTAGACATAAAGATGCTTCTATTCCTCATCAACCAGCAAGCTTTTTCTACCTGTTTGATCTTTAACAAACAACTGATATGGCAATTGCAAGAGAAACCTCAGTCCACATTAATGTCTGTGTTCTCCCTTTGTGACTGCTGCAACCTCTGTGCCTGTTGGAGCAGAGGGTACAATTTTATTAATGGTAAGGGTTATTGCACATTGTGATAGTCCCTAAAAGTGGTGGAATCCCCATTATTAGAGATACTTGGAAGTTGATCAGATACAGAATTGTAGAATATACTGTGTGAAACTCTGCGGTCAGTGATGTCAATAGCAAAACTCCCACTGATTTCAGTGGGCCCAGGATTTTGCCCACGTATTATGGGAAACTATCTTTTATTGGTTCACAGGTTAATGGGTAACAAACAAAATGCTGTCTATGATTTTAGAATAATAATGTTAATAAGTATTACTATAATTTATGTATATCACGTTAACACTCAAGTGTGTCTATGAGGATCTGAAGTCTATTGTGTTAAATGCTGTACAAACCAACAGGATGGAACAGTCTCTGTCTGCAAACAACTCTGTGTAGAAGAGAGAAACCAGAAAGACTTAACTAGTAAAATAAAAAAGTCATATCTTGGTAGTGTATCTTTGTTTCCCTCTTTCCTTTTTATTTCACATCAGCCTAGGTTCTCCAGGCAACTTGCTCTTCCATTGCTGCCTAATGAGAATGTATGATGAAGAAGGAAATTTCCAGAGCAACTCAGATGGTGCCTGTGCCTTGTGACCATTTTAAATGAGTGATCTCATCAGATCTGCTTGTTATAACCTATATTTCAGTTCTGTTGGGGGAGCTGAAATATCTTTTCTTCTAAACAAGCTAAGAGTCCTGGGACATTTAAAGGCTAATACATTTACCTCATGAGCTTTCATGGGGAGAAAATCCTGCTTCATCAGGTGCTTTGCTTGTTTTGCTGAACTAGACTAATACAGCTACCCCATGGAACTTTTTCTTCAGAGTAGTTCAGTATAAAGAGCTCAGTGGAAGAATTTATGGTCAGGCCTAATAATCTTGAGATTTTTGAGGATTCAGAATGAGGGTTTTCCTTTGAGCCCATGTATAACCTATAAGTGTTTTTACCAGGGCTGTAACAGTGGTGGGGAGAATGGGGCAAAGCCCCAGGCACAAATTTAAGAGGGTGCCAGAATAGACCCTTCTTGGCCCCGAAGAGGAGTGTGCCTTAAAGGCACATTCCTCTGGCAGCCAGGGAAGGTGATCCCACCCGGCTTTTGCTGTAGTGGGGAGAAGAGACCCCTGCCAGGTCTGGCTGTGGTGGGGTAGAGACCCCTGCCTGGCTTTGGCTATGGTGGGGAAGGGACCCCCCACACCAGCTCTGGCTGCAGGGGTATAGGGTCCCCTCTGCTGGCTCTGGGTGTGGCAGGGAAGGGACCCCCTGCTGGCTCTGGCTACGGTGGGGTAGGGATCCCCTGAGCCTGGCTCGGGGGCAGGGGGAGACCCCCTGCTGCTGTGACAGATGGGCCCCAGATTAGGGCCCGGATGGGGGGGTGCCCTTGGGACTGCTTGCCCCACGTGCTCAAATCCGCAGTTACGGCCCTGGTTTTTACATGACACTGATGTGTGCCAAGTCATGTGTTGCTCCCACCTCCAAAACCCATGTCTTAACACCAGTTTAATCCCTTTGTTGCAACACAGTTAGCACATAGAGTGGTGCAGGCTGGCTTCCAGTTACAATAAATCCCAGATGTGGAGGCTACACATATTCTGATTGTAACTCATCCTGTTTACATATGCAGTCTAGAACTAGAACAGTGAAAGTCAAACAGCAAATATGTTTCAGAAATTTCAGTCCACCACCAGTTTCTGGTTTTCACAGAGCATCTCTGCTTCAAAAATTGACTCTTAATAGAGTCCGAGGCAGAAAAGAAATTTTCCTGCTGCTAATACAGCTTCCCTCCAATACTTTGCCCAATGTTTTGCATAATTCAGAACAAACTACAATACATCAGTTGTCCACAATATTCAACATTTGCTTCTTTGTTAAGAGAAAGACCTGGAAAGACTGTGTCTAACAAAGTCATCTGATGATACCTGTGATACACAATAGATACTTTGTGCTTCATTGTATTAGTCCAAGCTTTGAAAAAATTATCATCTTATTTTAAAGAAAGAGAAAATAATTGTCCATTTTTGGCTTAAAAATAAGGTGGATAGTGTGTGGTGCTTCATTTCCATTTGTTAATTTTTGCTTTGTCTTTTTAAGACTGTGTCATTTGCTGAAAAGTTTAGTAACATGGTAAAAGGATTTGAATACTAAGGAGCCAAAAATGCTTAAAAATACATTGTTCTGTGGTGTAGATCCCTAGAAGATATTTTGGGAAGCAAATATGTGTATTTGGCAGAAGAAATAATCTACCCATATTTCTCAACAGGGTGCAGATATGATTTTCAGCCAGAACAGTTTTGAGAGTACATTGTTTTAGGCTATTTATTCAAGATGTGAGAATAGAAGAAAATACTCTGATGGGATTGAAAAAGTTGCATAATGATATCATAAAACATTAACTTAGCAGTAGGAAAAACACTTATGAACCATTTTAAGTTGAGTTCTCATGGGTTTAATTTTTATAGCCCTCATAAATCCAATAGATATATAATTCCTTTATTAAGTCAGAAATTGTATTTGCTTTCAGAAGCTATCATCAAATTCTTCCTGGAAAAAAACTTCATTGTAAACAAATCAGCACACAGGAGATATTAGAGTTGGATAATCCTGTATGGGTAAATTATTAAATATTAAATCTTGCTTTGAAATTCAGGATGAAAGGTAGCAAATATAAATTTAGAATAAATACAAATGTGTGTATTAATATATTAATAGTCTGTCTTAACTGACTTGTGTCTAGGGATTTCAGAAATGAGAACAAATCTTTACCCTATCAGAAGGCTTTTCAGAATAAGATGGGTGGGAACAATTCATCTCTTCCCAACTCTCTGTGATACTCAGTTGCACCTAAGCATTGCTTCTCATATTGGCCCAATCCTAAAATGAAGCCTGCATGGGAAGAGCCCTGTGATTATACCAAGCTCTAATAAAATTAATAGGGCTCTGCACAGGCACAGAAGTTAGCTCACATGGAACAAATTGCACGATCAGGTCTGTAATTGTTTCAGATAAGAGAAGTGAGTGTGCTTACTGGAATCCTACCTTACAGAAGATTGGTTAATGTTTACACTCTACTTCCTTGCTGTTACAGATATTTTAGGGAATATGTAGAAGCATCTAGGGAGACTTATGGGAAACAGCTTTACTTTTAAGGCTTGGGCAATTGGACCGTGCAGTCCCCACTGCCAACATCAGCATTTGGAGCATGTGGCTACAGTCACAAAGTCAGGAACTGAGTGTCAAACTCAGTGTGGGGGATCTACTAGGTCCTAAGACTGACAATGAAATATAGTGAATTGGCTGTGTTCGGCATTTCACAAATACAAAGCTAGACACAGTTCCTGCTATTGAAGAATTCTCTTTGCTTGCATGAAATATATACTAATGTTAATTCCCATTCAGAGAGAATACACTTCAAACAAGTCAGAGCTGATGCTGGTGGCACAATGTCCTCATGGCAGAGGTTTGGGTTTTTTATAATTATTTGGATTACAGAGGCTAGGTTATAGTTAAAAGGCTCATGGATAAAGTTTTTTCAAGCAGAATCGAAATGAGAAGAGAGTTAATCTGGAGCAAAATGGGAATAAATTATGGTGTAGAGGCAGATCTACCACATCTCCAGAATTTTGTTGCAGACACAAGCATTTGGGGTTCTTTTGTCCAGCTGTCATGCAATAAGTATTGAATATCTAGCATTTGAATGACCCTGCAGTTTGCTGTACACATCAGCCATTTTTTTAAAGCACACTGATCTATTTACTATGACATCTTCTCTGTATGTCTCCTCAGCAAATGGAAGACCTGGATGCAGAAGTCAGAAGGATCAAAGTGTATGAAATGGGCAGCTGAAGTGGGCATCCATAGCATCTTTCCAGTGATTCCTCTGCATCCTAGCTCCTATACTTGTTCAATACAAAGGAAACTTCTAGTGGGGAGGCTTGTGATATGACTGTATGGAGTGGAAATAAGTTAAGAGGTACAGGCAAGTATAGCATTATTCAGGGGAGAGAGAGAGTTACTTAAGAAGTTGAGTTTTTGCCATTTTCACTTTAAGAAGAGAACTGGATTTAAAAAGGTATTGGAGAAAGAGATGCAGCACTAAACAGAGTGAGAAGACAGATTTTGGAGGCACCGTTATAAATATCATAAGAGATGGTAGACATGACGGAACAGGGATGAGTAGAGTGGGAGAAGGGATCAAGGAAAGAAACTTGAGGCTAGCGACAGCAAGTGAGGGAGGAAAGAGAAATAGTCGCTGAAGATCTTGGAAGAGCGTTTGAAGAAGTAGACAAAGACTGTGAGAGCTGCAAAAAGTTGGAGGCAGGGTGAGTTTGAGATTACTAGTAGAACTAGAGGAGAGGTCAGCAAACTTCTCTAATCCGATGGATTGATCTAGTGTTACAATAGCTGTTCTAGTGCTACAATGGCTGCCATGCTTCACTCCAGACATGACTGTCCCACAATGGTAGGCAAAGTGATCACAACATAACTACTGTTCTTTAAAGTTGATTAGGAATCAATAGATAATCATTTAAGCTGCTTTTGCATATTTTCAGTTTATTAGAGCACTGCTGGTTAGTGAAGCTGTAATGATGGTTGGAAAGGATGCTATGTTATAAATTGATAACACTTTCTGCCACTGGTTGGGAAAACAGCTGAAGAATTGAAAAAGTGTGTTTTTTCCCCTTCTGTCACTTTTGAAGCCTCTTTTTCTGGCCCAAATAGCGGCTGTGAGTCAGCCTGGGAGTCCTGACATCCTGGTGAGAGTAGTAAGCGGCTTGAATAGATTTCCTGCCAATTTTCTAAGCCTGAGGTGAATATAAGTAGTCTAGGGCTTATGCTGTATTTCAGGCTTCTCTTCAGGGAAGCAAAAAGGTTACTGGGAAACAATTTTTGGATTTAGCAGATAGGATACTAGTCACGTCCTTAAGTGGTTTGCAAGCATTTTGCGGGGTGGGGGAGAATATTATTCTTTCCTTAATAGGGAACAATTTACGTTTTTATAACTGGTTCAGACAACCCTATTCAGAACTGTTGTCCTTACCCATTGACAGATTGTCATTTCCCAGTAAAATAAATCAGTCCAGCCCTGTAAGAACACAAGTTAAAGGGTCAAATCTGGCAATGTGAAGGGGCATTCATGCCACCTGAAGAGGAAAGAGGAAGATTACCTCTGCATGGGCTGTTCATCATTCTTGTGCTGGCCGTACACCAACAGATTTTCTCCTGCTTCTTCACAACATAGTTGGTGGTAGCAAGGGGCATGGGTAGAACAAGCTGTAGTGCAATGGTCCTTACAGGTAGACTGACATCTAGGGATCCTCAAGTGTCTGCAGATTAGATGTGCATTGATGTTATGGCACCTTACATGGCAAAGGGTGCTTGAGCTGAGGGCTGGGATCCAAACCAAAACATATGAACAATTCGGAGGCCTACAGTGCCGACTGCTATCAGCTGGTGTTCCAGCCTTACCTTAAGGATGTATACCCACTGCAGGTGTTGTATGTCCCCAGGTGGGTGTGATTTGGTGTTACTGGTATGGCTCATGTCCCCTCCTTTCACCACTCCCAACAATTGCTTCCATATAGGCCTATTTGAAGTTGGCGTGCATACTTCCCGTAGTGCATGAGGAGGTCTGAAGCACCTTTGCCTTGTGCATGTGATCCAAGCTCGCTTCACCACTGTGCCCCTCACCATCTGGCTTAAATAGCCCAGAAGGCCTTAGCAGATGAATTTTACACACACTGGAATATAAATGGAATTACTAATAATAGAAAAACTCTCAGTTGGAGAATGTATTTTGGGTACTTCTGTCTGGGAAATTGAGACAGCGTTTAGTCAGGTTCATAAAAGCAAAGCCAGACTAGGGGGCTGTTTAGCAAATATTGCAGGCACACACACAATCTAAAAAAGAGTTTCACATATTTCAGGTGCTATGGGCCTCCTCTACGGCTTAAACAAAAAAAGGGGGGCAATGTTCTGTCTTTCAAAGTATTTGTAAGCAACACCTGTTACAGCAAGTGACAGTTCCGCAAGTGTAGATTATGATCCTTGAGGTCTAGTGAAATAGTTTTCTGGGATCAATTTTGCTTCTGTTGAAATCAGTAGCAAAACTTTCATTAACTTCAATAAGTTTAGAATCTGGCCCTAACTGCCGGTTTATCAAATATAAATAAATTTATGCAAATTGCAGTTCACGGCTACTGCTAATCTAGGTTTAATGTCTGTCGTCTTTCTCCATTATAATGCAAGCAAGGGAAGTGGTCATTCTAAAACTTTCATAAAATGGAGCTGCAGTTCCACATATGGTTCTAACCTACTGGTCAGAGTCTGGTGAAAAATAACTGTTTGTTTATATAGAAAAGCTAACTTTTTTCAATAGAGAAAAATGCTTGAACGAAAAACAAAAATCAGGAGATAAACTTCAGGAGTGGTGGTGTATGGGGAATTGCATGTGTAACTTCCATTAACGATAAGTGGCCATGTGGAAGGGTGAAGTCCCTACACACACCAGTGAACAAATTCCCCATTAGTGTCACTTAACTAAATTAGGCCTTACAAAAGGTTATGTGAATAAAGCAAAACGAGTCTCTTCGCTAAACTTCTGTTTGAAAAAATATCACTTTTGTCTGTAAATGCTGATTTTTCAAATGTTTTATAAAGCCCCTTTGGTTTTGTTTTGTTTTTTAAAGTCTTTGTGTGGTTCAGCAGTTAGCTTTTCTTTAAAGGGTATGTCAGTCACCATAATTGTTTACATATATGAACTTTCCTGAATAACCAGACCTACAGTTTATATATAGCATGCTAGTAGCATGTCTGGTCATTATTGTAATACAGTGTTGAAGAGATTCTGTCACTTAATTCTCCCTCTTTCATAACTACCTAAAATTGAGGCTTTTCTTGAGCATAGTGACAATAGGACATGTCCTCAGCTGATGTAAATTGGCAAAGCTGCATTGAGTTCAGTTATGGGTCTGCCCACATCATTTTTACATGTAGGTCCCATTACTAAACTGAAGGAATTGAGGATATATTATGTGTGTAATCCTGTAGAGTATTTAATGAACTCTTCTTAACACGCAGCATTTTATGTCATGGGAGTCGCATCTTAGAAAAGTTAAATCTTAGTTTTGTCACATTTTGTCCTCTGTCTGGAGATAAACATTTTGCTTATGTGAATGTGGGTTGCAGCTCTACACAGTTTTTTAAATGGCTGTCACTTGAGTGCCATTTTAGTTATCTCAACTTGATTTGATAGCGTTCGGGCTCTGCTTTTGACTGGACTGTGTGTTGGCATAACTCACATCTTAATGGGGAAAAATGCTAATTGCATTTGTCAAGAGAGTAAGGCTTTTAGAAATATTTATATCTGAACTTTAAAACATTCTGTGTCTTTGTTGGAGGCTAGGAATTTTCCAAATCCAGTGGTTCCCAGCCTGTGATCTGTGAACCACTGGTGGTCCATGGGGGTGGGGGGAAAAGATAATTACTGCAGGTAAATGTACTTCAAATAAAGGTACTGTGATGGGTGCAATATGTTTGTGAATGAGCATAGTAAATTATAAGAAATAGCTGCATTTTTAATACCCTTTGATATACAAGTTTGACTCCCATCAGCCATAGGCTACATTAAAGAAGTTTAAACTGGCTTGCTTACATGGTGGTCTGCAGAAGTTTTTGAGGATGATATGATTCACATAAAGGAGAAGGTTGGGAACTGCTATTCTAATCTAACGCCTGATACCTAGATACTAAGTTACTCTATGCTTCGCTGACAAAATGAATACTTTATCTTGTATACAACCAATAAGCATTATGAAAATTTTGCAGTGACCTACTTGGATATAGAAAAGCCGCTCTGATGTCTGGAGAACCTGAGCATACTAAGTGCCCTGCAGGAGTCTCTCAGAATCATGGAATGCCTTTAGTCATATGTTAATGAATTAGTATGTTACCTTTATGAAACAGAAGGCACATTTATTAGCAAAGCACTGCCTGTAAACATTTATTATGAGAAATTCAGGATACTTGTTATGCATGAGCATAAAAATCTCTAAATTACTATTAAAAGTTAAGCACATTCTGTAAGAACTATTTCTGCTTCTATCAGGTTTTTTTTTTTTTTGGGAGTTGAGCAACATTTCCACATTACATCTTTACTTCATGTAACAAGAGAGACACTTACTCAGGCTAAGTCTATAGTGACAGTGGCAAAATCACCACAGTCAGCACGATCTGCTGGGTTCAACTGAACAGTCTGTGTAGAGGTGCTCAATTGATGCAGAAATTGCCAGAGCGACTCCAGCCCCAGAACTGAAGTGTCAGCAAACCCACTGGAAGGCATTTCCAATTGGGCTAGCATAGTGTGTAGGGAGTACATAGTAAGTCATCAGGAGATATTTGAGGTATTTTACATACCTTGTGTATCTCCCATTGACTGCCACCAAAAAGTGTGGCAGCTATAGACTAGGTCTAAGACAGAGTTCAAGGGAGAAAGCAAATGCACAATGTGATGAAGGAGATAAAAAGAGGGGAGAGGCAGGTAATGTGCTTGCCTAAGGCGTCTTAGAATCAGTGCTTAGGTTCTGCTTGAAATGTGGTGGCATGGCCAGCCAGCGCAGGGGGTAGTTACTCCCCTGTAACAGGTTGCAATGGAGGGTTATGCTGTATGAGCTGGCTGTGACGGTTCAGTTCCTGAGGAGAAATGATCATATTATCCCAAAACTGGGAGAATACAGGTTAAGCATTGGCCCTTCTGGACTGTGAATTTTCATGGGGCTTCATATAATAAAATATACGGCTTTTAGTCTTTGGATTGGATCACAGGTAATGTGTTTTCAAGACCAACCTCCTACCCCTTTTATTAGGCCCCAGCCCCCAGCTCAATAAAAGGATGATGAGACAGCAGAATCTTGGGTAGGATGTTCCGGCCTTTTACACCATGTGTCTTTAAATCAGCCTGCTAGAGAATTTCCTTCTCCCATTCCCCCTCCATAAATTTGAAACTCTCTCCCCAAAGTTACACTGTTCTGATAATCAGGACAAGCAAGAATTTAGTGGCAGTTTTAAGGTTCAAATCAGTGGCTAGGTCTACACTATGGGCTTAGGTCAACCTAAAGGCCTTTAAGTCAACCTAAATTAAGCCCAGTTTATATTAAGAAATTATTAAGTCGACTTAAGCAATAGCTTAAGTCGACTTAATAACTCCTACCCTGAAAGTCAACTTAATCATTTAAGTCAGCTTCACAGGGCAGGGCCTGCCCCATTCCTCGGCCCCCCACATGATGGGATCCCACTGGGGGCCCAGTCTGGCTCCTGCCCTCTGGCAAGGAGCTGAGGGCTTGGAGAGGCAGCAACTCCCCTGGCTGCTTGCAGGTGGCCAGGGGCTGGGGGAGCCGGCAACTCCCCTGGCCGTTTGCAGGCAACCAGGGGCATGGGGAGCTGGCATCACCCCTGGCTGGCACGGGGTGATGACAGCTCCCTGCACCCCTGGCTGCCTGCAAGTGGCCAGGAGTGACGCCAGCTCCCCACTCCCCTTCGGAAGATGCCGGCTCCCCAACACATGGCTGTGTGCAAGTTGCCAGGGGCAATGCCAGCTCCCTCAAGCCCTGGCCAATAGCACCCTGACCTGGCTCCCACCTCCTCTTTACTGGCAGCGGGGGGATTAAAGCCAGCTCTTGCCAGCCATGACAAGTGACCAGGGCCAGATTGGCTCCCTGTTCACTTATCCAAGTAGGTGGCTTTGCAACCTGGTCAATCTGACAGAAGTGAAATTGACCAGCCTGCAGAGTCCAGCCACTTGGCAGCCTGGTCAATTTCACAGCTGTGAAATTGACCAGGCTGTGGAGCTTCCTGCCCCGATAAGTGGCGGGGGGCAAATTTGGCCCCCAGTCACTTGTCACCACTGGCAAGAGCCAGCTTTAACCCCCTGCTGCCAGTAAAGAGGGGGTGAGATCCAGGTTAGGCTCCTAGCCCCTCTTTGCTGGCCCTGGCAGAGAGGGGCTGGGAGCAGGACCCAGCTCCTCCTTGGAGAGTTGGAGCTGGATCAGCCTCAGTCTGGATCAGCTCGTGGAGCCCATTGGGCTCAGGGTACCCAGTCCAGACTAGGGGTCTGGTAGGAGCAGGGGTGCCCTGGGTAAGTCTGGTCCTTGTCTACGCAGACATACCCTGAAGTCAACTTAACAAGGTCAACTTAAATTGGACCTTGTTAAGTCGACTTCCAGCCCCCCCTCCCATTGTAGACATAGCCAGTGAGACTATTCCCATGCTTAGAGTTAAGGATATGCATGTTTGCAAGATTAGGAACATCACTGTCATATTTGTCAGGAAAAAGAAACACTCAGTTCTATATTTACTCTGACATTTAATTCGAGATCTTTCTTTAACCAATAATGCACAACATGGTATAAGTGAGACGGCATTCATTCACACCTAGTGAATTGGTGGGTAGAAAGTGAAACTCATACGATTAGTTTGTACCCTATGGCTAGTTTATACTCTAGTGGAAGTCACTGTAATTATTTTCAAGCATTTACCCTTTGTTCATGAAAGCTGTTCACTGGAGAAGGAAAGAATTCACTAAATAATAATAAAAAAACCTTCATATTTTCTCACTCACATTTTTATATGATCTTGCATTGCTGTGATTCACATGGATTCCAAAGGGAATACTAAGCTGTAAGGGTCACTGTATGTATACAGTGCTCCGCAAAACAATCCTGCACTTGAGTTTCTACAGCATCCCTCACTTCATGAAATTGCCCATTAGCATTTACTATTGCCAATTTTTGCATGGTGTTTTGTGTTGGACAAAGTAAAATATGCTGTCATTTTTTATGGGGTTGGTAATCTGTGCTGATAACGTAGCCCAGTTCATCCTTTGTTTAGTGAAGTTATGAGGCATCACAGGTCATATGTCGGATTTGTAAGTGGAACTTAGATGAGGTTGCTCCTGGTTGGGTACATTTTTGTAATAGGCTCTCAATTTCTTATAGCCTCTATCATCAGTGTGAGCCTCCAACAAGTGCCGTAAACAACAATGAGAATGTGGGCAGAGGGAGACAATTTGATTCGTTCTGTTTTGAAAAGCTATAGATGTCTTTATCTGAAGAGTTCATGTTCTCAAAGTAATGTTGCAATTCCCTCAGAGCCCCATAAGTTCTCAAAATGCTTTGCAATAACATAAATAAATAAATGTTAGTCTTTAAAAGTGCCGCAAAACTTCTGGGTTGTTTTGCAATAACATGTAAAACAAAGACATTAGTTGTGTTAGAAAGTACCAGTCAGGTTGTTCCTGAAATAGATCTGGTCTCTAAGTTAGAGCTGCAATGAAAGACAATAGCTTGCCTTAGGGCCAGATTTACCAAAGTATTTAGGTGCCTAAGGATGCACTTAGATGCCTGACTGGATTTGCAAAAGCACCCAAGCAAGTTGGGTGCCTGCTGCCAGTAATTTGAAACTTATAATTTCAGAATGTCCTGTGCCTGCATTGCTGAAAGAAATTAATATTACCAATGCACAATGAAATTCTTCTGGCTACTTAATGCCTCAAGACTAGTAATGCACTACAGAGCCTGTGACATCTAATGCATTTGTTTCATCCCAGCTTGGTCAGTATGAGTGATTATCACTGTCATCTGAATTGATCTATTCTAGACCCTCTAAAAAAACATCCAGAATCCTTAGAATGGGCTTTATTTTTAAATTTCACTGCAGCTCTGGCACAGGGAACCATGTTATTAACCATCTGTTTAATAACAATCACCCTGACAAGTTTTTCATTCCACTTTCTGATTAGTTCCATTTTTTAAACAAGAGAAACAGCTCCTCAGCCTGTGAGAATCACTCTTCATTGACTGCTATGAAACTATGCTGAGACCCACCTGGCCCATACTTCTTTAATCACTAAAAGCTGAGATAAGCCTAGAAATGTAAAGTGTCTCAGTCAAAGGGGAACTGCATGCTCACAGACATCTCAAGTGCCAAAGACTAGGTTTTGGTGGGCAAACAAACTACAGAAAGAGTTAGCATGGAGACATGGTAATGTGCAACTCAGTGATGAAGTCTGCCTCTCTTCCCTTATTGAGGTATAGAAGATATTGCTTGGGGTTGGTCACATTTTTTCTTTTCATTTTCTGAGGCCTCACATAGACCTATAAACTAACTTAAAAGTTTAAACAAAAAATATAATGCTTATTTAATGTCCACATTTTCCATGTTAAACAAATGTCACCTGCCCAAATTGGATATGTAAAAACAGATGGCACCTTTTGAAAATGGCTGTGTGGAAGAATGAAGTTAAATTTTATGTAAAGCTGTTTTGTTATGCTAGGGATTTGGTTTATTTTTCAGAGTAGAATACTGGTAAAGGATTCATGTGTTCTTTGTCAATATTGTATATGTGGGGAGGCTAGGTACTAAGAACATATTTATAAATAACAAAAATAAATGTGGAAAAAGACAAATGTTAAAAGATTTGGATCATGGTATTCAATATATTTTAGAGGCAGTGGACAAGCATGAATTAAATCCTTGAGATGGACTTGTTTACTAATGGAAACTGGATTTAGAGGAAAATAAACAAAGAATTTTGTGGCACTTTTGAAGACTAACATGTTCATTTATCACATGATGTAATAAATAAATTTGTTAAGTCTTTAAAAGTGACACAAGACTCCTTGTTTGTTTTTGCTGAACTTGACTAATATGGCTGCCCCTTTGGATTTAAAGGGTCACTTGTTCAATATGTTGAAAAGGTGTCATCAAACATTTTCAAAAAGATGAGATTTTTAGGGGGCCTGCATGTATTTGATATATATACACACACACAGAGTGGGTAAAATTCATCCCTCCCTGCATGAAACTTGAGTAGATGGTCTTGGTGCGGGAAACTAAAGAGATTCTGTGTGGTGGACTCTTGTGAAAGAATGAGGGGGCAGATTGTGAGAGTGTAGCAGTGTCTCTGTGGAGCCTCTATCTGAGTCTGTTATACTGGATAAGCAGCCACTACCCATCTGAGCCTCTGTGCATTCTCAGTGCTCCATCCCCATACAACTGCCAAAACAGTCCTAAGTCCACCTCCACTTTATCTGTCCCCCCATGTGCATCCATCATGGGGAAGCTTTGCTTGAGCTTGTGGCAAGAAAATGAGTTTTCACCATTATAAATGGTGCTAATGGTCCACTTCCCCACTGTCAGAAGATTGACACTAATTCCTGAGAGACCAATTTTCTGTTGATAAATTATGGGCTTTCTATAACTAGTTACCAATGTTTCATGCCCTCCTCGTCTCAATGCATTTTTCTATGCTCAAATGCATAAATTGTGAAAAGATCAATTAGAGATCTTCATTTATACTGCATGTCGAGACCCAAGACCTCACTACAAACCAACTGTAACAGCCCATGTATTTCAAGGGCTAATGTTCTGTCTCCAGCAATGAAAGCAGTTACGTCTCAGTAACTTTCACTAGGGAAAAGGGACAAGTATTATTTCATCTACATAACGTTTCCCTGTATTGGGCAGAGAAGAGAAAAAAAATCTGTTGTGCTGCATTATCAGTTAGTGTTCTGTGTTAGTAAAGTTGGCCAGTTGTTATGCACCGTATCTTTACAAATAAAAAAGACTTGCACAATGCTAGCAAACAGTTATAGGTTTGTCATTGCTGTTTGTTTCTATCTGTATACTGTTTCCCTTCCTAATCAGAAGATCAGTTAAAAGACATTCATATTTTTAGCATATTGAATGCTGTATCAAACACAGACTTGGCAGAATTACACTGTGGGCTATTGATTTTCAATTGCTGCTACATTTATTCTTAAGAAAGGAGCCTAAAGCAAGCCCTCACATCCAAATACTCTAACCTTTCAGAGGCCGTCAGACAGTGGACATAAATGTGGATTTTACTGCTGGTTCATTTGAACATGATACCCAAACATCCTTAAACTTCGAGGTGGGGGTTCAAACCTGGACTTAAGATTTACAGCTCAGGCTCATCTCCATTTAGTACTATTTTTGTTTAATTATAATTTACTTAGAGTCATGGCTGCATTAAACATGAACTGAATCTCTTCCTTATTAAATTATACTATCTAGCATCTTCTCTAGATGAAGGAAGGGCACGATCCCCTCCCTGAGGAGCATACAGTCTGAATGAGATGGGTGTATAATGAGAAATGACAACAGATCATGGGGGTAGGAAGAGGGCATCAGGCCTAGAACAAAAACCAAGAGCAAAGGGACTTGGATGGACCTCTTGTTCTCCAAAAATAATGATGATGATGATCAAAAAATGCAAAACACTTCATTATTCCTCCTTCTGTCTTTTGAGTGCATTTATTTTCCTTTTATTCTAAAACATTTAAACAGATGCACACTGATCTGTATTGAATACATATTCACAAAGGTTAAGATTACCAGTTTGATTGTCATTTTTATATCGCAATTCAAATGAAATCAGAGTGCAACATTAGCACTTGGATGGTTTCTCTGTCTCTCATACTCTCTCTTGATAGTTGCATTATTTCTACTCTGATTTGCCTTTCTCCTCTTCTGTGTGCTGCATGGCTGGAACTAATACTTGTGACCTCTCTCTGATTGTGCTTTGACAGCTGCAAGACTCAAATGCCAAGTTCTTGAATGTATTTTTCCATCAATGTCACCTGAGTCAGTGTCTATCTTCCAGGCACATTTTCACACCAAGCCATGTACATTTCAAAATGTTGGGGGAATATGTGTACGGTTGGTGGGTGGGTCATGGCGTCAGTGGGTGGGGTTTGCTTTCTGCAATATCATTTATTTTAGACTCCCTACCAGCATTGAATTTGCTTTCTAGAATCTGCCTTTCTAGGAACCAGGATTCTGCTCCACTATCTAAAGTGTATAAAGATAATCATCTGCTTTGGACAGGAACCATGTCATCTCTTTTTGTGTTCTACAGTGTAAAGCACTGCCTTGTCATGTAACAAATTATGAACAGTTATGGCAATAGGTTAGCTGTGCTGTCTTGGCTGCTATAGTTAAAGTTGTGTCAGCACATCCTTTTTTTTTAAACTTTTAAAATTTGCCTCTGTTTTGGCAGATGCTTGCAAGTTCTCATCTAAGCGCTGTTTGCATGTGTGAAAATAATACAACTAAGGTTAAACTGTCAGTTTGCAATCTACTCAGAAAAAAGGGACAGTTCTGCTTCCCAGGAGTTAGACTGACCCACAGAGGGCTTGTCTACATGGAACGGTAATGTACACTATAGAGGTGTGATTTTTAAAGCATGCTAATGTGTTGTGCATTAATTGGTCCACGTAAACCCTGCTGGAGTAAACTAAAATCTCCCTGTTGCAGTTTAACATAGTGCTGGTTGAAGCAGTGTGAGATTAAAGCACACTCAGCAGGGTCTACACAGACTAATTAATGTGCAACACGTTAGACGGCTTTAAAACTCACAGGCCACCTACCTGCTGCTATGGGAGCTGTCCATGGTCTGTACTGAGTTGTACTGAGTACAGCATGTTTTTCCCAACACAGCAGCATATCTACCAGGAGCCAGGGGTCTGCTCCTTCCTGCCTATTTGGGTAAGTACAAATCATAACAGCTCTGTGAAGCCTGTTACTTCCTTGATACTGGAAATGATGGTACAACATATTGTTGCAAAGGGGTAAAGGGGCCCACAGCTTTTGAACTGAACAATAGAGCACCAAATTTTACAAACTCCTAAGCTCATTCACAAAACCAGTGGCATTTACTTTAATAGCACTATTCTGAAATAGGAGGCAAGCAAGATTTAGCCTCTGATCTGTTCAGATGTGCTGTGTGCAGTAAATGTAGACCCTTTTCTAAGGTCACAGAGGGACACTTTAAATGAGCTGCCTTCTTAAAGAAGCAAGTGATTGTGGGGAGCTGATGACTAAGAAGATTAGGTGTAGCCTGATCGAGTTGGATAGTCTCTCTCTAGAGAGAGAACTTGCCTTATGAACAGCAGCCTAATAGTATGGTGGGTTTGATATTGTCGTTCAAGTATTTTTTCCTAAGGTACAAGCAAGTTTTTAGTCTTAGAAGAAATGCTTACATTTTTATTGGATTGTTTGGTGGCAAAGTTCTGTGTAGAGAGATGCCATTGGAAACAGCAAGAAGGTTGCCAGCTACTAGAATCAGTTCTTGGTGTAATTTCTTCATGGGAACATGCACTGGCATGTTTTGCCCGCATGCTGTTTGCAAGAGTCTCTGTTCCAGGACTTGCATATATGTGTAAAGAAAACAAATTATAGTTTGAACATAGCCTAGTAGCTGGTCACTGATTTGTTTTTGAGTAGGAAACCAACCTGCAGGACCCTGTAATTCTATTGCCATTCACCCAAATATTGACACTGGTGTTTGACAAGGGGCAACAATAACTTTGCAGTTATGAAATGCAAAATCATTTGCAATACTTATAATTGTATCTGTAAGAATGTGCTCTGAATACCAGTCTTCCCTTGAACACTGAAGGTTATATACAGAATTGGCAATTGCAATTTTCACACAATGCTATCCTTCTGAAGACAATTCAGTTCTTATTTTTTATTTCTACATACAAAGCCCTAGGGTCTGGAAAACTTTGTGTGTAGGGGAGAGACAGAGATACGCATAAATTAATTGGAATCAAGCAATTTATTGAGGCAACATTGTGGAAAATGCTTTCTATTTTCTGTTGTAAGCAAAATGTTTTAGAACAAAAATGATAACCTTCACAGATAAGGCTGAAATGAAGCAAAACTTCTTTCCCTTCCCTTTTCACATTGAGGGCTGATTTTTATCAGAACACTCAGATGCATTTGGAAATGGAATTTAAGGGCTGGAATGGACCTTCAGTTTTCTTATGTGACTGTACACATTAACTGGCCAATTATTTTCTCTGTGCTTGTCAACTACTGCTCTCTGAGGTTAAGGTTTAATATGGTAGATTTATTTAGGCGTCTGTGTTTATCACATGCAACATGAATGTATCTGTGTCTGGAAACACACACACGTATGATAAATATAGAGCTCTTTGTGGAACAGGGAATTTTATTAACAGGTCCATTTTTCTTGAATATGTGGAATAAGTAACCTTTAATCTGTATTATTTAACATCTTAACTTTTCTCTTTCAGGAATTTACGTATTGTTTTTATAGTTATTTGGCAAAATTCTGACTATCCCCTGAAAAATCAGATATGTAATCCCACAACGTGGTCCAACAATGCGCACCCGTGGTCATATTGATGTATGATCATATTCTGGTTAATTTGAGACCACTTATGTTGCTGTTATGAACCATAAAAAGGTCAGTATGTCTGAGCAAAACCCAGAACTGATCCACAAAGACATTATTCCATCTCATGAGTTTATAGTCGTATTAACTAGAGAGCTGAAACCACACGTCCCCCTACAATCAGTCCATTAACCTAGACCAAGCGAAGATGGTGCAGCATTTTGTACAAAGCCCACTGTATTGTTTGATTGGTCAGCAAGTATTTGTATGCTGGATTTAATGTACACCAAAGATGATTTTCTCCTTTATGCCCATGCATACAGATTACCTACTTTCCCCTCTAATGAAATGTAGACCAATAATCTAACCTTTTTCTAACACACTCCTTTCTTTATTTCCCCTCCCCATACTTGCCATAATTTAGCCCATGGCCTTGTTTAGTTGCATTTAATTTCACCAACAACTATATTCACTCTGCACTGGGTGATTTCATGATGAGGAATTAGGCCCACTTGCTTCTGGTCTGCTCAAGCCATAGACAGCTTGGAGATCTTTATGCCAGTTCCCATCACTTGTTCACATTATACAGCCTGAGTCCTACAGTCTTAGGGGGCCCTCAGCTCCTGAGGCAAGCAGGGAAGATCAATCAATCAATCAATTTTTCTTCACTTCTTTCCCACACTCTATTTATTTTCTGTGCCTTTTTTGTATCCTCTGCTTAATCACTTAATTATCCTTCCAGCTTTCTTCCACCTACCACTCAGGCACTGCTCTTCTTAACCAGGTCTGTTCTGTAGTGTTTAACTGGTGCTGCAGTGACCAGAGTGCTGCCTCAGATCTCCAATCACACAGTCAAAGAGCATTTTGAGGCCTTTATACCTAGCTCTAGTCTGCCCTTCTGGCTTGTGGATTTTTTGTTTGTTTGTTATTAAATAATCCAAACTCATTCTTTTGTAAGGTTATTTTGGATTTTTTATTATGGTTGCAAATTGTCGCCTCCCCGGTTGGATAAAGACACACTTTTCCCCAGGCTCTAGGGTTCATAAAATAAAATTCACACTCGGCACACTGTTGATGTCCTTTGCTAGTCCCATCAGCAGCGTGGTGCTAAATAGATAGTGCTCATTATCATTTGTTGGTTGTCAACCCTTAAAGTAGCAATAATAAAAAGAATAGTTATCCATTTCAGTCCAGTTTCGGAATGTCCATGGCACAAAACTCACCCAGTTTATCAGGTTTCAGCACAGAGGCCAGTGATGGTATATGTGTAGATGCTGAACTTATCACTCAAAGTGCTGGTTGATTCTGTCTGGGGAAGAAATCATGTGAGGTGGATTGCACAGATGCTGTTAAAAATGCCCTCCTTCTGTGGGGCAATAGTATTGATCACCAGAGCTGTCATATGGCAATCTTATTTTTTTTTAAATCCCTGGGGAGCTGGAGGGAGGATCATAATGGGCAAGAGAATATATAGAGAGGTGTTTTGTGCTTGCCACTGCACAGCTTCTGCACCTTTGTGTTCATATGGGATATTAGGAAGTGATCTGCTGTGTCCTGTATAAAAAGACTTATTATTTTAGTCATTTAGTTGTGGGTTTTCATGCCTGTCTGATTTTTTGAGGGCTAGGGGGATGTATTCAGAACAAATATTGTCTTGGCACCACAGAAGTCAGCCCTCAATCTCATCTGTGAATCAGTGGTAGCACTGAAAGATGGCAGCTTTTAGAAGTTTCCTACTGCCAGGGTTCCTAGCCTCTGAATGGACTTGGAACAGTTTGCTGTCAGTCATGAAAAGAAGGAAGTGCTTTGAAGGTCCTGAATAGGTAGCAAAAAAATACAGCTGTCTGTAAGAGGAGAGCCTAGAAATTCACTAGTGACTGGCAAGTTAACAATCCCCAAGATAACAGCAACTCCTAATCTGTGGGCCTCACCCCATTTTATTGCTTGTTCCAGGTTATGTCATCTTAGGACAGAGCTGGTTTCCTGGAAAGACATCCAAATGTTAGACAATGGGCACAGTTTCCATTCTACTCCATTTCAGTATGATCCCATGTAGAAAGGCATTGGATCAAAAAGCCCTCACAGTTCTGGAAAATCGTATCACAGTGCTGGCCAGGCAACTGTGAAATTGTCCCCAGAAGTGCTACTTTCCAAAAAGACAATGTTTACCAGACATAAAATATGGCAGCCACTCTGCAGTTTGCATAGATTTGGCTGAGAAAACTGCCTCCTGCAAGCTGTGCACCTGAACACCTGTATTTAGGAAGTGCCCCCTAGTCAGCCAAATCCAGTCTCCAATGTAAAGAAATATTTTCAATTCCATATTTTGGAGACTTATTTTGTATTAATCTCAAGTTTAAGATGATTCTATACTTCTCTTGAGAAGCCTATCTCACATCTGGCAGATCAGGAAACAAGTGTGGTGGTGTGTCATGCCCAATTCCATCAGTCACACTAGATTTCATTATAGACACAACTTAATGCAGTCTGACTGATGTTATCAGACATGATGTCTAACAGTGATGTGTCACCCTGAGTAATCTAAAGGGACACAGGTTTCTGGGGGGAAAAATACAGTTAAAGTGTTTTTTGGAAAACAAATACCAAAGGTGCATTGTCAGAAAATGTACAACCACAAGATATAGCAGAGGGCTTGCCAAACTCCTTTCCCCATTTCTCCAGGCAAGAAGATGTTTTTCTTCCCACTGTAACCTTATCCATGGGAGACATGTCATGTGCTCTGCTAAGTTCATTTCTGTATCATGAGAACCCTCTGTAAAGCACAATGGCCTAAACTTTCCAAAGTGATAAGTGATTTTGTGTACCTCCATTTTTGGGCACCCACCATCAGATCCCATGAAGGATTCTGACTTCCCGAAATAGCTGACCATCCTTGCCCCTTAGTGGGTATCAAATTAACACCAAAATTGCAGGTCACATTTGAAAATGTAGATCAGCTTCAAAAAAAGCCATCTTAGTCCCTGGAAATCCTGATGGTACTTTTCAACATCAACTTAATGGTCACTGGACAAGGAGGTGCACTGGCCGATGGCAGTTACCAATGTATTTTATTACTCTCTCACAAATATATTTGTGTGGGATGATTGAGATTGTTCTTCTCTTGAGACCTAAAGGTTTGTTCAGATGATTATAGGGGTAGAGTCCAGCTGCAAAGTTCTTATCTAGAGCTGAACTTTTTCCATGTTCATTGAAATGTTCTGGTGGAGGATGCGTATTTAGCTTTACACATCTCATACTATATAGGATAAAATCCCAGCCTCACTGAGGTCAGTAACAAAGCTCCCATTTGACCTCAGTGGGTCAGAGTCACAGTACATGCTCCAGATAGTGACGGAAGTTGTTTGAAGAAAACAGTCTGTCCTCTGACTTCACAAAAAAAGAAACAAACCAACCAATGGAAAAAAAAAAAGCCTCCAGTTAAATTAGATTTAGCACCTGGAGTAAGTGTGAAGCATGTTCTACCTGTGAAAACCACCTTTTGTTTATCATCTTATATTCTGAGTTAGAACTGAAACTGTTTCTTAAAAAAAAAAAAAAAAGAAAAGTCACAGTAACTAGTCTGAGCCATGAATAAAGTAAGATGAAAAGACAAGAGGGCACAGGTCACTTGTCAATGTAATTGACCTTTTATATCTGACTCAGTTCTTTCTTGGTAAGTTAGTGGTTTTCATGTCATGTTGAAATGTGTTGATGAAGAAGGGCAAGGTCATCTTTTTGTTCTGGTAGTAGGGAGCCCATATCAGGGTGGAGTGGGAGTAAAGGGTTGTATTCTAGCCAAAGACTAGGGTTTCTAAGTGGTACAGCAATACCAATCATTAATGAGATCACAAATCAGTTATAGCTAGATGGCAGAATTCAAATTTTATTTGTCTATAACTCTAATACAAATGTTTATCTTCAAGCTTTTTGAAAAAATTATTAATTTAAATTTTCATAGTTGCGGGAAATTGTTAGGGGCAATTCTATAAGGGAATTATCACTTATTTTATTATTAGAGACAATTATTTAATGACAGTGGAAGCTCATGAGAAGTTCATTTGTCGCTTATGTGACAAATGCATTTTTTAGTCTTTAAAGTGTCACAGAACTCCTTGTTTATTCTAAACTAAGATCACTATTTTCAGTCTCTGTTTAGCTATCCCATGCGCTTGGCTATTGATGGTTTTATAGCCAGCTTCTTCCCACCCTGTGATAACTTACTAGTCCCTAGTGTTGCATAGAAGATGGTTTCCAAGGAAGAGCCCGCACAGGCCAAAGTGTCTCCTTTTCTTTCCAAACACCCTCTATGAACCACTCCCTAGGGTCAAGTGATTGCCCATGTCCAGCAGTGGATGAAATCTTTACCTCTTGAGCCAAGAACCTGGAAGAGGTTCATACCTGTACACGTATATGATATTGCAGGGGACATGCTACCATAAAATCAAACAAGGAGTTCTGTGGCACTTTTAAGGACTAACAAATAAAGAAAAATTTACTATTTATAAATAAAGAAATTTGTTAGTTTGTTTTGCTGTATTAGACTAACACAGCTGCCGTTCTGGAACACGCTACCATAACAGTAACATAGAGCAAACCATGAGAATACACAACATAGTTTTCATTAGACCATCTACCGTTGCATTATAAGGGTGAACATGAGTGACATCCAGACCACATCTCAAGAGTGTATGTGGGGTGTGGCGTGTCGCATAGCTTCTAGGCATCACTATGCTTGTGAACAAAGGTGTCAGTGTAACAATGCCTTATGTTGGCAGATAGAATACTATGTGTAACTCTTCATAATAATAATCATTTAAAAAATTGGAATTCCCATATGCACTTCTGATTTCTACTTCTTGAGCATCACTTCATTTTTCATTTTCTGCTTCTAAATCTGCTTTGAGATGATAAATTCTTCTTTAAATGAAAATTAACGGAAATAATTTGATTTTTTTAGAAGTGTCTGTACATGTCAGTCACCTTCATTTTAACGATCATTTCACAACACTGTTCTGTGTTAAGTTAATTCTATTTCATCCACCACAGAGAACTATGTATTCAGTATTACTGAAGTTTTAGGGAGTATAATATTTTTTAAGTAGAAATAAAAGGAGTTTTCTTGTAGTGTCTCTCCAAAATTTAAGAAGAGACATTTAGTAGCTAATTAGAAAGGATCCACTAATACCCTGGACAAAAGTATTAATATGCTATATAAATACCTTTGCAGTATATCCAGCATATCTTGCTGTTTATTCCTCTTGATCATAACATCTCATGTGTGCTAGTGAGAGACTCAACCTGGAAATTTGAGTTCAGTTTTGACTGTGTCAAAGCTAAGGACTGTTTGACTTCAGTTAAAATTGTCTAAATTTGTCACTGTCATGTCCCATCCCTGTACATATATTCAGAGTTCAAGGGTGTTCACTCACGTTCTGCAAATTACTTTGAACCCTTCACTAGCTAGTTTTTGGCATTGCTTTTGACTAATGAAGTGATAATGATGACATCAAAAAGGCAGAATAAGTTCTCCTGAGAGGCAAAGCTCCTGGATTTTGCTGAAGTGTCCTTAATTTAAAAAAGAAAAAAAAAGTGGGGGAGGGGAATGGAAAGCAAATATTACATGGCATATGAGCAGAATTATTTCTAAGTAGAGTAGGGGATATGCTCAGCCATTTTACATCTAGCTGTGCTGTGAATTAGCCAGAAATAGAGAGTGGCTATCCAAGACACCTTTTTTCTTGACCACACCCTCTAATGTGGAGTGGTACAGGAACTGCTAGTCTGGCCTTGCATCAGCTGTTGATTAGCACTGCTCAGAGGGACCCTCAGATAACCAATGGAAGCCATATTTAGCAACTGCTTTGGGGTGAGGATCAGGTACAATGTGTTTAGAATGATTTCTGGTAGAAATGGCAGCAGCTTCTGTTTCAAGTAAATCAGATTTCAGAATTGTGACTGTAAAAATGGCACCTCCTCGCTCAACAGACCTGCTTTTAGAATAATCTTGAGACTTGTCTGCTTAGTCCATCGATCAAACAAAGGAATACTAGTGTTATTGCTGTAGAATGCATGCAGCTATGAAAATCGTGCTGAATTGTGTTCTGCCATGCATGTTATCAGATAAATGCTAATTATTGGGTAATCTTTGTTATTGGTGATGACAAGGAAGGTAAAAGAACACAGCTTCTGGTTTTAGGTTTCAGGTTGATTTTGCTGTGTCAGCACTTAGAAATATCTTGCTTTAACTTATAAAAGGAGCAAATTTTATATGAAAGTTAATTAAAGTGAATAGAAGTGGAACCCAGTGGTGTCATCCTTACAATCATGTTTTTCTTACATGTAAATAAATTTTTAACAGGACAGAAAGTTTCACCTTTGGTTCCTCAAGGTATGATTAAAAACAGACATTGATATTTCATCTAATGGTCAGTTTTCACTCAGGAGTTTGTTGTTCTATACTGCACTTTCCATTGCCTCCAGATGGGGGCAAGGGGAAAAAAAATTATTATAGAGGGACTGTCACGGGGCCGTAAGCCTCTAAGCGGCCCTCAGGTCAGGGCAGCGTGGCCTAGCAGCCACAGTCCATACACAATAAGTCTCTATGAGAGGTGTGGGACCCCAAGTAGGGGGGCTCAGGCCCTCCCACTACTCTGAGCCCCAGCCTGGGGCCCTAGGGGTGCAGGGGTATGTTACCCAATCAGCGGGGATCCATGCCGAAACACGCTGACCTGGTTCCCCCTCTCCCCGCTTCCACCTTACAGGGCCCCTGAGCTGCTTCCTACCTGGAGGTGTGTTGGAAAGTCCCGCCTGGCGTTAAGGTGCAACTTCCCTCGGCCTTGGCATGGTGGGGGTTAACCTTCCCCTGGGTCCTGGTCCTCTGGTGCAAAGCTCCCTCAGGTTTAGCGGTCTCCTAGGGCCTATCCTAGTCAGTCGGCCTCCGCTGGAATGGGCTGGCGAGGTTCTGGGGCTGGAGCCTTCTGGAGACTTCCTTCCCCTTTGCTAGCCAGCCCAGACTGAGCTGAGCTGCAGCCTTTTATCCATGCACAGGTGTCTGAGCATGCCCAGCAGGGCTCTAGGGACAGGGCTTCTTCCTTATATAGCCCAGAAAGGGCTGCGCTAGTGCGGGGTGTGTCTACCCCGTCACGGGGACAATAGTTGAAAAAACACTAGCACCATTTACCAATGTAATTGTTGCCAACTTTTGATGGAAAAACAACATCTGAACCCATTTATTCTGTTCTTGCTGATGGCATGGATCAGTTTGTAAATAATGAACAAGACTGGCACTGGAGTAGTGGAAATACTTTAAAAAAAGAGGTCCAGAGCATTTTAATTGATCACAGGTTGGTACAGCGTGAGGATGTAACAGTAATGCACAGCACAGCAAGTAGTTGAGTTACTGTGGAAAGTGATTGAATATGGCTGGGATCGGGATTCTCCTTAGGGATCCCATCTACAACTTTTTGAAAAATAAAGTAATTGAGACAGGCAAAGCAACTAAGCCCCAGTTCATCTGTTAAATTTATTAAGCAGTAGTTGGGCAGGGAGTATAAAAGAATACTCTCAATACGGGTAATCTTAAACATTGTTAAACTCCCTTTGTGGTTTCATGGACATAAATGTTTTATAGATGTAGCAATTGACAAGATAGTGAATATAATCCACATACATTGAGAACAAGCCAAAAACAATATAAAAGAGAATAATGTAATAATGGAACAGTTCTAAAGACATGACTTTCAGACAACAGCCTTTTCCTGCCAACTTGAGTTCCGACTTTACAATTTCACAGAGCTCTATGTTGTTCTCTAAGTTTGTTTCTCAGTCTTCCCATTTGGTTTGTTCAGGCTAAAGCAGACAGATCCATCCATAATGACTCACACTACATAGCTAATTCATTTTTCTTCTTCGAGTGAGTGCTCCTGTCCATTCCTCTGTAGGTGTTTGCACTCCACGTGCACGGAACGCCAGAATTTTTTTCCCTTAGAGTACCTGTAGGGCCGGCTATAGTGCCCCTGGAGTGGCGCCTCCACGGCGCTCTATATAACAGCTGGCCAGCCCTTCCCTCCTCAGTTCCTTCTAACCGCCCAGACGGTCACTGGAACAGTTGCTGCGATAGCAGTACTCTCCCTGAGTGAGTTACCTCGCGTCTGGAGTACCCATCGTAGTTAGTTGCTTAGTTAGTTTTTAGATAGCCTGCCCACCCCTGGCTTGGGGTTGGGCTATGCCTGGATTTAAACATGTGGATTGTAAAAGACCCATGCCAGTGGATGACCCGCATAAGTCTTCCCATTTGGTTTGTTCAGGTTAAAGCAGACAGATCCATCCATAATGACTCATATTACCTAGCTAATTCATTTTTATGTGCACCCCCAACAGCCCATAGCAACGCACAATGGCCATTCTGTGAAGTGGAATTCACGTCAATTGGCATGTGCTGCAATTTGAAAGAGAGGGATGTGGTTGGTGGATTGTGCTGGGAAAGAGAGAGAATATATCTATGGCTTCATTGAAATTTCAGTTATGTTAAAAAAAACATGGATTCATCCCCCACTCATCCTTTTAATTACCAGCTGTTGTAATAGTACCTTCAACATCTAGATCTAAGCCACCCACCCACCCACCAACATGCTCATATAAGATTTTATGAGGTTGGTAGTCATGACAACCTTTTTGTTGTTTTTTACAGAAAGCACTAAAGTGAAGTTTTTTATTCATCTGTATCAAAGTTGCACGTGATTTTGCAGCTTGCACCTTATTATCGAGGTTCTTGTGACCTAAAAATCTTGCTAAAATTGAGGTGGAGGGAACTCACAATAGCCAATTATTTTTTCAGTGAATCCTGGAGAAGTCCTTTTCTTAATTATCTTAATTGCTTTTATAGTTCCTTCCAGGACTCAGTAGTCTTACATGCTGTCGAGTAAAGCCTTGCTCTCAAACTTATTTGATGTTAGCATGCCCAAGGATAGGGATGTTCCCAATGGTCCAACTGATCTCTGTGTGCCTTTGCATTGTAAGGACAAGACACTTAAAAGGCATAATTTTAATTCTTTAAATATGTACAACATAAATAAGACTCTTAGGAATATTTGTTTCCTCACCTTTTACTTTGTTGTAAATGTTGCTAATATTTTATGCTGTCTCTTTTATTCCATTTTTAAAAGCTTTCATATCTTTCCCCCTTTAAAGGGGTTCTCGCTAATTTTTCAGGGCTTCCTTGCTTGGTAATTCATGCGTTTGGTGTTTCAGTGACTCTTTTTCTCGACTACACTGGTAGATTAGGCTTATTTGTTGCTACTAGAGACTGTGCCTCCATGTTATCTCTGGCATGTTGTATTGATCTCCACACCTTTACTTTGTGGAGTGGGGAGGTGCATTGTTTTCTGTTATTAACATCTTCTCTGCTCCTGTAACGGTGCTTTAAAAAAGACTTAAGGGTTCTTCCTCTGTGGTAGCAAAACCAAACCTGAGCAGCCACTTGACATCCAGTCTGGCCCCAATGCTGCAAAGATGTATTATGAGTGTGAGTAGTGCCCAATGAAAACAGTGGGACTTCTACATAAAGTTAAACTTGCACATTAGTTTTTGCAGGATTTACTCTCTCTCTTCACTAATTCTGATGATTCTATGGTTGATCCAGTAAATACATCCTATATGTCAGTGTTCCTATTGTAATAAATCTGTCGTCACCCTGAACTTTACAAGTGGAAAATAATGGACAAATCATTCATAACAAATGTATCTGGAGAATTTTGACTCTTTCTGTTTAACATAGTTTCCCTCCATTTCTTTGCTGAATACTTTCAATGAATACTTCTTGATCTATTTTGTGGGCACAAGTAATGCCTGGGAATATTCATTAGTTTCAGATTTGGTCTCTTGATTGGACATGCCATGTGGTATGCAGCTGTTTTTTCATTAAATAGGAGTAAGGATAGTTTTAAAATTCAGCATGCAATGTGAATACACTTTACATATTCAATATCTGAAAATATATGTAAAAATACCTTGCTTTAGTGAATAGCTTGGCCAATAAATGGAGTCCCCAGAAATACCCGCAGAAAACAAAAATATATGCAGCTGTGTTGGAGTCCACTATGGTCAGTTGGGAGCTTCATGGTTGCAACACAGGTATGATGTAACTCATATGCAACTGCTTTCAAAGTTCATACTGCTAGGACTTTAGATAAATTCCATAGTGTTTCAGCAGTGGAGCTTGGTCTGATTTTCTTTAGTGAAGGTCAGAGATAGGCATACATACAGACCAACCTGTGACAGTATAATACAGTCAAATAAAAGGGCCATATCAATGGAGTTTGGGAAAAGAGTGAGATACATTTTACTGCTTTCTTTGAGCAAAACCATTGTTTCCATCTATTATTTCCAGTCTTAGAGGCAAATAATCAATCTGACACCACAGCTTCCGAATATATTTTACCTCCTATTTGTACATATGCTGTCTAGTATTGTAAGTAAGGAAGATTAGAAAGGAGCAGCCAGGAATTGCTAATTTTGTTCAGTTATTAGAAGAGTTTACTTTTTGTATGGACAGCTTTTTGTGTATAGCCAGTTTCACTGGTGCATTACATTGAGTTTCCCCTGGGCGTGTGATCCTTTTACGTGGAAACAGGGGAGAGAAAACATTTTAACAGATAGAAAAATGTGACTGTAAAACCACAGAAATGGGCAAAAGGACCCCAGGGAAAATGTAGTACCTGAAAGTACTCTAAACTTTTTTTTTTTCCAATTGACTAGATTTCAAGCTGATGCATCCCTTTAACTCTGCTGTTTTTTCTTTACAGCAGACATGGTCTTATCTACAGTTTGTTTGCATGCCCAGTTGGTGAGAGTTGGAGGAAGAAGGTAGTCTGATGAAAAAGCAATTGATTTGTAACACTTTGCACTTCAAGTGGAGGAGATATTGTTTCAAGTTAAAGGAGTATTTCTTGTGCAGAAAGCAGATACTCACTTGTATTCCTTCACATTTGTATTAGACAGTATTTTATCATTTAGAAGTGTCATGTTGTTTCCCTGAATAATGCAATGCAGTCTGACCCACTTTAATGTTGAAACACTGATTCACCTGTCAACATTTTAGAGCAAATTGAAATATTTGTTCTTGTCTTCAGCTAGAACTACAAAAACAGAGCAGATGTTTGCAATCATGGATAACCCTCAATGGACCAAGATTCCCTTTCAGCATACATTGTAACTATCTAGTTTAATCTGATCTATCCTATATCCAAGTACAGTGCATCAAGTCTCTGATTTATCCCCTAAAAAAACCCTATATTGTGTGTCACATTAATATAATAGTTAATATTTACCATTTGTTATTGTTGGGTGCAGAGGTTCATATGATGCATCATAGTATGAAGCAAAAATATTAGGTAGCTGTAGCTATTGCAACTTGTCCCTGTATTATGCTGTAAAGGGAATAAAGAGTTCAGCTGGTGAGTCACAGTGCACATCTCTGAATACCCTATAAAGAGAAACAACATGTCTGAACATTTGTTATATTGGTCTCTTTTCAGGCTAGCCAATTTCTCCATTGAGAGAACTCCCTGAACTTTTATTAGCCATCTGTTTGTAGTAGGTGTGTTCTGGTTCTTCTGTTCCACTGCAATTAATGCCCTGGCAGCAAGGAAGGGTTGAAACCATGGCTTGGTTCCTGAAGGATCTGCTTGTGTTGCATATGGTTTTCCCAGCTAAAATACAGACTAGTTTTTTGAGCCACCTTAAGAGAAGTAATTTTAGCAAGCTGCTCCGGTAATTAGGCGGGCAAGCACATTAACAGCAGCAGAAAATCTACTCAATTGTCTGCATTATTTGCTGGTTGGAGCGCTGACTATGTATATAAATTTTCAAATTATGGTACTGGCTACAACTAATTGGTAGCAAACAGCCACTACATCTTTATTTCCATAGACGATGAAACTCTGTTTTGTAGGGAACCATTGACATTGATTTTAGATTAAGGGTTGTAATTATTAACACCATATCTTTTCATATTTCTGTGCCGAATGGTAAAACACAGGTATACTATGCACAATTTGTATATCTTTGTAGCAAGAGGTATTAGTTACCCTGAATCTTGAGCAGAGCATGTGACTGATCATATTGAAAGGGCCAGGCTGTGGTTGGCCATCGTATGGGTGGGGATTTGGATATGGAGCCTATTGTGCAGGCCAGGCACAACTGCTGTGTCTGTGGATTGCTGCACCATGCTAGTGAGCCTGGGTGTCACCTACAACAAGGAAGGCTGCTGGGCTGTGGCCCCATGCATCAACCAGTTGAGCTGAGCGGCTGCAAGAAGGCTGTGTACTTTGCATGTTCCTAAAAGGTGGTGCAGCAGGTATTCTTTCTCACTGCATAAAAGGAACTGTGGCCTGGAGATACTGTGCCTTTTTCTAAGCATCTGACAAAGTGGGATTTTTCTCCCATGAAGGCTCATGCAATAAAGAAATTGGTTAGTCTTTGTGCTACAGGACTCCTTGTTTGTTTTGTTGCACTAGACCAACATGGCTGTGCCTTTGGAACGTGTGCCTTCACTATTATCATCATGATTCTTTATTCTTTTTACTGCTGTAGTGCCTAGGAGCCACACTCATGGACTAGGAGCCGGTCATGCTAGGTGCTGTGCAGATACAGAACAAAAAGACGGTCTGTGGCACAAGGGGCGTACAATCTACGTATAAGCCAAGAGAGAACAGATGGATACAGACAGATGGGAGTATGAGGAAATAATGAGACAGTATTGGTCAACATCACCAGCTGTGGTCTCTGCGCACTGACTGCCTAACTTTTCTCACATTTTATATTGGAATCATAGTGCTGAGGGGGGATTTAGAAGTGGGATAATGAGGTAGTTTTGCTGGTGTTTATGAAGAGTTGCTCCCAAGCATGAGGGATTGCATGAGAGAGAGCAGAAACTTGTCTTCTTGAATGTTGAATGTGTGGACTGGCATCCTGGGCCAATTGGAGGTGAGCTTCAATAGCACAATAGCAAATGAGTGAAGATATGTAAGGTGTGGGTTGATTATGTTGGGCTTTGAAAATGAACGCCTGCGGCTTACATTTGAGACACAATGGCTCCTAGCTGCCCTTTAAACCCTTACACGCTTCCCAGTGCAATGCAAGCGTAGTCAGGCCTAGGATTGAGAAGCACATCCTCAGTGCTCCCATCTTTCTACTTTTGTTTGAGATAAGAGCTTAAACAGTGCGATGAAGGCTATTCTTTTAATTCCGGGGGCAGCAGGAAACATCAGAAGGCTCAGAAGTACCGTTTCCTGACCAATTTTCACTTGAGTTTTGGAGACCTGCATGTTTGAGATGCTATTCAAACAAGCTGTTGCATTTTTGAGTGCTTATGCATGCTGAATCACTGTGTGTTTGAGGCCTTTCCATCACTCATTCCAGCTCCTTGCCACTCTGCTAATTATTGCCCATCTATCATTTTGTGTAGCTGAAATAATAGTGCTGTCATCTTTCTGTTTCTCCTCCTCCTCCTTTTGTTTTTTATCTTTCTCTCTTTCACACACACTCACACTGACATTTAGACCACTTACATTTCTACAACTTTGAGGTAGTTAAACTGTAGTATCCAGTGTGTAGTCTGAATTACCTGTCAGAATTAATGGGTTGGTTTACCCACAAGTGAGTCATTTTTCAGTATGCAGAATCTAAGCAGGAACAGCATATTTTAGTACCTACACACTGCTCTAGGCATAATATTATATTGATGTGTGGCATAGCTCCCTCAATAAGAACATTGTGGAAGTAGCTTGGATGTGGTAGGTGAATAATATGTAGATGGTATTTGCAGCTGACAGCCACCATCACACTGATTCATATCACACTTGTGCTGTAAATTTTTTCTGCAGCAGCACACACCGAAGCAGGATCTTGTATGTTGTTAATCACAGTACAGTATGTATTTTGCTCCATGGCCAATAAATGCAGTGGTCCAGTCATGACACAGCTATTCCCTGACCCCTTCAGGGTTTCTTTGTAGTGCCGCTCTGGGTGCTAGAGTTCCAAGGGACCGCAGAGGTTAGGCCAATCCTAGGCATAGGAAGGAAGAAGGTGGAGTGTGGAGATGGTTCCCCACTCTCCCTCCACCATTCCTGTGCATCTGCAGAGCTGTCCCAGGGTATCTGAAAATAATAAGAACTAGCAAAATTTGGAATAATGTTCCAGTGCACTTCCTAGTTTAATGTACTGCACGCATTGAGATTGACTACTTTAATTCTAGTATTCATTTGCCGCTGAACATTTAGGCCAAGATTTTTTTTTCTGGTAAAAGAAGACTAACTTACAGGTATCAAACTAAACGTAATACAGAGGACTGATTCAAATGGGGTTAGGTGCATTGCACCTTCTGAAAATTAGAACTTTTAAGGAGACACAAATGGGGCACCCAAGACCACTATTAGTGGCATCTAAAAATCTTGCACTTTGGTCTGATGTAGCTCGTTACTGACCTAATGTCACTCTGCTTTGAAACTGCATGAATAATTTGTTTTGAATTTATAGCTTTGTGTTTTCTGTTTTTTACACTTTATCTGCAATTCCCCCTCTTGTTTCATTTATCAGCTTTGTTCTTATCTCTGAAAGGTGATTGGACTGTGATAAATAAAAATTGACTTGACTCTTGATTTAAAATATGAACCAGATCTAAATCAAACTTTCTTTAATGTCAGAAAAACTTTGGTCAGCTTTTGAAATTGTATGTTTGTTTTTCCTGGTCTGCCATTCTGAGCCTTAAACAGAAGGGAATGTACCAAGGCATTATAAAAGAGACTGAGTTTGTAATAGTTAATTTTCTGATCCTTGGAAATATCATAAGGTACTATTTTTGTGAGAATTCCAACTCCATTTTGAAAACACATGATATTCACATAAGTACCCAGACTTTTATAATGTATACCCAAACCTCTTGAAGTTCTAGTCTTAAGGTCCTAGTCTTATCTACCTGTGTCTTTTAGGTAGGGCTGAGGAGATCTGTTTTTCAAGTAATGGTGTAAACAATCAGTCATCTTCACAGGAAAAGTTCACCATCCTGCATCTTTGAAAAGAGTTTACTTTGTGACTAGATGGAAATTGTTTTCGTGGCTGGAAATGCATGCTGTTTGGTCTCTCTGCTTCCTTTATTGATGTAAGCAGCATGGATGAGATTCGAATTATTTCTTCATGATGAGTTTGGAGATTTTGTATATGGAATAGCATTCAAGAAAACCCAAAATCCTGTAATTCTATTATAAGAGTAATAAAATCTCTGTTTTTTTGCATAATGGATTTATAATAGAGTTACATTAAAGTACAGTGGCCAAATTCACACTGAAGAAATTTTCTCCCTGGCTAGCTTTTTTTAGGAGACCAAAGGGGATACTGTGTTTTTCTAAAACTCAGCACTGGTGTAATGAAAATATATGCATATTTAGTTGTGAATAGATATGGCATCCACTTAGTTAATTAAATAAAACCACCAATAAAGGAGGATTAATAAAGGCAATATAGCCTTCTGAAACTGTTGCAAGGAGTGTCACAGTTTCAGGGTCCGTGCCCCATGTACATCTGCTCCAGAAGTGCCCAGTCAGGCTTCTGACCTTCTGTGGTCACCTGTCAGCTGAGACCTTTACCCATAGCCTTCTGATTAGGAGTTCTTAGGATTGCATAGCTCCTTGCCTTACACTGTGATATCTGCAGCAAGCCTAATGACCAGTGCCTGTGCATTTCCCCTCTCCCCCAAGGGCTGTGAATTGTGTGACGATGTGTTGTCTGTAGTTTCTGCATAGCAATTTTTAAGCAAGTACATTGATTCTTCAGATAAAAGCACTACACGAGGAAACATAACAGAAAACAATACAAGTTCCTATACACTTGTGAAAAACTTTCCAGAAATCATCCCTCAGTTTTATAGGGCCTTGGTAAAGCAAAGTCTTTCCATCCCTTCATCAAAGATTGGGGCCCATCTTGGAGAGGAGTTCATGTCTCTTTGCTGACTTAAAATACAGGCCCTGAGGTAATTTAAACACAGCATTTTTCTGCCCAAAGGTTTTTTTGGTGTGTTGATTTTTGTAAACCCCTTTCTGATAATATATGCAATCTTCTGAAGGGGGTGATACTTCTCTGTCTCTCTGCAGATGTTTAGAACCTGAAGATCCTACTTCTTTTTCTCTCCTGAGTCTAGTTATAGCACAAGGCAATCAGCAATTGCGACCTTGTTGTGCCATTGGGGCCAATGATATATAACATAACTATTCTTTACACTGGTCTTATACTCTTCGGGGTACAAACTCTTATCTGTATCTGGCCAGGATTTCATTAGAAAGCTTTAATTACTAATACATATTATGAATGTTATTGATATTTATTCACAATCAGATGGGTAGTATAATCTAATGAAGATAGTGGAATGAAGGCAAACCCTTCAGAGCTTGTAAAAATGATCACAGGAGGGCTCTGAAACAAAAATTAGAGCAGAGAACTCATCTCTGTGACGCTCCACAAACATCATGCACAGAACTCCCAGACTGGAGGATTTCTTCCATCTTCCTTTTCTTTATAGCAAAATACATGTGTATCAGCCCCAACTTGGATGGTTATGAGTGTATGTATATTGTGAAGCCGTCAAAATACCCTGAATTTTGTAGATTCATTTATTTAGCCATTACCGTAGTATTTAGACACTAGTGGGTTGATTTTCAGATGCACTGAATATTAGCTTCATTGGAAGATGCAGGGTCTTGGCACCCTTAAAAATCAAACTACACCTTTCTTTCATGGTTATATCCTTGCCTTTCTATTTGATCTTCACTGTCTTTTTGTAATAGCTTCCTCATATCCTGTAAATGAAAAGCTGCTCATGTGATAAGTTAGTGAAGATGGACAGCTTCTCTTTGGCTTGCGATCAGGTTTCTGTCTAAGAGCTAATAGGATCAAGACGATGGTCATGCCTAGAAACACATCAGCAAGTATCCCAGCTGAGATAACTGTAGTTGTACTCCTTTGTGTCTATGGGCTGTGAATGGAAATTTTCAGGAGAGGAAACGCTTATCTATATATCAATTGTACTTTTAGTCTCTCAGCTTGTGGCATTTGCAGAGTGAACGTCTCTGATTCCTAGGCCTGCTTAGGGAGTGAGGTAGAAATATCTTCAGGGAATGCCGGACAGGATTCCTTTTAAAAATATATTTGAAAGGTAAGGTGCGTATGGCAATCGATCTTAAACAATATTCAATAATAAATATTATTTATTTAGTGTGATAATTTATACATGCACACACACATTTATGTGCATTCTCTCTCTGGGGCTCATAAAAATGTCACCACCTTGAAAAAGACAGCAGTACAGACTCCCCGTTCCACTCAAAGTATGTGTACAGCAGGAAGGGAGAGTATATATATAGAAGACTGTGTCACAGGGCGTGTCTACTGTATGTTACTCCTACTGACTGACTGTGACCCTATAGGCATTTCCTACCTCAGTTTCCTCCTCACCAGAGTTTTCTGTCACTCATGGAGTCACATGACACAGCCCTCCAGCTAGGTCTCTGAGTTTAATTCTCTTTTGTTGTAATAAGGCCCAAGAAAATTCTTTTTGCCTTCAGGGCTTTGCCAGAGCCCACTCTCTAGGCCATGTTTTCATTCTCTTCTGAGTTACCTTTTAATCTGTTGGTGATTCCTTAAACAGGAGTCACATAGACTCATCCTCCTGGAGGTGGAAAATTCAGGCATTCATTACTACTCCTCTTAAGCCAGGAGATTCCAGTTCTCCTCCTTGGGACTGGGTTCTAATTTATTTGTAGGGTCTTAACCCTTCAAATGATTTTTCCAAAAAATCCATTGCAGGACTATAGGGGAGAAAGGTAGTATTAAGTCTTCAGGCTCAGGGAGTTCAGCAAACTAGCTTTCTGCTGCTGGAGTCTGCACTAGGGAAGAGGCAGGTAGTATTTATACTGGTCCCTTTTCCCCAACTGGCTGGATGAATAAAGAGCCTTGCTTCAGTGTCCTTGCCAGGCACCTAGTCCTAGGTCCTGAAAGACTCAGACAGGATTTCCTCCCAGACGCTGCTTATTTCTCGGACCACTTTCTCTCCATCAAAGTTGATATGTGTGTGTAAGTATGCATGTAAGTCAGATCTTTCACAATCTTAATAAGGCTACACCATATGATGCAGTGTAGGCTGATTACTAGGCAGACTTCTCCATCACAGGTGGCTTTACACCTCCTTCATTCCTCACTGCATTTTTGGGCCTGTCAGATGCTCACATCAGTTAGCGCAGTCATTGGGCTGCTCTACCTTACGCTTGAATGCAGTGACCTTCAAGGGACTAAGCTGGTCATTGAGAGTATGTGGAGCACACAGTAGTTCTCTGGCCTGCTGGTGTAGAAGTGTAGACCTCTTCTGGTGGCTCTGCCCTAACCAGGGAACCAAACAGTGCCTGGATTATTCCTAAGGGGCCCTTTATAATGGCTTTGCAGACCAAACATGTAATTGGGCCCACCTTCCTAAGTGGTATGTCTACCCCAGGAAAAGTTAGTTCAAATTTAATTCAAACTAATAAGTTTGAGTTTAGTTCAAACTAAAGTCTAACTGATTAGTTTGAATTAAAGTGGACTAATTCAACTTAACATTAAATCAAATTAGTCTGCTTTGTTAATTTGAACTAACTTCCCTTTAATTTATTAAATTTGAACTAAGGGTTAATCCTAGTCTATACCATCCTTAGTTTGAACTAAGGATCAAACTAAGGGCTTAGTTCGAACTAACCGGCAGGTTTTACAAATTTGAACTAAGCTTTCATTAGTTTGAATTAAGGAGTTTGAACTAATGAAAGCCTAGTGTAGCCAGGTACTAAGTTGGTTCAAATTAAGCCTCTTTAATTCAAACTAACTTGCAAGTGTAGACGTAACCAAGGATGGTTAGCACAAATAAATGATTCCAGGTGACATTGTGCCAGCAGGACCCTGTAGGATCGTTTTCAGTCTCCTAAACAAATAATTTTATTACATGTAACCAAGGCCTTCTTGACTTCAGAGTGGGTACCAAGTCCCTACTTTAAATGATCAAAATACAGTATGCGTCACACTGGACAATAATCCTGCAACAGTGTCAACAAATATTGCTCGGAAATGTCCACACAGCTCTGTTGCCATGGCAACCCAATCCCTACTTACATGAAAGAAAGGTGAACATATGGTAGAAATAGCGTGTTACTCTAAGCCTAAAAACATTTCCAGGATCACAGGTCTCTTTAAAAACAAACAAAACAACTTAAATTAAACGGAAATTTCTCATTTGTAGACTGATAACAAAGGTAAATTTTCACACTCCAGGCTTCAACTTCAATTATTCCCAGAAAAATGGAATCGAAATTTACCCTTTAAAGTGTGTGTGTGGGGGGGGGGGGTGGCTGAAGGGAAAGGCAGCTGAGTCCGGTCTTTTTGTTTCTGTCCAAACTGATTTGAACCTTTTCCTCAGGTTTGGGTAGAAATTAATCACCTATTTATACAGGCAGTAATTTAGCCTTGCGTATGATTGAAAATAATTAGGACCTATATCATGCATTCTAAGGAATATGAAGTCTAAGGAATATCCAAGAAGTTAAAGGTGAGGGGAAATTTTAATATTTAGAAACTCTCAGGAATGACAGCAGTGTGTGGGGTTCTGGGGTGTGTGGATGAGTGTGTATTCAGTAGATACAAAAATCAAAATATTAGATCTATGATAATCACTACTGAAAATACAACATAAGACCTTCAAATATTTTGGAAGCGTGCATAAAAAACTTGGCTTTTGTCTAAGGATAAAAGATGGCATTGACTCCATTTACATTGATTTTTCCTTAAAATCCATCACAAGACTGAGGTAAAAAGGCATTACCATGGCACTACAGACCTCACTGGGTGTAAAATATCAGTGTTGTTGGAAGATTTGATTAGAGCTTTTCAAACTGCACATAAGAAATCCCAAACCACAGGGAACTGGATTAGTTTGGGTATAAAATAAAAACCCAGGTTTTATTAACTAATAAGATGTTCATGAATCATTCAAGGAACCTAACCCATGAGAAATTCACTTTGTATGGTTTCCGCACAAATCCAATCCTTCCACCTGGGTTTATTGAGGTTGTTCTAAATTGTGTAGAAACAAATTGAAATAAAATGTCCTCAGCCAGAAGTGGTCAAAATTTTTCCATTAAAACTGTTTTGACAAAAAATGTGCTTTTTGACTTAAAACATTTAGTTTAAAGTCTTCACTTTCTAAAGAAAACTTTTGCGTGTCATAAAAGTCCAAAATATTGAGAAGAGAAAAAAAATCGGTTTTTGCCTGATAAACTTTTGATTTTGGAGGTTCTCGTTGGGTGGTGGTTTGGTGTTTGTGTTTGTTTGTTTTTGGTTTGGTTTTGCTTTGCATTTTTTTTGGCTAAAAGGTTGAAGTTGCCATGGGGAGTTTAAAAACAAAACAAAAAATGACATTTTCCAACTAAATCTTTTTTAGAATGTGTGGCAAGCAATGCCACTGTAATGCCTGTCCTCTACTTTTGATGTAGCCAAAGGATTCCATGGCTTGAGTTGAGATGGACCCATGGATGTACTTCTTATTTAAAGGAGGGCTCTCTTGAGAGCATAGTGCTCGTATGGTGCTATTGTCTTTTTTTCACTTTTGCTTGAGCATGTTTGCTGCTGGAAAGAACCGATAGTTTCAATGGGATGTTAACCTCAAGCTGAGCGAGTCTGTTCAATGGCAATGCCAGAATAGGACTAATGATTTTATTTACAGAATTTGTTTCCCGGCCAGTGATGAAGCTTTGTCTTGTGAACTCAGTGACTATGCTGTCAATTAAGTGGTAACCTTTACTTTCAAGCACCATGTTAATTTGGGTTCAGATGAAGGGGGTTGGCTTCTTGCCAGTTTTGTAAGACACGCCATTGTCTTTTGCATGCATGTGGTTTACCTTCTCACTTGAGTAGTTCTCACAGTTGATTTTTCACCCAATCAATCTGCAAGCTTTAAATTCATTTTAATTTGTAATTGCTGATAACTATTTTTAGCCAAGGGCTATTTTCAGTTTTTCTTCCCCTTCTCTCTGATACTGCTGTATCCCTGAACAGATGCCAATCTGCTCCTACTGTTTCTAAGCTTTTATCCTAGTGTGTTCCATGATGTTTCATCATTCCCGATTTGTATGTTTATGAGATCAGACCTGACTAAAAAAGATTATTAGTACAATATGATAAAGGTGTTAATAAAATAGAAGTATTAGGATTAGGGGACATTATGCCTAAATTACTGCATTAAAGGTTTTGGCATTATAAACTGATTTAATAGTCCTACTTTGTGGCAGATATATATATATATTTTCTTTGATGAAAGAATGAAATCTGTAGTTTAGTTGCAAAACAGAGCATTGTATTGCATAGTTTATACCATTAATGTTTTAAAATTGGTACTATCATAGCCACACTATTTTATTTAGACTGATACAGACATTTGCATTGCAAATTGAAATTTGGCACTTGCTAATTCTCTTGGGAAAAAATGACTTTGCTCTAGGAGGAAATTCCATTTCAGATTTTCTCTCTTTTGAGAGTTACAACTAATTTTTTTTTCCACATGCCTAATCCCAAAATCTCATATTTTGAGGGGCATTTTAAAAACTGAACAATTTTCAGAACAAATATTTGCAAGTACAGAGGTCAATTCATAATATTGACTACTTGCTTTTCTTTATAAAATAACTTTTTCTATAAATACCATCTTTTTCATCCAGAACATATAACAACTAAACTAAACTATCGGGGGGGGGGGGAAGGCATCGTTGAGTGGGGTTCTCTTTTTTTTATTGTTCTTGAGGAAAAAATCATATTATTATAGGTCCTCTCCACCTTTAAAAAGATGGTAAACAGATGGCAAATGCTTCCAGCTCAAGTGGAGAAGCCAAGAAGTAAAAACCAACTGACTGTGAATTTGATTTTGCAATGCCAGTTAATGGCCCAGATTAGTCAGTAGTGGTTTTCTCTTGCCAAGGAAAACTTAAAGAGTATCAGGCCTTTTACAGGGTTAAAAAAATTAAGGCCTCAATCTTCCATTTATAAATACTGGCACAGTGGTCTGTCCAGGTGGATCATAATGGAGGTTTCATGCAGAAGAGAAGAATGATGAGGGATTTGACATTAGTCTTTTAATTACCTGAATAGGAGTTCCAGAGAGGCTAGAAGGAGGCTGTTTTCAGTGGTGGTAGATAGCAGAACTGAAAAGGTGTCAAATTGAAGTGGAGGAAGTTGAGGTTGTATATAGGAAAAATCTTTTTCACAAGGAGGGTGAGGAAGCACTGGAATGGGTTACCTAGGGAGATGGTGGAATCGCCATTCTTAGGGGTTTTAAGGTGTTCCTTTACAAAGCCCTGACTGGGATGACTTAGTTGGGGTTGGTCCTGCTTTGAGCAGGAATTTGGACACTAGATGACTTTTTGAGGTCCATTCTGACCCTATTCTTCTATGATTGTATTGACTACCAATCAAGCTGCGTGGAGGTAACTTGTGGGGTGAGCATTTTTCCTCCCAGATTAGTTGTATAATACTGGGACAGGAATGTTTTTACACAGTAATAGTGTAAATTTAATAATATTAATCTCTTCTACAAAAATTATATGTGGTACCTAGATGGAAATGTAATGGCACAATTGGCAGCAAGCAGCTGTAAGCACGAGGCTCATGCTCTGTGTGCATTCCTTCATGCTGTATGTAAAATTCTAATTATTGCAGTGTTTCTAACATTTGCTGCAGAAATCTACCACACCCAGTATTAGCCCTTGGGGATGTTATTGTTTCAAATCCATTACCAAATCTAATAATAGGGCTGATGATATTATTGCAGAACTGAACTTCATCAGCTTGCATTGCAAAAGAACTCAGTGAAAGGTCTGATAAAAACTGTAAAATATCTAGAGAGCAGTTTAATGAGAATAATCCAATGCATGTGGTTAAATAGAACAATGAAATGGATGGAGGACTGAAGGTTAATTGTAAGGAGAAATTATTAGCTCCAGGAGCTGTTCTGTCTCCTGTAGTTTGTTCTCCAGATCAAACTGACATATAGAAATATGAGTAATGTGACCTCTGCTAAACTGCATTGTAAGCTAAAACCAAATGTTCCCTACATGGGTTTGTCCCCTAATGAGGACTTGGACACTCCATGAAACAAAGACAGCTGTCCCAATCAGTTCTCTGGAGTTTGGGGAACATTTCTCAGTGTAAAGGGAATGCTCATGGGAGATGATGCTTTATAAACAGCCTTATCTTCCACAAGAAAATCCTTCTGTGTTTGAATGGACATCATCCAGACCCTATGCACAATCATATACCCAGGTCCTCATGGAATGGAGGTAGAAGGGCTTTTCTTTTTCAGGGATTGATGGAAGGGCCCGTTTCTCTTTCCTTTTCCTCTATCTTTGACTCCTCTTCAGTTATGCTTAAAGAAGAAAGATTTTTGTTCCCTTTTTGATTTCTTCATGAGCATAAATGTGAAAATGGCCTTTCTTTTCTGTGTGAGAAAAGTGTCCACATACTGTGAAAATGTAGAAATTGGAAAGTTATATAGTGGTTTTCAAATGGCAAGAAACATCCTCTGGAAAATTCCCTTTTCTTGGGTGAAGTATTGTGGCAGTCAGTATTGTGCTCCCTTTTCCCTCCCTGTATAGGACTGAGGTGACCAAAGACCACCTTTCTATCCACCCACAGAAAGGTGGTCTTTGGTCACCTCAGCCCTATACAGGGAGGGAGAAGGGAGCACCATACTGAGCGCTGCCTTGAGGAAAGAGGACTGTATTAGAAGATCTCTCAAGGATCCCTCTGTCCTACCATTCTGCGATTCTTGCTGTGTATTTGTGTGTCTCATCTAATTGCAAGGGTTGCTATAGCAACCCAGTTCACTTGTTGCCATAGCAATATTTAGACTATTAGGTGGTTAGCTCGGTTGGTTCTTGGAGTTTGAATAGTAAAGGCACTTAAACATGGACTGGCTCGGTTTGTGTGCATCCTGATCCCTTTTTTGGATACAAGCTATTCCAAAAATTCAACAGATTCTATGTCAGGAACTTCCATGGCTGGGCAGGAGCATGGAGGGAAGACCAGAGATCTGATCTGGACCTGACCCAGGTCACAGAAGTGAGATTAGGCCATGTGCTGCTCTAACTTCAACTAAGGTGACTGAGATTCAGGGAGATAAAACTGGCTTCTAGTTCTCTCCCTACTACTGTTGCCTCCATTCTGTCTGAGTAGAGGTCAGATAAATGCCAGCACTGAGCCCAATGTATTTAATTGGGGAGAAACTTATAATTTTTTTATTTTTATGGCATTATGAAAGTGGCTCCAAGGATCATGAGATGCTCAGATTGATGGGGTGGAGATTAAGAAGTGTAGGTGAGGAGGATGTTTCAGTTAATCATTGTTTTGATGGCAGAGAGACAAGTATCAATTTGGCAAGTGCAAAATATTTCCGTCTCCATGTTTGTTGAATTGACAGGAACTGAGATTGGGGAAAGCCAAACCGTACTCTGTTTTATAACAACAGTCACTAGAGGAACATGTATGACAAATGACAGCCTTAGCTGAAAGTTCCCTGTTCTTCTGAATGAAAAGCAAGTTGAAAATCCAAGTGAACGTGCCCAATTTGCACATTTCCTGATTTCTCCTTAAGAGCTAGCTTTGTCTATTGATCAGTCCTCCTGCAAAATGTCTGCAGTACCAGCTTAGGTGAATATATTACGTTGTTTTCTTTTTCAAGCATGCTGGAAAAATGTTTTGGAAATATGGTATATTTGGAAAATTTACCTTTCTTGGTTTTTTCCCAATCCCTGATGTAAACCTATATTTAGGAGGAAGAATAAAAATCTTCTTCCTGCTTGAAAGCAGTGCCAGATTTAAGATGATAATTCTTTGCAATATTTTGTAGGTGTCCTGAGCATATCTGTTTTTCATTGGCATTAAAATATTTTCTACGAGCAATGGGAAAAATATACTTTTCTGTTGTCTGTGAAAAAGTAAATTGCCATTCCAATGAGAGTAGCATGGTATGTCATTTCTTATTTCACAAGGAGAAAAAATTCACAGAGTAGGAAGATCTAACTCATAATTCACAAACAAGCAGAATGTATTCAGCTAACAATCTTTGGCTGAATATTCCCAACAAATAGAGTCAATGTACAGTCTTGTGCATATGATAATACCCTGGCCAATGGGGAACCGAACCCAGGGTGAGACCGTGAAACTATGTTGCTTGAGTTGAAGGTCCAAATCTGTTAACTAGGAGGCAGTAGCAGAATAGACTCATAAACTTTATTACATGGGTCAATAGAGAGAAGGGGGAAAAGACAGCTTCATCCAGCGTGTTACTTGCAGACATAATACATATACATCTGTCTAGATGGTTGGTATTATAAATGTTTATCGGGTGTTTGTTCTCTTGCCATGACCTGTCATGGGGTACAATTGCATGCCTTTCTCTCTCCTCTTAAACCAGCACCTGGCTACAGTACTGTGTACATGCCGACTGTGTGTCACCTAGCAGATCCAAACTAAATTTCAGGCACCTGCGTTCCCTTCCTTTGGGAGCTTGCATCCCTGATTTTTTGCCAAAAGCCTTTTAAGACCTATTTTAGCATGTCACAGTTACAGAAGTAGCTGTACCTTTGTCCCCTTTCTGGTTTCTCTGAGTTTACCCTGTCAAGCCTTGTGCTTTTGTCTTGCCTAGGGAAATCCATGATTCTCCCACTTCTAGACCAGGCCCTCGGATACCATATCTTGAGAAATGACCATTCTTACCCTGCAAGTCTCACTGACTTTGGGCCCCTGCGGTTCTTCCCTTCAGAACTCTATGAACAGTGGAGTACGTAGTGATCAAGCAGCGTTCTTAAAACAGAAGTGTTTATTTTAGCAGTAGGACAAAGGTTTTCTGTACATGTCTGTTTTACCTAATGTACTACCATCCCATAATGGCAACTTGTGGAGGCTGGTAGGTGTCAGAGTTTATTTCTCAGTCAGGTTCTCTCTGAAACCCTTTAACAGAGTTGAGCAAATAAGGGCTCCTCTGGCACTTTTAAAGATTAACAAATTTATTTATCACTTGAGCGTTCATGGGAGAAATCGCATCAGTCATCTGACAAAGTGGGATTTTCTCCCACAAAAGCTCATGCAATAAATAGATTTGTTAGTCTTTAAAAGTGCCACAAGACTCTTTGCTTGTTTTGTTGAACTAGACTAATATGGCTACCCTTTTGGAATTTGAGAGTTGGTGTCCTTTGTATGAACTGCATACAGATGCTATTTCTCTTGGGCTCTTTAGCAAGTGTAAATGGATCATGCTTCTCCCACTGTTCAGAGTGGTTTGGTGGTTGCCCAGGATACTGAACTAAAGGCATTAAGACTAAACAATACTAGTGACAGATTCAGATACAGAATTAAGAAGTATTAAAGGGAATCCTCAAATTTGGCTCGCACATATGCAACAAGAATTAAGCAAAATGAAGCATAAAAATATCCATGAACATGAACTGCCTTGGAGTGTGGAACTTTGGAAAATTTACCATTGCACTTGTCATGATTTTCCTTTTAGATTCTCTCTGAATTTAAATGTGCAAGGCATTGTGTACTTTAATCCAGGCACGGTTGGAATAGCTTGCCTAGTAGTTTGCTCTCTGCATACACAGAACCAAAGTGTGACTAGAAAAGACTGACTTTATCTACACTATAGGTAACTTCGGTGTATCAACGTTTCTCAGAGATAATCCACAGCCTTGCATTCCATAAAGTATACTGACCTAAACTCAGGTGTAGACAGCACTATGTCAGAGGGACAGCATATCTGGCCAACATAACTACCACCTGTTACTGAGCCAATAGGAGGGCTCTCTCCTGTTGACTTGCATTTCAACCGAAGTGCTACGTTCGTGCAGCTACGCTGCTATAGGTGCTGTAATGTAGATATAGCTTCAGTGTCGTGCATGATGGATAGGATGTGGAAAAGATGGAGAATTACTACATGCTTCTCAGTGACTGAGCCATATGTATGTCCATCCTATTAATTTTCTTTGTAAATTTTCACTGATATTCATTTCTATTCAGCATATCTCATTTTGACTGACTAACTTCTTTCTTATCAGTTGTGCTGACCCAGCAAGGCTGCTGAGCTGAAACCAGTTTGACATGTTGTAGCTTGATATCAAAGGGCACTATATCCAGTTAATTACACGCCAGATTGAGGATGGCTATCCATAGGTGCACAACAGGGGTGTGGTGGGAGAAGAAGAAAGCACAAACAGCCCTTTCCCCTCCCACTTTGCTCTGTTTAGTGGCTATTCTCAGTGTGGCTGGGACATACAGTCATTGTACAATGTAAGTAGTAGCACCCCTAAAAGGTCAGCTAGAGGTAATGTGAATGCAGAGCCATGCTCTCATCCCACTCCACAATGTCCAGTGAATAGGATATTGGATCTTGGACAGTGAAAACCAAGATTGTGTTTCCAGCCCAATCACTGCAGTTACAGCAGTCACTATAGAATGGCATGGATTGAATATTTAGAGATACTTGTTGTATCTCTCATTTACTCACTGTTTACTAGGTCTTAAATTCATCTGTCCAATAAGTGACATGTTTCACATGGATATTAACCATCTCGTGTTATTACCATCTATTTACATGGCCATAGACTTGTTTTTCTCCCTTGTCAGTTTTCCTCATTCTGGCACTTTGATTGTCTTCCTGTATATTGTTTTAGCAGTGCTGCCAAATAAGATGCTGGGAACCACTTTTCTCTTCTGCGTTGTTTCTTTAGTCTGAATGGTTGCTTTTTGAAAACAAGTCATATCAGATGAAGATAACTAACTCTTTTCATTGTATAACTGGAGAAGATTCAGTGGTTGCCCTTAAAAACTCGAGTTGCCTTTTAAACTAAGTAACCTTATGTACTTCTTATACTAAGTACTAGGAAATTCAGAGACTTCCAAATGCACAACTCATAATTATTAATTAATATTTATATTATAATGCCTAGTGTCCCAAACAAGAGTGTGACTTGGTTGTGCTAGATGCTGTACATAATTATAATAAGAAACAGTTCCTATCCTGAAGAGCTTACAGTGAAGAGACAGGACTGACAAAGAGTGAGAGAAAGGAAGTGTTGTTATCCACGTTTTATAGATAGCAAATGGAGATAAGGAAAGAGGTTAAGTGACTTGCCTGGTATTACACAGGATATCTCTGGCAGAGGTGAGAATCGTACCTAGATCTTTTGAATATTAATCCAGTCATAGAGTCACAAAACAATCCTTAATCTATGAGACTTTCTCAAAGTGCCCCTCCTCCTAGGGGAGAGTGGACTGTGTTCTGAGTTCATGCTTGGTGGGGATGTATGAACCTCTGTAGACCCAAAGAAAGCATGCATAATCTTAAAAATTTGGGGACCACTGACTTATCCATTTCTGAAGAGTGACTTTTGTAATTCTTTTCATTTTACGTGTTTCACAGCTCTAGTTAAAATGTACTTGTTCGGATAGTCTTGAAAAATGATTTCTGAAGCAAGGCTTTATTTAATACTTTATTACCCGTCCAGTATCCAGAACACTTTATTTACTTCATTCTTCGCAAGACATGGGGAAATCCTATTCTAGGAAACCAGGGAATGATTACAGAATTCTTGAGTGCACACTGAACTCTTTTTTCCCCCAAGTAATGAGGGGTTAGAATTTTGGGATGTTATTTCTAAGTCTGGGTTTCACCATATAATATATATAAATATCTCCACTGCTGTACTGCACTTAGGAGCTACAGAAAGTAAAACTGCTCTTTGTGCTTGTGTAACCCATATGCCTAATTAAAGAAGCTATTTCTTTTAGGGATCTTTTGAGGCTGAGTTATGTTGCTGCTCAGGTCTGGAAGCTTCTGGAAATTAAGTGGGTAATTGCAGTGAACATGCTTCACCTGGTTTTCTACTGCTGATGTGTTCAAATGCCAGTGAGCAGCAGCCACAGAGTTGCAGTGGGAAGAGCCTGTGTGCTCAGTGTGTGTGACTAGGAGAGGCTGAGTGAGGAGTGGATAGCAAGATGTCTTCCCCTTGCTGTGGAGCATTTTGTGGCTGAGTTTTCTCATATGCGACTGATTGCTGGTTAACCAGTAAGCTGACTGTATGGTGCTGGTTCCAGAAGAGAAAGAAGAGTTTGCATGGATTTCTACCTAAGATCTCTGCCACCAAAGAAGAGGATTGCTGCTTTTTGCAACTCAATCCTTTGGCCTTGAATAGAGACTGCAACTGAAATGTATGAGGGAACTCCACCTGAACTTTGAGACTCTTGGATTTCTTTCCTCACAATGTTTCTGTGTGTTCTGTTTAAATTCATTTTTTTAATGATAAGGTTTATCAAGTTAAAATAGTTAATAAAGTTCATTGTTTGTTTTTAGGTAGTATTTTAATGTGGGGTGGGTAACTGAACCATCTTGGCGGGGTGTCCCTTATGGACTGAATCCTGGTTCTGCAGCTGCTTCCCTGTGGGAGTTGGGGTTTAATTTTTTTTTCCAGCACTGGAGAAAGGTAATTCAATAAATTTTACCCCACCCAAATATTACACTCACACTTTATGGAGAGACTTATTCTGATCACTATTACTTTATTATAAACCAAGTGTTCCTCCAAGGACTCTGATGGAATTATTCTAATTTACACTGGTGTAACTATGATGAGATTCTGCACTCTCATGTAATCATTGCAAGAGAGTTAAGCAGGAGGATTTCTGAGGCAAACAGAAAGCTTGGTGGTCTCTTCTATAGCAGGATGAGAACATTATTCTAGCTCAGTGCTCCAATGTACAGAGGTCAGCCCTCTTTTACTGTTTCTCTGACTTTCTAAATTTCCCAATTATCTGTTATAGTTCACAATTAGTTTTTTTAAGGCGTATGTATTTTCAAACATGAAACTCTCAGAGGTGAGGGCTACAGTTGAACGTGGAGATTTTATGTGTCATTGTCTGCTTGCTTAAACAATACTCTTCTTGAATCTTAAAATTACTACAGTTAGCAGACAGAATTTGCATAATTTTTTAAGATGCTTTGTTTTTTGGATGACCAGTTCACTGTTTTGGAGTAGCTGCTCAAGTTAACGTTTCTTTTTCAGGTCTGGATGGAGTGTTTTTTCATCTGCATGCTGTTCTCTGAGACCACAGTTCTGTGACTGATGCTCCTCAGGTGAGCTGGCAGAGAGACTTCCAAGTTCCACGTGACCCACAAAGCAGAGAAAAGTCTGGAGCATCTAGCCAGGTGAGTTTAAAAGAAGCGATTAGCAGCAGTGGACTGCTATAATTCCCTTGCTTCTCTACAGTAAGGAAGGTACAATATAGTAAGCTAACTGACCTAGCATTAATTAACATTTATACAATGTATCCCTTTTTGGGTAGTTAGAACAAGGCATTTGCTCAACATTGCACACCATAAATTATCTTGGTTATATTATTAAGCAAAATATATGCAGAGTCATGAGGGTAGGCATTTCATCTATCAACACTTCCACCCCATCAGAAAGACAAGTTTGTGATCAGAGCTTTTTCATAACTCTTTAAAATATAGAATGGATCTCTTTATGATTAACAATCTACAAAAATGTGTGTATTTTATTAGTTTGGCTTAGCTAGCCCTCCTCCAAGAGACCATTCTGTGTTCCACTATTTTAAAATGATACTGTATACTATGATACAGGACTTGGATAAAGAAGCTTTGATAATATGTAGTATATAGCACTCTACTGGGTAATTCCTCATTTTTGTACACTGGCACAATCTATAGGGAGGCTGACTAGACTTTTGTTTTTCATCAGCTTAGTGCCTAAAAAGAGTGTAAACCAAGCAAAACAAACACACCACACCACACCCACCAGTCGCCTAGTGGTTTGCTGCTTCTTGCAGGACAAAACTTGCAATTGACTTCAGCTTGGCCAGGATTTCACCTAATCTCTGCAACTTGGACAGCAACACAGGTCTTCTCTTTCCCAGTTCTTTAGACTGCTTAGGCAAGTTGTCCTTCCTCTTCCCTGGAAGCCCCTTCCTTAATCTTTCCACTGTTTCTTCTTTATATCTGCTTTAATGATTCCTTCATTAACCCCCTTATTATTTACTTTCATGTATGGTGTTTGTACATCATATTGTAAATAGCTTTTTTATACATCTTTGTAATTGCTTTACCACAAAAACAAAACAGAAAAAAAAAAACCCTCCAACTCACACCAAACAACTAAAAGACCCACACCTATTTGGAGTTTATAAGGAAAACCGTTATGGAGAAGAAAATTGCCTAGAACCCACAAATGAGATAAGGCATGTGAGATTTTAGGGTGATTGGTTTCTTTTGGGGAAGAGTGGAGTTTGGAAATGAGGCTGAAACTAATATCCCTGTATAAACCTCAACTCCAAAGTAAAGTTCTTCCATTCTCAAATACTTATTATTGTGGTATGTCACTGACTCTAGGTTCTAATCCAAACTTTGCAGATGACTTGCTGTGAGAATTTAGCTAAGGAGCTAAACTTCTCAGCTCAACCATCAGTAAAATTTGCATAATATCAGTATTCAGCTAGTTCTGAACACTGTTGTGACACTTGATGTTTCTAAAATAGAGCATTATTTATTGATGTAGATATTAGTTTTATTATAAAGCATCTGCAGAGCTGTATACAGCTAACACAAACTAAATAGTATAAACAAAACAACATCGTGATTCATGAAAGCAATACATGGTGCAGCATAGGAATTCAGTTGTTCACATAATAGTGTACTGTATTGTTCAGTCTAAAATATTCAGTCTTTCAACACCTGTAGTTCTTGATCAGCATTATTTTGTCCTTCCACGCATCATAATGTCAGCTCCATTGACTTGTATTGATCTTATTTTGCCTTTCTTTAGATTATAATTTTGTTGCCTTGGACTTCCATTGACACAGATTTGTCTTTTCCCGCCTACCTCCATTGATTAGCACTGAAGTGGCTTCCTCCTACTTATGGTACTCTTTAAGAACTTTTTGACAAAGCTAACTATCAGAAGTGTGGCTATAAACATAAACAGTAGCTGTAAATCTTATCTTCACTAATTCCAATGTGTTCCTCCATTTCTTTCAGACAGGGTGGGGGCAGCATGTTCTAAAGTATTAACATGTTCACTTTGGTTTGAAAGCTCTGCAAAATATGGGATGAGATATTGTTGGAATTCAACTTCTCTGAAGGTAACCCATCATCAGTATGCAGAGTGGTATGGACCTTTACAATAGCACAGTGTATTCGCCATTCAGTTTGCTTACTTGTTCCATACTTGTATTGAAGTACTGTGGACCAGTGGTTCCCAAACTTCTCTGTGTGGCACACCTTGATATTTTTAATTATTTTGAGATTCACTCCCATATAGTTTCCAAATGAGCTCATGAATATTCAGGAATCAATCTAGAACTCAGTAGGTTTTTTGTTTTGTTTTTTTTTAAATTCCATGACACACCTGTTCAAGCCTAATGGCACACCCGTTGGGAAATACTGCTGAAGACAATAATCCTATAACTGGGATCCTTGGAGAGCATACCGGTTGTATATTCCAGTAACCTGCCTACTTCCCAAAACATCTCAAACAGGAAAAAGTTAAACTTGGTAGGCTTAGTTTCTATTGCAACATTAAATTAAGCATCTCAGGCTATGTTTACACTGTGGGCTCTGCTGCTATCCATGTAGTCGGACTGATTCAGTGGGTCTACACAACCCTTCATTTGATGGAAATTGGGATCCCTGGTCAGGGCTATTAGTCTCTCTCCCCAAAAGGGAATACGGCTGTGTTGGTGGAAGGGCATCTTCTGTCAACACAGTGCTGTGTAGACACTGTGGTACTTTTACACAAGTATGTCAATGGGAGAAACTCAAGTTACACTGAAAAGCTTTCACATCTCTTAATGGTGACAGTGCAGATCAGCTGTCATTTGTGCTTCTGTTATTTCTGTGGCTTTATACATGCCGTGGAATTCACATGTGCAGTTGTGTTCCATCTTCTGAATGTCTCCTTTTGGCCAATAAGAAATCATTTTTTGTCTGAAATTCAACAGTAAGGCATGTGGCATCAAACTATCACAAGAATTGACTTCCTAAAAAAAGACTGGTCTTGCTGTACAGGTGGAGACTGCTTCTCTCTAAACTCATTTTAGCAACCTCTGCCATGGCAAATTGACAGCCTTGTGAGCAAACTTAATTCTGTCTTATCACAAAGGTGTGTGAATGAAAGGTGCAAGCTATCTCAGTTGTGAGGAATTAAGGGCTGGCTTCACAGAATACTCAAGAGTTGCTATAGTGATAGTTTCTTATTATACCAATGTGTATGTAGGCATGTGATAGTTTCTTTGTTACCTTTTCCTACTCCTTTTCCTGTTGTGATGATTTGTGGCCACTTACTGTATGGTGTCATATGATACTGTTCATAACTCTTTGGGGAAAGGACTAGCTTTTATATTACATGCTTTATGAGACCTACATAGGACCCATATCACAGGAAGCACAGATTATAAAAGGAGTTCAGGTCACCACTGCTCTTTCCTATGTCTGGCTTCCTCTGAGATCAGGGACAAACATGAGCATAGCCTGTAACAGGACCTACTAGGAAGAGAAGAGTAAGAAAAAGAGAGGTCTGCCCCATGCCCCCCTTGGGAGGGTGAGACCTGGAGAAGAGCAGGAATGGATGGCTGCTGCTGACAGAAAGCTGGGAAAGGGCTGGGGAAAAGGCCCAAGGGAAGCAGGTAGTTGTAGAAAGTGGCTGAAATGTGCAGGAGAGTGGTTTGACTTTGGGAAGGACCATGGCTTTATGGTGTGGCATCTTAGCATCGGAAGATGTAGAAGCGCCATTGTGGCATCAGTGCAGCAAGGAGCAAAGGAATATTGTGTTGTAAAGTGGCACAGACATTGGCACAGTTCCAAGCAGAACTTTTCACATGGTCAGAGACCCAAATTATCCAACCAGTGGGCTACAGAGACAGTCTTCCAGGCAGCAGTTATTCTCAGAAAGCAAGGGATTGCAGTTGTTCTGTGGCTTAGCACAATTGGCCTTGATCTGTTTTGGATCTGTAGCTGTAAGCACAATAGAAACAACCATTTATAATGCCTCCGAGACAAGAACATCACCTTCAATTCATTGTTCCTTCTGAGCTTTTGCTCTAGTACTTTGAGGGATATACTTCTACTGTTCCAGTTTCATGGATGATTTATCATTGTCATTTATGGATGCTTAAAGTTTAGAAGCCACTGTTGACATGTAAGCATGTGATGTGGTGTAGCAGGCCTTCATGACCACCTGCTGGAGGCCTTATGTCTCTACCACAACCTGCACCAGGTAAGGAGCAGCAGAAGTGGGTACTCCAGGTCTGTCTAAGAACTGAAACAGCTAATCAGAGTCCAGCAAACTCTAAACAAAAGAAGGTGCAGGGCCTTATCAGTTCCAGGCTGAGACCAGAAGGGCAAAGTAGGGGGCTCTTCTCTGACCAAAGGAAGTTAAGGGACTCCTAGAGTTTGGTTCTGGCTGTATTTGCCTAAGCTGGGGAAGAGGGATCCAAGAATTTTAACCCTGCATTCAGGAGTGAAGTTAAGGGGCCAGGCAGGCAGCTGCTAAGGGAATAGCAGCAACAAATCAAAGTGAGTGGGATGAGGCTGCTATGCATAGAACCTGGAGTAGAGGGTTCAGCTGAGCTCCCCCATCAGTAAAGTAGCATAAACACTGAGAAGGTGCAAGGTTTATTGAGAAGCCCTCATAAAGGGCTGAATTTAAAGATCCAGGAGTAGAAAAAATAGACAATTTTTGTTGGACTTCTTCCTAGCCCAGAAGGGGTTCATTTTGACTACATGACATGGTCAGAGGGCAGAGCCATGGCAGACAGAGCAAGTGAGACTGACAGGGTATGGGGGGGGGGTCTGAAATAGCAAAAGTCTGCTGTATCAAAACCAGCAGCAAGAGGGGCTCAAGAGATGAGTGCCTTTCTCACTTCAAGAGGTCTGAAAACGAGGACACTTCTTTAGGTATGTGGTATGGGCTTAAATATTACCATGAGCTAAGAAATGACTTTCCAGAAAACTAAATAGGTCAGAAGGATGAAACAGGTCCAGTCATGAAATTTTTGTATTGAATGTGGGGTTAAATATACCCACTGTTCTCCCCATGCCAAGCTCTTTGTTGTAAGATTTGCTCTAGCTCTCCATACAAGTTAGTTCTGTTACAGAGTCCAGTTAATAGATGGCACTTAAGATGTCCGACCTTGCTGCTAAAGAAAGGCCAGAGACAGGATTGTCTCTGGTTTGTAGTTCCCTCCAAAATGGAGGTCCCAATTCTGATTAGAACCTTTGGGGCCAAGTGTAAGATGTGACTCAAAGCAGCAATGTTTAAAAAGAGGCAGAAGCATGCCAACAATAGATGGAAAGAACCATAGCACTGTTGGTACTGTACTCCCTGAACTGGACACATCAATTATGTTGGGGCGGGGGGGGGGCACAGGATAAAAGAAAAAATGCTGGTTAAATACCAAGAGAAAAAATGGATTGGATTTGCAAAACATCAAGTTGCTAATCTATTGAACAGCTAATTTATCAGCAAAGGTGATTTTAACAGTAGGTTCATTCCAGTGTATTAAAGAGAGACTGGAGCATGTTGGAAATGAAGAATACTAAGTAGTGTTATAATTATAACAGCAGGACTTTTCTTTCTAATTTGTAATTATCTGAGAAACAGGTGCACCTGGAGCACTGCTTAATGTATAAAATCCTCTTTATTTTCAAACAATTTTCAATTTTCTGCAGCACAGCATTGTGTATTTTTAATTAACACCACAAATTGTGATTATTTGCCTTGGAATTTGAACTGCAAAAAGGCCAACTGTAATTGTAGTGATGATTTCTCCCTCCCAGGGGGTATTTATAACTCAGAAATAAGATTTATTTTAAATGGTGACTGATTGCCTACAAAACTCTAACAGTAACTAGAAACAGTTTTACCAGTAGATGCTTCAAGCTAAAACCCCTTTTATGCATTATCAGTTGCCTTAGTTGTGTAAGAAACTGACAAGACGAGGTCCACCTTAAATTGTTATATTAATGCCTGGAAGAGAGAAATCTTAAGGCATGATTTTTCTCTCTCTCCTGCTTCCCCAAAACTCCATCCTCCTCTTTCTTCAGTCGTCAAGTTCCAGAGTGGCAGCCCTGTTAATCTAGTTCAATAAAACAAACAAGGAGTCCTGTGGCACTTAAAGACTAACAAATTTATTGCATGAGCTTTTGTGGGAGAAAATCCCACTTCATCAGATGCTTTGAAGATGGGGGAACTTACAGAATGGGAGGAAAGTAGATGCAGGGAAGTGTAAGTCATGTACAGTGTATCTTGGTCCCATGACTTACACTTCCCTGCATTTATTTTTTCCCATTCTGTAAGTTTCCCCCATCTTCAAAGCATCTGATGAAGTGGGATTTTCTCCCATGAAAGCTCATGCAATAAATAAATTTGTTAGTCTTTAAGTGCCACAGGACTCCCTGTTTGTTTTTCTTCAGTAGAGAACTGTTGGTAGCCAGATGCCTAGATTGTAGAACTCCCAAAGAACTACTCCCAAATAATTATTATGAACTCTGCTTTGTTCTTCAACAGGTTCATTTCTTCAAAAATTACAGTACTGAAGAAAACTTCCATGACAGACATAGTGAATGATAATTTTCTGCCGAGCAGTTTCATTAATTTTAGGTGCAGACACAGGGTTCTGACCGACCTCTCATGAAAGCCTGTGACTCTCACCACTGGAGGGGTCTCAAATACTTTTAGTGTCTACATCACATGCTTTCCAGACCAATCAACATGATTAAAAAAAATCAATAACCTGTTCACAAATTACTGTTTTGTTCTATGTGGGGTCTTATTTGGCACTCATCACTGTAGTAACTGAATGCAGCCTATGGCCTGAGGTGTTTAATCACGTTGCTGGTCATGTGGTGTTTTATCTCTTCAGGTTGGTTTGTTCTCTTTAGGAAATTTTTTTAGAAATACTCTTTCTCCACATGTTGGTATCAATTTATATCAGAGAAGTAAAGGTCAAATAGACATGCCTTGTACTTAGTGTGGAAAGTGGGTGCAGTTTGTGAGAGATCTTCGTGCCTGGGGAGTTCATTCCACTGTCTTGGATTGACCTTTGAGAAAGCTCTGTCTGCCACTCAGATGAACTTTACTCTTATTATGGGCAGCTCTTTTGTTCTGGAGGAGTACAGTTGTCAACCATGGTCTTTGACCTGAATGTGGTGATTTTTAGTGCAGAATCACTTAATTCAGGCTGGACTTCTGGGCTCTTTTGAAGAGATTCACTGTGGGTGACTGTTTCAGTAATGTAATGATGTTAGTGATGGCTGTTTAAATCTATTCATTTTTCAGAATCATACCTGGAGAAAGGGAATAATTCCTTCAAAAATTCGTTGATGGATGGTAGTGAACATGTATGCTTCACTTAGCAATTCATGTGAATCTCTCAGGCTGAAAGTAGTCTAGTTGATTTCAGTGGCATTGCTTAGGTGGTTAAGATTTGTTTTGGTGCTGTGTTATTAGAAGCACGTCAGCATTTCCCTACAGTGAGAAAACAACTTCAGTGTCTTAAGATACCATGCTCTTGTACTAGGTGGTATTATGTTGACTTTAATGGCAACCATTATGTATAAGGTCTCTTAGAGGCTATGTCTACACTTCAAAAGTTAGTTTGAATTAACTTTGTTTGAATTAATTAATTCAAACTAATAAGGGTTAATTCAAATTAAGTTAATTCAAACTAACATGGACCCACTAGAAACCCAAATTGAAGTAGCATGCCCATTGAAAAGACTTGCCAGTTTGATTTAGGAAGGGGGCACCATGAGGGGTGTATCAGCATGACCCCCGAGAAAGGGCATGACCCCACCCAATACATGGAAAGAGGAAGGCATCCTGGGGCAAAGAAGGTCAAACTGTGTTAATTTGAACTAATGATTAGTTCGAATTAGTGCGGCTCTATTGGGTTAATTCGAACTAAATCAGTTTGAATTAACTGCTGCTTCAAAGTTAAGTGGGGTTTTATAACTTCAAAGTGAGTGTTCAGTACTTTGAACTAAGGAATTCCTTAGTTCGAAGTAATGAAAGCCAGTATACTCGTACATTAATTTAATTCAAATTAATCCTCCTTAATTCAAACTAAATTGTAAGTGTAGACATACCCAGAGAGAATTTCTAAACAGGGGTTGAGGTACCATCATTGTGTTGGTTATTCACTTCTGTATGTTGATTGCACCATGTATCTTAAGGAGTTCAACTGTAGAGCTTTAAATATATAAGATGATTGAATCAGGACTTGAGCATATTAAATGATTTACAGATTTTTGCATTAGTATAAGAAAAATGACAATGTATTATAGAACCATAATAGATACATAGGAAGGAAGGATGAATATTTGAAACTGGCTTGTTTTCTCTGTTGAACTCTCCATAATATCATCACAAAATTTCCTGTAGGAACGATCTTGAAAAGATGTCTTCATTTGACAGAAAGCTTCAAATTATTTTTCAGTGACAGAATCATTTTACCCATAAACAAATCCATTAGTATATTTGTAAAACAAGCTCTATGTGAACTAGGAGTCTGTAATATTAGCCTGAGGGCAGTTATCTGACTATTTCTGCACAGTTAATTGTATTCATGGAATAGTATCCATGTTGAATACTTAATTTTACAAGATCACTGACTAAGGCAGTAAGTGTTATACAAAATAATCAACTTCATTTTCTCCCATGTACCAAATAGACCCTGTTATGGACAGTACAGAAAAAAAAATGCTATTCAGTGATTTAATGCAGCATATGCAGGTGCAGATAAGAGATATTGTTTCTTTAACACTTTATCATATTATGACATTTTAATTTCCTAGTGAGTATGAGTAATAACACTGGGAAATAAATTATTACCAATACTAATTCAAATGGTGGATGGTCTCTAAAATCAGCCTGGCAATATTACTGATAACATGCAATACTTTCTTTAGTTTGATAAATTGACATCCACTCATTAATACCATATTCCTTCTCATTGTTGAGCAGTAACTGTAACATTCCTTAGCTTGAAAAGCATGTCCCCTACAGCTGAAAGACATTTTGGGCTCTAGGAAAGGAAAATGTACCAAAGCAGAATAAAATTCTCAAGCTGATCACTGCCCACATGGGAACTGCTCTCTGAAAGTTGAAGTTGCAGTCCTACTGTGCCTATATTGCTAAATAAAACAGGCTATAAGGAAGAATGTGGCCTTGTTACCAGGTAATAGAAGATGACTTTGAGCTTTATTTCCTATTAAATTTATCATGCAATTTCAATGACAGCAAACATAGTTTAAGCATCTGAGCTATAAAGGGAAAAGCTATGGCTTGCTTTAAGGGAAAAAAAAGCAAAACCAGTCTATGGACATGGTATTAACGCTGCACACCTGTTTGTCCTCTAGATTAAAAGCCATGTCTTTACAACTATTTGCTGCACCTTACCTATTTTCATATTAAATTATATGTCTTGATCTGGTGCTGCCCCAAGGAAGTGACACATAAGTTTTACTCATAAGTACTTCTAGAGTTCATTGGGCAACTAACCATGCATGGTATAAAAATTACTGTGGAAGAAAATACAAGCCATTGTACAGAAAAATCCCCCTTGAAATCATATTGCGCTGAAATACAACTACTGTTACACAATTCAATACCACCACCATATTGTCCCTCGTCTTGTAAAATGTAAACTTCCAGATATTTGATTTTTGAGCTGTAGTGTTTGTTTGCATCCCAAGAAATTAGATGGTCTTCATTCTAAATCACTGTTTTCAAGGTTTTGAAATGTGATAAGGAAAGTCTTAATCCTACAGTCTGATCCACACAGGTAAGGGCAAAGTATCCCATGGAAGGCAATGAAGCCCTTCATCAGCTAAAGAATGCATTCAAGCACATCAGTTCACAGGGTCTGGGCCAAAGTTTGTTCCAAGTTATAATCAGTTCTTCCCTTCTAGAAACTTATTAATATTAAATTGTGTTAAATATGTGGAACAGCTATAGAGGGTATCCTATAAAAGAAGGAAAATAATGTATATTAACCTTTAAAGTTATTTTTAAGTTCAGGAAGTGAAGAGGAAAGATGAAGCATTTTGAATGATGTTTTGGATCCATAAAGGGTTTTAACAGTGTAACTGGGATTAGCTGAGTGGCCTTTTGGTGGTCAAAGACGTTGCATTGTTTGATGATCCTCTTCTTTATTTTTTAAATGATTTTGTAGTTTGGGGAGTCTTTTAACTATTATTTGGCTTCTTTTTTAACAACACATTTTAGAAAAATTCTCACTGCTTGAGTGTAATGTGCGTGTGTGGCAACCAAACTGAAGGACTGAAATTGCACCAAAAGAAACAAGGAGTCAAGCGGCACATTAAAGACTAATAAATTTGTTTATTGCATGAGCTTTTGTGGTAGACAAATCTGACAAAATGGGATTTTCTCCCATGAAAACTCATGTAATGAATAAATTTTTTAGTCTTTAAAACTTCCAGAGGGTTCCTTGTTTGTTTTGCTGAACTAGACTAAAATGGCTATCCCTTTGCAACTTGCACCAAAAGAGAAACAGCGGGCATGCTCAGGATAGGTCTAAATCATTGTGGTGGGTGCGCATTGAAGTGTAGCAAAATATAGATATGCAGATGAAAAATAAAGGCCCAAACTAGAATGTGGCATCCTCCAGGAGGAATGAGTGGCTGAAGAATGTGTTGAAGAAAACTGGACCTAATTATTCACTGCCTTCCTCCTTGTATAGTGAAGAATGGGTTGTAATCAGAACAATGGTGTCTTACACCTAGTTTGTACAAGTGTTAATGACACTACCCCTGTTTAAGACAGCAGAGGAGGAGACACTGGGTTAGTCAGAAATATGGAAGCTCCCATTAGGTATTCCATTCTTTCTGATGCTCTCCCACCCCTGCTGTGTCTTTCAACCTATGTTGTCCTTATACTTGCTATATAAAAACGTTACTGGAGGTGGCACCCAGAATGATTCTGCAACACAAGGACAGTCCTTCAGACTACGCCCAAGCTCTTCACCTTCAAACATACCCTGTTTCCCTGAGATCCCTCGGATGCCCTGCCTGGGAGGTTACTTGTCATATAAAAAAGAAGGAAGCAGTTGCAGCTATTTGCATACATGGGCCATGCAAACACAAGGAAGATGAGTTATCCTGCTTTGCAATATTATGCACTATGTAGGACAATGCTAGACTCTGTTGTCACTTCGAAACTGTGTATCCTTGCTGACTTATTCCCTGAGCAAGTATTTTTCCATCTTTTTCCTCCTGTCCTGGTCCCTCTCTTTTCCACACATACGCTGAGAAATGTACTCCAGGCAGAGGAAGGACCGCAGGAAATATTCAGTAAAGATTAATCCTGACTCTCTGTGACATGCTTTACTAAATCACCTTTGAGTGGCATTTTCCCCCTCTCTCTGTATTCTCTGTGAATTTTATTTCACGTGCCTAGATGCTTTGTTAGAATTTTCTGAAGGAAGATTGATGCTGTGAACAGAGCACACCCTGGGAAATGACTGTAACACATCACTGGGAGGTGGGATTGCGGTGATTGATTTCAATCTGTCCATGGTAGCATTCTCAGTGTGTGGAGTTTGAGGAGAAAAGAAGGATGTAGGATAGAGAACTGCAAATAAAGCCCACTGAAAAATAGCCTTATTTTTGAATGGTGAGATGAGAGAGAGAGTTTAATGTGCTTAGGGCCATGTGCAGGAATTTAAATTCAACTCCTTCTGGAATGGCAACCACTCTTCCAGGAGCTTGCTCTTCCCTCCTGTCTTTCCTCCCTGCCCCAGCCCTGGCAGGAGCACACATTCCCTCTGCCCTGCCCTGGCCCTAGCCCCAGCAGGACCTTGTTCTCCTTCCCCAACTCCTGGGCCCAGCTATGTCCCCAACCCCCCCCCACACACTTTGTGCACATCACACCCTTTTCTCATATTATTTGTGGGTCTTGTGTTAATAAGGCTACGTGACACTTCCCAATATAAATCTCATTTACCGCTGCTTCTAGCTGCTGGATTGACTATTTGTGTTGAAATTTTTCACGCATTCTGACTGCCATAGGCTTATGTTTTTTGGAAGTTTTCAGCCAACTATCCAGCCATCACTGTGAATGGAGGAAGGTGGGGAAAAAAATGGTGTGCCTAAAGTTCCGGCGTTCTTTTCTTTGACGACCTTGAGTATGTCTATGGTTTGTGACAGGTATTTCAAAATTGGCAGCAGTGGAGGGCCCCCATGCAAATCCACCCAAATTTAGCCAAATGAAAGGAGCCTTTGAAAAACCAAATCAATAGAGACATCTTAGATTTTTAAGCAGCTAAAATATCCAGTGTGCCCATCTTCAGGGAGTGTCCTCAAGTCACTCTTATCTGCTAGTGTTGGCCACATTGTGCTCCAAAGAGTGGCTGAGCATACTCCAGTTCAGGGCTACAGGGACAAACAGCTAGAATTCTCCTGGAACGGTTGCGCACAAACCCAAACTCTGAAACTGAGAACTGGGAAGTGTCTCTCTCCTTGTCCTTCAGGAAAAGAGTTAATTGGGAGGTGTCTGGGAAAAGAAAGGAGGGTGGGAGTGGGGAGACAGAGTTGGTGGATGCCAAGCTGGGACTAGGAGCTGAAGGAGAGAAGAGACTGGGCTGGGGAAATACTGAGAGGAAGAAGAGTTCCAAAGGAGCAGCCGTGTTAGTCTAGTTCAGTAAAATAAACAAGGAGTCCTGTGGTACTTAAAGACTAACAAATTTATTTATTGCATGAGTTTTCATGGGAGAAAATTCCACTTTGTCAGATGCTTTGAAGATGGAGGAACATATGAATGGGAGGAAATAAATGCAGGGAAGTGTAAATCATGGGATCAGGTCACACTGTAACAGCAAATCAAAGCAGTTGTTAAGATTCAAACACTGGGGAACAGCATATAGAGGAAGATGAGGTCCAATCACTTGCTGTAATGAGACAAAAATCCAAAATCCCTTTTTAGCCCTGAAGCAACACAGTCCAATTTGTAAATAAATTTGAGCCCTGCACTGGGAACCAGTTGGTTTGAGTGATACTGAGAATGTATGAGATGGTGGAGGGAAGGAGGGTCTGGGAATGGCTGGAGAAGTGGACTGTGGAGGACATCAGGGAAGAGGAGGAAAGACAGCTCTGACAAGGAGCTGAGGTCATTGCAAACAAGAGGATAACCACTGTGTAGAGCCTATGTTAAGTTATGTTTCACAGGTTGAGTTACTTTTCATAGACTGGAGGAGATTTTAGTTATTATCCTGCTGGCCCTTTTAAAATGATTTTGTTAAAACAAGGGGCAAAGACACTATCATCTCTCATCAGCAAGTCTTCTGTTTGATTTAAAGCAGGATTGTGTTGATTTTTATCATATGACAGAAGATAAGAACTTAGTGGATAAGAATTTTTGTATTCTCTAAGGAAGATTTCACACCTTGTGAGGCTGTATTTGAGATATCAGTTTGGGTTTTCACAACAAAAAGAGCATTATGATTTGGTTTTGAAGCTGTATTTTTAGCCCTATGACAAGACATATCAGCCCCTTACTGGCCTAGAGAGGGGTAAGGACTCACTGCAGGCTGAAAAGACTGCAACCCCTGCTTTCCTTCACTCAGCCTGCTCAGCATGGAAGGGAAATATAAATGGCACCAACACAGCTCAGTTGGGGTTGGCTGCTGACAGGGAAATATGCAGACCATAGGCTCTCTCCAGAGAGCTGTGGCAGATGCCAGCCCTGGAACCAAGCTAGGATGAATCTCAGACAGATCATAAGAGGGACCAGGAACCACAGCTGGGGCCTCCAAATCCCCAGGAGAATCGCAGAGCTCCACCACTGATAGAGTATGAAGTAGTCCAGGCAGTTTGATTGCCATCAGAGGGGATGCATCAAGTTACCATTTAGCATGTTTTGAGAGGACCCCTTCTGATGTGTGAAGTGGAACGCCTCCATTAACAGGACCCTAGGCTGGGGCTTAGAGGAGGGAGGGCCTGAGCCCCCAACTCCAAGTACAATAGGTAGCACCCCAGTATCCCAATAGGCTGTTAGGTTAAAGGACCGCTTTGCTGACTTTGGCCATTAGGCAGTGCTGCCCTGATTATAGAGCCACCTTATTGTCTTTGGCTGCTAGGCCCTGCTGCCCTGATTAGAGGACTGGTTTGTTGACTCTGGCTACTAAACCATGCTGCCCTATTTAGAGAGCTGCTTACTGACTCTGGCCATTTGGCAACACTACCCAGAAGAAAAAGGCAGCCCCAGTGACTTGGACTGTCATTCTGAAAGACGGCCAGGCAGGGTAGACTACAGCTTTTTCCCACCTTTCCAGCATAAGTGATCTAATACCCATGACAGGATGTACCAGCCCTGTGACAAGGCTATTCAGGAACGGTACTGTATATTCAGTTAATCACATTTTTACTGTATTTCTGTTTACAGTGTGTACAGGAAGCAGTTCAATAAATAGAACAAATTAAGATGTCATTGCACAGATATTATGGAATATTGTATAATAGAAAAAATGTGCATTATATACGGAAGAAAAACTGATACTGTTCAACAACCATTCAAAAACTAATTGTGGCTCTACCCTGCGTAAACTTGCCTGCCCTAGCCCCAGAAATTAAGACCATTCGTTCAGATACAGATAATATGTGGTGGGTGTACAAGAATTGTTTAAGGTAGGCTAATGAATATTCATCAGGTATTTGAAAATCATGAGTGATCATGCAGTTGGTAATGCAGTTTGGTTGTAGAGTATAGCGGCTTTTAATTAATTTTTGCTGGCATTGGGGACAGATTATTACTGCTTTAAAATAATATATTCAACATAAAGAAAAAAACATGTTGTTAAGAGGAATTTGTTCCCCCTTGTAAACCAAGACACTAATAAAATTCTCTCAATACAGTGTAGTGCAGTATGTGAACTAATGTTACATCTGAGGATATGATACCTTGGTATGACTTTCCTGTCACCTTCTTTGTTTCCCATGCATTACTGCTTTTCTTAGTAGATGGTAGCTCTACTTTGATGTGAACATTTCCCACCAGTCTCATTACACTGTAGACAGTAAGAGTCCTATTCTACATTTTTTGTGAGAGGTCTTCCAAGCTGCCATTCATTTGTATCTGATTTTATATCCCCTATTCCCAAAGATTTTGCATCTTGGTGGCCTTCCTTCTGGTTGAGGAGGTGTGAAGTTGGTCATCTCCAAACCCTGTGAACACCTCCCTAAGAAGTAGCCAGGAAGGGTTTATGTGGAGAGATGGACATCTCAGGTAACATCACATGCTCAAAGCCTGCCAGGATCTTTCCCACTATGTTCTGGCTTTAGCATTAAAAGCAGATCTTTATTGTCTTTACAAAGATAGTATCTGCTCCTGCTTTTGCCCGATGTGTTGGAAATAACTGCCAGATTCTGTGTGGGGAAAGGGTTTGAATAGCAGTGTTTTACATGCGACTTTGGAGGGCTTCCCTTTTGGCAAAGTAGGGAAATGTAGCTAAAACTGATATTCTGCATACTTTACCTGAATTGCGGTTTTGACAAAAAACAGCAGGGTTGGATCAATGCAGGGGTGTTAGGGGCTGCAGCTCTGGTCCACAAGCTAGAGGGCTGGGGGGGGGCATGGTTGCAGCCCACAAAACCCCTGCACTGATCCAGCTCTGCTCAGGCCAGCACAGCACCAGCAGGGTCTTGGTGCACTTGTGGGGAGGAGGACTGGAGCCCTGGGGATGGAGGCTACGGTGTTTCCACCACACGATGGGTGGAGCAGGCTGGCACGTGGCAGCTGAGCTCCAGGAGCAAGGACAGGGTTGCCTGGCACATAGTGAGGCCTGCAGTGGCACGTCCAGGGCCAGGAGTAGCAGACCACTATTGGGCAGCCATGCTGGCGCCTCCATGGCTTTGCATTCCCTGGCCATCTCCTTTGCCAGACCCCTGGTGCAGAAGCCTCACAGCACTCTGCCACTCCTGGTCTTGGAGTCACCGCTGGAGGCCACACTGCATGCCAGCTACTCCCTGTTTCCCCAAGGTCCAAGCAGCAGCCTGCCAAGAGGCTGGGCACACCACAATAGGGGCTGGAAATGTGGGGACCCAAAAGAATGGGCAGACCTGGGCCCCCAAGGGTCTTAATCTGGCTCTGATAATCAGTCAATAACTTGAATTAATAAGATATGGTAGATGAGCAACCCTAGCGTATTCATCCTTTGTTGTTGATTCCAAAAAATTTGCTTCCATGTCCAACAAGCAGGTACCAATGCACAATGTTAGGGTGTACAGCAAAGGCCCGTGTTGCATCTTCACATTCACCCTCTATTTGTTCACTGCCCCTCCTGCCTAATGAAATGGGATTGCTATTTTTAGTACACTCCATCTCTGATACACTGAATGTGGCATGATTAATGGGGGAAGCAAATGGAATGGATCTTTGTGACAGGCTGTTCACTAGATCTGGTCCAGTGTGCCATTGTGACCCCCCCCCCCCAAGTTCACTCCTGAACCCCCATTTGCCCCACTTTGCCAAGTGACCGCTCACTCCTGAGTCAGTCCACTCTGGCCCCTGGTGTGCAACCAGTCCCCAGCACTGGGTGCATGCCCTATGGCTACTTGAGCGATGGTCCCCCAGCAAGCAACCCCAGTCCCAGACACCACTGTGGGAGCCACCATCTACAGAGATCAGGGTCCACTCCCAAACATCAATTACTTCAGTTCAGCCATTTATCGAAGAAATGGATTGTGCCCAGCCTTCTTCACTTGCACCCTCTAAAGATCACACAGCTTTAGATAAAACAGCTACAAGTTTATTGATCAGATTATAATTCAAAGTGGGAATATGGCCAATCAAGGCAGAATTACAATATAAATGAGTCAGGAGAGACCACAAGAAAATAAAACATGTATACTACCCTAATATCTCTCCTTAAACTGATCTCATAGTTCAAGTTCATGCTCAAGGTGTTCAGCTATCAGATGTTCATACAGCCAGTTTCTGCCTGAGATCAGAACAGGCAGGGCCCACATCTTGCTTAAAGTTGTTTCGAGATGGACAGTCCCAAGCAAAAAACCCCAAATCCCTCCAAAATGTCTGTCTTTGTTCCAAAACTTGCTCTGACCCTTTCCTTTCTTGGCAGACATGATCTCTTTGTCTCATCTGAGACAGGGAACTTAATTAGCATATCTTTGTTTCCTCCAAGTGCTCGCTTGCTTGCTGTCTGTCTCCCCCCCCCCCCCACAAGCCATGCTGAATATGCTACATGTCTGTGCACATGCATGAAGTTTTAGGAAACATGATATCGTACTACTCATGAACAATAGGTTATGAGCATCCGTAAAGAAACATTGCAGGGTGTGATTAGTAAAAAATAATACAATCACAGTATAGAAGTAACCAGAAATAATATAGGTCACAACTCAGGGTGCACAGATGTGCATCCCCTGCCAATCTTACATGTAGCATTTAAAATACATGAATAAATCCTGCCATTCTAAAAGGGAGACCACTGTGAAAACTATTGTATAGCATATGCCTGATCAAGAAGCATCCCTTCAGATGAGCAAAACTTCATGTTTGCTGAGTGTGTGTCACTCTTTGCAGGGCCCTGGAGCCTGAAAGGGGGCCTTTGGTGCATGGCAGCCTTTAGCTATTTCAAATGTTTGAATGAGGCACTCTGCCATTTGAAATTAAGGCCCTAATCCTGTAAAGCAGTCTGTGCAGGCCGACCCCTGTACTTAACATCCAGCATTCGTGATATTAATAAGATTCACATCACTATCCTTCATCATGGATCTGGTTGCAGGATCAGGACACAAGTACAATTGCTTAACAGATGCAGGTCATAATGTACATATATGTGTAGAATAATCCCAGCTAAGAATTTTGCAGTACTTATTCAAGAGTTGGAAGCAAGAATAATGAGGTCACAGCTCACCTCTGTGTGGCTCTTATATTAACAGATAGCACAGACTGGTATTGTGAACTGAAATCAGAATGGTTTGAGATTACATGGCATTTTCTGTACTGCTCTGGGCTCTTTCTATCTTCTTGTAATACTGGTTTATTGAATCAAATTTGATGCCAGTTTTCAGCTTTGATCATGGTAAATTTTATGTTCAAAAGTCTAAGATTTCTCTTGTATTCTGAATAAAGCTTGGAATGACACTTAAATCAAAACTGCAAAATACAATCACATCTCTAAAGCCTCTGTCACAGAAAGTAACAATTACAGAAAGCAAGACCAAAAATTAAGTTGAGCTTTCTGTGCATAAAAGAAATGCTTTTGAAAAATTGTTAGGAAATAATCACAATTCCCAGATAAGAATGTCATTGTCTAGAGATACTTAAGAGCTTAGAAAACAATAAAGAATAAATGTTCTCTGTAACGAGACTTCTATTTAAATTACATTTGCGCAGAGTTTTCATAATGGTTTGTTGTTCAGAGGAACAGACTGAATGTGAGAGAATTAAACATTGTATATACAAATATGTGCAAAGTTTATCCCTGGAGTTTTTAATGAACTACTTGCATCAATTTCAAATCAAATAAATTAGTAACTTTGCAGAGAAAGCTACCTCAGAGGCACCAACTAAGGGCAAGACACAAAAGAATAGTGCCTTTGAAAAGCACATTGGACAGTAATTATTGCAGAGGACAAAGGAGCTGAAAAGTGAATAAATAATTGCTCTTGTTAAAACCATAAACTGTGGTGTTTTAAGTCTTGCGTATTCTGCACGTTGATCTTTGTTCACTTGGGTAATCAAAATAAGTTTCCAAGTGCAATTATAGAACAAAAGGTCTTGAACTAAAATTCATTACAAGATTAGAATACTCAAGACCACCCACTTACTAAATTGATTATGATTTGCCCATAGATTGATTTTTTTTGACTTAAAGCTAAGTCTAAAGCAGAAAAGAAATACTTTTGAAAACAGAATACTCTTAAAGGTATGAAATTACAAGGTAAAGAAAGTAGTTCCTCACCAAATACTGTAGCAGCAACATCTTGGGACAAGAGACCCCATTAGTGAAATGCCCAGAAAAGCGTAGTTTGTTTTATTCACCCCTGTCTGCATGAAAAATGTAATTTTGCAGTAATAATGTTATTCTGAGTTCTTGATTTGATCTCCACCAGAGCCCCATCCAGCCTACATTTAAATCTCTTTTTAAGGGCCCGTTTTTTAAACACATTGCCAACAGATCATGCTGGATTTAGGCACAAGCCAAGTAAGCCATGGCTCAGGGCCTCTAAATATGTCAGAGATAGCTAAGAAGATTTAACATAATTGAAATTGCTTTGGCTTAAATAACTTTTCACATAAAATTCACCTCCAGAATTCTTAACCCTGACATCCCCATCCAGATCCCCACCCAGTCCCATCAACTTCCTTTCCAGGACTGCTGGACTACTCACATCATCTACAGGTTGCCCAACCTCACCTCAGACCTCAAGAGGAGACAATGGGATGGTTTATCTTTTCTTCTTTATTTTTTTTTGATTACCCTTTCTGTAATAATGTAATGCATTCTTTTCTCTTTATTTCATTATGTTATGAGGCCTCTGAATCTTGACAAAGTTTAGGGCCTCAGCGTGTCTTAGTCCAGCCCTGCTTGCAATGTATTGCAAATGACCTGTACAAAAAAAATAATCATTTTGTACCTTTCTCTGTGTGCTTGTGTGTCTTCAAACTGTCTGTCTGTCCTTAGCTTGTCCACTTAGGGAGTGCACTTCTTGAATGTCAGAAAAGCACGTAGTGCATCTTGGGTACTCCTGCAATCACAGTACATGTATTGTGCATGGATAATTGGCTCTTCTTTGGTTTTCTGTTTGTTTTCTGAATACAATTCAGCTTGCAGTTTAAATAAAAATGTGGGTTCTACTTTATATTTTATTCTTCCATTCACCAAACCTAGACTGGATTCAATAAAATAATTAAGTACATATTTTAATCTGACAGGATTCATACATGTGGCTAAATTCTTGCTAAATTGCAAAGTTCTTCCATCATTATGCAGGATGGCTATGGTGTAACCAAATATTTTGTATCATTAACAAAAAAATGTAAAATGCTGCGATTGGCTTCATGTCAAGTGGGGAACTGAGATGTTTTGGTCTGGTCTTTATTGTTTTTCTCAAAAATGAAAAACATGTTCAGATGAGGAAAAAACTCAACCACCACCTCAAAGAAAAAAAACCCCCCATAAAACCAGATACAATTGCCAGTCACACCACAGTAAATAAAGAGTAAACTCCATTGACTTCCATGTAAATTACTCAGATTTACATCTGTGTACCAGAGCAGAAATTGCCCCATTCTTTTTTAAACTAAGTAAATATCAAGAGTTTCATCCTTTAGTCAAAACAATTCTCAACAATGGACCAACCCGTTGAGTATAGACTTCTCTACTTTGAAAATCTGCAGAACCATAGTTTGTTTTCCTGCTGAGAGAGCAAATAAAAAACACAGAGCAAGTCATTATTTCCTTGAATCAGTTGAGCATGACACATGATAAACAGTGTGTGCATGAATATATTCAGTTCCAGCCACCTTTGTGCCATTATTCTTTGGAGGAAAATATGTGATTCATTTGCAAATACTATGAGCCAATTTTAGTTCCCAATACAGCGCCCTCATGTTATGGCCTTAATGAGCTGATGGGTAGTCTACAAATGTGACCTAAAGCTGGGCTATCTAAAGAGTGTATGGCAGTGCAGACAGAAGTTAGTGCAGCAAGAAGGCTGACTGAAGTCTCTTGCAGACGGGGACATGGGCAGAAGTGTCCAGTGGTTGGAGCAGGAGCCAACAATCAGGGACTTGGGGTCTGGAGTCAGAGCCAGATGTGCCAGAAGTTGGGAATCAGAGTACCCAGTAAGCATCAGAACTTGGTTACCTGTAGTGAAGCAATGCAAAAGCAGGACTGGGAACAAGCAGGCTCCAGAAGTATTGTAGTCACGAAATTGCTACACTGCTGGGCCTCAGGGATGCTCTGCTGACTCTTCCCATCAATCCAATAAATCAGGCAGCCTGTTGCAGGCCAGCTGCACTCATTAGGTTGCCTGGAGTCTGGCTGTGTTCCAGACCCTGATTCCTAGCAGTTAGTGATTTAGCCTCCAACAGCACTAGAATAGGAGGGGTGCAAACAGCTTCACTGCTATTCCTCTGCCTGCCCTAGTGATGGCCCAGAGACAAATCTAGCCCAGAGTCCTCTGAAATTTAAAATTTTAATTGTTATTGCCATTAGTGCTTTTTAATTTTGTTGGTTTTGTAATGTTATTTTCAGACACCTTAGTGATGTAAACTGAGGAATGACATCAAAGAATTTGGTATGTAGCACATACTCAAGTATTAGGGTTCTGAAAAGTAAGCAACTTCCATGCATTAAATACCTCAGTAGATGCTCTTAAAACCACTTTCTTTTCCATAAAAACAAACAAGGAGCCCTGTGGCACTAACATTTATTTTCCATATGTTGTTATCTTTCTGGACATTTAAAAAAAACAAACAAACAAACCCTTCCAGCTTCTTCAGGGTGGTCGGTGTAAGTTCTTATTCAGGTATCCATCCCTGTACTATCTGATCAATGTAGGTAACAAACCCTAAAACAAGTTCCAAATATTAATGAGTTTTGTCTTAAAATGTCCCTGTGAGGTAGGTAAATAGTTTTATTTGCATTTTACAAATAGGTAAATGGATTCACAAAACAATTAGATACTTTTTCTTCTGCAAGAAGCTAAGCAACCTCATTGGTTTTGCTTAAGCCCCGGGGTCATGCCTTTTCACAGTCTGGATGACAGCTTAACCGTAGGCCAAATGCTAACCTAGTGTAAATAGATGTATTTCCATTGAAGTCAGTGCTGTAATGTTGATCCATACTGGCTGGGGATCTGGCTATAGTCTTGGAGGAAGCTCCTTTCCCTTTCATTGTTGCACAGACAGTTTCTCCTGTCACAGTCACAGACCATTAGGAAGTGTTCTAATTTTGAAATGCTTAATTAGAATAAATGTGCAGGGTGGAAGGAGAGCGAGTCAGCTGATCATTGAAGGCTTGCCTACACAGTAGGGTGGTGCACTCTGTAGGACTGAGATTTCTCAGGTGCATTAACATGCATTTTTTGGTCTATGTAGATCTTGCAAGTACTCTTCAAAGTAGTACTGTTTGAAACAACATCCTATAATGGGCTAGGGAACTTTTAATGTGCACCTGCAATGAAAATGCTTGGACTAATTAATGCTCAACATATTAATGTGCTTTAGAAGTCAAATCCCTGGCTTGTAGAGGACATTACCCATAGTCTTAGTATGACTTCTCTATTTTGGGGGACAGCGCATGGGTGGTAGGGAGAAGAGATTTCACAACTGCCCAAGGCTTGAATCAATGGCAATGTCCCCTTCAACTCAACTATACCCATGGTGCTATCCTACTGTGCAGACAAGTAGCCCTGAAGCAACTTAGAGAGATAAATAACATTAAGTAAGTTTCATTCAACAATATCTCTAATATAACTGTCTTAAAACTACAAATTACTCCTTCTCCAATGTAGAAGGTATTCCTTAATCCTAAAATAATTAAATTACCAAGAAATCGTGTGAAATTATCATTTGCACTTCGGGAAGAGTTCACCATGCTTTTATGGTACAGTGAACATCTCAGAAACTCAAAGTGAACCATGTATGTTACAGAGTTACAAGACTAAATGCTTTTGTAAAACGAGTAGTACTTTGCAGCTGTGGCATAGTAAGGCTAGAGCTAGGTGAATGTGGTTGCCCTAATTTGTGAATGTTTGGGGAGTGAGAGATCAAAACCACTGTAAATATGCTTATAAATGTATATGTACTAGACGTGCCTTCATAATTTCATCAGCTCTAGCAAAAAAGACAGGATATTGCACTCACGAAAAGTTTTTTTTATGCACCTCTTCCAAAGCCATTATCTGGTTAGATTGGATAACCACTAGAATTCCCTATACCAGACATGCCTAGACCGCATTTTGAAGGTTGTGCTACCATAACAAATGTTTATCTCCATCCAGATATTTAGGAGTTAACTAATTTTCTCTCTAGAACTAGTTCACTTTCTCTTCCTAATGAGTCTCTTTTGTTTTATTTTGCATTCTTTATTTCTTCAGAGATAGGGCATAGTGCCAATGAGTGCCTTAAGGAGGTTTTTCTTTAGGAAACTCCTCATAGCTGACAGACTGAGTTTTTTAAACAGTGGAAAGGATCAAGTAAATTGGATTTGAGATGTTTAATTAAGTCAGTTCACAGACAAATGGACTTGATGAGTGGCAGGTTAGTGTGGTGCAGTCCACCAGGAACAACTGCAATTAGAATGAACCTGCGGACATTCTATTAAGATCTTTTCAAGGTCAAGCCAGAGAACTAATTTGGAAGAGAGCTAACAGGATGCTGACAAAGAATCAATAATAAAGCTCTCCACAGGACATAGGAATAATATGAATCTGCAGTAACCCCTCCCTCCAACTCAAGGTCTATTGCTACTTTAGCCAAGTGTTAAGTTGTTGGTATTAAACCATTTTGGGAGTACATGTGCAAGTTTGTTTGTTACTCAGTATTAACTAATGAGGACATGCAGCTGTGAAAACATGTCTATTCATTACTGCATCAAGGCACTTTGGTCCTTATTTAAAATAATCAGTGTGTTTTATACATATGTAAATTTATTGGATGAAATCCTAGCCTCATCGAAGTTAAGTGGACTTCAGTAAGGCAGGATTTCATCCTATGTATTTACTGGTGCACTTTACAGAGCAATGTTGGTTTAAAGGTACATTTGTATTAGAAGTATTGTAATAGGGTGTCATGGCACTACAGTGACCCATCCCATAAACAGGAATTAGATCGTTTTTACAGCTGCTTAGTGGGTTTGTGTATCCTCTTGTGATAGGTTAAATTTGTTAACTTCACTGGGCTTTGACTTTCTGGTTAGTGTGGGCTGGGAAAAAGACAGGGCGATCCTTCAGAAAACCTTAAAAAAGGCCAACCTTTGAAACTGAGGATTTTATTCTGTCTTTATTTGTTGATGGGCTGCCGCAAGGGGTAAGTCTTCTTGGCTAATTAGTTAGGTTCTCATGTTTTCTCCATTACCATAGTACATGAGCTCCTCATACGATGTGAATAAACCACATTTGAACTAGGTTAGATGGCACTTGCTCACAAAAATTTTCACAATGGAAATGATGAAAGATAAAATTGGTCCAGATTCTGATCTCAGCTACCTGTTCTTCTCATGAATAGGGCTCCGTAGATAAGGTTGCCACCTGGTTCAATTATGAACTTTTACTTCCATCTTTTGCTTTAACCCCACTCCTGCCTTCCTCCCCTAGTAGTTTAGCCTGGAAAAATTGGTTTGATCGGAAACTTATCATGTTACCTTGAAAACAAGGAGCATTTTTCTACACATAAGAAGAAGAAACTTGGTGAAATTATTTTTGATCTTTAAATCAATCTAGACGTAACCCTCCAGAGAGGAAGGGAAAGAAATGGTTATGGAAGTTAAGGTGTGGGAGGATGAGCAGGAATATTAGCAAGGTGTAGTGGTCTCTTAATGGGATGATATTCCCTTCCGCTACTTTTCCGAGATACCTTTCAGTATCAGAGCTTGTCTAAAGGCCAAGTTACTGCAAGGTAAATGAGAGAGTAACTGCAGCACACCAGCTTACCTCACAGTAATGTCCATGTGGACCCATACAGTGCAATCAAAATACTGAACTCTGAGTTGGTATGCTGTTGCTTGAAAGTGCAGTAGCCTTGTGAGATGCTGTGTTCCAGGAACGGTGTTGGTGTGACTATTTCAAACTATTTGAAAAGTGCCAGAAACTTGTCAGAAGTAAAAAGGTATCAGGGATGTGGATGGCAGAAGGAAGGAATGATAACCCCTTTTTTCCATGTGAACTTTCCAAGGAACAGGGAGATTGCATCTGAAGAATACTTCTTGTTTGGAGGTGGGGTAAGGAGGGACTATATTCATAGTGGAGACCTGAGGGTGCAGAGAGGAATGGATGGTTAAAGGACACATTTTTCTTATGAAATAACACTTTGAAAGTGACTATCGGTGTTCACATTCCCAGTGGGATTAGGTGTAGTTAGGATAGGAAATAGTAGTAGTTTCTATGGGAAAAAATCTTTGTTAGAGGAAAAACTGAAAGTTCATTAGATTTCTCAAATTGTTCAGCTTGTTCAAATTAATATCCTTGAAGAAAAAAATGAATATTTGAAAGTTACCTTTGCTGCCTTGCTTCAGACAGCATGAACCTTGGATTTCAGTCAATTCCAAAATTCTGAACTGCTAATAAGACAAATTTAAAGTTCTCTTTCCCTATGCAAAAGTTCATATGATGTCATTTGAAAGGCAGGCTTCTGACAAATGCAGATTGTGCACCCTTTGTGTGTGCTTTATGGGCAGTGTTCATTAAATTATTTCCATTCTCAGCTAGAACCGTGTTTGCTTTTAAGGTGTCCTTCTAGAGCAGTTTCTGTCAAAGTGGGTCTAAAGGAGAGTGGACATAGCATTCTGTGCACTGGGGCATAAGATTTTTACTTTCATTAGATGTTAAATCTCTGTGGTACTGAAACAAGTAACTGTTTGCAGGATTAAAGTTTGAAGGTGGTCTCAATTAAACACCTGCCAAGTGTTTGTAAAGTCCTTTTCTATAGAATTATGGGTAACACTTTGGATTAATTAGTTCATGATGCTTGGACTGTGCTTTGGAAGTGTAGAGCGCTAAATAAATAGGGACGTATTATTTTACTTTGTTGCATTTTATCAGTATCAAAGATAGTTTTATAGTAATGGGAACTTACTGGATGCTAGAAATAAAGAAGTACCCATAAGTGTCAATTAAGGTACAGTAACTTAAACTGAAATACATTTGGTCATTATTTAAAATTAAAATGGAAATACATCTATATCAAAGAACAATATTTAGAAAATTAAGCTATTAAAAGAATTGAAATGAACAATTAAGGAGAAGCAGGTTAATATCCGAATCCTCGAAGTTTGTACAGGCTCTCAAATTAATGTGAATGAGTAAATTATAGCAATGCAGATTCAGAAACCAACCGTAACTCTCTCGTCATCCTGCTCAGCCTCAGCTTAAGTCCAGAACTTCATGGACACCACCACACCCTACATTTCGAAGGTGTGCTGCAAATCACCACAGGCCGACTGCATAAAACTGAGAAAGTCATTTAATTCATCTGACCATTATGGGTCAGAAACACCAACATCTTGACCTTTATTTTCCATATGTAAACCCACAGACTCAACCCTTCTTTGCTGTCATCAAGAGACCACACCTATCCACCCTCAGGCTGAAAATTCCTCCACTTTCTCCCTATTCATCTTTACTGTAACTCAGAGACCACCCTATTAGAGATTAAAAAAAAAAAAACAAAAAAAACCCTTCTGCTCCTCCGCATTATATCTTTTATCATATCCACATGGGGAAAGGAAGTATAAAATGTTACTGTAGCCACTTTGCACAGGTGATTACACAAACGCAGTCTCCTTATTGCCACTTTGCCCAACTCACTAGGAGTGAGCTTATTCTTGTGTAGAAGTCCAGCAGAAAATCTATGCAGCACTTAAATTTCTCAATGGGGCATGAGTACAAGTGAAGTGGTGCACAGGCCTAGCGCCGGACCTCTGCACAGGGGCACATTTCATCTTCTCTGCATATAGTACAGGGCTCAGATTTCTCCTTTCTTCAAACCAGGGTGTTCTATTAGTTATTTAGCAATGAGAAGAGGCATCATAGTATAATATTCCAATGTGTAGCATTTTGACTTTTAATAAATAGGCTTGATCCTTAGCAGCAGTAAATTAGCATAGCTCAAACGAGGTCAATGGAACTTCACTGACATACAGCCGGAGAGGATCTGACCAAGATCTCCTGTATTTTTCTGCAGCTGGTAGTTACTATAATGGAAGCTCACAATTGAACTTTGGTTTAAAGGTGAGCTGTAGAGTTGCTACTTGGGTCTTGGTAATGACATGTAACTCAAAACCAAATCTTATCTATTTTCCACATAGAAAAAAAGCTGGTGGAAGACATTCTACAAAACTCCATTACCACAAATGAAGAAACACACTTACAAAATATAGGTTAGATTTTGAAGCAACTTAGATAGTTCCACTGACTTTCACTCAGACCATTTGAGGATTAATGTACTACTTAAAATAAAGGTATGAATCTGGCCTTAAAATGTACACACTTCCTGATTCAGGACTAAAACTTTCATTTTGTTTTCCAAAAAGTGGGCCCTATCTCCTCAGCTAACCAAAGTTGCTGGCTCAGTATTCTGTAATAATTCCTTATACACTGCAAAATTATGACTGAAATGCCATGTTTTGAGAGGTTTCCCGAAGTACTTGTGTTTCTTGTAACAAAAAACAGTAGAGGGGAAACCAAAAATGTAACAAACTTGCCAACTGCTAGTGCTTTCAAAACTAAATACAGATAGGCAGAAAAGAGTCAAACCTAGAAAATATTTATTCTTTTTTTTAATGGCACTAAATAATAATAGTTTACAAAGGAGGTCAGAATTATTGCCATAGTATAGATGGGGGAAACTGAGGGTATGACCTGCCAAAGATCACTCAGAAGGCCGGGGGAGAGTTACAACTAGAGTCTGTATCTCCTGCGACCTGTCTAGTGTTCTGTGTACTAGCCAATAGCCTCCTGTTAAGCTGCTGTGTGTGTTGGTGCTTAATGTTAGGTTTCGTTCATACTCTTGTCTTTTCTGTCTGTGGTTTTAAAGACCCATGTTCCAGTAACACCGGGCATTGGAAAAGGGGAAATAATCTGATTTCAGATCCAAGTTTCATATCTTCATTGTTGTTTGTGGTAGAGTAGTGCCTAGAGGCTTCAACCAAGATTTGGGGTTCCCTGTTTTAGGCTCTGTACAAACATACAGTGAGGGATGATCTCTGGCCTAAACAGAGCATGATTCAGGAAGCCATCTAACTGTTCAAGTTCACCCCAGTCAGTAAAGCATGTAAAAATACTTACGTCCCATGGGTTTCACTAGACCATAAGCTAGTTCTGTATTGAATTGGTCTAGTTTTATGAATAAAGCCTAAATAGTCAAGACAGAGAAAGAGGGAAACTGTTTCCAAGAGAGGATAAATAATTTGACCAAGATCACACAGTGAATCAGTAGCAGAATCCGAGACAGATTCCAGGTCTTTGGTTTTCTGGTCCTGTGCCCTAGTTGCTGGACCACACTGCTTTTGGCTTGCTTTAATGATTTCTAGCCTGAGTACAGACTAAGCTCAATAGATAACTACACTGAAGAGGAAAATAAAACAATAAATATGTTTTTAAAAGTCTACTTGTTTTTAAACAGTAGGCAGCACTAGCAATTTTCACCTTTGCTGCAGTGTTTATGAGAAAATAAATTTTGTTCCTAGTACACCATATGCCCATTGATTCAAAAGCATTTTATTTGAAATGCCACATTATCAAAATTGTGTCCTTGTTCCCCATATATCTTATGCTGGGGGACAATGAAGGGATAATTTGGATAATGAGGAGATTCAGCTAAAAGAATAGAGACCCCAGGCCATGAATGCAAAGAGGACAAGCCCCCACCCAGGCAGGATGTTACCCTTCTGCAAAATAACTCCTGCAGCTGTGCAGCGTGCCCACTGTCATGGAAGAGAAAGAGGTGGGGCCCTGACGTTAGAGCTGTGGAGGTCTCCCAATGATAGAGTAGGACTGGCGATGCCCAGCTCTGCAGGTGCTAAGTGCAGGGAAGGCTGTGGTTCTGGAGGAATGGGGCAGAAACCTCTCTCCCCACCTTCTGGATTGTGAGGTGGAGGAATCCCCAGGTGCAGGGGAATCCATCTGCTGATGAACGACTCTTGACCTTTTGATTATCCAAATGCAGTTTGTGTCCAACATGTTATTTGGCTAATTGGGAGTAAGTACAAATTTATGTTGTTTATTTTTATGCCCTGATTTTTTTTTTTTTTTTTTTTTTACATAGACACTGTATTTGCTGCATCCATTCATCTAGGTAGACATATCTCAAAAAAGTCAATGAAAATGCACCTAAGAGCACTTGGGTTTTAGATCCTCTGGATGCAAATTTGCCAGTCTTTTCTGGTACCAGCCATTTCATATGTGGATTCTGACTTTCACAGGGTTCAAGTTTGTTCAGATTCAGGGTTTTGGATCAGTCTTTCCCAACAGTAAGGCTTAGTAGTGATGCTCAGGTCTGGAATTGAACTTTTCCACAGTTGGTGGAGGGAAGGGGCTTGAATGTAGAATTTTAGTTAACTCTCATCTCTAATTTCTAGAAAGAAAAATAGGTTTCTTGGGGTTTGGTTTGTTTTTGTTTTTGTTTTTCCTCCAACCTCCTATGCTGTCTCCACCTCCTCCTGAAGGACTCGTGCATATTCTGGACTGTTTTGTATGTATGTTTTTAGTGGTACAGGTGACCTGTAAGCTTTTGTGGTATCTCCTGCAAACTGTTTTTATTTCCTCTTTATTTCTGTCACAAAGAATTCTCCCAGCATCTGTCATCTGTAAATTTATAATGAACCCAGCGTGCTAGTCGCTGTGTCAAATCAGTTCATTAGCAGTTTCACCAATTGCTTCTTTTTTTTCAATGTTTCTTTCACTGTTGCCAGCTGTGTCCTATTTTCAAAGCTTCATCTAACAGCATAAAACAGCTTGCAACAGTGAGGTAGATTTTAGCAGATTAAAGATTGCACTGTAATACACTAGACTTAATCCTAATGCTGGGTAAACTCTTTATATGCTATCTTTCCCTCAAGATTACAAAGATTTATGTAACCATATTTTTTCACATCCAAAGGAGCTTAAAGGAACAGACATAGATTGTTCTGGGTGTTGAATAAAAACAGTAAACCCAGATAAAGTACTTCTGTTCCTCAGATACTATGTTGGAATGTAACATTTTTGATTGAGTGGTCATCAGATACATGAGTGAATAGGCTGGGAGGAAGAGCAAGCATAATTATTCCTTGAAGGGGTATTATAAATTGCATTTCATGTGCTATAATAGTTTATAATATTATAAGAAATTGGCTACATAAGGAACTTTAGTTTAAAAAAATCTTGATTTTAATGAAGCTATACAGTTTGTTTAAAAAGATGTTTATCCATCTAGTATTCTCATTTCCTTATATAGAATCACCGTGTAAAATGAAACTGTAAGTAGAAGTTGGTAATTTGAGTTAAATAGGGCTGTGTATAACCATATGCTAAATGTGGTAGTTTGAATTGCAGGAGTGTAAACAACATTATCTTCTTTAAAAGATTTTTTTTCTAAAGTTTGTTATCTAAGGGTAAGAAAGTAAGGATATTTTTAAAAAAAGAAAGTAATTCATCTAGGGTCACATGGTTCAGATTTACCATAGTTTTTTTCAGTTAGGTTCTGGTTTTGCTCAATTTTATAGATGAATTGTTTGAGAATTCAGAGAGGTCAAATGAATTTATTAAGGTCCTGCAAGGAACTAGGGGTTTGTGGCCTTCACTCTAACCACAGCTTCTCTGAGTTTATACTCATTTACTTGTTAATATAACCTTATGGGCAGTATCCATGTTTGCTAGAGCTGAAAGAAATGACAGCAACAATGATCTTACACATCAGTGATGCACAAAAATAAAAGGATAATACAGAAGAGAGCAGGTTGATTATTTTCACCTTCTTGGATGAACTTTCAAAGGTGGGAATTTTACTGAATGATTTGAATGTACTTTGAGAGTGTTGTCCATTGAGTCTACTTTTGATAATAAGGAGAAAACTATGTCTGTAACAATATCTCAGCACAGTGGGTCTCAACCACTGTGTCGGGACACATTACTGTGTTGTCACACAGTCATAAGCGTGTCGTGAAGAGCTAGGGAGATGGCTGGATTTGGTTGGAAGGGGGTGGGGGAGAAATGGTGTGCACGATATGCAACCAAGTGTGTTGCAACCCGAAAATGGTTGAGAACCACTGACTTAGAGCATCAACTCCCCCCCTTCAAAAATCTTTTGAAAACCCACCTCTTCTATCAGGCCATATATACTGCTGATGTTTCCCTATCACTTGTCTGTATATTTTATTGGGGTGATGCTTAGGCATTGTGAAAAGCATGTGTGACTTCATTGACTGAAATGGGTTTTGAAGCAAGATTTAAATGATGAATGGAAAGGAGCTTAAGTGTTCTGAGATAGGGAAAAAATTATTTTAGTGTTACTACTTACGAGTGACACCCACAGTCATAAGCACATTACACACAGTTGAGCTATGCCATTGTACACCAGCTGATGCTTTGGCCCATAGTCACTAATCAGTGAGTTTTCCACTTCTGTTATTGAGAGACACATCCTAAACAAATCTCCTCATAAGGGAGTTTCTTCAATAGTCTTTTATTAACAATGCAGTCTTTTATTATTAATAGTAATAATATCAAAGTCCCATTTGAGAATGAGGATATCTAATTGGCTCTTTTTTCATGATTCTCACTACTCTCTAAGGAGAAAGAAAAAAATATCTAAACAACTTAAAATGCATCTTGCATTTTATGTGAGTCTAAAAGAGAGTGAGTTGTGATTCCCCCCCCCCTTTGGAAGTTAGCCAAAACCACTGAGTAGAGAGAACAGCCCTAGATTTCAGGTCCCAAAGCCATGTTCAAGTTGTTCAGCATAAATTACTGGTCTAGAATCAATGTTCCAAACAGCCATGGCTGCCAACCGCAGTGCAAATAACTTGAAAATCTGACACTTGGAGGTTTTTTAAAATATTTTTTGTTGCAGTGAGGATGTGTAAAGCACATATTTATGTACCACTCTGCGCTCTCATATGTCAGTGTCTGCTCGTTCAAGGCTCTCAAATGTCTGTATTGCCAATATTTTCTAAATGAAATCAGAACAGAAGTATTATGTGGGTGGGCAGTAGCACTATTAGAAAGAAATGCTTCAAGTATGACATTTTTGCCAAACACAGAATTACAGTTGACTTGCTGAGTTTACGGTCTGAAGGCCAGATTCTCACCTGCTTTTACTCAGCGTAGCTTATCTTGAATACAATGGAGTTATACTGATTTATATTAAATGTGTATGTGGTCCCAAGATATCTAATTAAAAATCTCCGACAGGTGTTTAAAGCTAACTGTTAGCAGAAAAATCCTGAAAGGAGCTGTGTATCTAAAATTGTATATGCAAACTTTTGTTCTTGGTTACACCTATAAACCTTGCTGAGGTCAGAACGGAAATTGCTCTAGCAACCTTGACTCTGACTTGCAGTAACCTATTTTAATATTCTGTAAAGCCTTGAAAGAATAGCTTTTAATAGCAAAGCGCAATAGAATGAGACCATGGGTCCTGAGATCCTCAAATTTAACTATGGATAGAAATGTGCTGGGAACAGGGAATTCACTGCTGATTAGTTGGAGTGTGTTACGGGATGCACATCCATGCACCCCTAGGTTATTATGATCTGTGTAACTTTTCTGTTCAAGTTTGCAATGTCATTGTGTGGTATGATGATAACTGTCCAATGTAAGGTTCCTTTATGAATTCTCATAACACATTCTACATAATTACCATGGTACCAGGTTTCCTGCAGCATCATGTATGTACAGACGTGAAGCATGTTTCCAGGTATTTTACGTAGCTCAGAGAGGGATGGATTGCCTTCCAGCAGCATGAAGACAGTCAGAGCCATTTCCCAATCTGTCAAAAACACAGACCCAAAGAGAAATAGAAGACAATAATAATAGCTATAATAGCAATAACAGCTAAATGCCTGTGGCACCTTGGCCCAGGAAGTGGGGGCGGTGGGGGGTTGGAAACAAATACAAACGCTTGTGACTGCTAGAGGCTTTCTGCCAGAGACTCTCCATCTTGAAACATCTACAAGAAATAGGCAGAGAGTGGCTGCAAACCATCACAGTCAAACTTGAGTGGTGAGATGAGCGTAACTATAGTAGCATTGATAGGTTAGTAGGCATTTTATACCTTTTAGTTACTTGTACTAACTCCTGACTACTTTATTAAATAATTGTGCATTGATTTGCTATATAAGCACTTAAAATCATGTTCTAATCAATAAAATAGTGGGGTTTTTTTTAATATAAAGCGTTGTGGACTTTAGAGAGTGTGAATGAGTGAGACTGGGCCTATCCATTTCAATGTTAAATGGACAGACACAGCCTTTGGTGATCGGGGAAGGGTCACAATCCCTGCAGGATGGAAGTTCCCAGTATGGTATCGGGGGCCAAGGGTGTTCACTTGGAGACCGTTGCCTGAGTGGCCAGAGGGCACACACCCACTGCCTGGAACCAGTTACACACAGGAGGCTGGTGTGGGCTGACTCAGGAGTGAGTACTTGGTCACCTGACAAAGCAGGGTAAGTCGGGGCTCAGGAATGAAGATTGCAGCAGCACACTGGCCCAGTTTCTGAGACTGGACCATCACAGAGTGACATCAACCATTCAGTAAAACAAACAAGCTGTCCAGTGGCACTTGAAGACTAATACATTTATTTTTTGCATATCAACCATTCAGTGTAATTACCCATGTTGAAGAGAGGTGAAAAATGAGAATTTTTTTTATTTCAGATGAAAGTTTTGAAAAGTTTGTAATTTTCCATTCTATTTTTCTCCCTTCCCCAACCCCCCAACCAATTTTTAATATGTCCAAACTGTGATAATATGGCTCTAGTGATCTCATTAATCCAGGTTACACAGCTAGAAAAGCAAAATCTTTTCACAACATTCACAAATCCTTCTGTAAGACTGAAACCACTAAATTTAATCTGAATTTGTTACCCAAGATTTGGTTGTGCTCTAATTTTTTAATATATTAAATCTTTGAAAACCATTATGTTCCTATTGAAAAAAAATGCATATTGTAGTCTGTCTGACTGTCAAGCTTCCCAGATCACATCATCCACAAAACATATGGAGGATTTTAATGTAAGTTGCTTTTCAGCATGAACTACAGCAGAATCCATCAGACCTATTGCATGTATTAGTGCAGTGATAGTTCTTTTAAAAGGGCCAGTTAAAAACACAATCTTAGGATCTGCAGTTTTACCTTCTGCTTCCCAATTCTTATTAAAAGAAATACTTTGAATATGGCAAATACTGAGGTTATCTCGCTGCAAATACTAATGGTGATTTGTTATCTTTGCTATTCTTTGGCTTAACTGTGGGCTGTGCAGCTTTCCATAGCTTGGTTGCTAATGTGTGATACTTTGAGTGGGAATGGGAGTTCTTGGAGACTGTTCCCTTCTGCCCTGGCTTATGCCTTTCTTCCATGTTTTGGTGTTGCTTTGTTTTCAGATTGTTTTTTTCTCTCTTTGGGAAATGAGAGATTGTATAATCAGATATGATCTCAAGGGAGCCTAAGCCTTTATTTGGACTGAAAAGCTCTTCAAGCAGGATTCAGTCCTTAAGGATGACATTTATCACTGTCTGAATTTCTGCTGATTTTTTCTATACAGATGTAAATTTAACATTATCTGGCCTTTAAATGGAGACCTCTTGATAGCAAAACAAAAATAGAAAGGAAACAATGTGTTATAGTAACACAAGCCACTTGAACCCATTCTGCTGGCTTTCTATTGTATGTGAAAACATATAAAAGATTATAGTTGGTCCTCATTATTTTCCGAAAGAGGGGGTGCGAATGTTTGATTCCTCTGTACTATTTCAATTGCTTCAGCATGGTGCTTACTCAGTGGGCAAAGTCATAGAAAAGAGAGAAAAGCATCTAGCACACAAAGCATTGTCTCTTAATATCTGGGATCACAAAAATGACTTTTATATAGAGACATTTATATAGAGAGAAGATAGAGAATGCTGAAATATTTTTTACAGCAAAAAGGGTCATTTCAAAAAGTAGAATTTCATTGCTTTTTCAGAAGCATGTGGAAGCTTTTGCCAACAGCTCCATAACTACATGCAGAGAGATATATGAAATGAAACACTTAGCATTTTATCAACCAGTACTAGAAAAATAAAATCCAAGTATGCCATTTTTAATAACGAGTGAACACTAAAAAATGCTTCCACCTCAGTGATATCAGACAATTTATTAAAAAAAAAAAGTAATAGATGGAATGTTGTGCTATTCTGCCTCATTTGTCTCTGTGAGCTGGTGTGACAGCACTCCCATTAGTCAGCTGTGGTGGTGCACTGAGTTCACACGGTGTAGCAGGGCAGTCAACCAGCTCCGCTTGCTGGAATCTCTGTGGCACTCCCATTCTGCACTACAAACTGTGGTTTCAGTTCCACTGGGATGTGCGGGCTTTGCTCTTACAGCAAAGGGTTAGCTAGTCCTAATATTCAGAAGTCTGGCTTCTTATGTCTCTGAGGTGTCATTAGGGGAAATGTGGCCAGCTCACTCACTGGGTTCCAACTCAGGCTCCTTAAACCAGGAAGGCAGAATCAGACCTCAGTAAAACTTCCTGTTGTGTGCACAGCAACTTTCTACTTTCCTTGCTTTCTGGGGGTTGCTCCAGCCTGTACATCTAGTCTTCATCCGTTTTGTGGTGCTTTCTCTGAGCAGCTTCTCACCAGCTTGCTGGCAAGAGTTTCTTGTCCAGTCTGCTTGCTCCTTTAGCAGCCACTCCACCCCTCTGCTTCTCAGCTCTTCTGTTCTCCTAGCTGTTGTGAGGCTGCACTTCAGTGCTAGCTAGTAGTTTCTGCATTAGTGCCTTGCTTGCCAGGCCAGAGTGTGGTGTACCTGTCATCATAGTCCCCTAAAAGGTCTTGACTTTGGTGCTAAGTCTGGTACCTGACATCAAAAGCTGGCTTAAGAGGACCCTGTACACCAAGAAATGAAGGAAGAACATCCACAGCTAGGACTGGCCTCCTTTTCCTTCTCCACTGATTAGGCAGTCTCAGGAGTGAGCACACCAAGAATTGTTAAAGAAGGTTATCATAAGTCTGGAGGAAGTGAAAGTCCTTACACCAACTGGTGGCTATTTTAGCCATTGCAGGTCCGGTGATCCTAACTCTTAATGAGGTTATTATGGCCTTTGCTATTCTTCCACCCCTTCAAAAATGGTGAAGTGCCAGTTATATGTACCTGCCAAAGGTTATGAATTCCTTTTGCCATCATCTTCCATCCCCACGGTCCCTGGTACTATCTGCTGCAAAGGAGAGAAAGAGACAGGGTTATCAGGGAGCAATCCAGACATCAAAAGACTCAAAGTTTAGACCTTTTTGGTGGGAAAGTTAATTCTGTGGGGAAGTTGCAGTTCAGGATTGCAAACCAGCATGCACTTTTGGGAAGGTCTGATATTAACTTTGCTTAAATTTAAAGAAATGCTGCCTGAATACTCAAGGAGAGTTCTCTTTGCCGGTGAATGGGGAAAAATTAATGATGAGGACCTCACTGCAATCTGTTCTGGATGTGGCTGATTTGGCTGCTAGATCCATGGCTTCAGCTGTTGCCATGTGTAGGAGCTCTCCTCATTGCAGTCTTCTTGGCTCTTGAAGGAATCCAACAGACTGGGTGGGACCTGCCCTTTGAGGAAGGTCGCTCTTTTCAGAGTAAACTAATGCTGAGTTCCATAGGTTAAAGAACTAAAGGGCAACCCACTGGTGGTGTGCTCTAGCTGTTTGAGAGGATCTGGAAAGAAAGAAGAGGGGAGGTGATAAGCATAGGCCACTCTTCTTCCAACTTCTTCATCAATGTCTGTCCCACTTATATACCCAGGGAGGTCTAAGGAAA
>ML681991.1:16530039-16658569 GCA_007922195.1 Podocnemis expansa | reverse complement strand
TTGAGAACTGTACAAGTAGAATACACTTTCCAGTGTTTCTACTATTCCTAGTCATGCTCCCTCCCTGTCCATCTTGAGAGACACCCCTCATGGAAATATTTAGGTTCAGGAGGTTCAGACTCTTCAGGTGCGAGTCATTAGAGGAATTTCTGCAGAGTATAAGGAAGAGGGCTTTCTGTTTCCATTGTTTCTGAATCCTGAAAACCAATAGAGTTCTCAGACCTATTTTAAACCTGCATCAGCTTAGTAGACACCTTTGCACGGTCATGGTGTCACCCATTGTTCCCCTCCGGATCCTGGAGACTTGATATTCTACTCTCCATTGAAAAGGCATTTACTTTTCATGTGTTGATGTACCAAGGGAGTAGTAAGTTTCTCCGATATGTAGTGAAGCACTCGTGTGACTAGTTCATGGAGTTAATGTTGGAGAATATACTTAGTTAAATAACTTTCTTAAAGGACAATGATCAAGTAACTTTTAAAATGTATTTAATGTATAATTTTTAAGCCACCTTGAGTTGCCACCAGATCAGTCCTTTCTTTAATGCTTGCATCATGAGCAGCAGAACCAGACCCTGGTATCTTCATTAGCAGACCCCAGTCCACATTGACTGTTAGCTTCTGGGCCTAACTGTTTAAGGCCTAACTGCCAAAGGCATGGTGGACTTTCATGGTTTAAAGGTCTCTATCTCTGGGCAGGTTACTGTATGAAGAAACCCATGAAGAGTCTGAGCAGCCTTGCAAATTCATTCCCTTTTGGGACACACGATGCATTGATGCGTAATTTGCAGAAGAGCATGTGATCTCCTTTCCCAACTTTTATGACATTAGGTGCCCAAACCCCCAGCCTACCTTTTTGCAAAAAATCATTTTTCAATCTGCAAGAGGAATTTAATACTTGCTATCTATCAAGGAAAGCTATTCAAAGAGATGATTTTGACAGAGTGAGAAGGGAAGAGGGGTGGTGAGCAAACACTGTAATATTTTTACCCACAGTATATGTGCATATGTTAATTTATTCATGCACTCTATTGTTGCCACCTGCAAAAACACCATTATTACCTGATTGCAACACATAACTGTACAAGAAATAAAGTGGTCCAAGATGAAAGGGGCAAATTAAGAGCTAAGTATTATTATTATAGTATACACACATGATACCGTCGCAGAATTAACACTACCTCTTACCTCATATGGGAGGTGAGATATAGCCAGCACTTACTCTTCCAGGAAGTTCCACATCACCTGAAAGCTGCTCTTTGCATCTGTTTGGAAGTGGCAAGATTGACCAGTAGTATCCTTCTTAACTAGAGTGGGGTGTTAGCAACTAAATACTATAGTGGTGCTTTTGGGGATGATGGTCAACACTGCTTAGCACAAAGTGGTCAGTAGATTTTTTTGCACTTCTCTGTTTTCCAACCATGGATATACAAGCAGTTTACAGTAATTGATTAATCCAGGTAGATAAATATCATTAACCCCAATTCACAGATGTGGAAACTGAGATTTAGACAGGCTCCTTGGTGAAGTTACAGATCAATTCAATAGCATAACTGTGAATAGAATCTAGATAATTTTATTCCTTGTCCTGTGCTCTAAACACTGGACAATTCTTCTTTTATATTCTTCACTTAAAAAAAAAATTCAAGGAGTCAAAAGAGTGAAGACATCCTACATGGCCAGTAAGCAAAAGGAATATTTTATTATCAATTCTGAATAAGAGGCAAAGTTTTTCTACCCAATAAGAAAGATCATCTACAGATGTGAACCCACAGCACCCAGTATGCAGTATCCCTTATTGGTATAAAATGATTCTGCTAATGTTTTTATATTTTTCAAGAGGCAGGATAAAATGTCAGCTTAATCTGCCTTCATCAGAGTCTATGAATTGTATCTGCTTCTCAACTTTATTAACCTCCACTCCTTTTGCTCTTGATATCCTCTTAGGGAAGTTGTCACTCACCTGACAATAATTATGCCAGAATCTAATGGTACTCAATTCATAATAGAATAGTCATCATTTGTCCTGCAATCACATATTGATTTTTTTTTCGAAAACTGAGACTGTGTTGTATATAAATGTAAATAGGATTCTCTTCTACAGATTGCCATCCCAGAATTTTCAGGTAAACTGTAGACAGGGGTATTCTTTATGTGTGAAGCAGTGCAGAGTTGGTACAGTAAGTGATGTCCCTATTTGTCATACCCATAGCTATTTACAGTTAAGGGAAAAGACCAGTCCCAGGGAGAACCTTTAAACTGTGCTGGATTCTAGTGTTGTATTATGTTCTCTTTCTCTTCTTTAATCCACCAATAGGATTCACACCGTAGACTTCTCCACCCATGCAGGGTCCAGTGAGTTCAGACAAACCCTCAGGGACCCAAGTTAGTGGGTCTTGAAACTGAATTTGCATGTGTGTATGTTTCTGCTGCTGCTTGTTTTCTAGGCTCAGGTGTGTGATGGGGAGGCAGCAGGAGGATGGTTCTGTGGCAGTTGCATACAGGTGGGAGAAGAAAGAGACAAAGTATGGCTTCTAGCACCATGGGAACGTCTTGATCTTGCATCTTGTATCCCGTCCAGTGTGAGGTTCAGTATGGCCTTAGCAGCAGAAGGGACTACAGATCATGCTTTAGCCATGGGTGAGAGGTCACTATCAGAGTATGGCTGGTACCACAGCACTTCTCCATCCTACTACATGGTGTATTTCCAATGAGTTTCCGTAGGTTTGCTACATTTTGACACAGAAATCTCTGCTGAGCAGCAATAGAGGGAGGTACATGCCCAACTAGTTATTTTGGTAGACTCCAGATATATTTTGCCAGAGGGGCATTATCAAGAGTTTTTAAACTCATGCTTGGACATTGCTTTAACTTATGATGACTGGTAGAAAATATTTTTTTCATTCTAAATATCTTTGAATGTTTTCAAGATACTTCAGTACCAATGAAAGAGTAAGGATTCACTGGCCATTGTTTCACCTGTTAACAGCAAAGACACCAGTTTGTATTTTGGAATTTTCCTTGGTTTTGCTGCAGCAGAACCAAATGGAGAAAACAAAAAATCCACTGAATGTTTTGCTAATGTTACTGATGAGGGCAGGTTGCTCAAAAATCAGAACTACAGTGGGTTGGGGGAAAAAATTCACAAAAAATGTAGTGATTTCCCTTCCTTCCCTCTTCTCTTTCTATTTGAATTTTCCACTTTGCTCGTTAGACCTCACTGTAAAAGAATAACTAAGGAGCTCACAAAAGAGAGACTCTGTGATCTTAAGGTCTCATCTGCGAATATCTCAGAAACAGCTGGAGAAGCAAGAATTGTAAGTTGAACTCTAGCATAGTAAAACCAAGTTGCTAGGATGCAGGGAGTCTTCCTTATTTGCTGTGTTAAAATAAGAATGAAAAGCATTCTGTGGACATGTGAGGAGGTTCCAGATTAAATGTACTGCTAATACTAGAACAAACAAGGAGTCTGGTAGCGCTTTTAAAGACTAACACATTTATTTATCACATGAGCTTTTGTGGGAGAAAATCCCACTTCATCAGATGCTTGAAGATGGGGAACAAAGTGGAATTTTCTCCCATAAAAGCTCATGTGATAAATTTTAGTCTTTAAAAGTGCCACCAGACTCCGTGTTTGTTTTGCTGAAATAGACTAGCATGGCTGTCCCTTTGGAACTTGCTAATACTAGAAGAAAGCTGTTTGGTAATATATATTCATTAATTGTTATACTCTTCTGACAATAAATTTCCTTTCCTCCTTCCATTTTGTAAACATTTTCCCTTATGTTCCATATAGAACTGAAAATTGTTATAGCTGATTTTGTTTACTTTCATGAGTGACCCAGCAAGAGCACTATTTTTAGTCTTTTATATTGTTTTTCCTTATCTTGACGTGTGAGCAAGCACAATGTGCTGCTTTGACCCTTCCATTGAGACTGTAATGGTGACAGCAGCACAAAGTGCATTTTCAAAGGCTCTCGGAAGAGAATATGCAAGCTGTGTTTGAGGAACTCCTCTTGCTTTATGGTAGGAATCTTAGCCTGGTTTTTACTGATGGTGTCGCACGCTGGTGGCCACCATCTGCATAATAATGAATACAGACTACTGACTTTGTATGAATTTGTGCATGTTATGTGGAACCAGGCACATAGAGCATAACCAGTATTTCTTGCTCTGAGTGGCTTTTCCTTCACAGTAAAGAAAACTACCAAAAGAAGGGACAGAAAAATCTCAAGGGGAGAGTCTGTAACATTATGAAGCTGAACTAAAGCACACATGACAGCTGCCCTTCTAATAGACAGTTGGGTCCTTCTCTAAATTTAACAGCATAATTCATAGAAAGTAGAATAACTGCATCACTCGTCAGTTACCCAGACACAGTGTAGCTCTGTGCATTATACCATCACAGAATAGGAAAAGTTTTCTTTCTGGTGTCCAGGCTGGAAATGCAAACTAAGAAGATTGCCACTTAAGCTTTATCCATCTGCTTATATTACTCCTTGAGGGGATATTATAAATTATGCTTCATGTACCATAACAGTTTATACTATTACATACATTTTACTACATTAAAAGCATTAAGCCAAAAATCTTTTGGCTTTAATGATGTTTTAGGGCTAGTTTATAATAGTTTATTTAAACTCTTTCCTTATTACCTCAGATTCTCAATTCTTTATAGACTCACCCTCTACACAGAAACTTTGAACAGCTTAGTTATACAAACTCTTTTCCTCCTGGCTGGACTGGAGCACTGAACTATCTCTTTGGGCTCATGCTGACAACCACCAGGAAATTCCAACTTGTACAAAATTCAGCAGACTGTCTCTTCTGCAACACTGGCCACCATGAACACATCTAAGCTGCTCTCCATGTTTTACATTGTTTCCCATTGAATATGATGTCAAATCTGAGGTTTTAGTTTATTTTTAAGGTGCTCCCATGTTTGGGAGCTAACATACTGAATGCATTGCCTAAAGTTCCTTGATGAGGTCCACAGGCACAGTCTACTCACCAGGCGCAGTAGAACTGTCCGTAGTATGTGGAATTGCACAGGAAACAGGGCCTTATTTTCCTTATCACCTCCACCCCTCAGGAATTAAGGGTCATCACTAACCTTCCAGTCCAAGTGCAAGGCACACTTTTTCATCTTTCCTAACATATCTTGATATGCCTACAATATATTATTTTTTTTAATTGAAATAAAATCCCAAACCCACACAACTTATCTCTGGAGAGAAAGAAGGAACAATGTCTAACAGATGCTAGTCATGCTGTTTATTGCAATTCTAGCAGGTGTTAGATACTACAGTGTTGAGGGTCATATAAGAATCTAAGAAGAACCGAAGCTGCAGTTTGAATTATGTAGGCTAGTTTTAAGCAGAAACCTAATATGGTGGTTTCGACTGTTATCTGTCTGTTCTCTCAACAATTCTGAGTGGAATTAAAAATGTGGCAGTTTCATCATGCTTTTTGTCTTACCTGGTAGCTTGCACAGACAGACAAGAGCACAGACATGCAGTCTGGGTGCAGTAAAAATCCACATGTTTGGCCACCGATTATTGTGTCATGCAAAGTGATTTTTAATGAACAGCTCTGAGTTCTTGTTATATATAAAAAAAAGACAGGTAGAGTTTTAAGGCTCGATGACCTGACAATGATTCCAGATATTTAGAGGTAGAAATAACTGCAGTATCTCAAATATGATAAAAAGAGAGAGCCTGACTCACCAGTGTGTCCCAGGTGAGCTTTTTTAGACTACATTGGTGACTCAAGGCAACTAGAAACCCAGTTTACCTGGAGTGCACAAAGCAGCGCCAAAGTCTGAGTTAATCTGGCCCTAACTTTTTAATGGCATCTACTATAATATGGAGGCACCTAACTCTTCAGCTACAGTAGAAATGAAATACAGTGCAGTCAGGGCTGGATTAAGGCAGGAGCTGAAGCCCCTGGCCCTGTCCTAAAGGGGGGCCCCATGGCTTCCCAAAAATCTGGCCCCTGCCTGTTGGAGGGCTGCCACTGCTCACTTTCAGCTGCCTGCCTGCCCAGCCCCAGGGCTGGCTGATCTGCTCCAGACCAATCAACCCAGATGTGGGGCAGGTGTGTGGCAGCCTGCACATTCCCTCTTACCCCCCTGCCCAGCAGCACCGGCTTGTGGCCCCATGAACCTCCTCCACAGTGCCAGCTGGCTGCAGCCCTGGAGCCTGACCCCACTCCTAGGCTGGATGCCAGAGCAATAGACTTGATCTGGCCCTGAGTACAGTACATACAGTACAGTAAAAGAAAACTAATATTAAGCACTGAGGTATCAGAGTATTAGTATAATGTATGTACACAATGTGGCCCCACAAAGCCCTGCTCAAATCAGTAGTCCGTTGTGAGTGTTCCTAGGAATCCAGAAGAGCTAGTCATACACAGCTTTGCAGGAATAAGTCTTCAGTCTTCCAGAATGCCCAAATGGGGTTTCAGGTAGACTTCCTCTGAAATAACTAGTAGATAAAATATGCTTCACCTAAAGAATGAATATCTGGAATTAATTCACTAGCTTTGATCTGAAAATGATATTTTCAATAAATAGATAATAGAGTCAATATAACACTATGTTCTCAATAGAAATTACTTAATTGAATAGTCTGGTTACCCTCTCACACATACAAATCAGGAATAACACAACTAAACTCAGCTAAGATCCAATAGAGTTACAAACGCACAAGTGAGGTCAAAATCAGTCACACGTATTTTCAACCTATTGCTTTTGACAGTTTATTTGTTTCCTTATAATTTTGTGTCATATGTGTACCCAAAAGCCCAAAACCACATTTTAGCAAGCAGGATGTGGTCTTACAAGTATAACTCAAATGGTTTTAAATGTCAGTCAGCTGGTTGGTTGGTTGGTTGGGGTCGTCCCCCCCAGCTCCCTGTGTAAAATACATATATCGGGTTTTCAAATCAAGTCCTAACTGATGCACTAGAAGCTTACTTATTTATAAATTCATTTGAAATAGGTATATACTCTTAGGAATTAGATTAATAGAGTTTATTAAAAGGCAGAGTGTGGACATCCTAATATTTTGTGAAATGCCAAGGTAATTCTGTCTGCTCGGAGGTGCCAAAATAGAAAAACTTGGAAGAGGATGGTTACCTCTAAGTTCATTATCTCCTTGAACAGAAATATGATGTTGTGTGGGTGTAAGTGATAGCCTTATTAACAAGCACTGCACTGACGGTGTAATTTATGAATTATAGTTTCCAAGTGAATCTCTAATTGGAAATTATGATGATCCTACAACTACACAGCAATTCCATATAACTTGTGTGTTACATGCATGCCATGAGTTATAAACTGCTGTCATCTTGTGTGGAATTAAAGTAATATCTCACAGATGATTAGATGACCCTTTGCTACCTTGAACTACAGGGAAAATGAATGGGAGCAATTTCATTTCTACAGACAATAGTAGAAAACCCAACAAATATCAGAATCTGGGTGCATATAAAGGGCAGTGACAATCAGTTGCTTCCTTTTTTTGTAACCACTTTGAAATGTTTGGAGCTCTCCCAATATCTTGTTTAAAAGAATATAATTGCAGGTTTTTATTATTATTTTATTATAAACTACTGAAAAGTTTGCTGTAAGTGAGGTAGTGTTTTCACTTGTTTTTTGGTATGGGAAGAAAAATCATCAATAATTAATGTACAGTGATCGTTTTTAGCAACTGGCAAGCCATCCAGGAGTCTGAAGATAATTTAATGTGAATATGTAGATTGCTTTTCTTCTGCTTAAATAAATAGCTCTACAGTATTTTTTTTTCCCCCAATGCTGCTGGTGTTTACCACAGTGTATGCATGGAATTGGGAATGTGTGTAAACTCGCTTGCAAGGATATGCAATCAAAGTAGTTGATTAGGTGAAAAACAATTTTAATATTGGTAAATGAAAACTCTCACAGGTCTCTGTTTTCCTTATGGAACAATTAATAAATCCAGGTGTTCATTTTTTCTATTGTCCTAACTGAATTAATAATACTGAAGATCCAGCATTCTCAACTACTGTATTAGGACGCAATACTGTGTCACCACACAACGGTAAGTGTGTCATGGACAATTAGGGTGGGGAACTGGATTCAGTCTGTTGGGGAGTGGGTTGATGTGTCTAGTAGGGTTGTTCATGGTGCCAAGAGCATTGTGACCCACAAAAGGTTGAGAGCCATTGCTCTAAACTAGAACCAGAAGTGAGTTTAAGGGCTTATCTACCTGGGAAAGTTAGTGTGTAGTGACCAAGGGTGTGAATTTGAAGAGTAATAAATACTCTAACTCCCAAGATCCCTGTGGCAGTTTAGCTTAAGACACTTCCAAAATGCATTATGCTAATGCGCACACATACAGTTTTAGTGCACCATTCAAAGGGTACGTATATACTGATGGCAGCAAAGTCACTACCATCAGATCGTTTTTTTCCAGATTGACTGAAAGGGAAGTTAAGACATGCTCAGTCTATCTGGAAATTGACTTTATAAAACCACCCCCCTCAAGTGGCATAGAGTTGCATCAACAGGAACACATTTCCCTTCAGTGTAGCACAGTGAAGGCAGCTTCCTAAAAGGGAAGTTACAAAATCAGTAGGAGTTGCGCAAGTTACTCTGTACAGTATACTGTATGGTGTTACAATGTAGACTGCCCTAAGTCTCCACAAGGCAAGTTAGTGAAGACCAGATACCACATACTAGGTACTTCAGGCTTCTTCCTGTGTAAATGAGCCCTAAAGAGAAACTATTATAACTTACACCTTCCAGACTACTCCGTATCTGTTACATGAGCTCAGATTTATACCCCTTTTAAGTGTATAAATTAGTTTCTTTAATACAGCATCTGAAGTTAGTCTGTTGAATCCCAGGCAGTTTAGATATAATTAACACATTGGGGGTTAGAAGAGTGGGTGTAACAGGAAAATAAGTAGAAGTAAGGTGTAGATTAAAATACCTTTGTAACTTAAACCAGAGTCCTGTGGCACTTAAAGACTAACAAATTTATTTATTGTGTGAGCTTTCGTGGGAGAAGCTGTTACAGTGTGACCTGATCCCATTACTTACACTTCCCTGCATTTATTTTCCCCTATTCTGTAAGTTCCATGCCTTCAAAGCATCTGACAAAGTGGGATTTTCTCTCATGAAAGCTCATGAAATAAATAAATGTGTTAGTCTTTAAGTGCCACAGAACTCCTCGTTCGTTTTACTGAACTAAACTAACATGGCTGCCACTTTGGAACTTAGACACCATCGTCCAGCACCTAGCTTTAGTGTATGTCTACAGACTCTACCCTACAGTCACAAATGTGATTGCAACATATGCACATATACCAGAATTAGCGTTAACCTAGCTAACCTGGTGTACTAACAGTAGAGAAGCTACAGCAGTATGAAGTTTAACATGGGCCAGCTGCCTTGAGTAAGTACAGTGTGTCCTGAGCGGGCTTATATAGCCCACACTGAATTCTGTGTTCATGGCTTCACTGCTGTTGATACTCAGGCTAACCAGGTTAAAACTATGCTTACAGGCTCACCAGTCTTCACCCTGATTGCAGTTTAGACATACCCACAAGTCTCCTTTAAAGGGAGACTTCAGTACATGTTTAGACTCAGTCACTAGTGTGTAACTTTCATTGCCTTACATGTCACCTACCAATTTGTCCCCATGTTTAATCAGAATGAATCAATCAGAATTACTTTTCCCCTGATGCATAAGTCACCACAGATGTGACTTCAGCAGGCTTTGTAGGGCTCTGAATGAGGAATGGGGTTTCATCCATAATGAGCCTTGCTTTGAGTTATTATTATTGCTGGCATGGAGTTCTGTGTTAAATGAGGGTGGGAAAAAATGTGAACGTGAAAAGGCATACTTTATGTGGTCTTATTTTTGTTTTCCAACCTTTGAAACAAAGCTTTTCTCACTCAAAACAACCCGGGGATATTTTTGACCACCTTTAGAATAACAAAAGCTTACCCTGCAGCCTAGCTGTTTGGAATCTTCCCTTGTTTCTGTACCTGAAAGAATAAAAATAATATTTATGGATGTCAAGTCATTCCAAAGGTTTGGTACTGATCCCTTTGGTGGTAATGCTTTGCACTCAGATTGTTACTTCACTGTAGGCAGAAAGCTGTTCATACAGTTTTGAATTAGATTATGCTCTTTGAAAAATATGAATCTAGCTCGATTGATGGTATATTTATGTGTGCATTATCTTTGCCGGTGTAGTCCAGTGGGGCATCTCTCTTTAATCTTGCAGAATTTTGACAGTGCATCTCTTAAGTATACAAGTTGAACAGATTTCTGTTGCAAACTAATCAAGTTCCTTAAAACAATCTGAGCTATCATTCTATCTTAGGTGTGATGGCATATACATCCTCCTCTACTAAATTGTGACAAATAGATGTGAATGTTAACATTTTTCATCTGTTATATGTTTCCTGGGATAATCCAAGGAAAATAGGAATACAGTGTTCAGGGAAGGAAACTGTTGTATTAATTCATTAAACAATCGAAGGGAACAGAGAGTGCATCAACTGTGTTAAAATTTACCTTCCCCTGAAAAATGAATATGCCTTCTGTGAACTTTAAAACACCTCAATAATTCATTCTATAGGCTGTTAACTAAATAGTTGATATTTCTATTAAAATTGTTATCAGTGTTTGATGGTTTTATCTCCTTAGCCATTAGAGATTTGTTCAATAAAAAATGTTTGAATCTGATTTATAAAAATATAACTTAGCATGCAAGTGCAATGAATGCTTAGAGAACATGGATCAATCCATGGTTGACAGATATTACAGACCTGTATGAGAGACATAAAACTATTAAAATTTTACTCTTTGACCTGTACAAGTACCGTGTTTGTGATCTCATCCCAAATGCAAATAAGACTTCTTTTCCAACATAAAAATCTCTATCCTCCCTGGCAATGTAAAACTGAGCTAGATTGACAAGTACTTTATCTCATACCCTGGCCCTAACTGTATCTGTTTTATTATATCTGGCACATGAGCACATAGAAAGTGTTCAAGAAGCTGTTGACAAAATTCTGTTACATTAGCTCCTAGAATGAGAGGAGTTTCTTTTGGAGTATGTCTAAATGTAGAAAGATTGGTGCTGCATTGCTGACTGAAGTTCTCTTAAACTTTGTAAAGTTATTTTTAAAATTACCTATCCATAGATAGCTCCAATGCAGAAACATGGTGACTGAGCCACTAAATTAAGAGTTTAGCAAATGTACGTATTTGCGTTTAAGGTGATCCCCACTCTTTTTTTTAAAATAGATGGCCCACCTCCCAAAAGGTCAGAGCAGCTAAGGTCCTAATCCCGCAACTGGCTCTTTGTGGGTGGAGGGCCAGAAGTTCAGCCATCTATACAGATGCAGTTTCAAGATCAGAGTCAACAGTCATCAGCAAATTAAAACATTTAACTTTTTGCATGGTCCTACTACTTTAGCTAGAGGAGTAACTGTTGCAACTTTTATGAGACCAGCCACTAACGGACTTCATGACACTCTGGGTTAGCATTGCAAGGGCATCTGTATTTATGTTCTGTCATTGATTTCTATAGTGAATTGGGTCAATGACTTAACACATGATTTAAGCATATCTAGTTAAATCGATGGGCATTTCTACCACTGATTTCAGTGGATTCAGGAAAGGACCAAAGACAGGAGGCAACTGATGTGATTCATATGTTGTGGCTCTATCAAACTAATACTTAAGAACAGGAATAAAGTAGGCTGAAAATTGTTCTGCCAACGTGACTTATTTTAAGAAATGCACAACATTAATAGCGTATGCTAATACAGAGGTAATTCAACAAGAATGTAGTATGACACTTCAGTACAACTTCTCTAATTTGCTTTAGTGACAGAAATGCCTATTGTGAATTACTGAATTTTTAAATTAGCAAGAGAACAAACTAGCACAATAATAAAGCCAGGGCAATGCATCAGAAATATACTCTGTTTATTTTAACAATTGTAGTTTAGTTTATGCTAATATGTCATAATATACTGGCAAAATTATAGTTTCAAAAATAATTACATTTTAATGATATGAGACCTTGCTAGAGTGCTAGGAAAATAAACCTTTGCTCAGAAATAGTGAGAGTTACCAAGTGTTTTTGTGAGAATTCTGAGGTGTGTGAATTTCTAATCAGTGAGTGTAGTGAGATTTTCTATGGATCTGGGTGCTGGGATTTTTTTTTAATTGGTTTTATCATCTGAATTTAATTAGTCTTCAGATAAACCTAACTTGATGCATGTCTTCTTTGGTAGCATATATTGTATCTTAGAGTGAAGGGAGTCAGAAAACATATTGTGAAAGGATGTCAGCATTCCTTCAGGCCATTAGCAGAGTTAGAATATTTAACTTTTAGCTTCAAAGTATGCATCTCTCTTACTTGTTATGAGGAGGGGGGAGAAAAATTACCTTCCTTGACCACCAATGATAGGGCAAGAAGCAATGGGCTTGAATTATGGCAAGGAATGTTTAGGTTGGACGTTAGGGGAAAAATTAACTGTCGTGATTAACCAGTGAAATTAAGTTGCCTAGGCAGGTTGTGGCATCTCCATCATTGGAAGATTTTAAGAGCAGGTTAGACAAACACCTGTCAGCCAGGGGCATTGCTGCTTCAAAAAAGGGGTCACTCCCTGGGCCTTGGCCCGGCCCCAAGTCCCTGGCCAGACTCAGGGCTGGTGCTGGGACTTAGGGTTTGTGCCTGGGCTGCACACTGCCAGTGACGCCACTTCTGTCAGAGGGAGTTAAAGATGATACTTGGCCCTGCCATGTGTGCGGGGGTCTGGACTCGATCTCTCATGGTCCCTTCCAGTTTCTATGGTTCTATGATTTATTTTCTGTCAACAGCTTCTATAGTGAAATGGATCAGCATGCAAGGCAAAAGGTTTGTGGGTGAGTTTTTCCTGTGTTTATCCTACAAGCTCGATTTGCAATCTGTATATCAAGCTGTGTTGTTTTTTTAAATCTTCCACTATCATTATGAGGAGTAAAAAAGATTCGGCACTTGGCTATGTTATTGATGATGTATAAGGCACAAAAGAATTTAGCAGTTATAGTACTATGCCTTTTTGGTTTTTTACAGCATTGTTGACTTGATATAGAGCTCCAGATCCACTGTGGGAAGTAAATAGCTCATGCCAAAGCTCATGGGGTGGGGTTGGTTTTTTACATTGTACTTACATGATCTGGGGCCCTCTGAGCTCTTGACCACTCCCTTAGGATGAGTCAGAATGGTCTTAAGGTCTTAAAGTGCTATATAGCCTATCACAAGCCTCTAAAGACTAATATGATAGGCTACAGCAAGAAGACCAAGCCACAACCCTTTTTCCCTAGCCATGTCCTCATGTTAGCAAGAAGGAAGAGGTGGTATGTAAGGACCACTGTATCAGTTCTTCTTCACCAAAGGACCCCTCCTTGGTAAGTTTTCCATAACAAGCTGCACTTACTTTATGACTATTTTGTATTGTAGTGCAAGTGGGGCACCATATAGGGCAGAGTTTGGTCCACAGAGAACAAAAGTTGATTATACAGATAAGATTGTTATATAATAATTTTTCTATAAAAAACAACAAGGAGTTGTGTGGCACTTTAAGACTAACAGATTTATTTTTTTGCATGAGCTTTCGTGGGAGAAGATCCCACTTCCTGAGATGCTTTGTCTTTGATTTAAGGATTCCATCCATTGTCTTAATGAAATGTACAGTGATTCATGTTGTAAACAAGTCAGGACCCAGGAATTAAAATGCCAGACAGTGTCAGAAATTTTTCTTTTACGTTAAGTTCCAAAGGGGCAGCCATGTTAGTCTAGTTCAGCAGAACAAGCAAGGAGTCCACCTGATGAAGTGGGATTTTCTCCCACGAAAGCTCATGTGATAAATAAATTGGTTAGTTTTTAAGTGCCACAGGACACCTTGCTTGTTTTCCTTTTACACTATGTATCTCAGGAAGGGTCTCCCCTCACTCCAGAGGTGTCGCTGGGGGGCCAGTGGACGTGGGGCACGGGCCCAGCCCCCGCCCCCAAGGGCAGGCCCTGCTCCCTGGCCAGGGATAGGGCCAGGGGGAGGCTATACCGCCGTGAGTGGCTAGGCCGTGGGATCGGGGGCCTGGCCACCTGCCGCCGCGGGAGTGGGCATGGGCCTGGCCTCCGGCGGCCGCTTCTGGCTGTGCCACACTGTGGCCTAGCTGCTCGCAGCGGCGTGGCCTCCTCCTGGCCCTATCCCTGGCCAGGGGCGGGGCCTGCCAGGCAGCCAGCCAAGCCCTGGATACCCAGCTGGGGACGGGGCCGCCACGGCCGGCTGGAGATCCAGGGCACTGACATTGGGACCCAGGGCTCGTACTCCGGCGTGCCCAACGCCAGCAACGCCACTGCCTCACTCCCCAAATCTCTTCAGTTAAATGCTAAAATTTGGAAGGGGAAGGAAGATGGTACCCTAAAAAGTTTACAAGTGTTTCCAGAATTAAACAAAGCTCATAAGTTCATGGTTTGCTCTGGACCATTGGAGAGTTGAGGCAGAGATGCTTGGAGATGCAAATTTTCCCAGAAGTTTAGTCATTTGATTCAGCCCGATTTCTATACAGTTTTTAAGGTAAGTTAATTTTAAGACTAGAGTTATTGGTGTCCCTTTCTAGATGACCTTTTTGCAGGTAAAGTTGTGTGTTGTGTTTGCAGGAAGTTGATTACATATATTGCAACGAGGCCACTAGAGTTCCGTAAAAGCAAAGTGTCTTTTGTGTGAGCCCCTTGCTAACTAGGAAACAATTGATTGAAATTCAGCTAAAGAAGGTCCACCCTTAGAATGTCACAGCAAAAAATGTTGCTTGCTTTAATGGAAAGCGCTGTCAGTTTGTTAGGTTCTGTCCCAGACCTTTATTTTCTCAATTAGGGCTGGGGAGTTCTCCTCCTGTCCCCAGCTTCCTGCAGGATTTCACCTTAGAAGATGTAGGCAAGTTTTTTTTTCCTTAACTCATTTGTCCTGGCTGGCTTCTGTCTTCTCCCAGTCCGTCTAGTTGCTGGAGAATGAAGACTTTTGATTCCACCAGTACCAGAGCCTGAGCGGCTTCTCTGGACAGCTGTGATATCTAAACTCATTGCCCCACTTTCCCAAGTGATATTCTTCATTCGAGTGGGTGTATCAGAGCAGAGGTGCCTTCAGTAGGGCACACACTCTGTCATATTCCCCCAGTTATAGGTATTTTTCTGAATATTACCCATCCTAATATAATGTGGATCAAAGCTCCTTTTGTAGTGACAAAACTATATATAGGCATTTGAGTTGAAGACTGCCTTCAAGCTAATGAGCCAGATCCTGTAATTCATGCATTTTAGATCCAGGTTCAGTCCTCACAGGTGATTATACTGCTCTTTTGACAGGGGTGTGTGTGTGTGTGTGTGTGTGTGTGTGTGTGTGTGTAATTTTTTAGGTTTAAAAAAGGGAAACAAAAAAAACCAAACAAATTCTAGCATCTGACATCATATTGACACCCACATGGGTCATCAACAGGGATTGAAACTTTAGATTCACCACACAGATCTCTGCCACTTGAGCTAATAAAGGGTCTGATGACAGTAGGAATTTGTCATCCTCTATTTGGGCAAGCGCTAGAGGCGGATGAGACACACACTTCACCTGTGGCTTTCACAGATATTTGTTACCTGCAGATGAGTGGTGGGACTCAGTAATTTGGGTTCCATTCCACGTTTGGGCGAGGAATGTGTTCTAGTGGGCTCAGGATCTTCTGTAGTTTCCCCTCAAACTTGACCCCTTATGCCTTTCAGCCTATCCCTGTCCCAGTCATTTCTCTTTCCCAAATATGGCTCTTTGTCCAGTTCCCTTTTCCTCACTGAGCTGGTCTCAGTGTCAACTCCTCACCTTTTCATCTTAGGCCCCTTGCCCAGCCAGTCGTAGTTTCCCCATCTGGGCTCACTGTCCAAGTCCCAATCCCTTCCCTTCACTTCCAGATGTTGTCTTCCTCCCCACCCCAACCCCAATATCACTACATATCCAATCCCAGTTTCCCCCATCCAATTCCTCATCCCATCAGTCTCTGAACTCCCTTGTATTGTCTCCCAGTGTCCTTCCCAGGCTCCTTGTTCAATCTACCCCTCCATTTAACCCATTCCTAGCTGCTTGTCTGAGGCTCCTTGTCCAGTCAGTCACAGTCATCCCTGCCAGCAACTCCTTCTCCAATCTTGGTTTCCCCACCAGCTCACATCATTGACACAAAGACATCAACCTGCCAGATTTCAGGTTCCTGGTCCAAAGCATGGAAGATGACAGAGTGTTTCAAAGCTGTGTATAACATGGGTACAATAATGCATCTTTTCCTGACTGTCAGGAGAAAGGACTGAAATTTTCCTGAAGCACTGATGCTGTGGAAGACTCTTGTGACAGGGAGTCTGCATGGGGCTTTGTGAAGCTTTTCTTAAACACAGCCAGTTAGAACCAGATACATAATAAAACAGATCTCTTGCAAGCACCTTAGTACTTACTGATCACTGAATATCATGTTATCACTCCCATCTGTAATTTATATTCACTAAAGCCACATTTGGTGCAACTCATCTCTTTCTGCTCTCATTTGCTCCTCAAAGTGCTAAAAAGAAAGCCAAATGGTGCTCTTTTATCCTGTCTTAAAACATTATTTTGATTAAGACTACAGCAGTGAAAAATATAACATCATATTCTTCAGACTAGATCATTTTCTATTGTGCCTCAAAGCTCTCCTTCAACAGTAGAAGCAACAGTAGTGCTTTGTACATGTATAATGTCTTCCATCCTCAGATGTCAAAGCATCAATTAGTTAAGGCCACTTACTAAGAACTGTGTCATAAGTACACATTTGGCTCCTGAATTTTTCAGTATAGCTACAAATTAGGTACCCATTTAGAAACAGGGTGAAATGAAGCACAATGAAAATGGGGGGTGATCTGCTTTAGGTTTAGTTGGGGTTGATCCAGCTTTGAGCAGAGGATTGGACTAGATGACCTCTAGGGTCCCTTCCAGCCCTAATGCTCTATTGAAGTCAGTGGGAGTCTTGTCTCTGAGTTCAGTGAGAGATTTCAGACCACCAAATAACTTTAGTTTACAGAGGAAACTGTTGGCAAAGATGGGAACAGATCCCAGGAATTCTTATTCTTCCATGCTCTCACTATGATGTATTAATGTTCCTTCTATCTAAGATTAGAGTACTATGCATTAAAATAGGAGAAAAATATTAGCATTAAAACTAGAGAGATTGATAGGATTTATAACAAGGTGTAGAACTTTTAAATTATAGCTCAGTAGGTAGAAGGGAAAGAAAAACATGGATTTTTTAATAATACAATATTAGACTTTATATCAGTATTACAGTATCCTTTTAAATAACTGACCAGGCCACAGAATTAATATAATATACACCATTCTCTGAATTGCATCAAATAGCTTGTTTCCACAAAGTGGAGTTCTGGGACTAGTTCCAGGTTTCTCAATATGTGTAGACAATATTAGGCATAAATTTAGATGACCTCCCAGACAGTAAATTGCAGGAGGTCTGTCTCATCTCATTTCACCCCAACACCCCCCCCAAAAGAGACTTTTCAAGGGAAATAGTGTTCTATAATTTATGCAGAATATTTTTAAAAAATTACTTTCAACATCTGAAAAACAATATGTGAACAAGATGTGAGAAACACATAAAAGGATTGGAGAAGATGCTGGGACATTAATTAAAGAGTGGTTCAAAATGCAAAGCTAAAACTGCAGTGGTTTAGGATTCTGTATTAGTTGTCCTCAGAAATATGAAGTCTATAATTTAGAATAGCAAATATGCTCAAAATATAATTAAGGGTTAGGCAATTTCTTGTATATGATTTGACTATGCAAAGAAGTGCAGCATTTCTACACATTGATTCTGGGAGAGAAACAGAGCTGTTTTGTTATGCAGCTCCATGCTAATCTGGCTGTGCATACACTGAAAGTCTACACTCAGTATAAATATTTATTTCCACCTACAAAAAATCTAGTTTTCTGCAGGATGAGGTGATAAAAGTTAAATACATAAAACAAGACTTCTGTGAGGATGTTATCTCATCGAAACATAAATGGATCTCCATTCTCTCATCCTGACAGCAGATTATGAAATAGTGTCATAAAAATTAAAATTATACACTTTTAACCGTATATGGCAAGAAGGAGATTTTAAATCCAGCCTTCCTGTTTAGGCCTCAGTTTGGACATGCAAATACCATTGACTGTCACTTAGTCATCAAGGCACAGCAGCGTCAATGTGGGCACTATTATACAGTTAGATATCTAAATTATATTGGTGTAATAAGTAACCACTATATTGCAAAACTGCATGCAAAGTTTTTGTGCTTTCAAAATTGTAGGTATAAATGGGAGATTTCAAAAGAGATAGCCATGTTAGTCTAGTCCAGTAAAAAAACAACAAGGAGTTGTGTGGCACTTTAAGACTAACAGATCTATTTTTTGCATGAGCTTTCGTGGGAGAAGATCCCACTTCCTCAGATGCTTTGAAGATGGGTAAACTTACAGAAAGGAATGCAACTAAATGCAAGGGGGTGTAAAACATAGGATCAGGTCATACAGTAACAGCAAATCAGAGCAGTTTTCAGTCTCAAACCATGGGAAGCCTGAAGTCAAATTACCTTTTGTAATGGGAAAAGAACCCATAGTCTTGATTAAGTCCTGCTTTCACAGAATTTAGCTTGCATATTAATTCAAGTTCAGCTGTTTCTCTTTGAAGTCTTGATGTCCCAGGTACAGCTCTAACGACAGTCGTTAACAAATCCATCATCGAGTGATTAGGAAGATGGAAGTGCTCAGCAACTGGTTTCTTTGTTCTTTTATTTCTAATACCAGCTCTGTGCTCATTCATCCTCTTGCGCAGCAGTCTTCCTGTTTGTCCAATATATAAGGTTTTGGGGCATTTCTTGCACATGATGGCATAGACCACATTAGTAGATGAGCAGGTAAATGAGCCTTTGATGGAGCAGCAGGCTTGATTAGGACCTATGATGGTATCTGTTGTGCAGATATGTGGGCAGACTCGGCAGCGTGGTTTGTTGCAGGGGTGTGTGCCTGCTTCAATGTTCCTGTTGTTAGATCTGTAGTTCCTGGTGAGAATCTGTTTAAGATTAGGGGGCTGCCTATCAGCAAGGAGTGGTCTGTCTCCTAACGCTTGAGAGAGAGAGGGATCATCTTTTAGAATAGGCTGTAGGTCCTTAATGATCTGTTGCAGAGGTCTGACTTGAGGGTTGTATGTGGTGACTAGTGGTGTCTGTTGCTTTCTTTCTTGGGTCTCTCCTGTAGTAGATGACTTTGGGGAACCCATCTAGCTCTGTCAGTTTGTTTTCTTACTTCCCCAGGTGGGTACTGTAGTTTCAAGAATGCTTGATAGAGATCCTCAAGATGTCTGTCTCTGTCTGAGGGATCAGAGCAGATGTGGTTATATCTTAGGGCTTGGCTGTAGACAATGGATCATGTGGTGTATTTAGGATGGAAGCTCGAAGGATGTAGGTAACTATACCGATCAGTAGGTTTTCAGTATAGGGTTGTGGTGATGATGCGTCTATCCCTGGTTTGTACTGTAGTGTCAAGAAAGTGGATCTCCTGTGTGGAGTGTTCCAGGCTCAATTTGATGGTGTTGTGGAAATTATTGAAATCTCTGTGAAAATCTTCAAGAGCATCCCTGCCATGTGTCCAGATGATAAAGATGTCATCAGTGTAGCACAGGTAAAGAAGAAGTGTTTTGGGATAAGACTTGAGGAAACATTGTTCTAAGTTGCCCATAAAGATGTTGGCATATTGTGGGGCCATGCGAGTGCCCATAGCAGTGCCACTGATTTGGAGATATAAATGATCCTCGAATCTGAAGTGGTTGTGGCTGAGTACAAAATCGCAGAGTTCAGTCACGAGCTGCACTGTGTCATCATCTGGGATAGTTCTTCTAATAGCTTGTAATCCATCTTTGTGTGGGATGTTGGTGTAAAGAGCTTCTGCATCCATAGTGGCCAGAATGGTGTTTTCAGGAAGTTCTCCAATGGACTGTGTTTTTCTCAGGAAGTCCGTGGTGTCTTGAAGATAGCTGGGGATGTTGATAACATAGGGTCTGAGGAGGGAGTCCACATACCCAGATAGGCTGGCAGTAAGAGTGCCAATGCCTGAGATGATGGGGCATCCAGGGTTTCCTTTTTTATGGATTTTAGGTAGTAGATAGAACATCCCTGGCTGTGGTTCTGGTGGTGTTTGTCTCTATATGTTCTTGTGCTGTCTTAGGGAGTTTCTTGAGTAGGCGTTGTAATTCCTTTTGGTATTCCTCAGTGGGGTCAGAGGAAAGTGGTCTGTAGAAGGTTGTGTTGGAGAACTGTTTATAAGCCTCCTGGTCATAATCCAGTTTATTCGTGATGGGAGAGTAAGTGTGGTCCCAGCTGAAAATCAAGATCCAACAGTGAAATGAGTATACTAATGGGACGTAAGGGGGAAAAAAATTCATTAAGATAACAAACTGGTTCTAAATATATTGTCATTGCAAACAAATAGGATAACAAAATATTTTACTTATTACAGTAAGAAGTAATGGTGATGCCTTCCTTCGTTACACAAAGCTGCTTTTTTCATAAGCATTGCTTTTTTTTATTTTTTAAGATGGTAGGTATTAGAGGAGAGGGACTGTTTATTACTTAATGTGTAAAATAAATAATAAACAACAGCAGAGCACGTGGCTTATCTTGTAGCTCATTTGTAGATCCGCCTTTACCATACATGGTCTGGGGAATGTAATTTAAATGTGTTCCTATCTGCTCTCTTTTGAAAGACACTTCAGTTTTCAAACTGCCTGAGGTAGGAATCCAATTTAATGGAAGCAGTAGCTCCTAAGTGCATTTGTATCCAGAGTCCTGTAACAAGCACTGAAAATATTTTAAGAACATTATTCTTAGTGTGGAATACCAAACCTAACATTTATTAGTGAATTTAATCTGAATTCATACCATAAAAGGGGTTTTAAAAATCCCTCAAAATATGAAGATGATGATGTTAGCCAAAGTGTTACCCATCAGCTTTAAACCAAAGCAAGAATAGCTTATCTAGCGAGAAAGATCATGAACAATTAACAAACAAAACCACAGTTTCATATGTACTTGACCATTTAAATTCATTCAGACACTCGGAAAGAGTGAGACTACAATACATTTTAATCAAATTTCATAGCTCCTGAAATGTATTTGTTCTGTACTTGACTGACATTTCTAACACAAGCAGTCTAATCTATAAACAGTAGCGTTATGTTTTAAGGTCAGTCATGTCATTTTCATCTACCAACTTTCAGAATGCATAGCATTGAAAAATAGTGGTTATTTCCAGAAGTTTCTACTAATTCCCTTTATAAACCTTATTTTTATGTACTATACATAGCAGTGCCTCACCAGGGACTAAAATGAGTCTGATGAATACTATTACTTTTCCAAAAGTATAATAATAATTTTTCTGTATGTATGTTATCTTCCCATCTTACCACAGTCTACTTGTTTCATGTAGTAATCAAATTTTATCTAAGGCAGTGTTTCTCAACTGGTGTTCAGTGGAACACTGATGCTCCTCAGACATCGTCAGATGTTCTGTGACCCACCCTGACCCCTTCCCATCAGAGCTTCCAGGTGTTCGGTGTCAGATGTTGATGGAAACCTTGAAGCTTTGCTGTGACTGAGGCATTGATCTCTCACCACTGTTACCAGTTTTTTCGAGAGTGCTTATTTTCATCAGGTGTTCCATGTAAAGTAATTAAGCCTTTAAACTGATAGGTGGAAAAAGAAGCATGGGGAGAAGAAATAAAGTATGTTGTTACTTTGAGGGCTGGGGCATCAGCTGACTATATGGAATTAACTGGTGATCAGAGTCAGGATTTAAGTCAAAATGGATGGTGGTTGGATGGAAAGAAGCTTGTCAGAAGAAAAGAGAAATAACTTGTAGGAGAAAGAGATGGGATGCAGATTGGAAAAAGGGTAAGATTAGAATGAGCTCATTCTTAGTCATTCACAAAGTTACTTAAAGAGCTAAAAGGCATTGATGCACAATTACTCTACATAGTAGTTATGCTTTTCTACAATATAATCACTTGGTGTAATTACATCTTTACAATGCTTTTGCTAAGGACTAACTCAACCTAATCACATTTGATGAAATTACAGTAATTTTAAGATCATCCAAAATAAACTAACAAAATATGAACAAGAACATTTACATGAAACCTAATCTGAAATGACTTAATATTCTGAGACCACTCATTAAATCAAGGAAATGCAGTGGAAAGGATTAGTAACTGACACCTGAAGATGCCAAGTGATGCTTCCTGCGGCTGCAGTGGCGTGTTTTCATTTATATGACTGTAGTTTTAGTATCTGCTTATGATAGTAATCCAACAGAAATTGAATATAGTGAATCTCAGATCACAGTCAGACTTACTAGGCCAGGTGCTTTAACTAACTTTGCGCTGAGGTGGTGGGGTTTTTTTTCTTTCACCTTTGTTTTGTGTGTATGTGTTTTAGTTTTGATATGTTTCATTTTTATGTATATTAGGACACGTTGCTGGTTGAGGAGAAAGAACCATCCAACGCTGCCCTGCCTACAGCCTAAGTCCAGCCCTGCCCCAAATGCACTCAGTTCTCATCTTCTTCTGGCCTGGATCTTAGCTCTCAGATGTGGTTCCTGGGAACTGGGGTGAAGGATGTGGGGAGGTCCATTGTGGTTAAGGATGATGGTGATGGAAAAAGTTTGGGGACCACTGTACTATCTGATTTCTGCAGACAGATACTTATATGCAGAGCTCCATTTAAATTCCAGGATCTGCAGAGGCCCAGGAACCTATCTTCATAGATCAGATTTTAAGATTAATAGTTACATTTTCTTCATACGTCAGTGATTCCCAGACTGTGGTGTTGGGGATCTCTGGGATACAGATGTCATTTCACACCAAACAGCATGGCCGTGCATGTTTGGTGTATGTAAAGTCACTATGTGGGGAGGAGGCCATTTTGCTCCACCAACTGGCATCCTCCATGCAGCATGACTCTACACCTACCTGAGATACGAGGTTATGCAGTGCAGAGGATGCCAGTTTTCTCTACAAAAAGGCATCCTCTGTGGTGTGATCTCATATGTTCAGTACATGCGAGGTACCTCATCCTATCTGGGGTCCCAGCAGAAAATGTTTCCTTAAAATGGGATGATGATAGTAGAAAAATTGGGAAACCCTGACGTATGTTAATCTTTTGACATCATCCAATATTGTGGTGACGATCTTAGAAATGATTTTTCAGAATATCTTCAATGCTGTTTATTTTTCAAGAGTATAGTGAATGACAGTTTGGGTTTTAACAATCCAACAAAGTATGTAGTGGTGTAAAAGTTGAAACTTGTTTGGACATTTAATTGAAATTTTTCTGTGATATTGTGACTTAAGGCCATCTGTGATCTTGTCAACTTCAGTAGGACCACATATGTGCTTAAAGTTTGACGTGCATAAGGTGCTCACGGAATGGGACAAAAGGTCCTCATATGAAAGGTGTGTTTTTAATAAATAAATGTAAACTCTACAAATTTAAGACTTTCTTGTATATAATCTATATTGTAGTATTAGTTTCTTGGAACTACCCATCTATCAGCTGTAATTACAACTGCTCAAAACGGACTTGTAGGAGCAGCCTCTTGCAGGAGTCTTCCTCATTTTAGAAGACAGTTCCTGTCATCTGATCTCTCTTTTTTTCAGTAGCACTGGTCATTATGTGCATTTTCTTGAAACATGTAAATAACATCCACAATATTGGCTAGGAACGTAAAAATAATACTGTTCCAGTTATAAAATAGAGGTGCTTCTTAAATGTGTTTGGAGTGTCTATTTTTAATAGTAAAAGGCCATTCTTTCTCAAGTTGAGCAGTACCTTTATTTGCATAAAGTTTCATTGACTTCAACAGTGCCGTCTGTGGAATAAGGTATAATAAGAAAATAGAATCTGCACAGACCACATTAGATTGTTTTGTAAGAAATTCCTTTTTGGGACTTCTCTGTGGCTGTTCAGGGTTAGCAAATGTGAACAGGAGATGCACCAGAAAAAGGAAGAAAGAAATGAAAGCATGTGTTTTTATGTTTGTTTCCTGTCCATAACACCTGCACTTCTGGGGAACAATTTGGGGTATGCCTGAGCTGAATCTTTGCAGATAGCACTTCACTGATTCCCCAGCACTCATTCTTTGCATTCTCCCTCCACACTGTAGAGGCAGTTTTTTAATTTCATACATCATTTACATTTGCTGCAGTCATTCTTCAGTAAGTATGTAGACTAGACATAATAAAGGATAAGAAGGGAATATGCACATTTTAATCATAAACTTTGGATAAAACTGAGATTTCTTTGCACCTGAATATACCAAGCTAAAAAGGGCAGACCTATATCCTTAATATAAAGAAAATATATAATACTTTGGAGGTGTAAATCTTCCCTAGGCACTCTTGATACATGTATCATTCTCCTGTCAAATCTCAGACTTTCCTAAAATGTGAAGTAATGAAAACAAATTGAAGAAGTAACGTTTTGATTGTTTTGAAAAGTATGAATAGGCGCGGAGTATATTGATTTTCTCTTTATCAGATGAAAAGGTGGTATAAATTAATAATAAGTGAAAACAAAAAAGTGCATTTGCTTGTGTATATATGTGAGGGAATAAATTATATGTAATTATAAAATATAAAAATTGTACAGTATTTGTGCCAGTGGTGGTGACTCCTCATTTCAGGTTCTAAGATGAGGAGCTCTCACCTGCAATAGTAAGGGAGGAATGACATCAGTGGTTTATTCTCCCCTTCTAACATCTATGGTTGATCCTTCCTAAATTTGCAACTGATCCTGCAAGGTGCTGTGTGCCTACTGAGAAGTGCTGAGCACTCTGAAGTCCCACTGAGCTCTTTAGGACTTGTGGGTTCTCACTATCTTGGCAATTTTCTTTGGTATCTTCTGGTTAGCAAGACACTTGAAAATTGTCAGACATTTTGTGCCAGGTTAGTCTAGCTGTATGTTTGTATACTACGGCAGTCAAGTTTAATATTGTTTGCAGTGTTGTAGCCGTGTTGGTCCCAGGATATGAAGAGCTGAGGTGGGGCAATAAGTTTTATTGGTTAAATTGCTATTAATGGGAGGCACAAGCTTTTGAGCTACACAGAGGCCTTCTTTGGATCTGGGGAGGGAAACAGTGCAAGTTTAGAGTGTGTCTGAGACGCTCTGCTTCTTTCCCAGGCCTGAAGAACAGCTCTGTGTAGCTCCAAAGCTTGCACTTTCCATCAACAGAAGTTAGTCCAATAGAACGTTACCTCCCTCACCTTGTCTCACTCAAGCTGAACGTTGTCTATTTGGGATTCAAAATAGTACTGTCATGTTCCAACATCAAACAGGTTTTTTATCCACCAGATTGTTTGGCTACCATTTTGGACTTCCCAAAGGTTGCTTTTTTTTAAATCAATTAAATTATGGCAACCATCAAGAAGAGAGGGGAAAAAAACCCACTGTACTCAGGCACACAGATACAGAGAGAGACAACTTTTTGAAATGATATCATTCCAAGACTGAGCATTTTACCTGCAGCCACAAACTATATGATGGCAGATGGGATTTGTTGTTGCCACCTGTTCTCTTTGGATCAGCATCTGTATTTGTAAACTAGTAACACTATTTAGAAAATGACCAGTGTTATACATGCATTTCCAGAAAGTTGGATTAAAATCACTGTCTTTTGTAAATGATATTACTCACTTATATAAGTTGCCTTATTTAGCTATTTGTAAGAAGTAAATAGTTTGTCCTTCCAAAATAGGGAAACACATAATTCTAAAAGTTATCCATATCTCAGGCAATTAAAAACACACTCTCTGTTAAATGTTGGCTATGCTTATTAAAATTAATTAAGCCCTTTGCCCTTTGCTGGACTGTTACTTAATGAGCTTAGAATGAAAGTAATAAATCCGGCAAACAAGATCTGTCTCTAACAACAATGCATCCATATCTATTTTAGAAGGTTCATTGTATATTTGTTTTTTTAAAATTGTTATGCTCATTCTTCAGTAAACTCCTATGTGCTTTTCGAAACAAATAATCTACTTTTATGTAGAGTAGAGGGCACTAATATGGAAATCTGAGATAAAACAATTTGAGGATGTTTTCAGTTAAAGGTCAGGGTTTTTTAGTTAAAAAGGCAACTCAGCTAGTGGATTATTAAAAGCTTCATTAATATTCAATGAATTTCTAGCTTTGGCTGCAATAGGGTACCATTAGTAAACCAGGACAGGAGTTGATCTTCATACTTTATAGCTTGTTCAACCACATTTTAAGTGACTTCATTAAATGAACAGACTAGAGTATAAGGAAAACAAAAAAATATACAGAATATTTAGTTAATTTGACTTAAATTGATTATATGACAAAGCATCGTTCATTTGAATAGTGCTTGCTGGCTGATCTTGTTATTCTGATATCCTTTAAAGTATCGTGTTTCTTCTTTTCATTAATTCTATTAGGAACATTTTCAAAGCTTTATGTTCCTGAAAATCCTACCCCTTATGGAAATACACTATAGTCTATATCAGCGATAAGTCAATAAAAAAATCTGCACTGGTTAAGAAACCATACCTGGATTAAAGGGGAAATGAAAGGGGAGCTATAAAATAGAACAAAACCTATAAACATAGAAAAAGGGGAAATATGTAGCATTAATATAAATTAGAATGTAGGAACTGTGGGAAATCAATTAAAAAAAATAATGGGATCTAAGGACACATCTGTAGTAAATAGAGTAAAGGACAAGAAGGAGTTTTTATTGTATATTAGGAACAAAAGGAATCCTAATGTTGATCTGTTACTATAGAGAAATAGTATAATTGTCCATAATAAAGGGGGGAAATAGAATTGTTCAATAAATATTTTTGTTCAGTAGTTGATAAAAATCCAGATAATGTATTCATATCATAAGAGGATAATGAAATACTTTCCATTACAACCAAGAAGGGTGTTTAACAGCAGCTACTGATGTTAGACATTATTAATCAGCAGGAATGAATAACTAGCATCCAGTAATTTTAAAAGAGCTGGCCATAGAGCTCTTTGGAGTATTGAGGTTGATTTTAAGTAAGTCTTGATATATCGTGGAAGTTACAGAGGACTGGAAGAAAGCTAATGTTCTGCCAATACTTTAAAAGAGTAAATGGAAGACCTGTTTAATCATAGGCCTGTAAAACTGATACTAGCGTGATAATGGAATGGCTGATCCAGGACTTGACAAATAAAGAATGAAAGGGGGTGATATAAATTAATGCCAAGCACGGTGTATGCAAAATAGTTCTTGTCAAACTAACTTGATATCCTTTTTTGAAAAGATTGCAACTATGGTTGACAAAAGGGTTGTAGTTCCAAAGGAGTAGCCATGTTAGTCTCGTTCCGCAAAACAAGCAAGGAGTCCCATGGCACTTAAAGACTAATAAATTTATTTATTGCATGAGCTTTCATGGGAGAAAATCCCGCTTCATCCAGTGCTTTGAAGATGAGGGAACATACAGAATGGAGGAAAATAAATGCAGGGAAGTGTAAGTCATGGGATCAGGTCATATTGTAATGGCATATCAAAGCAGGAAACAGCACATAGAGGAAGGTGAGGTCAAATCACTTGTTATAAGAGGAAAAGAATCCATAGTTATGATTTAATGCTGCTTTCACACAATCTGATCTGCATATCAGTTCCAATTCTGCAGTTTCTCTTTGAAGTCTTGATGTGTTGATGCAATACATGTGTGATGCTGAGTCAAATGCCTTACACAACATTTTGATTATGAAACTTGAAGGATACAAATTTAATATGAGACACTTCATATGGATTAAATACTGACTAACTGGTAAGTGTCAACATGTAATTGTGAAAGGGCAATAGTCTGGGGGGCTCTTTACCATGGTGTCTCATAGAGATCAATTCTTGGATCTACACTATTTAGCATTTTATCAGTGACCTGAAAGAAAACATATAATTATTATTGATGAAGTTTGCAGGTGACATAAAGATCAGCAAAGTAGTTAAAAATGAAGAGGGCAGGTCACTAAAACAGAGGGATCTGGATCACGTAGTAGGTGTGGAGAAAAGCAAACAATTTGCTTTTTAGTATGGCCAAATGTGAAATTATACACCTGGGAATGAAGAGTGCAAGCTGTTCTTACCAGACAGAGATCTCTGTCCTGGGAAGAGGTGACTGTGAAAAAGATGATGAATTGAACTTGAACTTCTAATGCAACCTCATGACCAAAAGGATTAATAAAAATCCTTGGATGAACAAACATGGGAATGTGGTATGGAAGTACAAGAGTCTAAGTCATAACTCTACTTTCAAAGGGGGATGATTTCTAAAATGAAAAAAAAGAATTCGTTTGAACTGCTAGATCTCATAACTTCTTTCTTCAGTCTCAAGATAGTTTATCAGTCCACAATGTGGTCTCAGTGAATTATATTTTTTAAAGTTACTCTGCTTCCACAATGACATCTAGTAGTGCCTTTTACTGATTTGAGTACGGGTAGGAAAAGCAGGTAATATGATGAAGAACAGAAGTAGAATCCTGGGAACCATGTGAAATGAGTATCTGCCAGACAGAGCTCTCTCTTTTTTTTTTTTTTTTAATATGTTTTTAGTCACCATGCAGGAAGCCTTGGCCCATATGCTCACTCATTTGTTTCGCCTTGTAATCAGTGATATATTTATCCTGTGTTAGTAGGCCCAGTTCTTCCTGGCAATAATTCCATTGTTCATGAATACTGCAATAAAAGCATGACATGATAAGTGAGACTTAAGTTTTCCATAGATGTGTTAGCACATTAAATTTCTTTTCCCTGATTTGCTTTTGAGCAGGCCTAAACTTTAGCTGCAGGCTTTCAAGCGCATGCAGGTATTTTGGGAGAATTACATACTGAGTTTACTGTCTAATTCATGCATGAAAAATTGCAATTTACTACTCCACAGCGCTCAGTTGGCCTGGGTTTAGTAGAGCCTTCATTGACTTGTGGCTCTTGAAACCAAGTATTGTGTTGTTTTCCTGAATCCTCTGCACATAAAAAAGATTGACATGACAGAATAACAGAAAGTGTATTACATTGAGGCTTAGCTTTAAAGATAAACACTGCAAATAAAACTGAAAGCATATGGCACTCGTTGCCTGATATGCCAGTTGATGAGCAATAGATTTTGCATTATGATCCATTTCAGAGGTTTTAGACTATTAAAAACTAGTTGCTCTGTTTTGTATGCACAAAAGTTGCCAGTTGTAAACCAATTGGAATAGTCTTATTTTGCTGATTGTATGATGGATATGCCAAAGTTCTGGCTTTGATTTTTTTTTTTATTATTTTATTTTTTTTTTTTTTGATACTGGAACTGGAAGAATAGAGACAAATGTAAGGACAACAGATTGTATTCAGAAACACAGTATTAAAAGGGAAAATTATCACTGGAAAACAAAAGCTAAAATAGTATTATATATATATTTTTTTTTTATATGTATATTTTTTGAATTTTTATACATATATAAAAAAATTCTCCTCTCACCCCTATGGGTGGTATGTGTCTTCCTCAACCTCGGGTCCTCTACCAGAGGCCTGGGAGTTTGAGGGTTCTGCGCAGTATCTTAGCTGTTCCTAGCACTGCACTCTTCTGGACAGAGAGCTCTGATGCTGTTCCTGGAATCTGCTGGAGCCACTCTCCCAGCTTAGGAGTCACAGCCCTGAGTGCTCCTACCACCACTGGGACCACTTTGGCATTCACTGTCCACATCCTCTCTAGCTCCTCTTTCAGGCCCTGGTACTTCTCCAGCTTCTCATACTCCTTCTTCCTGATGTTGCTGTCACTTGGCACTGCCACATCTATCACCACCGCTGTCTTCTGGTCCTTGTCTATTACCACGATGTCTGGTTGATTGGCCAGTACCTGCCTTTGCGTCTGGATCTGGAAGTCCCACAGAATCTTAGCCCTGTTATTTTCCACGACCTTCTGTGGGATCTCCCATCTGGTCTTGGGAGGGTCTAGCCCATACACTGTGCAGATGTTCCTGTACACAATGCCAGCTACTTGGTTGTGCCGTTCAGTGTATGCTGTTCCTGCCTGCATCTTATATCCTGCCACTATGTGTTGGACTGTCTCTGAGGCCTGTCTGCACCTTGGGTCCTGTCTAGTGTGGTAGACCCCTGCTTCAATGGATCTGGTGCTCAGTGCCTGTTCTTGTGCTGCTGTGAGCAGTGCCTCAGTGCTGTCTTTTAGTCCAGCCTTTTCCAGCCACTGGTAGGATTTCCCAATGTCAGCCGCCTCAGCTATCTGTCGATGGTACATCCCATGCAGGGTCTTGTCTTGCCATGGCACTTCTTCTGCTTGATCTTCCTCCCATGTCTGCTGCTGCTGCCTCAGGCATTCTCTCAGCAGCTCATCTTTGGGTGCCATCTTACTGATGTACTCCTGGATGCTCTGGGTTTCATCCAGGACAGTGGCTTTGACACTCACCAAACCCCACCCGCCATCTTTCCAGCTGGTGTACAGTCTCTGGGTGTTGGATTTGGGATGGAAACCTCCGTACATTGTGAGGAACTTCCGGATCTTCACATCAGCAGCCTCCATGTCTTCCTTTGGCCAGCTCACTATACCGGCAGGGTATCTGATGACTGGCAGGGCAAACCTGTTGATGGCAGGGATCTTGTTCTTCCCATTGAGCTGGCTCTTCAGGACCTGTCTTATCCTGTGGTGGTACTTGGATGTTGCTGTCTTCCTTGCTTCCTTATCGTGGTTCCCATGTGACTGTGGGATGCCAAGTTACTCGTAGCTGGTCTGTATGTCTGCTATGTGGCCTGCTGGTAGTTCCACCCCATCAGTCTTGACTACCTTCCCTCTCTTTACTACCATCCGGCCACACTTCTCCAGTCCGAATGACATCCCAGTATCCTCAATGTAGATCCGTGTCAGGTGGATTAGCGAGTCGATGTCTCGTTCATTCCTAGCATACAGCTTGATGTCATCCATGTAGAGTGGGTGGCTAATGGTAGTTCCACTCTTGAACTTGTATCCGTATCCAGTCCTTGTGATTATCTGCCTGAGGGGGTTCAAGTCAATGCAGAACAGCAGCGGGGACAGCGCATCACCTTGGTATATGCCGCACTTGATGGCCACTTGTGCAAGCTGTCTTGAGTTGACTTCCAGTGTCGTCTTCCACAGTCCCATTGAGTTCTTGAGGAAGGTCCTTAGCATCCTGTTGACTTTGTATAGTGCCAGACATTCACAGATCCATGTGTGCAGCATTGAGTCATAGGCTTTCCTGTAGTCAATCCAGGCTGTGCTCAGATTGGTCTGTCTAGACCTTGAGTCTTGGGTGACTGCTCTGTCTATGAGCAGCTGGTGTTTTGAGCCTCTGGTGGTGTTCCCAATGCCCTTCTGAGCTGTGCTCAGGTACTGGCCCATGTGGTCCTGTAGCTTGGCGGCTAGGATGCCTGATAGGACTTTCTATGTTGTGGGGAGGCAGGTTATTGGCCGGTAGTTGGACGGTGCTGTTCCCTTGTGGGATCTTTCATGATCAGCGCTGTCCTTCCTTGTGTTAGCCAGTCTGGGTGGGAGCCTGCTGCTAGCAGCTGGTTCATCTGTGTTGCTAGGCGTTCATGCACTGCTGTTAGTTTCTTTAGCCAGTAGGTGTGGATCATGTCCGGGCCAGGTGCTGTCCAGCTCTTCATGTTCTTGACCCGCTGTTGGATGTCGGCTACTGTGATGGTGACTGGTTCCTGTTCTGGGAGATTGCTGTGGTCTCTTCTCAGGTCCTGCAGCCACTTTGCACTGGTGTTATGACTCTTCTCTTTCTCCCAGATGTTCTTCCAGTACTGTTCACTTTCTGCTGTTGGTGGCTCTGCTGTTATTGTGTTGTTGCACTGCAGTTGGGAGTACACCTTGGATGGTTCTTTGGAGAACAGGGCATTTATCTTTTTGGCCTCTGCTTCTCTAGTGTATCTCCTTAGCCTGGTAGCCAGTGCTGTGAGCCTTTGTTTAGCAGTCTCTAGGGCTTCAGATGGAGTCAGGCCTTTGTATTTTTTCAGTAGCCGAGTCTTATCCTTAATCTCTACACCCTTCCATAGTTCCACCAGCCGGCTAACTTCTCTCCAGATTGCCTTGGTCTTATCCTCCAACCTCATTTTCCGGGGGGGGGTATGTACTGCTGTTCTTCTTGATCGTTTAGCCAGGCATCTCCAGGATTACAGAGGCTGTAGCATATACCAGTTAATTGGTTTGAGTTATGGTGGTAGTAGGAATTGTCGTTAGGGTTCTATTGGCATCTTCTAGTATACTATCTGGTGGTACTAATCCAACAAGCCCTGGTAATCAGTCTCGAGTGTGGACTGTAGCTAGTTTATCCATGATCTTGTGACTCATATCAGCTGCTGTACTCTGTAATGGAAGGAGTGGCAGGGAAGTTCCAGCTTCAGGTGTTGGCTGCACGTCTAGTTGTTCTTCTGGGTCTTCTTGTTGAGTCTGGGATGTAATGTGGAGTTCCTCTTCGAGTGCTGCTCCTGTCCATTCTGTGGTAGGTGTCTGCATGCCCCGTGCACGGCATGCCGGAAACTTTTCCCCTAGAGTACCCATAGGGTCGGCTGTAGCGCCCCCTGGAGTGGCGCCATTGCTGCTCCCTATATGGCCACCAGCCGACCCCGTCCCTCCTCAGTTCCTTTTTACTGCCCTGTCGGTGGCTGGAATATTCCTTGGTCTCGAGCTGCTTTGCACGTGGCCAGTGACATTCGGAGTACCCGAACTTTTCCTGTTCTTGTTTGTTAGTTAGTTAGTTAGAGTTTAGGGAGTAAGAGCCCGCCCCGGGCCCAGGGCTGGGCTATGCTGGGCTTTAAAACTTGCGGGCAGTGTAGGAAGCCCATGCCCGTGGACAACCCGCACGGCAACTGTTTGCTCTGCCTGGGTGAAGCTCACTTCGTTGAGAAGTGCAAGATCTGCAGGGGCTTCAAGCTGAGAACGCAAAAAGAAAGGTTTCAGCGGCTAAAACTCCATATGATGGAGGAGGGCCTTCGTCCGGCGCCCGGCGACTCGGGATTCAGCACAGCACTGTTGGTGCGGAGCGTGCCAGCGTCTTCGGCACCGTCGTCAGCACCGAAGTCTAGCCACCCGAAGACGCACCGGGAGCCCCGGCGCCGGTCGTCATCGCCGGTACCGCCCAGGAAGAAGCGGGTAGAAAGGGGGAGTTCACTGCGCCAAGCGACAGTGGGAAAGGACTCTGTACAGAGCCGGGTGAGCCAACCGATTTCCCTGTCTCCGGCTTCCGGGCATGACCGGCCTGAGAGACTGCTCAGCCCCGTGTTGACCTCCTCGCCTACCAGGGACATCCTGGAAGACGAGTTGATCCTACTGGCCACGCCTGAGGCGTTTGCGGCGGCGCAGGCTCTGTTGAGCCACTCAGCACCGCCGGCACCGGCTGCGGGTCCAGTGCCGGGGCCGGTACCGTCTCGTGGGAAGCCGACTCCACTTGCAGCTGGCTGGGGACGAAGCCGGTTACTGTCTCCGGACCAACGGCACCGTTCGCCGGTACCACCTCCTGTAGTGGCTGTGGCCGGGGCTCCCCGTTTCCACTTCCCGGTTTCCACCCGGCACCGTGCATCCCCACCCCGCCAGCACTGCGATCGCCGAGAGGAAGGTCGTCACCATTCCCCGGTACAGTCCTCGTCAGCACCGCCATGGTCTCCACAATCCAGCCCATCGTTGAGCTCGGCAGAAGAGTTGGCACCACGTGGCTCGCATAAGGATATGAGTACTGGGCCACAACAGGCCCCTGAGGTACCGCCGTTCCACCCCCAGTGGTCAGGTTGGCATCCTGGGATGCAGTGGCCTTTTTGGACTTCTTGGGCCGTGGAGCAGGGACCAGCCTTTGGCTCAGCGACCCCCATGCTGAGTTCTGGCATCAGGCCTCCTCCATCTGCGCTGGTCAGCGCTCACCCCGGTACCGGGGAGACATCAGAGGTGGAATCCTTAAGGGACGACCAGGACCGGGCCAGCCTGGCCAGTGGAGGCCACAGCATGAGGTCCAGGGCGCCTTCGGGGGGGTCCGGATCTTGAGGAGTCGTCCTCCTCGCCTCCGGATGAGGCTGAGGCTGGGTCCAAGCCGTTAGCTATTCTGGACGATGCTAGGGCATCAGGAGCTTCTCCGTCGAGTAGCCTCCGGGTTAAACATTCAAATCAAGGAGATCGCAGAGGACGCTGTTCCCGTGGTGGATATCCTGTTCCCAGAGGGCCTGGGCCAGTTGGTTCTGCCCTTTGTTAAAACGGTGCAGAACATGCGCTGTGGCACACTCCAGCCTCGATTTCCCCCTACGGCCAAACGAGCTGAAAGGAAGTACTTTGTGCCCTCTAAGGGCTATGAACATTTTTATTCCCACCCCACCCCCAGCTCGTTGGTGGTAGCTGTGGCAAATGAGTGGGAGAGGCAAGGTCGTCCTGGTTCGACCCCCAAATCCAAGGATGCTAAGAAACTGGATCTCTTTGGCTGTAAGGTCTATTCCACGGGGGGGGGGGGGGGGGTGCAGCTAAGGATAGCCAATCAACAGGCTATCCTTAGCCGTTACATGTTTAATGCCTGGTCTGCCCTGGAGCATTTTAGTGACTCAATGGAGCAGGACTCCAGAGCAGCCCTGTCGGCATCCATCAAGGAGGGCAAGGTTGTGTCCAAGGGCCTGTTACAATCGGCATTAGACGCAGCCGACGTGGCAGCTCGCTCCATGGCTTCTGGGGTTACTATGAGGCGCAGCTCATGGTTGCAGGAGTCGGGGCTGCCCCAGGAGGTACGGGCCATGATACAGGACTTGCCCTTCGAAGGTCCAGAGCTGTTCTCACAGCAGACGGATGCCCGTCTTCAGACTTTGAAGGACTCTAGGGCATTAATTAAATCCTTGGGACTCCATACACGGGTGAGCCAAAGGAAGCAATTCAAACCACCTCCTCCTCTCGCGAAGCCTTACCTCTGCCGCCAGGACGATGACAGGCATAGGGGCAGGGGATCCCGTAGGCCCTCAGGGCGTCAGCCCAGCGGCCAGGGGGCCTCACGTCAATAGACTGGCCAGAAGAAAGACCTTTTGATGGTCTGCGTGAGGGCGACTTAGCAAGCGCCGGGGATCCAGAGACTCCCTTGTTCCTCAATAGACTGTGCCGTTACGCGTCAGAGTGGCACAAGATTTCAAAAGACTGTTGGGTTCTCAGAACAGTTCAGGAGGGCTATTCCCTCCAATTTTCTTCATTACCCCCGCCAGCCCCACCTACGCTGAGTGGTTCCCTGAGGGATCAGGCCCACCAGCAAATACTATGGGAGGAGGTGCAGGCGCTGCTGCAGAAAGGGGCAGTGGAAGAGGTGCCACTAAACTGCAGGGGCAGTGGATTTTACTCCTGTTATTTCCTTATTCCCAAGGCGAAAGGGGGCCTGTGGCCGATTTTAGATTTGAGGCTCCTCAACCAGTTCCTTCGCAAAATTCGGTTCCGAATGGTGTCCCTTGCCTCAATTGTTCCGTCTCTGGATCCGGGCGATTAGTACGCCGCCCTCAACTTACAAGATGCGTACTTCCACGTTGCGATCAACCCACGGCACAGGAAGTTTTTATGCTTCATCGTCGGGCGGAAGCACCTGCAATTCACGGTGCTCCCATTTGGCCTATCCGCTGCGCCACAGGTATTTACAAAGTGCCTTGCGGTGGTAGCGGCGTATCTCAGGAAGAAGCGGGTCACCCTCTTCCCTTATTTGGACGACTGGCTGGTCGTGGGCAAGTCGTGCCAGGAGGTACAATCTCACCTGAGATTGACACAGGCCGTGTTCGATTGCCTGGGGCTGCTGATAAACGTTCAAAAGTTGGTGCTCGTCCCCACGCAACGGATAGAATTTATAGGGGCGGTCCTCGACTCGACATCCGCAAGGGCAAGCCTTCCTACCACCCGCTTTCAAACCATCAAGCAGGCGGTGGACTCCTTAACGAAATTCCCCCTTGTATCAGTGCGGGAATGCCTTCGCCTGCTGGGCCTCATGGCAACTGGCACCTCTGTGGTTCCCCTCTCCCGCCTACGGATGCGACCGCTCCAGCTGTGGTTGGCGGGGGTGTTCCGCCCGGTGAGAGACAGTTTGGACACTGTGGTCACTGTGCCTGCACCAGTGCTGGACACCCTTCGTTGGTGGGGCTGCGAGACCAACCTGTGCTCAGGAGTTCTGTTCCAGCTTCCTCAACCGTTGCTTCACTTGACGACAGATACCTTGGACGTAGGCTGGGGTGGGCATCTCAGCGGCCTCAAGACAGAGGGCCTGTGGAGGGATGCGGACTCCCGGTTACACAGCAATATAAAGGAGCTCAGGGCAGTATGTCTGGCGTGCGAGGTGTTCCAAGAGCACCTTTGGAGCCAAACAGCATCAGTTCGCACCGACAACACCACCGCAATGTTCTATATAAACAAACAAGGCGGCACGCATTCGCGTCTTCTTTGCCAGGAAGCCATGAGCCTCTGGGAGTTCTGCATTCGCCACAGGATCCACCCAGTGGCATCGTATATACCGGGCCTCCGGAACTCCCTGGCGGATGAGCTCAGCCGGAGGTTTATGACCCACGAATGGTCCCTCCACCCGGAAGTGGCGGAGTCGCTCTTTCGGAGGTGGGGTTATCCCCGTCTGTACCTGTTTGCTTCTGAGCTCAATGCAAAATGCCAGGACTTCTGCTCTTTCCACGGGTGCAGTCCCGGGTCGAGGGCGGATGCCTTCGAGATCCACTGGGGTCAGGCAGGCCTACTGTATGCGTTCCGCCCAACACTGCTAGTGCCCAGAGTGTTGTGGAAGATGAAGGAAGAGAAGGCGAGGGTCATTCTGGTCGCCCCGGTGTGGCCAAGACAGCATTGGTTTTCGGCTCTAATGCGGTGGTCCAGGTGCAGCCCGGTTCGGTTGCCCCTCAGGTCAGACCTGTTGACCCAGGACAGTGGACAACTTCTCCACCTCAACCTGGAGGCCTTGCACCTCCACGCGTGGTGCCTTCATGGTTGACGGACAGCGAGCACTTGTGCTCCTCACTGGTGAGGGAGGTTCTGTGTGGCAGCAGAAAGCCCTCCACGAGGACTACGTATGCCGCTAAGTGGCGCAGATTTGCACAGTGGGCCGGGGTCAACGGGGAGGACCCAACGTTGGCTTTGGTTCACTGCATACTGGGCTATTTATGGCACCTGAAGTTGAGTGGGCTGTCATTGTCATCCCTGAAGGTCCACTTAGCGGCAATCACATCTTTCCGCAGCAACTTCGAGCATAGCTCACTTTTTTCCATCCCCATGGTGAAAAGATTCCTGACAGACCTCTCTAAGCTGTACCCGGGGGTGAAACTGCCTACAATCCAGTGGGACTTAAACGTGGTCCTGTCGCGACTCACCAGACTCTCCTTTGAGCCATTGGCGACGTGTTCACTGCTATACCTGTCATGGAAGGCCGCATTCCTGGTGGCTATCACGTGAGACCGGAGGGTGTCGGAGCTGCGTGCCTTGGTGGCAGAGCTGCCATACACTCTGTTCTTTAAGGACAAGGTGCAACTGCGCCCACATCCATCCTTCAGGCCCAAGGTAGTGTCACACTTCCATGTGAACCAAGACATTTGCCTGCTTGTGTTGTGTCCAAAACCCCATGCGTCAGAGGAGGAGAGGAGCCTCCACTCCCTGGACGTGCGCAGGGCACTGGCCTTTTATATAGAAAGAACAAAATTGTTTCGCAAGACCCCCCCAGTTCTTTGTGGCAGTGGTGAACTACAAGAAAGGCCAGCTAGTGTCTACACAGAGGATCGCTTCCTGGATTAAGGCTTGCATTAAGGAGTGCTACAAGCTGGGAGGTAGACACCTGCCAAGGGCGACGGCCCATTCGACAAGGGCCCAAGCGGCTTCTACAGCATTTCTAGCAGGAATCCCGATCGTGGACATATGCAAGGTGGTGACGTGGTCCTCCCCGCACACCTTTGCACAGCATTATGCCATCACCCAGCAAGCGCAGCAGGATGCGGCAGTGGGAAGGGCGGTGCTGCAAGCTGTCTGTCTGTGATGTCTCCCATCTCCAAGGTAAGGCTAAATACTCACCTACAACAGAATGGACAGGAGCAGCACTCGAAAAAGAAGAAGAGGTTACTTACCTGTAACTGGTGTTCTTCGAGAGGTGTGCTCCTGGCCATTCCAGTCCCTCCCACCTCCCTTCAGACAGTGGGGTAGAAGGAACTGAGGATGGATGGGGTCGGCTGGTGGCTATATAGGGAGCGGCGACGATGCCACTCCAGGGGGTGCTACAGCCAACCCTACGGGTACTCTAGGGGAAAAGTTTCCAGCGTGCTGTGCACGGGGCGTGCAGACACCTGCAGTGGAATGGCCAGGAGCACACCTCTCGAAGAACACTGGTTACAGGTAAGTAACCTTTTCTTGGTCTGTCTCAAGTTGTGAGAGCAGCTTCCTCTTTATTATGTTGAAGCGTTAGGCAACTAGCTGTTTTTCAGTTAGTGTGGATGTAGGTCTTTTGTCCATCCATAGTTCCCTCATATGTTTCATATATCCCCTTTCATTAGGTCTACTGTTGTAGTAACATTCCATCAATTCCAGGTTCTCTTGTCTCGTCCACGTGTGGTTTGTTCCAGTAGCCCACTTATTGTCAGAGTGTCCTGGTTCCCCAACATCTGGCGCGGACCTTGTTAATCCAGGCGACGTCCGAGCCGACATGACTCTCCTAGTTCGTGTCACTCTCATATTCAAGGTAGGCAAGTGAGGAGTTAGGAGGTCTTTTGCCCAAGGCCCCTTGCTGGAAAGGTAGGTATTAACTGGGATTTGAACCCCAGTCTCCCATATCAAGGGCACCACGCCTAACCACTATGCTATCTGGAGAGAAAACAGACTATAATTTAGCTATTCAGGTATCGGAAGCAGTGGCTGCCATCAAAACATTCACAGTTATTTCCAGTTACTTCATAGTAATATCCACCAATCAGAGTATTTTCTTTCACTACTCGCAAATTAATGTGATTGCTTTCCAACGTGAGTTAGGTTTCATTTGTTGGGCCTTTAGAGTAGAAATTAACTGAACTCCCTTAGATGCATTTAAGGCAAAATTGTGGCTAACTTCTGCATAGGTACTTTAGAAATACAAAGATTGCTTCCTCATGCTCCCACTTAATCATCAGTACAAAAATATTGAACAAACCATTAGCAAAAAGTCAAGATACTGCAAGAAAATAAAGGTATTGGAACCTCTCAGGACTTCCTAAGCAAGTTTTCTGCAGGATCTATGGTCAGATTGATTTTCCTGTATTGGGTTATACAGAATAATGCAAATCATGTAAGGTGCTCAGCATTGCATGTCTTTGGGAGAAAAGTGCCCTTTTAATTAAGTCCTCCATATCTTTTCCAAGCATGTCCAGCAAGCAGTAGTGTCCTGTTATACAAACAATTTAAGTAGAATGTTTAAGAATTGGGAAAGAAAATCCTAGGCTACGTTTAAAAAACATAAAGTGCTGAAATGATTAGCAGTGTTTCATCGAAGCAAGAGAATGGTGTGCAGTTACATGCAAGATGATGGTAATTAGGTGAGAATAATTCAGTTAGAATTATAGCAACCCAGAGTCTCCATCTTTGCATATTCTCTGTTGATAACATGAAACCTGTTTATGCTGTAAAGTGATCCGTCACTCAAGCCATTCCCCAAGCTAGGAACTCATCTTGATGTAGGCATCTAAACCTCACAGGAGGATGAGCAGCTCAATCTACTCAATGCCACTCCAGGGCTTGGAACTCTTTCCTTCCTGATAGTGGTAACAGACTCTGCAAGGCTTCGCCTATTCCAGCCTGGCTCTCACTTCAGCCTCTCTCGGAAGACCTAATTCTAGCTTTGCTCCTGACTGACCACTAGATCCAACTGGAGTGGTGCCAAGGATTAGCCAGACCATCCCCATCATGGTTTCTGAGATCCCCAGACTGATGTCACCTGCTGTGATGGCCATTCTCTTGGCCCCAGTACTGGGGCTTGAATTTAGGGCCTCCAGGACTAATACCATGAACTGCTAAAGTGTGAGCTAATGTTATGTTTCAACCTAATATATTCTGGCTGGCAGGCTGTAATCTAACGTTGTTTTATTTCTCAGACTGATAACACACACCAACTCAAAGGCAGAGGCTGCTCCCTGCTCACCAAGCTAGCTTTGCGCTGCCTGTCCACAAACTGACTCTAATGGCACACTTATCGAGAGCACTTCTTGAGATTTTTTTTGTTGTGACTCAGTTAGTGGCCTATGCAACTGTGTGACAAAATGTCCCCTGCTGTAGCTACAAAAAGCCTGCTGCTGCTGTAAGAAAGCCTTCTGCCACAATTCCCCCTGCTCCCAACTGCCCTAACCCAACCCCTGTGTTGGGAAGCTGCGGGTGGGGAATCTTTTGCTATGCTCCAGCTTCTTGCAAGGGCAGGCTCCTGATGACGTTCTTAGCTGCGTGTCGCTAAATAGTAATGTGTCATGACACTGCAGTTGAGAACACCCTGCCTGCAAGCAGGACCAAAACCCCCTGAGCATTTAAAGTGTGAGAGCACAATTTTAACCCAGTTTTCAGTATACCATGCTAAAGAGCCAGGCTCTATAGCAAGAGGAGTAACAACTCATATCCTCTGTGGATTGGCACAGAAGGTATTGGTGGATTATGTGATGTACAGTTCATTCTAGCTAACCTGTGATGACTTAAAACGACCTTTGAAGTGTGCAATTATTGAGTCTACTTTTTAATGACGTTTGTTGCACACCAACCATCTTACAGGTCAGTGGAATGTTAGCTTCTAGCCACTCTTTATATGTTTTGCATTCCTTAGAAATATTTTAGTTGTAAAACAGAATCAACATTCTCGGAGGCATCATTTATCTAATTCCATTTATGTCTCTCCTGTTTTGAAGCAGCCCTTTTCTTCTATAGGCACAGATCTATTTAGACAGGTTTGGCAGTGTGTGAGACAATTTGTTCATGTTTATTTCAAACTTGAAAGAGGAGTAAAGGCAACATTTTCTTTTAACTTTCCTGTGATTAAATGAGTTTTGTCAGTGAAAAAGAGCCCCACTGAAGGTTTAGCTTTTCTGCTGTTGTGAACTTTCAGGAGCACAGTCTGGATGCATGCACTTTCTCTCACCAAAGCAAATTGACTCATGGGGTTTCCAGCTGGTTAGTGCAATGCATTTAATTATACTGATATTGACAGTGTTTTTGACAATTACTGTGAGTTGTTTCAAATGGTCTCTTGTGGTTTGGCTATGTAGTTGACTATCAGTTTCAGACTAGGCAGAAATATTTTTTGAATTTTGAATTCATTTTTAATAAATGTAAGTTTCAAGAGAGAAAGTAGTGGTGCTTTTAACTAGAACTCTCCCTTCACTCACATCATTGCCAGCCAACAACAGAAATTATCAGTCAGTTAGTAAAATTATCAATCAGTTATTAAAAGTGATGTTATTTCTCAGAATTTGCTAAGTAAGAAGATTTCTAGAAGCCATTATTGTGACCACTGAAAATCTTGTGTTTCTTTTTGGTAGTGTGTGAACTCTTCTAATGCCAGAGCTGAATCAAATAATGAAAACAATTGCAAATGCTTTGTTTGATGACTGATGGTGAAAAATAATCAAATACATTATTCATCAAATCATACCATCTCTAGTACTGGCCATGTTGGCCTCACTCAATACCCTGCTGAATAAGCTTTGTGTAGGAGGCAGTGTTCTGGAATAAATCAGCACATTATTCTCCAGCTTGCACTTGAATCTGAATTTAATCTCTTAATAAAACTCAACTATTGATTGTTATATTTCTAATTTGCCTTAGGGATTTTATATACCATCATTCCAAATACAGCAAACTCTAAAGAAACTTTCTTGCAAAGTTTATTTCAAGTAAAAGTAAATAACACATGCGCTTGAGTTAGACTGTGGACCTATCTACAATTGAATGTCCAGCCACTGCAGTAATTAAACAAGAAGTCCTGTGGCACTGAAAGACTAACAAATGTATTTTTGCAGGGGAAAATCCCACTTCATCAGATGCTTTGAATAAATCTGTTAGTCTTTTAAGTGCCACAGGACTCCTTGTTTCTGTTACTGAACTAGAGAAACATGGCTGCCCCTTTGGAATTCTTCAATAATGAAGTTGGTCATGTGTGTTCACACCATTTTCACTGTGTTGATGGAGCACGTCCTCACTAGCATCACTTGCATCGACTGAGAGAGCAGAGTACTGTGGGTTGCTATATATCACTGCATCGTAGGTAACTATTCCACAGTAAAATATTTGCAGAGGTTTTGTGAACAATATGCAGCACTTCATGTAACCAAAACTTTTTTACAGTGTGAAATGGGAATGTGGCTTCAACCTCTCATGATGCAGTTTGCTCCCTCTGTTCCTCCTTGATATTGCTTTTTTGTGCCCCTGCCTCCCCCCTTTTGTTGAAAGATGGATTTAGCCACACATATGCCAGAGGCCAAGAAGAGTGGAGCCCGCTCAGTTGTGTGTAGTCTTGTGGATATCGCAGACCCCTTGCATCTTATCTTGCATTATTTCCAGAACTGAGACTGGAGCTATTGTGTGGAACATTGTGATATTCTTCAAATAGCCTTCCTGCAAATCATATTATTTCTGATTGCTGCTGGCAGTCATGCAGCAGCTGAACATAGTGGAATGCCACTTCTCGTCCTGAGAAACAACCACTGACTGGTGGGATAGCAGCATTATACGGTGATGAAATGATGAGCAGTGTCTGCAGAATTTTCAAATGTGGAAGGTCATTTTCCAGGAATTATGTGTAGAGCCTTCCCCAGCTCTGCAGAACAGAACACAAAATGAGACCTTTTCTCAATTGGAGAAGCAAATGGCCGTTGCTCTGTGGAAGGTTACAACACCAGATTGCTACCAGACAGTGGGAATTAATTTGGGATTGCTGAATTCACTGTGGGAGCCATTATGATCCAAGTGTGCTGGGCCATTAATCAACTTCTGCTAAGAGTAGTAGTGACTCTGGGCAGTGTTCAGGACATAAAGAATTATTTTGCCATGATGGGGCTCCATATTGTGATAAATGGCATGCACGTCCCTTTTTTGGCACCAGGTCACCAACAAGGGATAAACAAAAGGGATACTTTTCAATGGTGCTGCAAGGGCAGGTGGATCACAGGAGTCATTTCACTGACATCAGTGTGGGATGGTCAGGAAAGTGCATAATGTACGCCTCCTCAGGAAAACAGGTCAGTTCAGGAAACTGCAATCAGGGACTTTCTTTTCAGATTGTGAAATAACCATTGAAATGCAATAGTGATCCTCGGAGACTCAGCCTACACGTTGCTCCCATGGCTCATGAAGCCATCGCACCATTCATCTGAACAGCAGTAAGGAATAGCTCAACAATAGGCTAAGCAAGTGCAGAATGGTGGTGGAATGTGCCTTTGGACTTTTAAAGGGTAATTGGTGAAGCTTGCTTACTAAGTTAGACCTCATGAAAACAATATCTCCATTGTTATTGCTGGTGGTTGCGCACTCCATAATATCTGTGAGGCAAAGGGAGAGAAATTTCCACAGAGGATAAGATGTAGAGACAGATTGAGTGGCAGCTAGTTTTGACTACCCAGATACCAGGACAATGAGAAGAGTCCAGCAAGGACCTCTGTGTTTCTAGAAGGCTTTAAAAATCCATTTCAATAATGAACCACAGTAATGTGCGCCACTTATCTGAGCTGTGCCCTCCCATACCAGACCTTCTGGTGCATAAGTTACCTTGTACATACCTTCCCTTGCCAAACCCTGATGCTAGTAATAAAAAGTATTTCATTCTGAAATGTTGGCTTTTTATTACACGAACATAAAGAAACTGAGAGACCAGGAGAATGTTTTAACTTTGGGCAAACAGGGTGGTAAAATTGGGAGGGGAAAACCAAGTTAGTCTGTCTGTGAAATCACAGAAGTATTGTCCAGCAAAGATCTTGGAATGGCTGCATTTTGTTCTTAGTACCCTCCTCCAGAGGTAAATGGAAGAGCTACTGCACTTTCCCCTCCCTTTCCACCACTTCCTGGAATGTTTGGAGGAGAGTAAGTGGGAATAGGACAATGTTTGTAGGCTATTCTGAAGAGGCTGCATGAGGAGTTTAGCCTAAACTGCTTTTCTTGAAACTCAAATAGATGCCTTAATATGTCTGACTGGTCCTTCATAATCTTCAGCATCTCATTCTGCATGAGATGCTCATGGTCCTAGAATGCTCTCCTGCTCTCCATATTCAGTTTTTCAATCATTGACCCTTCCAGGCTCTTAGGTCTGTATGGCTGTCCACACTACAAAAGTTTGTTCAAATTAACAAAGTCGAACTAATAAGTTCGACCTTAATTTGACCTAAACCTGACCTTAGTAAGTCAAATTAACAGAGTGCACTAATCCAACTTAAATGCTATATTAGTGCACTTTGTTAATTTGAAGTAACTGCCTGTATGTAGCAAGGTGCAACCCAGACCAGAGCTCTTGCACTCCCCCTGCTGGCCAGGGAGGGGCATGGACCCAGTGGGGGCTAGGAACCAAAGGGGCTGGGCTGGAGGAAGGGAGGACTATTAAGGGGCTGGTCCAAACAGCCACAGGGGAGAAGGAGGCACACCAGATGGAAGGTAGATCTACCTGACCAGGAGGAACTGGGGCGTGACCAGAGCCTCGACGACCCCACCAACCCTGCCCAGGGCGAGGACCTGGAGGAGTTACCTTCAGCAGAAGAGCTGCCAGGGGGAGGAGACGAGCAGGGCCCACAGGACATGGATGAGTTGCCCTCTGCAGAGGATGTGGCCGACCCAGGGCCGCCCAATACCTGTGACCTGGAGGAGTTACCGCTGACTGAAGATACAGCGGGAGGTCCAGACCCACCCGCGGCGAAGGGTCCCCCTCGACCCTTACTGCTACAAACCCCGACACTGAACCTTGCCCCCTGAAGCCCTGATTGCCTTGGCTGCCTTGCCTGGCTGTGGGCTTGAAGGCAGGGACTCCTTGTGACTGTGCTTGCCCTGGGAGAGGGCTGAAGCCCTGATTGCCTTGGCTGCCTCGCCCTGCAGTGGGCTAGAAGGCAGGGTCCAGGTGTGCTGCGGGTGCCCTGTGGCCCGGACCGCGGACGGCCACCCTCCGACGGCCAAAGCGGCCCGCCCGGTAGGCGACCCGAATTACACTGCCCTTATTTGAATTTATTTTGTTCAAATTAAGGCTTAATCCTGGTCTACATCGCCCTTAGTTCAAACTAAGAATTGAACTAAGCGCTTAGTTCGAACTAAGCTTTCATTAGTTCGAATTAAGGAATTCCTTAATTTGAACTAGTGAAAGTCTATGGTGGACAGGGATTAAGTTAGTTTGAATTAAGGCTCCGTAATTAGAACCAACTTGCCGGTGTAGATGCACCCTATCATCTGTCCTAGAGGCAATCATTATCTTGTTGAACATTTCATAAATTCTCTTTTTCCATCATTTAATTTGCTAATGCCTTTCCATAGGCATGGAGGATGTGCCAAAGGCTAAGCTTTCCCTTATAAGGCATGCAAAGCACCAGGACCAGATTAATGCAGGAGCTATATGGTTTGCAACCCCATTGCCTGGTCTGAAGGGGATCCCCAGACCGCAATCATAAAACCCCTGCTGATCTGGCGGTGCTGGCACATTGCCGACAGGGCTAGGGTGCTGGTAGGGCATGACCCTGGAGCCAGAGGCTGCAGCAATCTGTTTTGCAGCTGCCCTGTTCTTGGGCAAGCTGGTCTGACAACATGAGTACTGTTAACATTGGCTCCCTCCCCTATTCTTCCTCTTCTCCTTGATTCATATCAGTACAATACTAATAGCATTTTACAAAATGCAGACATTAATGCCCATCTCTGCCACCAAATCAGAGACCAACTGTAAAGAGAACTATGCTGGCAGATAGGAAGCATAGCAATGCTGGGTAACATACCCTGGCTATCACATCTAAGAAGAGAAAAGAGTATCATGTATTTTAGCTGGCTATCATATCTATGAAGAGAAGAGTATCATGTTTACATGTTATAGATTTTATTTGTGCTCCCATCTAGTGTGATTCTATATACTCTGTGATTTTATGTTGTGTCCCATGATTTGGTACATTTAATGGAGAAAGTAATAAGCTAGTATAGAGAAGAATTTTCTTCTGGGAATAGCTGCATTAGACAAACTTGTAGCGAAATAGTGAATAAATTATCTGTTACAACAAAGCACCTAATTACTTTTGACATTTGAAAATGTCTAATTCTTTAAATTTTAATGTCAACTATAATATACAGTGGGATTCACTTCCAATGAAGACTATCACTAGTTCCACTCAGAACTGGACAGTACTGTTCAAGTATAGGAAATAACTCATCTTTCCATCTCCAAAACCAGAAAGAATATTTTAAGTGTATACACTGTACTATACACATACAGAGTCATTAGGCCTGATGTATCACTTTTTTAATTAAAAGGTTAAGTAAATGTAGTAGTAGCAAGACTGCAGTGAATGTACGAATGATTCATGTGATCTGTTGGCAGTGGATAAAATGGAAGAGTGCTTGATACTAACTTACATGTGTTGATTTGCACAAAAGCAACTTACTTTGTTATTACTTGGTTTATATTAAAACATTTCCAGAATCACTTATCAAATACAACAGGTCTAAAAGCAAAAGGTCTGACCTGTTTTTTTCCGGCAGCTCCACTGAAGCCAAAGGAGGTGCGTAATTATAAATGATAGTAGAATTTAAACCTCATTGTTGGCCAGATTCTTTTACCGTTACTGGCTGATGGAAATGGGACTGCTGACAGAGTGATTTGCTGTTCCTTGTAAGTGTAGCAAGATGGATTTTTGAAAGAATTATTATTGCACCCCGCCACACACACACAATCTCGAAGATGGGGAGGCTTCATCCAGGCCAGCAGAAAGGTCAGAGGCTGGATTTTCATTCCTCATTGCTTTGAGGAAGGGGCTCAGTGGATGGCTTGTTGGACAGAAGGATGGAGCATAAGCCTATTGGTTCGTATGCAGCCCCGGAAAAGGTATATAAGCTCTTTCCCTTGCCCAGGTGCTGCACTCTGCTGGAGCAAGAAAAGCTTGCTCTCCCTCCGCCCCCCCCCCCCCCAAGGCCCTTCTGGGATTAGAGAAGGACTGGGTTCTTGTATCTTTGGTAGGCATTATGTTAATTGCCTTTTGGAGGAGTGGAAGGAATTTTTTCCCTAACTACTAGATTGGCCTGGATGGGGTGGGTGGTTGTGTGTTTTTCTGACTCCCCCCAGAAACCCAGGGACCTATTGGGTGGATTAGATTGTTGCAATTTGGCACTTGCTCAGTGCAGAAAATCATTTAATACAAGTACGGTTTCCAGATAAATTGGAAGTGGATAAAGCAGGTGGATGTAGTAGCCTGTAATCTCTGAACTATCCTCTTAGGACATGGCTTGCTACTGCAGATAACGTGCCTCAGTTTCCCTCCTGGGTTTTCACCAGTCCACAAAGAATTCATTGTGTTCACTGCTGGAGTAAGTTAGTTTACTGGCTGAGTCCATTGCTTACAGGTATTAAAGGCCCAACAAATACAAAAAGTACTTCTGCACCTGAGCTCTTGTCAGGTTCTCCCAATGCAAGAGAGTGCTGATTCTCAGGGTCACACATGTTGGAGTTTCTCTCCAATCTGAGTCTTCTTTCCTAATCCAGAGGCTTCTGTGGTATCCTCCTTGTAGCAATGTCTCAGATTTCTGCTTCAGCTGTGCTGTGCTGGCCTTTATAGGGGCCAGGTGCTCCTCAGGCCCTGCATCCTCAGCTGGAAGCTGCTAATCAGTCATTGGTGGGCAGAGTCCATCTTCTCTCTTTAAAAGTTGAGTCACCCTGTGACAGTGGGGAATAGGGTTAGGGTTTCTGATGGCTGGTACAGCAAGGAGACAAACCCCTCTTTCCCACCGCCTTAACTCTTGTGCAAGAGGAGAATGGTGGGACCCAACAATGGTGCTAGGATTAGGTTAACGGGGTGGGAGCTGACAATAGCTCTGGATTACAAAGAAAGGAGAAGTTCCTCTCTATGAGTCAGGGAGAACTTCATAAAGTTACAGCTTAGTTAAATTATTTTTCTGGTGGTGTGTGTGTGTGCATGTTCATTTTTGTGGAACTAGAAACCAGCCTATTCCAAAAATATCTGCAATGCTTACAGTCCAAACTGGATGTGACTATAGATGGGACATGTCTGTCCACTATTTCTATAATCAGCTGGACCAAATCCCCAACTAGAAATATGCCTAGGCTTGAAGGATTACTTATAGAGGAGAGATTGAATCAGAATCTAGGTTCATACTGTGTAGCTCATGGTGGTCCTACCACTAATCTTGTTTTCTTTATTGCAGTAGCAGCTAGAGGTTCTAGCCCATGTTATTGCCTTACTGTTGTAGGCACCATACTAATAAGAGGCAGTTTCTGCCCCCAAAACCTTGCAGTCTTAACAGACGAAGGGTGAAAAGAAGCACAGAGTGGTGAAGAGAGTTGCCTAAGGTCACATGGCAGGTCATTGTTAGAGCTGGGAATAGAGACCTAATCTTCTGACTCTGTCAAGTCCTATCTCCTAGACCATGTTGTTTTCTGTTAATTTGTAGAAGACTGAAAAACCTGAAGAAGTTCTAATGTAAGGTTAGCAGATGTGAAGAATGAGACGCTGCAGAAGAGAGTGAGAGACTTTAGTCTTGGATATGCTATGTACTTTTAGTAATACTCCTTAATTAATGGATTGGCTGCAGCTGCTCAATTGGTTTAATACAGTTTTGAAGTAAAGAACATTTTGTTTATACATGCAACTGCATTGATGGTTTGACAGAAAGAAGAGGTTAGGCATGATGATGTATTCCCTCCAGTATACTGCTTTCATTTCTAGCACACATTTCTAGGACACTGATGATTGTGAAGAGACTGCTTGTTTCTTTTGGGAACCCTGATCAAAACATTTGTATGGCAATCTCCTTTTCAGCGAGTATAGGTTAATTTAGCTGAAAAAGAAACTTTCTTTTTCATTATGGAAAAAAAATAATTGGAAGAGTGATGCTGTGTCCACTGCTGGTGTCCTTTCAGTTGACATTCCTGAGCTATTGTCTTTTTAAAAGCAAATATCTGCATGATGAAATATTTCAGTATTTTCTGAACAGAGAGGAGACAAAATAGGAAGGAGGTTTCCATGATGTAGTACTTTCTCAGGTATCTGTTTACTGCATAAATAGGTCAAAGGATATCCCTTAAAATAATCAATAGGTGGTCATTATAAGGGACAACTTAAAGAAATAAAGGAGGGTCACCCTAATTACATCCCACTGCACATACACAGTGATGCAGTATAGCATAACTATTGAAAGGGAAAATTGGTTGACTTTGCAGTATAGATACCATGTGTTGTAGTCACTCTTTCTATATATTGTAGCTCAGGGACTCTGCAGGATATTTTGATAGCCCAGTAGGCTGGACTGGCCAGATGTTCTTTCAGAATCACTACCCACTGCTTTAAAGATACTCTGATGTGTTTGACTGGTCCGATCTCTATATGTGTGTGGGATTTTCTCCCACGAAAGCTCCTGCAATAAATAAATCTCAATCTTTAAGCACCAGAGGACTCCTCCTTTTGCAATAACATTGGTTCAGTAGCAGCCAGGGGTGTCGCTGGCTCCTGGCACAGGGAGCATGTGGCCCAAGTCCCAGCACCAGTGCCCTGAATGTCTTGCCCGCCTCCTGCCTTTCTTGGCCCTGGCCCCAGCTAGGTATCTGGGCCTGTGCTGGCTGTGTTGCACCAGCCTCTCCTGGTCAGGTACCTGGGGCTGGGCCGGCTGCAGCAGCGCCTGCCTGTCCTGGCCCAGGATCCTGACTGGGCTGCCCATGGCAGCCACTGCCTTGCCCGGCCCTGGCTTGGCATCTGGGGGCCAGGCTAGCAGCAGCAGGAGCCCAAGGCCCCAACTCCAGATTGGGGCCAGGGGCGGGGCTGGGGCCCAGGGCCCCAGGGGCTCAGGGACCGTGACCGGGCCCCGGGTCTTTTCCCGGGGCAACGACGCTCCTGGAAGCAAAACTTCATTATTGATGAGTCCATTGTCCTGCAATCTATAAAGCAATTTCTTAGATATTGGTATGGAAATGTCTTCCAGTAAATTAGTTGAAACAAATTATCTACGAGGATTGCATGGTCCATGTGTTAAAGTCTGGCAAGGAGCCAGTGAAGGACTGAAACAACTGCTTGGGTGATAGACCTGATGGGAAAATTGAGACTGTTTCTGTACCCATAGAACCTCCATGTCTGGCATTGAAAATCTGTCCCTGTCCACCTCCAGCGTTTTAGTACAAGTTTTATTGCATGAGTCACAATCGATAAAAACCGCCTGCCCTTTGTATTTATGAAACAAATGTTTTTTGTGATTGTGTAATTGCTCCAATGGCTTCCTATCCAGTGAAAAAATGAAAAGGTGTCATTGAGTTAGAATTGATAAAGAAAAATAAACTCGCATCAGACAGTTACACATAAATAAATAAAAGACATAGGGTATGGAAAATCTGATACTCTGAGTTAGTCATATTTTGCAGTATCCTCCCAGGACTTGAAATGTTAAACAAACGGTGTGACTAAAAGTGCACTGAGGTTTTGAAAAGGGATTTGAACTCTTCTGAACAAACCCTTCCAGGCTTTCCTAAAGAGTCTAGACCTTGACTTTAATTTGTCCTCAAGGCTTGTGTGAGTCTTGCAGAAGGCTAGACAAAAACAAAACAAAAAACAAAGCCCCAGTGTAATGTATTGCTCTTTGTGGTAGACTCAGTGAGTGAATCAACATGAAAGGAAAACTCCTACCTATATACATCACGAGAGGGCCCTGGATCAAAGAAAAGACTGGATCAGACTATGAAAAACATGCAGCTAAAAGAGTAACATGTATCTTAGTGGTGAAGTCAGCAACACAGAGGATGGTGGGAGATGTGTCAACGGTCTTCAGTGAGCAAGCACACTTCCTCATGCGCAGAGGAAGAACGGCAAGGAGGTAATAGTAAATCAGTGACATTACTGGAGTGACAGTTCGGTTCCCCTCTAACTGTAACTGATTGAGAGGTTTCTAATTAAATCACTAGGTGGACAAACTACAGAGGTATTATAACAGAAACCTATTTCTTCTTGCTCTTCCAGCTGGTGTGGTGTAGGGCTCTTACCCTCACACCAGGGCACCCCACCTTTTCCTAGTCTGCAGGGTTCAAGGCATGACCCAATTAATTTAGGCACCCCCACCTTTTCCCAGTCCATAGGGTTCCTAGGGAAAGGCATCTATCCTTATTGAAATCACACGTCAGGACTCGGTCACCCATACTCAATTTGGGGTGAAACTAACCTAGTTAATTTGAATACCCACACCTTTTCCCATTTGTGGGGCTCAAGGTGTATTCTGCAGAGGGTTTGTAGCAGGGCCATTGCTGCCCTGAAGAAAGGGTTGGGTCCTACCCCCTGCAATGCAGCCTCTCCCCCTCGGCCCCGTCTGGGAGCCGGATTGGGTTCCTCTGCCAGCCAGCAGCAGGTGGTCCTGGATAGCCAGTGGTAGTGTGGCATGTGGTCCTAGATCCGGCCCTGGCCACTACCAACTAGCGGCATCTGGCCCCACATCTAGCCCCAGCCACTACCAGATTGGGCTCCTCTGCCAGTCAGCAGCAGGCGGCCCCAGCCCAGATCCAGCCCCTGAAGCTGCCGGCAGCATCATGGCAGGAGGCCCCAGCCTGAGTCTAGGTCTTGAAGTTTGTAGGAAGGGCTTGTTCTTCTACTGGTGGGATGGGGGGCAAAGTCATGTTGGGGTCTTTGGCTCCCTAAATTCATGCATCATGGAGTACCTGTACCTCTGCAAAATCTTCGCTACAGCCCCTGCCAGATGTTGTGCCGGAGCATCCCAAAATGCCTTCTCTGCCCTTGAAAATCAGCATCAGAATAGATTCCACCACATTAAATGATGTTAGTTACAGACTGGATGGACAGTACTTTGCAACACTTTTTCAAGTGGGTTTGTGAGAGGAAGATGCTAAAAAAAATATCCTGCATTTCCTCTCTTCAGTGCCTCCCAAAGCTTAGTCTTGGATTTCTGGCTCCATTCCATATGTTCTGAGGTCCATTTATAGGCATGAAAAATTAAGAGAAAGTTAAGTTAGAACAAAATCAAGGTACAATAACAGACAAGTAAGAAATTATTGTTCCAATACCTAATCTGAAGGACAGCTTTATTCAGGAAACATCCTCTCAGCAATTTAAAATCTATTAATTGCAAAACCAATCAGACAGAATAAACTCTCTGGGAATAGTTCTGAAATAAATGATAAATTACATAATAATTCTAAAAAGATCCATAATATTTTGTCAGGAAGGAATATGAACACAAACAGACACAGAGAGAAGTTTCACCTTAAATATAACTTGTGCAAGCTACTTTCCTGGGGAGGTCAGGCAGACAAAATAGTAATTAAAGGCAATTATTGTAGTGATGACAAAATCAAAGCCTCTACACTATGGATTTTTTTATTCCCAGAATTCAGAAAAGCAATGACTGAGATTTCTCCTAGATTAGTTGAAAAGAGAATGAAAATTAAACTCATGTAGCATAGCTCACACCTAAAACAAAGGAAGATTGAGGTCACAGTCAAGGTGAACTCTTCAACCTGTGAGCTATAGCTTGCAAGTATGTAGCCGAGCATGGTCTTTTGTGGTTAGAATAACAACTTCCTAAAAAAATGAAAGAATTCTAATGCAAAACACAGTCTTTACTTTCTATTTCTATCTTATTTTCCCTATTTGTTTCTTTTCTCCCTAAGTCCATTTGGTTCTTTTCTCTTCATGGAATTTTCTTATTACTTCCTATTTGTTTTTTCCCTTTTATTATTTTTCTTGTCTTCCTTTTCTTTCATTCAGTGCAAAACATATAGCTACTGTGACTATCCACATAGATACTCATATTCATATGAATTTATAGATAAATCACAAGATATTCTTCCTACAAAAGGCAGTATTCAAAGGCAGTTCAGCATCTCAAAACGTCCTCTTTTGTATTCCACTTCCTTTCAAGAAACACACATGTGAATGAATGATCTTTGCACCTACAACGAAAGTCAGCAAACTCAAATTCTGATTACACTATTGTTATGAGAACTCTCTGTTGCAGTAATGCCTAGATGGAGATCCCAGACCAGATTAAGGCCTCATGTCACTAGCTGATGTTTGTATAGTGATAGTCCCTACCATGAAGAGCTTATATCGGTGCAGAAAAGACAAAAAGAAAAGCTCATTCTCCAGCTAGGGAGCAGGTTAAATCCTAGAGCTGGGGAATGCTGCTCAAGCCATACCCTTCTCCCCTCAGTGTGACAGTGAGCGCCAGAGATTCTGAGGAGAGGTGGGGGAGCTCCCTTTTGTGTCTCAGCAAGTGTCCCACTCACGATTGGTCCATCACATTGCCCGACATGTTGACACAAGTGATTATCATTTAATAGTCTCATTAACCTCATTTTACAGATGGGAAAACTAAAGCAAAGGGACTTGTCCAAATTTATGAGTAAATTTCAGGTAGGGCTGGGAATCGAGCACCATCTTTCCTAAATTCAGGCTAATGCCTTATCTACATAACTATTCTTCCTCTTTAGGTAGGAACAGTCTCCAGGTAGTTACATTTCAAAAGCTGCTGTTTGGATAATAGATTTTTTTTCTTTGTTGGTAATTTCAGAAATTGTAAATATATGTATATATATTTTGGGTCAAATTGAAAGTATATATATCTGCTTTTGATATGGTTTCCCACAGCATTCTTGTTAGCAAGTTAAGGAAGTATGGTTTGGATGAAAGGACCGCAAGGTGGATAGAAAGCTGGCTAGAATCTTTGGGCTCAGTGGGTAGGGATCAATGGCTCAATGTCTAGTAGGCAACCAGTAACTAGCGGAGCACCCCAGGGATTGGTCCTGGGGCTGGTTCTGCTCAACAACTTCATTAAGGATGTGAATGATGGGTTAGATTGCACGCTCAGTAAATTTGCAGACGACACCAAGCTGGGGGGTATGGTGAACACACTTGAGTGCAGGGACGGGATTCAGGAAAACCTAGACAGATTGGAGCTTTGGGCCCAACAAAATCTCATGAGGTTCAACAAGAACAAATGCAAAGTCCTCCATGTAGGATGGAAAAACCCCATGTACTGCTAAAGACTGGGGACCGATTGGCTAAGTAGCAGCACTGTAGAAAAGGACCTGGGGGTCATGGTGGATGGCAAGCTGGATATAAAGTCAACAGTGTGCTCTTGTTGCCAAAAAGGCCAATGGCACATTGGGCTGCATCAGCAGGAATGTTGCCAGCAGATCGAGGGATGTGATTATTCCCCTCTATCAGCACTGGTGTGGCCACATTTGGAACACTGTGTCCAGTTTTGGGCTCCACACTACAGAAAGGATGTTGACAAATTAGAGTCCAGCGGAGGGCAACAAAAATGATTAGGGGGTTGGGGCACATGACTTATGAGGAGAGAGTGAAGGAGCTAGGCTTATTTAGTTTGAAGACGAGAAGACTGAGGGAGGATTTGATAGCAACTTTCAACTGCTCGAAGGGGTGCTCCAAAGCGGAGGGAGCTAAGCTGTTCTCAGTAGTAACAGAGGACAGAACAAGGATCAGTGGTTTCAAGGCTGGCTGTTAGGAAAAACTTTCTCACTAGGAGGGTGGCGAAGCATTGGAATGGGTTACCTAGAAAGGTGGTAGAATCTCCATCTGTGGAAACATTTAAAGCCTGGTTAGACAGTACCATGTCTGGGATGATTTAGTGGTAGTTGTCCTGCTTTTAGCAGGGGGTTGGCCTAGATGACCTCATGAGTTCCCTTCCAGCCCTATGATTCTATGATTACGTTTTATGTGAATTGAAAAGTTAGAAATAAATGTTTGGCCTGAAACTAAATACTTCCTTTTCATTACAAACATTTTTTAAAATCTGAAATTATTTTTGAATAAAATGGAAGGAAATTTCTAAATGAACCATTGTTTGAAATGGAAAAATCAATATGTTTCACTTTTACATTTTTGGAATTCTTTTTTCCAAGATGAAAAAATCAGCAAAATGATTTGGTTTTGCTGAATCTGTTTCAACCCCTCCCCCACCAAAAAAGGGTTTGGCTGATTTTTTTTTAGTAGTTTCAGAATCAAAGCCCCTTTCTTAGCACATGCCCATAGTTCTTCACAATTAAATACTAAGATCTGTAAACATAGGTGTCTCAGTTATTCTTATACTGATGGCATAAAATTAGGGACACAGGCAGCTGTTTTTCTATGTAGTCAGGAACCAAGACCTTTATGGCTAATAAACAGAGCAAAAACCTAAACATACAGTTGCAGTTATACTTATTTTACAATTTTTTTCAACAGATATCAAAATGCTTTCTATGTAATGAGTTCATATGACCCCCAAGAGCATATGTGACTTCAGTGCTAAAGAACACAGCCCTGCGAGCTATAGTTCATATCACTGTGGTAAGTTCAATGTCATCCTTACTTTATTTCCTTTCCTAATATTTTATTTTAATTAATTTATGTGCCAATTGCTTTCAACATTTTACCATTTGAAAATGAAAATGTCCAAGCCTAACCAGGAAGTGAAATTGGTACTTTGGTGTGTTTTATGCAGGGCGAATGAGGTTATTTATATGAGTGTGGGAAGAATAATATGATCTATCAAAGCCAGATTCAATTTTAGAAATTGCTACCTTGAAGACTGTACAATCTCTGGAAGAATTTCCAAGGCTGAATTCCTTTCATGGGAAATGCAAGACCCAGGGCTACTGCACATGTACAGAACTGCAGCAGCGCAGTGTCTGTACAGGGGCTTGTTCTGCACTAGGAATTTATGTTGGTAAGACTATGTTGGTCAGGGATGTGGAAAGTCCACACTATATACTGACCTAACCCCCAGTGCAGACAGAGTTTTATCAAAGGGTGGGTTCCGCTGTCAACAGAGATGGTGTTCCCTGAGAGTTGGTCATTAGGTTGACAAGAGAAGCCCTCTTTTGGCTCTGTGTATGGGGTTTGATCAGTACAACTATGTCATTCAGGCGAGCAACATCATTATATGACATAAATTGGTAGTGTAGACCATGCTGTAGACTAGAGTAAGCTTCAGACTTCATGGAACTGCTGGACTTTATTCTTGTTGATTTTTGAAAACTCTTTATTGATTTGGTGGTTTTCCTCCAGAAATCACTTCAAATGCACACATTTGCTTAATGGAAGTAGATTAACAGTCAGAGCTTAAAATACTGCATGAAAATCAGCTTACCTCTCTTAAATGCAGAAATGTTGCCCTGGCAGTAAAAGGGCTGGTTAACGTGTTTGGATGAAAACTGAAGTTTTTTCTTGTGATATTGTTGCTATGGCCCCACTCTGTATTCTGCAGCTTGCCTTGTGGCAGATTGTTTCATTATCTAGCAGTGTCATTAATCTTTTTTATTAGCACCTTAAAAATAAACAAACAATGATTTGGTTGCATTTGACACAAGTAGTGCATTTTAATTTTGTAGGCTTGTATTATTGACTTAAAAAAACCCAACAACAATTCAGACTGAGATACTGGCCTCAGTTCCTCAGAAAAATGAAAATACTATTCAGATGTGTGGAACTGTAATGGCATCTGTTATGCATATTAAACCAAGTGTTCTATTTTTGTATCTTCCAAATGGAGCTTAGCATTAACTAGGAAAGTTTTGTACTAATTAATTTTGAGAAATAATAGCTGCTTGTTCGTTTTGCATTTGTACAGACAGAGAATCAGTGCTACCTGCGTTACCCAAAAGAACTGCTTAAACCTGTTTTGAATAGTGTAGTCACCTTAATTTCAAGACTATTACATTGAAGAGTGAAGGTAGTCAGGCACCATGGTTTATTTGTCCTTTTTTTAGTCATTCACCAAAATCATTCTTTGTCCTTTCTTTATTGGTATGCAATTATCAAAAGTAATAATAATATGGATGCTAGACCATGTACGTATCTGAGTATTACTATTTTGTCTTTGATATAAATTATTTCCTTAAAAGTAAACCCACACTGACATGCATTCTGAGAATAGCTAAACCATTACAAGTTTCCCCAAGTAAGCGTGCATGTATAATGTAGGAGCAGGGAGATATGACAGTATATTGCCATTCTTTTCTGTTAATGTTCAAAATATTTTACATATGTAGCTTGCTATCCTGATAGATAAGCCTGGGGAGAAGACATAAGCAAATTTAGCTCTTCTAATGATGGCCCTAGGTAAGTACTCTCCTAAAAAATAATTCACAGTGTCCTGGATACATGAGACACAGACCTAGACAGATTGTTTTCTTAAAAATAAAATTAATCAAATATGCATGTTGAAGAGGCTAATTAAGACTGGATAGTCTTCAGAAAAGCTAGGAATTGGAGAGTCTGAATAAGTTTTTCTGAAGAGCTCAGTGTACTCAAAAGATTGTTGTGTGGGGGGGTGGGACAGATAGAATGTGTAATCAGACTTATTCAGGAAAAAAATATGGACACAGATCTAACTATAGTCATTTTGCATTTTATTTTAAGATGTTTTAATAGGGTTCCATCCTTCCAGAATAATTTCACAAACATTTTGTCACCCAGCAGTAGCATGTTTATAGATCAAATAATGCCACAATAAATTGACAAAAATTGATTTTTTTCTTAGCATTTAGCAATGGTTTGTGTTAAATTCTTCTAAGTAGCTTGATTTCTTAAAATAAATATTTACTATTGGCTCATAGTACATCTGATCAGTGAACTTATTTCAAAGTGACTTTCTCCCCCCACTGAATTGTGATTGCTCTGAGAAAAAAATACTGGACACTAGATTTTTATGGGAGTTCAGGGCAACAGCTTCATATATTCTTCATCTTCCTTGGATTTCATCCAAAGCCAATTCTGTTTAATCTGCCTGCTGCTGCTCTGGAAGTGACATCTGTTCAAATTTACACTCTTTATCATGGCTGACATGTTGTTTGTGTGTCTGTTTACCCCAAGCCCTAGTTCCAACTGCCTCTTGCAGATAATTTGTGATTTCTTCCTTCAGTCTATCATAGGTTGCTAGGCATTGTATCTCTACATATGGAGTTTTGCTATTATTCCTTTATTTTCCCCCCAACTCTGTCTGGAATTATATATAGAGGAAAAAAGAGAATTCTAAATATAGCGTGTATGTTATCAAGTATGTTAACTGAAGATCGGAGGGAGCTGAGAGACATAGTGTGGAATAATCTTATTTAGTATCTATAAGTGCTACCAAAATAGCCTGAGGTAACAAGGTAACTTGACTCCTTGATACTGCCGAAAACAAGCTGGAGTCTATTAATTGAGATACATTTAGGTGGAATTTTTTAAAACAGAGAAACATACAAAAACTCAATACTGTAATTTTTTATGTAAGCTTAAGCCAAAACTCTCAATTTAAAGTTTGAGATACTCGAGATGTGAACCCACATCAGTTGTTTGTGGCTTGTGATTGATCCTTATTTGTTTTTATAGAGAGAGAGAGAGAGAGAGAGATGTCTGCACACACACACAATTACTAACCATCTTATTTATTCAAAAATCATTAATCATATCTCAAAAAATCTCAAAAAAATCAGGAGATTGGCTTGAAAAGCTTAAGATTTATTTTAAAATAATGAATATGGGTTTCTCTTTGTTTACCTTCTGGTTTCTGAGAGTGATAGGGTAGTTGCCTTGCTCTGGGTTAGGAGGGGTTAAAAGCCTAGGAAAAGAGAAAGCAGGCTGTTGCAGGGCCAATCAGGACCCAGGAGCTGGTGTATAAAGGCAAACCCCTGCTCTAGGCAGTTTGCTTCTGACTGAGGAAGAGAGAGGGTGAGGTCTCAGCTGAGGTAGGAGACAGGACCCCAGGTAGCTCATTGAATAAGCAGGGTTCGGCAGGAGTGCAGCCTGGAGATAGAAGCAACAGGTACCAGGGAGGCGGATATGGCCCAAGGGACTTGTTAAGGCACAAGCTGAACAAGGACGAAGGGATCGAGGCAGCTCTCATGTGGCATGTGCAGGGTGCCTGAGCTGGGGTCCAGAGTAGTGGGTGGGCCTGGGTCCCATCCACCTCCTCCAGGCTGCTGTTAGGCAGAGAAGCCGTTGCCAAGTGGCAAATGGATGGTGGCCACCTCTGATACAAGCAGGCAGGCCAGAACTGGACTGTGCCCCAGAAGTGGGGAACTGAAGAGACTCAGCTGGAGGGCTGAGATCCTGCTTAGGACTAAAAGAAAGAGCGCCAAGAGAGACATACAGCACTGATAACTAGATGGGTCTGCCACTTGAGCCAATTCCTCACTACCATAACCATGAGGCAGCCACCAGGTGAGTCACATGCTGCCACATGAGTCTTTGGGGTATACTCTAGTTAGATTTCACCTTTTTTAACTTTTCTCTACTACAGTGAGGGCGAGAAAGTCTTTGTTTTTTACTTTCTTATGTAATGGCTCGACTCCAGGAGCTGGGACTTTAAGAAGAGCACTAAATACCGTGCAACTCCTGACACAATCACAAGTGTTGCAACAGTATGTATATGAAGATGGATATCTCTGTAGTACAAATAACTTGTGGGGGAGGGATAACTGAGTAAAATATATGCCATAACAGTGATACTAAAAACAGTGTCTGAAGTCTCAGAATTCCACTTCATTGCTAGATCTAGACGCAAAGCTCAGAATAAGAGGGATGATTGTTCCCAGAAATGAGTATGTGAGTAAGGCAGAGAGAGAAAACATATCCACTGATATTCACTATGAAATGTTGTAAGGAAAATGCATAACTGAAGGCAGCAAAAGAGCTCAGACCTGCTAGTTAATGATATTTTGGATGATAAGAGACTGCAAAATAAAGTTAGGCAGGAACATCAGAACCAGCTTCAGGTTTTATATGGAACTCGTGTACTGTTGTGACATGCCTGGTACAAAAATATAGATTAAAAGGAATCAGACAATACTTAAATGTCCCTCCAACATCAAGGTATCAGAGCACTCACAATCTTTATCTCTCAAGTCCTCGGCTAGCATCCTAATCTAACTGGGCAGTCTTGCCTCTTAAATTCATAGAATCATAGAATCATAGGGTTGGAAGGGACCCCACAAGGTCATCTAGTCCAACCCCCTGCCAAAAAAAGCAGGACCACTCCCATTAGATCATCCCAGTCAGTGTTTTGTCCAGCTGGGACTTGAACACCTCCAGAGATGGAGATTCCACCACCTCCCTAGGCAGCTTATTCCACTGCTTCACCACTCGCCTAGTAAGGAAGTTTTTCCTAATATCCAGCCTGGACCGCCCCAGCTGTAACTTGAAACCATTGGTTCTCGTTCTGCCCTCTGTTACCACCGAGAACAGTCGAGCTCCCTCCTCCTTGGAGCAACCCTTCAAGTAGTTGAAGGTTGCTATCAAATCCCCCCTCAGTCTTCTCTTCTGCAGGCTAAATAAGCCTAGTTCCTTCAGTCTTTCTTCATAGGGCTTGTGCTCCAGCCCTTTGATCATTTTGGTTGCCCTCCTCTGGACTCTCTCTAATTTGTCCATGTCCTTTTTGTAGTGGGGAGCCCAAAACTGGACACAGTATTCCAGATGTGGCCTCACTAGTGCAGAATAGAGGGGAATGATCACATCCCTCGATCTGCTGGTAACACTTCTTCTGATGCAGCCCAGTATGCCATTGGCCTTTTTGGCAGCAAGAGCACACTGCTGACTCATATCCAGCTTCCCATCCACCATGACTCCCAGGTCCTTTTCTCCAGTGCTGCTATTTAGCTGATCACTCCCCAGCCTGTAGCAGTACATGGGGTTTTTTCGTCCCAAGTGCAGGATTTTACACTTATCCTTGTTGAATCTCATGAGATTCCTCTTGGCCCACTGCTCCAGTTTGTCTAGGTCTCCCTGAATCCTGTCTCTGCCCTCTAGGGTGTCTACCGTTCCCCCCAGTTTGGTATCATCTGCAAACTTACTAAGTGTGCAATCTATCCCATCATCCAGATCATTAATGAAAACATTGAACAGAACTGGCCCCAGGACCGACCCCTGGGGTACACCACTCGTTACTGCCTGCCAACTTGACATGGAGCCATTGATTCCTACACGCTGAAACCGTTGTTCTAGCCAGTTTTCTATCCACCTTACAGTCCACGCATCTAACCCATACTTCCTTAATTTGCCAATGAGAATGCTGTGGGAAACCGTATCAAAAGCCTTGCTAAAGTCAAGGTATATCACATCAACGGCTCTTCCCGCATCCACAAATCCAGTCATCTCATCATAGAAGGCGATGAGGTTGGTCAGGCATGATTTACCCTTGGTAAATCCATGCTGACTATTCCTGATTACTCTATTTTCCTCCAAGTGTTTCAGGATGGATTCTTTGAGAAGCTGCTCCATGATTTTTCCAGGGATTGAGGTGAGGCTGACAGGTCTGTAATTCCCTGGATCGTCCTTTTTGCCTTTCTTGAAGATAGGTACTATATTTGCTTTTTTCCAGTCCTCTGGCACCTCCCCTGTTCACCACGAGTTTTCAAAAATAATGGCCAACGGTGCTGCTATCTCATCAGCCAGCTCCCTCAGCACCCTCGGATGCAGTTCATCCGGCCCCATGGACTTGTGCACATCTAGTTTCTTTAAGCAGTCCCTAACCTGACCTTCTGTCACCAAGGGCCTCTCTTCTTCTCCCCAGTCCCCCGTACCTAGTGTAGTGGGCTGGGAGCTGACCCTGCTTGTGAAAACTGAAGTAAAAAAAGCATTGAGCACTTCAGCTTTTTCCTCATCCTCTGTCACGAGGATGCCTGCCCCATTCAGTAAGGGACCTACACCATCCCTGATCCTCTTCTTGTTATTGATATACTTGTAGAACCCCTTCCTATTATCCTTCACATCCCTTGCTAGTCGCAACTCCATTTGTCCTTTGGCCTTTTAGTGTAACCTGGGCTACAAGTCTGAAGCAGGAATAAGGGTCTACTTCAGTGTTGAGGGGAAAATATTTGACTGGTAGCATAAGGATGGGCGGATTTATCCGTAGCTAGGTGTAATAATTCTAGACGCACCTTCTGGAATGAAGATAAAATCATCTTAATCTAAGTGAAACCTTATTAAATTATGTTTAACACCTTTGGGGTCCACTGTATTGGAAACAGTCCAGTGGGAGTTATTGTGTAACTCCTTTAGGAGGAGAGGAATGCTAATGTATTTCTTTTGGTTATCACCACCCATTGAAGCCAATCTCTGAAAAGGTTTACATCTGCTAGTTTTCTAGATTATCCAGGGAGCAACAGACAAAGGATTTTTTTTTAATAAATGTCCTGGTTTTCAACAGGCACAGGCCCTTCCTCCTGAGCCAGTAAAGAGAAAGGGCCGTTGGTCAATGGAGATTCCAGTCCTTAGGGATGTCTTGGAAGGCCAAGGCCTGCTGGGACCTATAAGACTGTGTGCTTGTTCTGACCTGAAACCACAATGAATTTGAAACGCCAGGGAAATACCTTGGCTGGGGCAGAGTCCATGTTATGATCTCTGGTGAACGTATTAGCCTCTGTGTAGGTTCTTTTATTGTTTTAATATATTTTCTGCAATGCTATTTACATCAAGAATAAAATAAGTTTGCTTAGAAAGAACTGTGTGGTAACTTGTTACTATGGGCCAGCACACTGTTAGCCACCTCTGAGCAGAAGGCAAGCAGGTACGTTAGGGCGGCCTGTCTTTGCTTCGGGTAGCACAGTGCAGGCTGGGGACGGCACAGCTTTCAAATGCCATTGCCAAAAGGCAGTGAAATGCCTATTGCCAGCCAAAAAGGCAGCGTCTTGAGAGCTGGAAACCTGAGAGTGTATGCTTTTACTGGAATGCTGAGGGAAATTCAAATGCAGTTGCTGTGTCCTGCAAGAGTATGTTACAATGTTACAGCAGATCTTGGGTTAATGCAGTCAGAGCCGAATGCCTCAACGAATCTAAAATGCTGTAATTGTTACATTCCATTGCTCAAAAAAATAAAGCTGATCAGAGAATTCTAGTCTACTGGCCTGCTACACGTACCCCTACCCCAAACAGGTCTGCATTAGTCTTATCCCCTGCATCTTTAATATTTGCCTGCTGGTTGTGTACTTAGCAAATCCAAGCTGATCATATCTCTGAACCATATATATATTCTGAGCTAAATGACCCATCTGTAGAATGTGCCTTATTTCAGTTAGTTGACAAAATATGAGTTGAAAGGAAGAAATTTTAGACACTATGAAATAATGGCCCACGCAGTTAAAAATGATTTTCACCTCTCCCTCATCCCATCTCCCCAGTTTCTGTGCTACTGTTATTCCTATGATGGTAGTGATGCTGAACACTGCTGCCATGACAACATTTGGCACAACAGTAACACATGAAGTCATTATTTTTTAATGATATAATGGGTGTTAAATGCCTTTATGCTCTGTTGGGGTCCCACATTAGTCATATTGTCTTATTTTGCCACATGTATATGGAAAGTAGCCAAAAAACATAAAGTGTCACAAAGCCTTTGCCAGTATAAATGCTTGAAAAATAAAATTATTATAGAATATCTTAATACCCTGTGAAAATATGTAGGCTTATGGAAAAGGGAGTCGCAGTACGATGGGATAAACCTGAGCTGCAGATTGGAGGGGGGGGAGAGTGAATAACGTTACGTATTTGTTTTTTATTTCTGTAAGTTCCTGCCATAATGACCGTTAACTGTAGTATTTGAACACCTCAGAAGAAATGATAACCAAGTCTTATTTTTTCTCTTTGCTTCTTTTAGTATGAGTTCTAAAGTCTTGGGCCTGATGCTGAAAATGCTGTGGCTTCCACTCTCACATGCTTCAGGTTGACAGCTTCTCAGGTTCCTGAGACATTTGCCTGATGAGGGAGGTCACTTTGGTGAAGAGAGTAGTTCTCTCTCAAATTACTCAGACCATTTCCGTAGAGACCCCTGATGAGGAACTCTAAGACCTTGAATTTCTATGAGGAATCAAATGCTGTGAGCAAGACTTGAATGATGTGTTCTCAGTGAATGATGTTAAAATAAGCAACCATAAAAAACTTCAGACTTTCCTGAGAATACACTAGATGCAATATCCAAGTGATCAGAAGGTTGTCAGGTGGCAAATAAGAAAACAGATTACCAAATTAAATTAAAACAAATGAAACCATTTTATGAAAAATGACCCATGTGTCATTTTAGTCTTTCTTTTTTAGCCAGTAAATGTTCCCTTTCATGTATTATTGCTCCAAATCTATGTCTGTTTCCTCAATAGATAGCATGTCTTTGCATCCAAGGTCAGTTGCATCAAGAAACAATGCCTGGCTACTACAGGACATAATATTTGCAGGGTACGATTTCTGATCTAAATTAACCTTAGATAAAAATCTCCCCTCTGTGAGCATGTTGGAGAGACTCATCATCAGGCTGGTATATTCTGCTAAAGGGCTTTTAGAGCCACCTATCTTTATGGTCCAGGAAAGTCTATTAAGCTACTTTCATGTTCTTATTTTATACCACAATACAATGTTCATATTAGACTTTCATGAAACAAAACACTAAAATTTGCATTAATGGCTTTGTACTAATGAACAGACTCTAAAAGAGTTTGATGGGAACATTGTCAACCTAAAAACAAATCACACTGCTGTCTGAAAATGTTTACTTAGTAGTGTTAAGATTACTATAATAAAATTGTAGGGAAAATTTTATCTATCTTTTTGTTTGCTTACTTTATACACATAATAATAGTTTGTCTGTAAGTCAGTAAGTTTGCTGTTGTGCCGCTACAGTTGGGGCCCTATTCTGCAGTCACTGTGGGATATTCTTAACTTTATGCATAATGAGTCATTGAAGTCAGAGGGTCTACCCATGTATTCAGTGGAAAGCACGTTAGCAAGCATGTGTCTGTATGGTGGCATGTGGTATACTTCCCTGTGAATAAAATAGAAATATATGATTGTAAAAATGGCACAGTTTAGCAGAGATACACACAGATAGGTTGAGTACGCATAACTACTTGGAACTCATTTTAAACTATTTAAATTCAGACTATCCTTTTAAGTAGAAAGACCATCTTAAGATTAACCTTCAGTGCTTGAGTACTGATTTTCATTTGATACAATGGGTAAAGATCATTCCCTGTTTTGATCATTCACTCTTCTACCAGTCAAGGGGATGGGCTGTGGTGTTCAATTTTTAATTTTCTGCTCTATTATGTTTGAGACTGAGATCTGACTCTCTCAGTGCTCCCACTGTGCCAGTGATCATATTTTGTAAAGTCATTTTTGTCTTGGGAGTTTCTGACAAAACTGCCAGTGGGGGGGCAGTATATTGGCAAATGAATTTGAAATTGCTGCCAGATATCGGATGTGAAGTTAACAAGATAAGTTAAGTGTTGACTTTCAGTTGTTTTCCCAAAGGTCCTGAGTTTGGTAGTTGAACAGTCTTTTATCATTATTACCACATAGGGTCTTTGCATGTGAGTGCATGTGAATTGATAATAGTAGACTTTGAAAAAGGTCATAAAAACGATTGATGGTTATGAGAATTGTTACAACAAGTTATTTGCACACTGTACTAAACAACTGCTTCAGAGGCATTTCCATATGTAATGTACACGTTTAGGGTCATGTTTGAAAGTTTTCTTTTTTCAAATTTAATTTATGGGGTTTTTAGTGCTCATAAAAACAAGGACTAGCTTAGCACTAGATTTAGCCAGAACAGGAATAGTGCCGGCTTCTATCTATGCATGAATGCATCTATTCAACCTACATTTTTACATTTAGCTCATGGTGATATCTCAGTGACTCCTACGCTCTATCCCCTGTGAGCTCTGCCAAATCTCAGTTAACTAACACCTAGATATTCAAGGGTCTCACTCCTGCCTGCTGACAAAGTATGCTTTCCATTATACGTCAAGTGCTCAGAGGGGGATGGGTTGAAAATCCTTACCGGAGCTGAAAGGATCTAATATATTGCTGATGTTTATACGTTCCAACTAGTTAAAGAGACCCTATGACATGTACGTATATTTCTAAATAGAACATTCATAAGGTGGGGAGGAGGGAGCAGAAATGTCCCCTCCCGTCTACAATATTAAACAACTTCATAAGTAACTGCTGCTCTTGTGCATAGAGATTAGGTTTCTGAAGTGCTATAAAACTTGACTGAAATTTTGAAATTACAGAAGCTGTAAGCAGTTAACTAGTTTCAATTAGGGTTGCTGCAGGTTTATGCTGTTATAAACCTAGGGACAGGGCTTGGTTCTCTTTTGGTTGGCAGATCATTTCAGCTACATGTGGGCAGGCATATGCCGTGACATTATCACCATACGTACAGGGACAAATGTAACCCAGAGAATGAGCAGCATCGGTTTGTATGACTAGGGCCAGGTGGAGCAAAGTTCATCCTTTAGCACATCCTTCCAGTAGTGCTCCTGTGAAATTAAACTACCACCAGCAATAATGCCGCAGGCCCTTTCCTTTTTCAGAAGTGGGGACAGGTTGCTGAAGGCAGAATATTCTGGCAGATAAGCATTTCAAGACTAGGTCCTCATTTGAAAAAATCCCTTAAAAGGCAACTTACATGGTTCACTGTTCTCCTGCTGATGCTTAGAAGTATTTTTAAGGTAGCCAAAATATGCACTTCCTCTCCTTATTCTGTGCCCACACCCACCTGCTGCTGTTTCATTTTCAGCTTTCCTGCTGCTGTTTCTGGTAAATGCCTGCTTGTGGCTTGCAAGGCCCTGGGGAGAATGTGAACATGAGCTCCCAGCCACAGCAGTGGATGGAAGTGATGGCATCATGGTAGCGCCTGAGTCAGGGAACACAATTAACCATCAAAAAATAAAATAAAAAGGAAGTAAGTAGTAAAAGAAAAAGCATGATTAATGCACAAAATTAACAAAACAAAACAAAAAGGTGAATATCTTCTGTAACAGATTTATTTTCCGCTTTACAAATCTTACTTCTTACTTACCTCAGTGTTATGGACAATATGATGTCCAGGCACATCATTTTCACATGGAAATATGTTTTTCAAATAGATGGAGTTTCTCTGTCTCAGTTAACTCAAGTGCGCAGATCATCTTGTTCAGTTCCCACAGCTAATAATCCCACCCTCACCACCATTAAATCCCCCAAACTACCGTTTTATTCAATAAGTCATTGATGATTTCTCTCTTCTGGGGGAGATGTCCAGGCATGTTATGTTATGATTCATCTTAAATCATATTTTCATCACCATGTTATAAGTCTCCTGGATAAAGATTGACAGAGCAAGGGAGGAGAGACACAATATTAAAGAAAAAAAAATTTAAACCTGAAAAGAAATGCATCATAACTTTGATTGCTCTGTTTATCTGTTGATCCCCTTTCATGTACATGTTCCCCTTTGTACGACTGTGGACAACACTGACCTTTTTAAAAAACTGGCTGTTTAGTGCAGTTCTTTACAGCATGTGTCTTGTGATGACAGGTGAATTTTTATCCTGGTTATGTAATTACAGTAGATTTGCTACAGCAATTCTCAGTTTCAAAATCCAGCTTCATCTGGAGCTGAGATGCCATGAGTAGTTTAAATTAAGATTTATCTTTCTTACAGCACAAAAATAGAATTCCACTAAATACTTCCATGCTCCTAATTGAAATTTCTATGATCTAAACACAGTACTGTTGTTGGATCTAACAGCCTTGGAGGGTCAGGGGGGATGTCCCAGAAGAAAAGGTAGTGATCTTTGTCCCCTAACATAAATACAGACTAGTAGGCCCTTTGAAACTCACATTATAATTATTTAACAAATCAAAAGTATTCCACCATTTAGATGAATTTACAAATGTGTAACAAACATATCCTAAGTGGACGCACTGGATGGGCGCATGCCCATAGTGATCACCACTATAAAGTCAACATTTACCTGCGTATGCCACCCAGTGGTATCTGTATCTCCATCTCCTGAAAACAGAAAAAACTCATAGTAAATTATGAGGGAATGTTCACCAATTTCTGGAAAACACTACCCAACAGAAAGAACAGAAACATGATAGTCACAAAGCAAATATTAGCACCCTGGAATATCCTGTTGGTTGTGGGAAATAACTGGAAAAGATTTCCTCCCAACACCTCTAAAAATAGATATTTAACATAACAAATATACAAATACCTTATGTTGTTCTGTATTCGTGTAGCATCTAGCACAATGAGGGCCTACTTCATGACTGGGGTTCCTAGGCCCTCCAGTAATGCAAATAGTAAAGATGAGTCATGTTCACGCCTTCAACCTGAATTGACAATAAACCTTAAGGAACAGCGCACTTTAAAGCACCATAGAAAATGCTCAGAGGAAAAACTCCATAAAACTGAGTTTTAGCTGTTTCGGTGAACTGAATTCTAACACTTATTAAGCTACAGCTGTCTTGTAGCATGGATCAGCTTTGTTGATGAATCACAAGCACACATTGTGTGTAACACTGCATTTAGCTAGTGGACGTGAATTTTGGAACCTGACCTTTTGATACCAGTCAACTTGAAAGCGGGTGTAGCAGAGGTGCTACATGGTGTTTGGCCTATGCACAATGTATAGCGTTGTCTGAGGGATCTTTTGAAGCCTGCCAAACAATCTGCAGTTTGAGCTTATTGGGTCAGTTTAGCTATTTTTTTCTGTTTCTGAATTATCAATTTTTTTCCCCTAACCTCTGTGTTGTCAAAATTGTCACTCATTCAGAATCAATCATCTGAAGCTGTAAGGGGAAAAAAAATCACATCTTATGTGTTGCTTGTGGACTATTGACTGTGACAATTGCTTTGATTGATTGTTTTTGCAATTTACTGTTTGGACTGAGTCACCTGAGACACATGGCACTGTATTTGCTCCCTGGTTGGGGGACAGGCACTTTCAGAAAAAAGAAAATGTATTGAATTGCTGACTTATGCAAATATGTGATCAAATGAGTATGCACAACACTTTGGTATGAGCACACCCACACTGTGTGTATTTGAATGAGTAATATTTTTTTTTCTTTTTTCAAAAAGATTTGTGAATTTTTTTAAAATGCCTTAATTGTATGCATACGCCTAGAAAGCAAATAAAAAATTATTCACAAATCCTGGTTAGTCTTTAAATAAATATTCACAAGAAGCATTATTTTCAGTGTTTTTCAAAGGTCTAGTTTTATGGAACAAACTGAGATTAACTATTACGACCTTAGCTTCCCAACCTAAATGTAAATATGTCCCAATATTAGCTCTGTTTAGCGCACAATATTCTGTGGACATTTAAGTGAGGTAGAACTCAGGATCTAGATCTTTGTTTGCCAGCTACAGCACAGGGCACATCAAATCAAGAAACATGCATGACATAACCCTGTGTGTTGCATATGTATGTTTATGCACCATGGAGAAGTCTTGTATTTTTTCCTCTTTTGTTATTCTCTGAAAGTAGTTACACTCTTGCTGACTATCAAAGTACTGGCAGACTTGCATTTAAATCTGAACTGTGGACAATCTCATAAAAGAGATTAATTCAAACATCTCTTCCAGCCCTCATTAGGCAGTTTGTAAATCCTTGTTATTTCCATTTTATTTATTTAAATAGAATATATACATATGAACATATCTCTGCATCTTGAATACTAATTACAGGTAAATAGGTTTGTTTCTTTTAAAAAGAATACTCTGTTGAGCCTAATTGTTGTTTATACCACTGCGGGTTCTCAATTCCATTCTGGAGACTTGACTTCTTATTTCCTTTATGTAAAAGGTATCAGTTTGGCATATGGACCTGTCTGTCACGGAGTACAATATAAAGCAGCACACACTATTTGTATTAAAAAAAAAAAATAGAGCCCAGTAAGTATTATGTCGCAGGCTCCTAGTTTAGTACCTTTTCAATGACCACACAATGAATGCAAACTTCCTTTGGAAAGGTACTGTGACTGTTCTCATTGTTTTTTCTACTGTTTCCTTTTTACGATGTTTTTACCTTTTGTAGATTAACAGTAGTCTATTTCATCTTGCTGTCATATCTTCCCAAGCAAACAAAAATTGGAGCAGACAGCTTTAATAACTTTACATACAATGGGGAAACTAGGCACAGGCAGAATATAAAAAAGCAATCTGAAATTCAGCACCTTAAGTGCCTGGAGCTTGAAAATGACGAAGGTGTTACAGCTTAATAATATCTTTTTGGAATCACATTTTGGACTAAAAAAAAAAAAAAGGTAGGAAATACAACTCATGATTTGTTGTACAGTATATTGCTCTTTGGAGGATAATCTGTTACTTGTTCATTATGACATGCAGCCTGCACAGAAGTGAAAGCAGGTTTAAATTAGCATTTGCAGATTATTTAGTACCTAATTTATGGTAGGGGAGATCAGTAATTAAAAGCAGGTTTTTCTCTGCTGCTGAAGTGTTGCTGGAATATTCTGCAGAGTCTCGTGATCCTCAGTAAAGTGTATTTTATATAATATATAAAAGTCTTTATTTAACAAAAACTTGAGATTTATTTCAGTTCAGGTCTATACTTATCGAAAGAGATTACCTTATAATGGGTGCTTGCTGGTCTTGGTTCTGCTATAGTCTTGTCCATGTGACACTAATTAGCATCAATAGTAGCCATTTTAGCAGGGTAAAGGATTTGGGAGGATGGCCATGGAGAGTAAGGAAGTCACTCTTCTAGAGTCAGTTGTCCCAGATCAGATTTGAGTTTTACTGGCAAGGTTTTGAAGGAAAATGTGGGTTTTGCTACTTTGTGCGTTACTTGAGGTGTGGATAAGGAACTTCAGTTTCTAGTAATCTGTGACGGGTGGCAGCATTCCCCACCAGCTGAGGCGGGGGCACTCCTGGTGGTATTATTGGGGGATTGCTCAAGCGGCTCCTCCTGTCTGTAGCCCATGCTCCAACTTTCTGGCTTCTCAACCACCTCGCTGGGCACCAGTCTGTGTATTCCCTATTTTGGGGATGGTTTCATCATCCAGCCCTGGTCACTATCCATCCATGGCCACCATTAGACCACCGCCACTCTGATGGCAGTCTGAGGGATGAGGGGAGGGACCCAGGCCCATCCACTTTTCTGCACCCTAGCCCAGGGACCCTGTATGCAGCAACCTCTGCACGGCTGCTTTCCTCTAATCCTTCTGTTGCCTGGGACTCTTCCCCACAGCCCCAGTCTCATGCTGTCACTCACTTCAGGGCCGTTTCTCTTCAGTTCATCCCTGGGCCACTTCCCCATGGCCTCAGTACTGGTTAGGCCTTATCTTAGGGCCTCAGCTTCCACTTCTCCCAGTGCCACTCCTGCCACAGAAAACTGCCAGAGCTAGTGTTGCTCTTGCTGCAGAAAGTGGGCGGTGGTGCCTAAGACACCCCTGGGGTCACCAGGCACACCATGGAAAGAAACTGCTTGGACCTGCAGTAGCTTCTTTCCGTGGTGGTCCTGGGTATTCCTGCCCCAGTCATGCCATGGAGAGGAGCCACTCTGTGCGGCTTCCTTCTGGGGTATCCGTGGGGATCCTTCCCCCAAACTCCAACTGTGGCCACTGTGAAATGTTTAGGCGGCATGTGCTTTTTTTTCTTTGTGGTGAGCGGGGGCCACTGGCACCAGCTGAGAGACAGGGAGGAGGACTGGCACGGAGGTTGCTGACCCCTTGCATAAATGGTTGAGGGAGGTGACAAATTATTATGCATTTGATAACAGCTGCACGCAGCAAATAAACTATCTGAGATATTACTTTCACATGCAGGCAAGGAAGAGAGAAAGATATCTTGTGCCATATGAAAAGGGTTGGAATAAAATGGGAAAAAATGTGAAAAGTTGACTTTGAACAATAATTGTGTCTAAACATTATTCTTTCTTTCTTTCTTTCTTTAAATTGAACGATCTTATTTCATTTGATACCAAATTGGATGACTTCATTTCTATCTAAAATATGTTAAAATATGGACATTCTTAAAAGTGACATTTTGCAAATGATGTAGAAGTTTCATTATAAAAGGAACGCAATAAAATGAATCTAACCATTATATTTTAGCATATCTACTCTTTGTATTTTAGCTTACATGGTTTAAATTTGAAAGGGTTCTAACAACATGCTTTATGGCTTCAAAGGTTAACTAACATTGTTTCCTTTGCACTTATGACAGGTACCTTACTTATGGATAGGTGTCTGAATTATTTGATCTTGCTTTCTGTTTCTGTGTACTGAGGGGTATTGATCTAAATCTAACTAACTGCAGAGGTAGTTTGCAAATGCTCAGGGTTGTTGTGGGGTTCTTTTGTTTTTGTTTTGTTATGGGCTCATGTAATTAGTGCATGTCTGCTGCATTGAACCCAGATATGTCAGCCACTGAGTTATTCATTTCATGTATTGTCTGTTTGATGGAAAATGCTGTCTATTGCTTCCTAAGATATGCTTTGATGACTTGCAACTCTGACTCTTTATAACTCTGATTCTACCATTGCCCATTCAGGGCCTGATCCAAACACCACTGATGTTATTGTGTATCTTTCTGTTACCTCACATTGGCTTTGGTTATATCCATACAATATTACCAAATATTAGTTACTTAAAATGTTACCTATGTTTTTTCACTCTTGCAATGTCTATTTCATTCATTTTTCTCCTTGCTAGCCCTCCCGTCCTTCCCATTTTAAGCACATATTTTAATATTTTACTTTATTAACTGTATCTGTCTCCATATTGCAAGACAGTTAATAATAGCTTTCAATATCTTCCATATGACCCTCATTTATAAGGCCTGATAAGGGTTCAGATGAGGACTGTGTCCAGTTTTGGGCACCACAGTTTTAGGAAAGATGTGGACAAATTGGAGGAGGTACAGAGGAGAGCAACATAAATGATTAAAGTTCAGGAAAACATGACTTAATGAAGACAGATCGAAAAAATGGATTTGTATAGTTTGGAGAACAGAAATCTGAGGGGGGACATGTTAACAATCTTCAGATATATACAAGGCCGTTATAAAGAGGATGATAAATTGTTCTCCTTAACCACTAAAGACAGCACAAAAAGTAAAGGGCTTGAGTTGCAGCAAAGGGGATTTAAGTTGAATTTTAGGAAAAATTTCCTAACTGTAAATTCAGTTGAGCGGTTACCTAGGGAGGCTTTGGAACTCCGTCGTTGGGGGTTTCTAAGAACAGGTTATTAAACAAACACCCTTTAGTATAGTTGTCATTCCCTTCCACGATTACCTAATCCAGGCTAGAATTTGGGGAGCCCTTGTGAGATGATCCTGGCCAATTTGTGCTTTTCCATCAGGGACCTGGACAACTAGAGAGAATTAGAGGATCTCTCTGTGTCCAGCAGCTGCAGACATTTCTCTCTGTATTAATTACAAATGAGTTCTGCCTTGTGTACTGAAGATGGATTACAGCAGGCTTGCAGTTAGTAACCATCCAGAAAAGAAGCAGTGCTAAAGGGTGGCTCCTATAATAAGTACTCATGGTTTACATGGCAGCCTGCTACAGGAGGTGTGTAATGAGGCAATTCACACAAGCACATTGCCTTGTGAATCAGAATGGGTCTGCAACAAGTTCCCTGTCTCAGATTCACTTCCCTTTAAACTCCACATAGTCCAAAAAGGTATAAAGTACATTTTTGTGGCTTGGGTTCTACTTTCCTGAGTCCAAAGAGTCTTGAAATATAAGATCTGTTCTGCCCAGACTTAGCATCAAGTCTTTCCGACCTGGCCTCCACCCTGAGTTCAGGGGGTTTCATAACCTTCCTCCTTGAAGCCCGTGTTTCTCAGTGCTGATCTCCTTGGGATCACAGAGTTACACAGCCTTCTTGGAGCCTGTTTTTCTGGTCTCTCAGCAGCTTCCCTTCGGGAACTCTCTGAAGGCTTCTCTTTTGTCCCTAGGCCTGGATCTGATTTAGCCAAATGACATACCCCTTATGTGGCTGAAAGCACAAGTGATGAACTGGAAACAAAAGCTGAGTGAGTCACAGACAGAACCTGGGCCATTTCTTTTTAAAGGGCTCAGTCACTCTATAACAAAGAGATAGGGTATGGCACTGACTTAGAAAAGGGTGAAAATATCTAGATGTTCAGATAGACTTTCAATAAATATCTGAAATTTTGGTGCCTATTTGATCCCTACCAAATGTCCACATCTTCTGAGGTCTGTACATCAGACCTATCCAGTTATGGTAAAGTTTCACATAAAGGTTCAATTACTGCTCTAAGATACCCAGATGCAAATACAGAGAAACTTTAGTGAATTTAGTGGAGTAACATCTGATCTGGACTGATGGATGTGAGAATAGTATTTAGCTAACTGTATTTCCTTTGGACAGTGCATCAGCCCTGCCCAGTTGGGCAAGTGTTAAAGTACAGATCTCTTACAAAAAGTGAGATGCATATTGCTGACATATTCGGAGTCACATCTGCTGACTGGAATGGTGAAAATAAATTTTTACTACTGAATTCCTTTTAGCACTGCACAACTAATGTAGCTGAGGCGTGAACTTCAGATTCTGTTCCATCTGGGGCATCAACAGAATCATTTATTAATCTCAAATCTGTTATTCCAGTACAACACCTTGGAAGAAAACGGAGTTACACAGGTGTAATTGAGGTTATATGTTGCCCCTGTAGACCTTTTCCAACTAGTGATTATGCAAGAACTTGAAAGAGCCCAGTGTAATTAGCTGAACTCAAACAGATTTTGCAATTCTGTCATTGGGGAAGGAGGGTAGGGAAGCTCTTATCTTGTTAATGGAGCACATTTGACGGGAAAATAGTTTCAAGGCAATAATCATGCAGCTGTGACACTTATAGGTATCCAGGTTTGGGAGGCACTTCAGTGCTACTTTCCCCAAGTGGAAGGAGCCTTTTCTGGGTTTGCCAGAGATCAGCCCCCACAGTCCATCAGGCACAAACACTCTCCGCTCAACCCACACAGCTCTGCAATCTTTCTGCAGGTAAGCACTTGGCACAATCCAACCTCGGGGTGTTCTGAGCATCTCTTAGAAATGCCCCACCCTGGTTTTGTGAGACACTTGTAGAACTTCCATATCCTCTGTTCCCAAATGAGCAGTACATTATAGCATGCCAGTTACACTGCAAGACAAAGCTGCACTTCACACAAAACAACTACATCTGCTTATAGAGGAAGCCAGCATGTGTTTATTTAGGAAAGTGCAGAGAGTCAAATGGTAGCAAGAATTGGCAGCAAATGATCACATAATCAAACAAAATCATGACACACATTCTAGAACCTACATTTAACCAAGGAGGTGCCGTCACGTCTATGCAAGGTACTGCTGACTCATAAAGACTAACAAATTTACTTATCACATGAGCTTTCATGGGAGGAAAATCCCTCTTCACCAGATTTTCTCCCACAAAAGCTCATCTTATAAATAAATTTTGTTAGTCTTTAAAAGTGTCATCAGCCTTCTTGTTTGTTTTGCTGAACGAGGCTAATACGGCTGCCCCTTTGGAACTTGCTGACTCATAGTCTTTCTTGCCAAGTTCCTCAAACAGGAAAGCTGAAGCCTTCCTTTTATAAAACTTAAGCCCAGTGGCAGTTTTTGTTTCCCCAGAGGAAGGATGTTGGAGCCGTTCTTTCTTTACCTCCCAATGTGTTCGACTAGTCCTCTGTTCTTCACCTGTAAACAAGATTCTCCTACCTCTGTTGTTTACCTCTCCTTGTTAATTTCTTCTCCTGAAGTCCTGTAAAAATCTCTTCATTATAATTACATTCAGCATGCAAATAGACTTGCATTGTAAGATACACAATGCATAATGGTCACCTAGGGAGATAAATGTCTCCTATGGCCTGTCTGGTGGAACCTGTCTTAAGGTATGTACCTGTTTTGCCCATACTCAGCATAAAAGTCCTATCAACCTGCTTTAAGGACATAATTTCTAATTGATATAATCTCTCCTTACATACTTTCTGCATATGCATTTCACAAAGTTTATGATGATCCTGAGCAGTGTGTCACAGACATTTAGTAGAGAACTTCTATGACATTCTTTGTTGAGGTAGTATGTAAACGCCAGGCGTAAGAGATCCCTGTAACCTTTATGCAACTCTGTGTCCTCTGCTGCCTGCAATCCAGAAGTCCTTGGGTCACAGGAACCCCACAATGCTTATGTTTTATAAAGTCACTTCAGTGTAAAATTGAGGGAAATAGTCAAATTGTGCTCTTGCAAAAATCCACTGAAATCAACGGATATGTGCCTGCTTGAATAGCCCCAATATGTTTATGAAAGGTATATATAGATATTGTTTCCTTCTTTTAGCATCTATTAAAAGCTAAAGCTATTTGATACTGAATAGAATTGTGGGAAACTACTGGCTTTTAGTTAACAAATGCTTACACGCGAAACCTGATATTTCAGCCTGATTTTGATAGTTTGATCTAGAGAAAATTAAGAGAGGTTAATTCGGGTGATAAGGTGAGCTTTTACAGTAAAAACAAAGCAATTACATCCATGGATAAAATCATGAATTTGGGTGAACTTTTCCCAGAAGGAAGTTCAAAGTTTTGTCAAGGAAAACAGCTTTTTTTCCTCCCCCTAAGAAATGAGTTCTCTATCTGCAGAAACTACACTTTGCATTGCAAAGGAAGGAAGAAAAATAAAATTTGGTTCTAGTCCTGCAAAAAATTATTTTAAAAAATTCCTATACTGAGTCAGAATTACTTTGCATGTCGTTATTACTCAGTGGTTTTATATATGGTAAAAGAACAGTGGGGTTATTAAGAACAAAACTCTATACCTATCATTTTACTATTTTTACATCGTGAATAAAAGCTAAGTGTGCTTTTTCTGAAAAGGGCTATGCTGAGAGACCAGCATCTAATTATTCTAATAGCTCTTTGAAAACCAGTATTTCAAATTGCTTGAGAAATCCAAATATACAATGGTGGAAAGGAGAAATACAGTCTGAAATATTCAGGATAGAACATTCTGCTTTACAGTCACTCAAGTAATAAGTCAAGTACAATTGTTCTGTTGCTATACAGTTGCACAAGAAAAGGGCAAGAGATGAAATAAATTATCATTACAATTGCTGTTTTATTCCATGTTATATTTCCCCCACAACTAAAATGATTTCAAAGCAGAATATCTTAGTAATGAGGTATGTCAGGGTAAAATGCACACATTTCTTCATATGAGGACATTTATGACCTACATTAACTTGAGAATGATTGGATTCCATTATCGTGAAAGTTCTTCCCATCTGTTTTCAAGCCTCTCAAACAACTTTTCCACTTCATTGTTTGTAAATACTGTGACACTGAATAGTGGAAAAACCAGTGATGAAATAATGTAGACGAATATGGAAGAAAAATGTTAGAAGCAACTTGACACTTTCAGTAGATCATAAAAGTTCATGAAAGCAAGGATGTGTAGTGTTCACTAACACACTGCACTACAGTGTGTACATTTGAGTAAAGTGGATACTACAGATGTCAAAGGCTTAAGAAATCTGATGTTACTTTTTAAAGTTTTTATTTTATATTAGCTTTCTGAGATCATCTGTTTTTGTGAAGTGCAGCTGTAGTGGTATTAGCTTGGCCAGAAGCAATTGGTTTCTTTTTTATTCCAATAATATCTGTAATACATGATAGGCTTGTCACTTGGATTCATAATAGAGGCAGAGAAAGGGAGAAAAGATGCATGGCTCCTTGGCTGAAATTGTTGTGCTTCATCTTCCCTTCTGAACTGTAGCCTGTGGTAGTGTGGCTCTGGGAAGGGCTATAGGTTTCAAATTGTGCAAAGACTGAGGATCAGCAGGCGTACAACTATTTGGTCTGTCCAAGTGCAAAACCCTGGCTTCATGCTTCTAATGGAATGGAATATTGCAAAACTAACAGACCAACACAGCACAAAGAACCTTTAATAACAACACTTCTACCAGACGCAACCAGGAGTTGATGAGCTGCAGATTTGTGTGAATTCAGAGGGCATCATTCCTTGATCATAATGAATTATTTTTATGGTTTATAGAAATATGGTACTTGAAAACATAACATGCCACACTGTTATCAAGAAAGAGACGTGCACTTTTGTTCATTTTAGTATTTCTGAATAACTAGTGATAGACAATTTGCCGCAGCAGAATTTAATCCATTCCAAACTTAATATGATTTTGAATATATTACTAGCGGCCCACATGACCCACAAGTGAATGATGAGGCTGAGAGAGCTGTATAGATAGCCAAGAAAACCCTCCAGCAGAAAGAGCTATTCCTTCCTTTTCTGATTTACAGATCAACACCTAGTAGATAGTGTCCAGGACAATTTCTGCTAGGAAGACAGCTCAGAACTGCTGTTCTGACTTGAGAAAAGAACGTGTCTCCAAAGTAGTCAGACATGAAGACAGTAGCCAAATCAGATAAAAATGCAAACTTACAAACATGTTATAAGAAATGACATTTGAAAAGCTGCCAGATCTAGGACCAGGTGACTGTCTTTGTGTCAAACTGGATAGAGAGAAAGATGAATAATACGAGCTGTTGTAAAGAAAAAGATTTATGTAGCCAAGTCACATAAGATCAAGACGGGCCGTGAGAAGTTCAACAGAAATCATTGACATCTATAGTTTATTCCTTAGAATGAAGAATCAAACAAGCAAATGCTACAGATGGCAGATGTGGAACAAGAAGACAACACCAAAGGGTTGAAACCAACTACAACTAGTTCTTTCACCCAAAACTCAGCCAGGTAACCAAGCTATTTTTCATTCAGACAGTGTAATTAGAAAACCACTATGATCCCTGGACACATGACAGACTGATCTGATTGATCTTGCAAGATAGTCTGATGGTGAGTGTTTTGTGAATGGCAGGAATGTAGGATTTAGAGGGCTAGGTAGTGGAATGCTGAAATATATTGTACTCTGCAACCACTAAGTGATATCATGTGTAAGATATTTATGTTAAGGTCACCACAGCCATTTGGGGCAGCACATTAGAGGATCTTTTTAGACGAGAGATCAGGTGAATCTCTTTGAAAAGGAAACTGTGTAGCCCATCCATATCTCATACGGAAGTCTAACCTGGTCGTAATAGTCCTGCCACCTACCATGTACGAGGTATACATAGCAGAGTCACCTTTTCCTTCTAGGCCACACGCTGGTTTTGACTGGCTCCTTCTGGAGGCTTTTCATCTTTGGTGTATCAAACCCCACTGAAGTAGAGTTAATGGCTTTGTCTGCATTACTCAGCATTTTCGAAAAAAACTTTTTTTGGGATAAGTATTTCAAAAAATTATCTTGAAAAAGCTTTTTTCCAAAAATGCTATTTCGGGACAACAGTCAGGGGACAGCTCGTTGTCCCAAAATACTGAGGCTTTTTTTTTCCCCCCCCAAAAAAGGTCTACGTCGGACTTTCTTTTTTGAAAAAAGCAAGTCAGTGGATGAGATAGGGAGGATTTTTTGGGAAAAAAAAGCCTTTGCTGTGTCCCGCAATGGCTTTTTTCGAAAAAGCTATCTCAAAAAAAGGCTTTTTTTTTTTTGGTTAATATTAAACCAGGTTTGGTGTTTGCAAAAAAGTGCTCTGGTATTTCGAGATACTGGAGCACTTTTTTGAAAAAGCTAAACCCGCCAGCTGTTTTGAAATAAAAAGCCTTTTTTGAGGTACGTTTTTGAAAAAAGCCACTGTGGGACACGGCAGAGGCTTTTTCCCAAAAAATCCTCCCTATCTCATCCACTGACTTGCTTTTTCTCGAAAAAGAAAGTCTGGTGTAGACTTTCTTTTTCTAAATAAAAAAAGCTGCAGTATTTCAGGACAATGGACTCTTTTCCCAAAATCGCATTTTTGAAAAAAAGTTTTTCAAGATAATTATTTCAAAATACTTATCCCCAAAAAAGTTTTTTTCAAAATGCTGGGCAATGTAGACGTGCCCAGAATGGCTTGAAATGGTCGTATCAGTGATTCCCACCTCTTCTAACCAGTGGCCTGGTCAGTATATGAGTTGAGGTCTCCTACAGCAATGAAGTTGACAGGATCTCCTTTCAAAACAACAGGGAGTTGTGTGGCACTTTAAGACTAACAGACTTATTTTTTGCATGAGCTTTCATGGGAGAAGATCCCACTTCCTCAGATGCTTTGAAGATGGGTGAACTTACAGAAAGGAATGAAACTAAATGCAAGGGGGTGTAAAACATAGGATCAGGTCATACAGTAACAGCAAATCAGAGCAGTTTTCAGATTGTTGGTTTTTTTACTGGACTAAACTAACACGGCTATCCCTTTTGAAATTGACAGGATCTCCTTTCCTCTTTGTGGCCTGACCACTGGGTTTTCTGCCCCTTCTGTGCAGCACAGCAAAAACTTCACCGATGGAACTGTATTCACACATACATATGTGTACATCATTTTCTTAATTCTTGCTTTTCATTTCCTGAAGCACAAACGTACAAGAGACCACACAGACTGCTGAGTGAAATCCTCAGAACATATGGCTGTCTCATGTGCTTATTAAAATGATGCTAACTCTTTATTTAAGAAAAAAAAGTTTTTGTTTTGGCTGAAAAATTGAATTTAACAATAATATTCACCTGGCATGTGAACTGTGGTATTAGTTATACGTACAGTTTACTGGTACTCTCGCCTCTCCATGTGTCTTTGATATTTGCTGCTGAGCTGAATTACTATGAAACAAATAAAGTACTTGAGTCTGCAAAGTTTTATATGTCTTCAGCTCCTACTGTCACCAGTGGGTGGAAATGGGCTCTGATTGCTCAATACCTTACAGCATCTGGCCCTGAATACAAAAAGGAACTTAGAGACTAGGTCTTGCCTAATACTATTCCATTTATTTGCTACTCAGAACTTAAAACAAAATATTGAAATAGGACAAAGAAAAATATTTTGGGGCCTGTTTCTTTAAAAAGAAACCATTGAAATAAATGAGTCTTTGTCTTGACTTCTTTGTGCTTGCACAAGGATGCTTTGTTTGGGACTTTGGTCTACGTATAGGTTTCAGTGTGTGTGGTCCTCTACATTGCCTCAAGGAGGCTGGGATTTGATGTATTGTATTCTGCTTTGTTTTTATATTGTGCTAATCACTTTGCATCTGAGTGCTTTCCAGTAGTGCATTAAGCAGAGTGACTACATGCCTGTCACATGTTGTAACATCCCTGAGAAAAATTGGTTTTTGTGAGTAACTCATAACTTGCATGGATAGAATTCTTTTGCAGTCACCCCTGCTTGAATGTGGATATTTTTTCCACCAGTCTCTGAAAATTGTCTGTATATGAACTGGATTGCTGAACTCAGGCTGGGTGTGGTGGAAGCAATTTTCTTGCCACCACGTGCTAATTCACTTTTTGTTCTGGCCTCTTCAAAACCCCCACCTTGTCTGATGATACTAGATGGAATCATTAAAATCCCATCAAGTTCATTTTACTTCTCCTCCCACTCCGAATGGGATTCTGCAGCAACATTCCATACAAATTGGGCCTGATTTGGTACTCAATTTAAAGAGATGATCATTTCTGAGATACAGTGTAAGCGTTACGTCTCTGGCTGATTATTCTTTAACCTGCGATTATTACAAATGACACCAAACACTGTCACCAATGAAACCCCCCCGGGGGGGGGGGAGTTGTCTGGTTTTTCAGTTTATTTATGTAGTGTCTCTTGTGGTGTCCCTCATGTGGCCATGGGCTAAATTTGTCCAGATTAAGCCTCCTTAATCCGGATGGACTAACTTGTGCATGTAGATATAGCCAAAGGTTTCCCTGGCACGCAACAAGTGTGATTTGTATGCAGAGATTGGCTTTAGGGAGGCACAGTTGTTACTAGACAAAGATAAGACCTCCGTATAGACTACTTGGATGAGATCAGGTCAGGCTGTGGCCATGGATGGGCAGGACGCTTCTCTCCTCCCCTTGTGTTAAGGTGGAGGGTAAAGCTGGTTAAATTTTTCATCGACATGTTACTACTATGGAAAATGTTGACTTGCCAAAACCTAAACTTTTTGCAGAAACTTTATTGATTTTGACAAAACTTTCTTCAGGTCTGGGATGGGATTTCTGGTAGGACAGAGCTCCATCAGGGCAGCCCGTAGACTCATGATTAGGGCACTGTGCTGGGATCTGACAGATCAAGGTTCAAGTTCCTGCTCCAAATTATTGTACATGTGAACCTTCTACATCCTAGACGAGTGCCCCAACAACTGGGCTAATGGCTTTTTGGAGTTGGTCTGTAGTGATGAAGTGGGATTTCCTCCCACAAAAGCTCATGTGATAAATAAATTTGTTAGTCTTTAAGTGACACTGGACTCCCCACTTGTTTTGCGCTCTCTCTCGCTCTCTCTCTCCTTTTTATAAAAGAGATTTCTCGATTTCCAGTCTATAGCACACAGAATAAACAACAAGAGTCCTGTAGCACCATAAAGACTAACACATTTCTTTGGGCATAAGCTTTCATAGGCTCCAACCCACTTCATCAGATGCATGCTAGAGTCTGAAGAGCACAGAATGCTATTTCAGCCATGGCCTGGAAGGAAAATTATTTTCCGTGGCTCCTCTTGGCAGAGCATTTAGTCTGCTCCTTGTGATGAAACTTCATGATGGTTTACAGCCCTTGGAAACATTATTTCTTTTGGAAATAATGGTGAATGCATTTTACTGTGCTAAAACACATTAATTATACCCTTTTATCACATAATGGCACAATTAACTTGTGTCGCCACTGTAGATAACTATTTGAAACACTTCCAAATAGCTGAGCACATCACTTCTTTTAATATGGTAGTAGACAACAGCAGATTACCTGGCAGTGTGAAAAATGTGTTCCATCCATTTACCTCATTTTTATCTTCATCGCTTCCTAATGGCTTTAACAATTAGGCTAAGATTTCACCTTATATACAATCCTGTGGAATTACTGAAATTCTTTGCTTCAAAATAGGAGTACTCGGTCCCTTGTTTTTCATGAATGTGGATGATTGCTTTTTTGACAATCACCAGCTACTACATTTGTACTCATTACAAAGCAGACGGAAACCATTCATTTACAAAAACTACATAAAACTTTCAATGGCGGCCCTAACCCCCTAAGTAATTTTTTAAGGAGAAACATCAGACTGGGAGAAGACCACAGATGACAAAGTATCTCACAGGTTCAATTTAGCCTGATTAAATAAGAACATAGTTTGTCCTTACCCACTCCCAGTGGCCTTATTGGAGCTAAAACAGCAGATGTTTTGTCACCACAGCTAGTCACATGATACTATTTCATTCCGGTGAACATATTTTGAAAACAAGCTAATGAGGCGATCTGCAACAAACATGCTTGGTCCCCTGTGGCTGATATTTCTTTGCCAATGTCATTTATCCTTCATTGTTAATTAAATGAAACAAGTGGAAATTATTTTTTCGTCTGTAATATAGCCTGAAATATTGTGGCATAATGTTCTGTAGAAATTTGTTTTTCTGAATGCTCAGGTTCAAGTGATGAACCTGAAAATTTGTGCTGATAGTTTAAAATGTTGCCACAGATATTTATTGTGGCTCTTCCACTCATTATTATGAGCAATATTTGAACAATTGTATGTTCTCACTATGTCCCAAAATGGGGAGTAGATATAGTATATATCTTGGTGACTCGCAAACTCCATAATCAAATTGAAGGAATAACCAAAACCCACAAAACCACAGATGAATATTATTAAATCTTTTGTCAACTTATTTTTTCTCTAGTGGAAGATGAAGTTCCCTGATATAACTTCCAAATGAATGACTAAATAAGAAAGGCTATTACTTAAGGTAGATACATGAGCAAAGTTATAACACTGGCCAGCATCTTCAAATATGACAGTTAGACTCCTATATGAATATTTAGCTGCCTATGAGTAGGGTTTTCAGTGACCAGCTAAGCTCCTGTTTCTTAAAATGTTTGTTATTTTTAATAAAAATCATAGAAACTGGAAGGGACAATGAGAAGCATCGAGTCCAGTCATCTGCATTCACGGCAGGATGAAGTACCCTATTAAACTATCCCTGACAGATGCTTCTCTAACCTGCTTTTAAAAACTTCCAGTGATGGAGATTCCTCAACCTGCCTAGGCAACTTATTCAACTGGTTAATCACCCTGACAGCTAGGAATTTTTTCCTAATGTCCAAACTAAACCTCCCTTAGTGGAACTCATTGCTGCTTCTCCTATCATCAGCAGTTAAGGAGAAAAATTTTTCTCCCTCCTCCTTGTGACAACGTTTAGGGGCTGAAAACTGTTATCATGTCCCCCTCAGTCTTCTCTCTTCCAGACTAAACACACCCAGCTTTTTCATTCTTCCTTCGTAAGTCAAGCATTCCAGACCTCTAATCATTCATGTTGCTCTTCTCTGGACTTTCTCCAGTTTGTCCACATCTTTCCTGAAATGAGGTGCCCCGAACTGGACACAGTACTCCAGTTGAGGCCTAATCAGGATGAAGTAGAGAAGAAGAATTAACTGGACTTGTTTTACCAAATGCATTAATATTAACCTGTAGAGAACAGACAATTTGAGAGCAATAATAAATACCCAATGAGTTTTCTAGGAACTTGGATATTTGCCTGTAAGTCTCCAGGAAAATCACTGGATTTGTGATGTTTTAACATACCTTCCTCTCACCCTCATCTCCAGCTCCAGCTTCTTTTTGTTTTTCTCTTCTATACCCACAATTTATGTTATTTATTGATGCCAGGCTTGTAAGCCACCTGGTTTTGAAGTAGTTTACTTTCTTCAGTTTGACTCTGCCATTTTTTTCGCCCTGTGAAGACTGACTGTTTCCACTCAAGTGATTTAAATTCTTGCTAAGAGTTAGGGGTCTTAAGATGAAATTTCTAAGGAATACTTAGTTCGAACTAGTTAGTGCCAGCACTTAGTTCAAAGTAAGCATGATGTGGACTCAAACTCACATTTAGTTCAAACTTATTAAGTTCAAACTAAGGCAGTTAGTTCGAACTAAAAATGTGTTCTATTTTGAACTAAGTGTTAGTTCGAACTCGAAAATGTTAATTGGAACTTGTAAGCATGAAGTTAGTTCGAACTAACCTCAAACTTCTTAGTTCGAACTAACAAGTTTGAACTAGCTTTGGCTAGTGGAGACACATAGTCTTTGTGTCCAAAAAAGTTGAGGATAGATTAGCTTGCAGAAGCTAATTATTTCATAGCACCTGGCATGTATCTTCTCTATTGTCTGTGAAATCCACCCCAATACACAAACTACCTGAACCCTGTTTTGAAATTCTTTTCCTGCTCCTCTGCACAGTGTAAATTTCATCTTTAAGCCGTACTTTCTTCTTTTCATTGCAACATATCACATCAGAAGCAGATTTTTTTCTTCCCTTTTTTCCCTGTTCTGGTGAGCTGTAAATTATTCCTGTGTTTCCAGTTATCAACAGTGGAAAAGTAAAATGTCCATTACTTTTGTTTAACCTCAAGCTGTTGTCAACTTATGATTAATCTTGGGCTTAGTTCAGTGAAAACTATGTGGAATTTCTATTAAATCAGGGGCTATACTAGATCTTTTTACAGCAACTTGCGCAAACACACCATCCTGATTTTGTGATATTCATCTTGAAATGATCATTTTTACCTTGACCATATATTTTTCAATAAACTGGGCTCACAAATTGTTTAGCTGTTTGGCTTTACTATATAATAATAGTGACTGCAAAATGGTGTCTTTTGGTAGTTTATAACTCATTCAAATATGAACAGATTTTCCTGAGGACATGAAAAGGCATCTCTCAGATCCCAGGTCTTACCCCTTTACCAATCTTTGGTGCACCATGGAGACATTAGAATTCTTCACACACATAGTAGAAAAAAATATCCCTCTCTAATACATCTGTTTTTCAACTGATACTGAAAGAAACGTGCCAACATTGGATGCTATTGATATCTGAAAATAGGTTAGGTAAAATTATATAGGATGGGATTGGCACAGGAACCAGTCTTAATTCTTTTATACGTTTTATTTATGGAAGTGTATTAGACTGGCTTAAACCTGCATTATAACCTATTTACAAACAACAGAAGGAATATTTTGTAATAAACAAGTGAGCATATTTGATTTCATTTGACTTTTCTGTGCTTAAACTGTCAAAGCATGGAGATGAAAATATTGTCAATTTAAAAGTAGTGCAGGATGTGTTGAGCTGCCCATAAATGCCATTCTGGGGCTACCTTCTTTCAGAAATCCTTTATTTTCAGGTAAGCATTTTATCAGCTTCATATATATGAAGAAAAATTGTATCCAGTGACCCCATTAAGTTAATCACCAATGTGCCCTCCCAAATGGATACAATATTTTCTGGGGTGGGACCCCATCTACTTTCTTATTTAAAGAAAAATTTCTAATTGAAATCAATTATTAGCTCCCTAGTTTAGCATCATGACATTTATGTATAGATCTTTCAGTTGCCAGATATTTTCCTTAAGAAGAAAACATGATCAGATTAGCAAGCAAACTTGGTAATGCAATGTTTTATGACTTTTCACATTAAATTCAGCTCTACTTGTTGTTTTAACACAGTATATTAAATATAAGGGGGGAAATTTAAATAATTGAGTGTGGAGTGGGAAGTGGCAAGAATCTCTCTCTGGAATCCCCAAAGTCAATCTGCCAGGAGCACTGTTTGTCCCATAACAAATAGGGCACAATACCAGGGGATCTGCAAGTGACTAATATTGCATTTGAGCAGCTGTTTGGTATCAAAATGTCTTCAGACCACTGGGAAGCTAGGTTGGTATTATCTTGTCTGAATAATCTCTGTGGCAGGGGCCCCATCCAGTCCTTCCCCTCTTCTTCATCCTCTTCTTCTGTACAGGTTCTTTCTTGGACTAGAGAGCCCTCTCCTGTGCTTGAAGAAGTGGACTGTGTTGCGTAGAGAAGAAATTTTCTTCTAGAGCGAACCTACAATGGGTACACTCTTTTGTTTGCAAGGAATTTTAAGACATGATGTTTCCATTGATACATTATGTCAGTGACCAGAACTATAGTTAAAGGCTGTTTGCTGCCTGGCAATATGCTGATCACAACAGGACTGGCACCTGTCTGTTCTTTCCTCATATTCTGGTAATTTCATGTTAATTCCTGGACATTTTGAGCATATTTTACAACTTTTTACTATTTCATTTCATAGTTGATGTATCACAGAAACAATCAGTCTTATAGTAAAGATAGATTGCTCTACCTTAGGTGAACAAGTATCATTTGCCCCATTTTACAGATGGGATAAATGAGACATAGGCTGAGTGACTTGCTCAAATCATTAGCAGATCCAAGAAAAATAACACATCCTGTTTGTCACCCAGTCTGCTGGTCTAATCATTAGACTCTACTCCCTTCTTATGTATTCCTTTACTTCCTCTTAGCAAACTATAGAAGTAAGAAATGGAAATACTGGGGGGTTATCTGAATATTTGAACTTTGGTTTGTTTGGCTGCTTTCCATGAATTTCAAGCAAATGGTTCAGTTTGGTTATTCATTTGAAATGGCTCAACAACCCCTATGTTTTTGGTGGAATTTATGTATTTACAATCATTGCTTAGATTTTTCTCATTATGCTTTACTTTCATTTCTAGCAGAGCCATGTAAATATAGCTGTTTATGCTGATTGTAGAGAAGGATTTGTAAAGATGAAATGATGAAAATATGATTCTGATGTGGTACTAATGTTTCAAGTAAGAGCTTGATGTGCTAAATTTGGGGAAAGGTGCAGGTTTCAAACTCTGCCCTTCCGCCCTTCTTTCCTATGCTTTTGATGGTGCTTGGATCCTGAATTTTACTGCAATGAAAATTCATTAAATTTGGATGTGGTTTTAGAATTCCGAGTCCCTTTTAGTTTAAGGAACTTGAAATCCAGGAGGCTGGCTTGGGTCCCTCTCTATTCCTGTTTTTTGCAGAAAAGTGTGAAGCCAAAAACTTGACATGAAACCACAAATCCTCCTTTTGAAAATTCATTGAAAATTGATATTTTTGATGAATGATGAAGCTACTTTTTTACATGGTTTCATTCAGGAGCTGCAGTTTCACTGTTCAAGAGGTTTCCTCAAAGGGTTGAACACATGGTATATATCAGCAGCTCCATTAGGAGATTTAAGAATAATTTTAAGTGTCCTCTTGTGGCTGTAACTAAACTCAAATGGTTATGTACAGTACGTTCCTAGAATTCTTAACTAGAAAGCAGAATGAACTGGTGAGAAGAAATGTTGAAAAGCATGAAGCATCAGTGCATGTGTCCTTTAATAGAGGCAGCATTCTGGGAACTGTTTCTAAGGATTTGATGATAGTAGCTGGTCTTTTCCTATACATAGAAAAATGGAGACTCTTGAAAATATACAAGCAGGACTATAATAGTTTAGGGACTAATGGCAGGAGCTGGGGGGGGGAATGTGAGAGAGATCATGTTTTCATTAGTCAAAACCATAATAAATAATCATATTTCTGCCACGAACACTGAAAGTATTGCGTCTCTTTTATACTGGGACAGTGGGCTTGATTCTGATCTCACTTACATCAGGAGAGAATAAGGCAAAGGGGAAGCATAAATCAAATAATTTCACTTAAATGCCATTCAATAATTTCTTCGCACCAAGCAAATCCTCATCTGCATGTGTCCTTTATTTTCCCAGTTGCTTCACATCCTTGCTTAAGTCAGTGTGCCTACGCCTAAAGTAGGTTTTGCTATTCTGAAAAGTAATTTACGAATTACAGTCCAGCCACTCACATAGGATACTCACATACACATTGCTTAACTGTAAGCATGTGAGTAATCCGATGTATTATTACTCAAGCACTTGCTAGTAAGCATTTATTTACATTTTTCCAGAATTATGGTCTTAGAAGAGTGGTACTCAACCTTTCATGGGTCACAACGCACTTGGTGGTGTATGGTGACCCTACAGGAGACACAAGTCCCCCCCTCCCCAGGCCAAATCCAGCCACCTCCCCTGTGACATACTTATCACTGTGTGGCAACGCAGTAATGCATCCCAACATAGTGGTTGAGAATTGCTGCTTTAGACCACTCTTTGTTCTCTCTTCTGCAAAGTTGCTAGAAACAGAACTAGATTTATTTTTTTTTTTTAAATTTCAGTAACAGCGATATATTTTCCCCTCACTTTCATAAGACAACCTGGCTTAAAACTAAATAGAATTTACTGTGTTCCTTTGTTGTTGTTGTTGTTGATTTTATTTTTCAACAGTTGGAGAATTACTGCTAATAAAATATACTCAGTGTAGTCACTGAGTAAATAATATTGCGTTATTTGTTGCTTTTGGATGTGCAGAATGGAACACAGGAAATAACATGAAAATATTAACAAGTGAGGGTAAATGGGTTCTATGAAAATAATTGTTTTTTAACATTTAATGTTCGATTTGTTTTTGTAAGTGGTTCTAACTGTGATGTAGGTTTTCCAGCCTGATTCTCCTCTTACATCAGCTTTATACTAGTGACTTCACTGGAGTAACTCCAGGAGAATCAGGCTCTGCTTATCTAAAATGACCAACTGATGATTTAAAAACTTACCTGGGGGAGCAACTGTGTGTGAAACTGCAATGTAGTATCAAGAATCTGCTTTCTTATAGGTAAAATATGTTTGCTTAATTTTCACCATTTGTTTTCTCACATACCATAACAGTGAACCTCAGTATGTCAGTATCAAGTGATGCAGAATGAACTGGGGCCAGTGTGAAAGGCTTTAAGAAAATCACAGGCAACTTTTAACACGTGGCCCACTTATATTTGCTGCACATTTGGTACCACAGTGCCCTGGTACACGCATGGGATTGAAGTACCATTCATGTCTGGCCTGGCTATTCTTCCTTTATGCTTGCCATCAAGGCTCAAGTGATGAACAAAAGATACTGGGCAGGTCTTCACTGATGGCAGGAAATTCAACATCGATCTTCTGAATCAGCTGATCGGGTCTCTGAAGACCCATTCAGTGAATCAGAAAGCTGATTTAGTAAGACCATCTCTGCAGAAGGAGTAGCACTAAGTTGGAAGAAAGGCATTTCCCTCTAACTTAGTGCACTGAAGACACCATGGTGGGTAGGCAGTAGGCAATCAGAAGTAGATATGCAATGTATTTTAAATACTTTGCAGACATCCCTTTGATTGCTACAGAAATCATGCAGCACTATAAACCAGGGCAGAGCCATAATGCTCTGTTTTCCTGCCTGGGGTGCTTTCCAGTTGGAACACGTCCCTTGCCATTAGCAGTGCTTGGAGTTTGCGCCGCAAAATGTGCCCTTTAATAGAGTGGCTCTATTGAGCTGCTCTGCCACGCCTGGGGCAAAGCCCCATTGCACCCCCCATTCCTCCATAGTTACGGCTCTGGACCAGGGAACTCTCTTTTTTGTGCAGCTGCCCTGCTTTGGAAGGCAGGCTGTATATCAGGCGTGGCCAAACTGCAGCTCGGGAGCTCCATGTGGTTCTTGAATGAAAAATTGTGGCTCCCAGAAAAATGTCAGCAAATCAATTTAGGAATGCAGCCCCAGCCTAGGAGTTCAGGAGGGGGTCGGTTCTGTGGGGAGAAGTGCAGCATGGTTGGGATTTTAAAAACTCTACAGTAGCCTGCAGTCTTCTACATCAAGCAGCAGCTAGATTTTTACTGTATAGGCCTAGTTTTCATGGTGATCTGAAGTAATTATTAGAATCTGACGTTAGTAGGATCATATTTGTCCTCTTTTTAACATAAAATTAAAGTGTGCAATGAATTTTAAACTTAGTAATTTTGGAGTAGGTAAAAGCATATGGCTATATGCCTCAGTGCGGCTTTCAAAGGTTTAATAATCAACTTGTGTGGCTCCTGAGTTCCATAAGTTTGGCCACCTCTGCTATATACCTTGGAGGAAGGTGCTGAAACTTATGTTTGGGTGTGTGCTCCCAGCTGGTGCTGCTCTCTGTGATGAGGGGAAGTCTGAGACTAGACCATAGGTCAGTGTCTGCCTGGTGCTTTCCTGGCCCACTGGCATCTGCGTGTCCCAAAACTATAGCTTTAATGCTACTTCTCAAGAACACCACCACCAAAAACAAAGTTATGTCTACACTACAGAGCTCAGTTAAGTCTACTTAATAAGGTCTACTTAAAATCAACTTTATTAAGTCAGCTTAGTGAGGCACGGTTTGTTTAAGCTGACTTTATAAAGTTGTCTTAAAAGGCTCTATTGCACCAAGTTGAATTTATTAAGTCAACTTTAATGGCATATTGTGTTAATAAAGTCGGCTTAACCCTTAAAGTTGATTTTAAGGGCTGGTGTTATTCATTCGACTTAAACAAGGGTTTAAGTTGGCTTAATGAACTCCAACTGTGCCCAGGGAGTTGCTTAAGTTGATTTAAGCCCCTAGTGTTGACATAGTCAAAAGACTTGCTTACAGCCTTTCCAGAACACACACAGCATTGATAATTAATAATAATTTTCATTTCCACAATCCAAGGATCTTTTGAGACTTAACAAATATGAACTCTTAACAAATATTAGTTTCTGGCCTTGATTCTTGGAGTGCAACTCCAAGGGTATGTCCACACAGGCTTCTTATTTCAAAACAACAGAGGTTGTTTCGAAATAAGAAGCAGCATGTCCACACGATGCACCATTGTTTCGAAATAATGGCCGCTATTTCAAAACTGTTAAACCTCACATCTAATCGAAATAGCTGTTGTTTTGAAACAACAACGTTCAAACACGTTGTTTCGAAATAACACCATTGTTTTGAAACAACTGTTTTGAAACGACATGTCTGAACGGCCTTGTTTCGAAATAACCATTTCAAAACAATGGCTATTTTGAAAGCAGGTTTTCCCTTAGTTCAAGTTAACAAACTGTTAATTCAAATTAACTTATTTCGAAATAAGGACTTTATTTCAAAATAACTCATTTCAAAATGGGTTATTTCAAAATCATGATGTATGTGTGGACAAAGCCCAATTGATTTTGGTGGGATTTAAGTATATGTAACTAAAGGGGCTAATTTGGCGCTACCTCAGCTGTGAGTTGGCTACTTATTTTGAGTATAATCTCCCCCATTTCACAAACGAAGAAATTTCAACCTGGGGGGGGGTGTCTGACTTTAAAACATTAAAAGTGTAAAATAATTCTAGGTTTCTAATTGCTGTCTCAAGCTGGGATGCCAAAAATCAAGGCATCAAAAATGAGTGGACAACTTTTGAGGATCTCAGGTTGAGTGCTTTGTTCTGTGTCTCATAGCAAGTTAGTAGCAGAGCCTTGATCAAAACCTGTAAATCCCGAGTCTCAGATCTTTGCTTTATCCTGAGTTACCCAGGAGCTGCAGGAGAGTAATCTTCCAGGCAAGGGATGAAGAGAGCTGCTGAGGTGACATGTTTTTCTCTGAAAAGGGGTGGGGTGTTTAAGGAGGAGGGAACAGAGAGAGCCCTCCCGCACAGCACTGCAGGGCCCTTTCTGTTGCTTGCGCCTATCTTGAAAACAGTCATTCATCAGAGTGGCTTCTTCTCACCTCCTGCTTATGTGGCCGATTTGTGTTCCATAAAGTGGGAAAGAGGGGCAGGCAGCTCTGAGACACAAGAGAAACATTTCCTCCTCTTTCGCTCAGCCGGCTCTCACTCCTTGGCCCTAGGGAAAACAGCATCTGACTGCAGTATAGTGAGGCTGCTATTTAGCTATAGTGCAGGAGGAACTTCATATTGGGGTACAGTTGAGCACTCTGGACATGGCACCTTTGAAAATGAGGGTCTTTACTACTAACTGATCAGATATGTGTGAGGAGTAACTTCCTTATGTGAAAGAAAGCACAGTTATAGCATTGGAACCATTATAATGTGTGATAAAAGTGATATTTAATATGTAAGGTTTAATATTCTTTGTCAAGCTGCTGCCTAACTTTGGCTATTGCTGGGATTTCCTTTCACTAAATATCCCTTTATTTTTATTTTAATTGAAGAAACAAAATCATTGCGCAAAGCATTCACAGAATGTATGTTTTCTATAATATGATTCATAATGTAATGAATTTGGAAGGAGTAATTGCACTTAGGAACACTCAAAATACAGGGCATATGTTTTATAGAGTGCTGTGAACACTGTGTAATTATAAGAGGGTTGTCAGAAAGAAAATTCTACTTATAAAAATTAAAAAGCCTAAAACCACTTGATTTTAAACTCATTGAAATTCAAGTAGACTGCTTGTCTGTCAGAAATTTCAGAACAAGATCCTTGAGAAGTTCGAGTTATCCTTGAGATTCTGTGGTACACAACTACTGTTCTTCATCAGACAGCTGAGCCCGCTGATGGGTTAATTAATCACATCAGCCCAACTGGATAATGTAGCATCTACAAACATGACAAAAGAATCTGGTGCAAATACCAGGAGTATTCTATTTTTAACATGCAAAAAGAGACGCAGTGGGGTATTAAGCAACAAGTAACAGAGGTCACATTATTTTCCTACTCATACCAGCTTTCTAAAAGTGCGATTCCACTGAGTTTAGGGAAGGGGTGCTCCTGATTCTCTGGTATGCAAAGAGAATCAGGTCTCAGGTGGAATTTATTGGTCTTCTCTGTTATTGCATACATTCATCTCCCTCTTATCTATATTTAAGGCAACACATTTTAAATAGGCATTCGTGGCACACATCAGAAGGGGATTTTAAAAAATATAGTTGATGTTTTCAGTAGGTGTGAATTCAATAAAATAAAGATTTCTTATTAAGATTATTCCATACAAATAGTAATCAGACTTGTCTCCTCCTTTTTCTGTTTCTCTGCCTCTTCGCTTGCTTTACAGAATAATATACAGCTACCTGTGAAGACACAGTTAGTTATTTTTCAGAATTATGAACCTAAATCAAGTAGATGTACTGTGTTCCTGTTGTCCCTTAAACATTTTAATATTTAGTTATGTCTTTCAGTGCTGTTACTGTATGTGATCACTATTAATGGTTCTGAACCATTTTTCCTTGAGTTTCTGACTGAATGAACCTGCCATCATATCCTCCTTTTTTACCATGTCCTTTAAATCTTGTAATCTAACACTGATATCCTCTTCCTCCTCTTTTTTTAATAGTTGTTACTTTTATATTTCATTGACACTACCGCTTGTTTTTTTTATACATTGACTGTCAGTCATCTGCTGTTTGAATTTTTCATTAAACAGTAGCATAGGAGGATGCTGTCTGCTGAAATAGGCATCACAGAAACACCACCAAAGTAGGGGCATTCTTGCGTTGTTCCCTAGCGTTTTCTTAATGTCTTGCTCAGGTTTTTCCTGTGCACTGTATATCCATTTTGATCTTACAGCAACAGTAAGCAACAGCCAGTGCAGGAAAAAAACAGTTGCTCTTTCCTCACAACCAGAGTCTCTCTTGTCTGTAATCTTCACTTACAGTATGCTTTCAACTCTTTGATGGTGCCACTCTTGATTTATGTCTACACTGACCCATTCCCCACTACCTGCACACTAAAGTATCTTTAGCTAGCCTCTGAATCTCTTACTTCTCTGATCCTATTGGATTTTCAGTATGAACTTCATAGATGTTCTACCCTTCAAAACTGAACATCTGGAGTTTGAGTCTTCGAACATAAACCCGACTCGTTTGATTAAGTATGCTAGTGCAGCTTTTTAGGTGTGATATTTAAGCTTTTTGAATTGAAAAAATAATTAAAAGCCTGTTTAAAAATCTCTGATGTATAGTGATGGTGGCAGATTCAACTGAGTGTCTCAAATCATGATTTAACATAGATTTTAGATCAGTTATTTAGCGCTCTTTGAGAAAACAAAATGAAGTATACAGTAGTTTAGATGCTTATAAATTCTAGGACTAAACTGATCACCAACCACCTCAGGCTAATGTGAAGCAAAGATTTAAAAATTATATTTAAACTTGGGTTACATTTCTATAAATATATTCAACTTGGTCATCAGTCAGAAATAAAGGTGAAACAAGTAGTTGTTTTAGTGGTTGCTGAAATGGAAACTATTTGAATCCCCTAGCAGAATTGAAAAGAAAGAAGTCCAAAGGGGTAGCCATGTTAGTCTAGTTCAGTGAAAAAAACAAGGAGTCCTGTGAAATAAGCAAGGAGTCCTGTGGCACTTAAAGACTGACACGTTTATTGCATGAGCTTTCGTGGGAGAAAATCTCACTTCATCAGACACTTTGAAGATCTGACGAAGTGGGATTTTCTCCCACGAAACCTCATGTGATAAATAAAAGTGTTAGTCTTTTAAGTATCACAGGACTCCTTGCTTATTTTGCTGAACTAGATTAACATGGCTTCTCCTTTGGAAGGAATCCTGTGACACTTTGCATGTGATAAATAAATGTGTTAGTATTTAAAAGTGTGGTTTTCTCCCAGGAAGGCTCTTGTGATAAATAAATGTGTTCATCTTTAAAAGTGCCACGAGAATCTTTATTTGTTTTGGAAAAAAAGGGGATTTTCAAAAAGGAAAGGTGTTTTGAAATGGAACCAGATGTACTACAAATAAAGTCATATGTGTAAGTAAGCTCTACACAGAGTGGGAATTAATGTCCACCCGAGAGTTTGTACCATTTGGGTAACTATGTATTAAAAAAAAAAAAAAAGACACCAATCAAGACCAGAGCAGTCTCTTTCTGCAGTGCAAGTTCAGGATACTCAGTCCCTCTGCCCTTTCAGAATCAGGTCCTAAATCAAAGATTGCCAGGAAGAAGCCTTTTGTGTGAGTTTTGGATGAGCAGAAATGCTGCCCATTACAGTCTTCTGTGATCCATCCAACAGTGACAAATAGAATAAGAATAGGTTAAAGCTATAGACCCATTAGTGTGGATGTATGACACCTTCCTTACTGCCAAAAGATGTTCACTCCATGAATGCCAAATGAGGTTCACTCCCCAGGAACTGAGGATGCCTGGGACCAAAAGTGTAACACTGTTGTGGTCAGCCGATAACATATTTTCACTAGATATCCCTTGAAAGGATAGTTTGAGACACAGATTGTCAGCAGACAAGATTGCTGACAGCAGATAATGGTTCTTGAACACAGGACTGAGTAATCCAAGTTTTAAGGTTGCTGGGAAGTTGACCTCCCTAAAATTTTGACTCCTGGTGTTTTGGGTGTATCTACACTGCAGTTAAAAGCCTGAGACTGGCCTGAACGGGCAGACTCCAGCTTGTGCAGCTCAGGCTAACGAGCTATTTAACTTCAGTGTAGATGTTCAGTCTTAGCTGGAGCCTTGGCTCTAAGTCTCTGTGGGTACCAAATGGCTAAACCAGAATTAAACAGACCCTTAGCCTGAGCCCTGCAATCCTGAGTCAGCTGGCATGGACCAGATAAGGGGTTGCAGTTGCAGTTTAGACATGCATTAATGCGGTGGTCCTCAAACTTTTTTTCTTGGGACCCAGCTGAAAAAAAAAATCATTTATGCCCGTGACCCAACAATTACATCTTTCAGCAATGCATTCCAGTCTTTTGGTGGTGGCAGCAGGGGGTGCTGTGACCCAGTACCTGATGGTCCACTACCCAGTACTGGGTCCCAACCCTAAGTTTGAAAACCACTCCACTAATGATTAGCCTCTGATTAAAGCAAGTGCCGAGCCTTTGCAAGCATAGTTTCAAACCCTTCCCACTAGGGTTTATGTGACCAAAAGAGGTATTGATCCTGATTATATATGTTGGCTGGTGTTCTCAGTCCTTTCATAAACCCCTTCCCAGCACTTTCCCATCTCTGTGCCTAGTGTGCTTGGACAGGCATGTGAGGAAGCAATGAGTTTGCCTCCCTCCTCTCTTTAAGAACCTGTGTATCCCTGAGCAAATAATTATGAAGCAATCCCTCTCTCTCCCCAATGTCCACCTTATATAAAGGCTTGTTAGTACGTAGGTGAAAGAAAACTGTTGCACCCTCAACCCTCATTCAAAGAAGGCACTGTTGAAGGAAGTATATTAAATTTTAAGAATACCAATTTAGAGATGTTCTTTTATATTCCAAAAGCAGAGTCTTCAGGATCTTGTAGTTTGGTCCCAATGGCAGAGATAAGAAAAATGTCTCAGGCTCATCTTAAGTGCAAATAATATACAAATGTATGTTGGTGTAATTATATTACCATTGTTACTGTAGTCTAGACCTGTGCTAAAAATAAGAGGAAAAATAAGAAAACAGACGACAAACAGATTCCTGCCAGCAATGCAGTCATTGAAATTATGGACAGCTGGTATTGCTTGCACTAGCCTCACAACAGCAAGCGTTTGGACTACTTCGAATTTGTCATCATCAAGAAAAAGGCTTTTTCCACTGATGTATACAAACTGGTCAATCACATTAAGAGTTGATAAAATTATAAGATCTAAAACTAGGCCCCTAGTTGCCTTCAGTCAGAGATACTCTGAAGAAAGAGACACTTGATCCTTTATAGCTGCAGGGAAACCATATATAAGCCAAAGTGACTACTGCATACCAGTAAAATGATATTCCACATGAATACAGATTCCTGCTGCTAGTATCAACAATGACTGACAACACTATTTGTAGATACTTGGTTATGTGGGCAGGTTAAATGAATTTTTACCCTTTCACATGTCTCTGCAACACATGCAGAACCACCTTTTGCCATTTTATGAGGTAACTCAAACATTGAGAGAAACTGAGGTACAAAGCATAAAATTAAATGAAAAGACGTTAAAATATACATTTGCTCTACAATACATCCCATAGCTTGTAAAGAGGGTAATACACAAAGAAGCGATCAGACTGCAAGAATGCGTTGAGGAGCGCTAGTATGCCACGCTTATGACATCCATCAAAACCCTTTAAAGGAAATTTGTCATTATAACAGCTATTGGCTCATGTATTATTCCATATAATATAAACTAAGTTCCTCTCTCCTCTACATCCTAACTCTGCATGTAGCCTCAGTACTAAAGTGTGTGGCTCACTATGAGGCTGTTTACAGTGCATCTGACTTTTTGAACTGCAGAGTGTGACATGCTGACAATGTGTCTGATTAATATAAATCAGCTCATCTGGCAATATTATGGAAGAACCAGATATTATATGAAATAGGTTTTAAATGAATCACATAGTAAATTGTTAAATAAATTGCTCTCTAATGTCTCCAAGTTGAAATGCAACATAGGGTGTGCTTTTTTTATGTCTGGGTTTATTTAAAGGTTGTGACACTGTCCAGCCATACCAGAAGAAAGACAGTGGTAATGGCTGTGGCTGAATTAGGCAGCAGTTTCACTCACTTATAATATCTGGGAGTTACCCAGTAATATATTATACAATGCAGGTTATCATCTTTTCCTTAATCATTTCTACATAATCCTCTCCATGGTCCCAGACTGAAGCCTATAAAAGATGGAGAGTTGCCTCCCCACTGTTCCTGATATGAGAGCCCTGATCAGCCACTCCTTAGCTACTTTAAGGAATATTTTCATTTAAACCATTTTCCAAACCATTGTATCTGATGATTGTGTCCTTTTTCCACCATGAATATTTGCACTGGCTATTTGTCACAAGGAAGCAACAGCAATTTAGCTTGGCTGCCTCTCCCAGATCATGTAGGGTTGCCAGATATATTTACTGCTCTTTCCTAATATTGGACAAAACATACATTTGCTACCTGGTCGCTTAGTTGTACCCCATCCTCCCTGAATAGAGGCCCAGTAAGATACATCTAAATGTGAAATTACCAAATCCCTTTTAGGAATGATTGAATTTAGCCACACACCTTGTTCACAGACTTTTTGGTAATCTCATCAACCCACATAGGTTTCAAAGCTCACTGCTACATCCTGCGTTACAACACATCAGACCAAATCATGGTCATCCCCAGGAAATATCCTGGTTCTGCTCCAATTCCCTCTTAAGTAGTAGCCCTGAGTAGTCCCACAGTTGTCATAGTCCCACTCTGGAATGAATGGGAACCAAATTCATGTACTGATACCCTCAACTTTATATGTCCCTTTCTGGAAACCATAACATTGGTATGTTGTGAGAGGCCCTCCATCCCTGTGAAGGAAAAGAAATGCCTTCTCATCCAGTCTCATTACTGTATCACAGCGGTGTAGTCAACCCTTTTGTTCTGGCTGCCCCCATCTGCCCCTCAGAGGGGGCAGAGCCATGGCGCCTGGGCTGGCAGCGGCATGAACTTTGTTGCCACAGCTGGAGGCAAGGCAGAGGCACTGTCGTCTCAGCTCTGCTCGCAGCTGTGGGACCTGGTGGCTGTGAGGGAACCAGAGGCACCTCTTCCCCACTTGCAGTTGCAGGCTGATGGGCAGCCAGTTCACGCCGTTGCTGGGGGCTAAGGTGGGTGGGCCCAGCCCATGTGGACCTACCCATAGGTATGCCTCTGCTGTATAAGTCTTCAATCCCACTGGGCAAATCCTAGCCTCGCTACCTTCCAGTAGCATATGGACTCAGCTCACCCTGCAACAGTCTGTTTTTGAGGTCCTGGGGCTCAAGCTGACTGACTTCTCTTTGCATTGTAAGCACCTTCATTCCAAAACTCTTGAATTATCTCTTGTTGACCCTGGCACTAATTCAATAGCTCCAAAAAATGCTACCAGAAATACAGTCTTGAATAAGGCTGCTACCTGTCATCTTCTGCATATTTGGGTGAAATCTTGCATCAGATCATCAAGTTTCAGCAGAGTGATGGGATAACTTGGATCCTCTCTAGAGCCTATCCCCCAACACTACCAAACTAAACACCTCTGAACTTCTACTAGAATCTGAATTACCTCTCATCCTGCTGGCAAATGTAAGGCCTAATAAGTGACCAGCTGATAGCTGATGCTGGACCATGCGTTGCCAGTAATGCCAGGTACTGAAATATTTGATCCTTTGGAGTAGTCGGTTTCTCCCTCCTCTGAAATTGCACAAAATCATTAAAACTCCTATCATAATCCCCAAATATTGCAGCATTACTGACCTCTACGCTACCCTGAGAGCCGTCAGATGCATTCAAGTTCCTTATTGGCTCCTGGTTCCGGGTCCAGAAATCTCTCCACTTTAAATTGAAGCAATACAGCAGATATGCCAATATCCATTCCGGATACATATTGGTAGAGAAACATTTAAGGTTTAAATGCTGCAGAAGAAGTGCGCTTAACAACATTGTAACCCTGGGTGAGCTAGAGGACCATCCCAGGTTGTCGCTCCAGAACACATTAATTTGTTTGCAAAATCTATTCCCCAAATAAGTCACTGCTACTGAAATAAGAAATTCCAAGATGTTGTATCCCTTACCATCTGTCCCTTTCTGTATCCAATCAGAGTGCCATTTCTGGACACATCTCCTGCCGTGATCAAACACCCCAAAATCTTTCCCTCTTGAGGCTTCTGAATAAGTCATTAAATAGGCAAACGCTCCCAAGGGGGCCAGAAAAAGTGCTTCAAGGACACTTTAAAAGTGTCACTAAAGGCCTTCAGTATCAGGCACTTTACGTGGGAGCTGATAGCCCAGGACAGAGGAGAGTGGCGTTCAGCTGTCCATTGGCATATGGAAACATGCGAAGCCAACTGGATTGATGCAGCTGAGCAACGCAGACGAGCCAGGAAAGATAATGCCAGCAAACTACCATCAGCCACCACCATTCCCTGTCCACATTGTCAGAGAACTTTCCGGGCATGGATTGGTCTGATTAGTCATTTGCACACCCACGGACCCCTACCCTAACCCCTGAATGACTAGATGGTCTTCGTCGTTACCGACGGGCGAATACGACGACGACGACGATGACGAAATATGCTTCTATCACCCATATCTCTCTGCAAAAAGATGCTCCATTAAAATGATTCAGAAACTGTTGCCACATTTCCAAATCATCCTTCATCTCTCACAAAATGCCTAGGTGTTGATATTCCTTTGGTGGCAGTTGACAGTCAGGTGCAAAATGCTTGCTCCAGAGCCACTACAGGGCATGCAAAGATAAAATTCTTAATGAGAGATTGCAGCTTCTGCAATGTAATCTTCCTGGCCCCTGTGGTCATAATAATCAGTCTGGGAAGGTCTTCCAGCTAATCCTAGGGGAGTCTGGATATACCAGTCCACGTTCTAATTCAATCCCCACGTAGGTTAGCTTGGTAGAGGGCCTCTTATTTGTTTCATCTGCATTACTTGCTTGTGTAGGCAGCAGGCTGGCACACTCAGACTTCTGCTCCAATTATAAAACCAGCTCATAAGGCATCATGAGACAAGAACAAGTTCCTATATGAAATAGGTTTTACTACTATAACACCCAAATGGCAAAATAAATCAGTCTCTAATGTCTCTAAGGTGAAGCACTACATAGCATATTCTTTGTTGGGTTTAGGTCTTTTTAGGGTTGCAACTTTTTTCTTTTGTTCTTTTAATAGGCAGTAGGCCAATGGAAAAAAAATGTGTTTACCATAGACTTTGCAGTTTTCAGGCATGTCTTTACTCACTTAACCAGTGCCTCACTGTCAACACTGCTATTTATATTTGTCCTGAGGGGGCATGCAGTGTACATACTCTCTGTGATGGTGTAAGGTTTGTGGAGTGTACACATACCCTAAAATGAATTCTGGTTAGAGTCAGGCCTTAACTAAAATCTTGGATTTACATACTCCTGAATTTATGTGCAAGAGGTATTTGCAGTCCAAACCTGGACCAGAATAAGAACCAAGCAAGTGAGCCTGCTGTTATAATGAACAGAAACCCAACAATCCAAATGTTCCTACACTTAAAGTATGAAGGATCTGTGTCCAGACTTGAACTTCACAGTTGAGCCATGCCTGCTTCCAGGAGCGCTCCTGGCCCAGAAAAAGATAAGGGGCTCAGGCACAGACATTGGGGGCCCACGTGCTTTAAGCGTGTCACCACTGCAGCCACCACCGTGGCAGATCTGAGGCTTTGGCACCAACATTCGGGGCTTGAGCCCCGTAAGCCCGGCACCAGTGACACCCCTGACTGTTCCCTCTGTGTTTAACAAAAGACGCAGATAAGACTATGGTAATTAGTACAGTATAGCTCACATACCTAGAGAAGTGGACTGAATATTTAAGTTTTACCAATGTTGTCCCACAAACACACAGTAGGCCAGTAAATCTACTAAGACTCAACACTTTAAGCAATGTTTTTATATTTCTTTCTTTTAAACGTGGACCAAAATCTTTGTAAATATGGGTAATGTTTTCCAGTGACCCTGGTTGTTCTTGTGGAAGGAAAGAAAGAAGGATAAAGTGCACAAATATTTCGGATTAGCACTTCACTCACATAAAACTAAATTTGCAAAGGGATCTTGGGGGAAAAAGATTGAAAACATCATAGTGATTTGATTAAAGTGAACAGTCTTTGAGCGATATAGTCACTGAAGCTCACATATGGAAATTACAGTTGGTCTTAATCTGCTTTCAGAAGACTGATGCAAATATTAAAAAGTAATGAACTAACAAGATTGTTTGTTAATGCCACATAAAAGTGCTAATTATACATCATTGCCTGCCTGCAGCTAAATCCAAGAGACATTTCCTAAGAAATTGTTCAATAAGCTGCTTCACTTGAAATATGAATAGATCTGCAGTGCTTGATGGATTTTCATTTAAGGACATGTGTGTTGTCTCACCCCTTGGAAAAAGTAGCAAACTAAATGTATACTCAGAAGAAATGTGTTTAGTTCACAGAACATCTCTTAATATGATAGTCCTGATAAGTATGTACTTTAAAAGAAAGGATTACATACTTAACTCCATTTTTTCTCTGAGTATGGTGCATAATGTAATATGATACTGCATGGTGATAAGTTCCAGAGGGGTAGCCATGTTAATCTGTATATAGCGACAACAACAACGGTCCTATGGCACTTTAAAGAATAACTAATTTCTTTGGGCATAACCTTTCATGGATTGCAACCTACTTTGTCAGATGCATGAATTGGAAACTACAGTTAGAGGTCTATACACACTTGTGAGGGACTTGGAATGGTTATCTCTTTACAAAAAGTAGTTGTACCCATTCATACATTCCCATTTTCTAATCATTGTTGTGAATGGCCCTCACCTACCCTAGCTGAATTGACTCTGTTAGTACTTGCCCTCTCCATTGTAATGTTTCTCACTCTTGCAAGTGTATATAGATCTCCTAACTGTAGTTTCCGCTTCATGCATCTGACAAAGTTTGTTGTGGGCCACAAAAGCTTATGCCTGAAGAAATTTGTTAGTCTTGAAGGTGCTACAGGAATTTCGTTGTTTAGGATACTGCAGTATCAGCCTGTGTAAATCCTTATACTAGTGCTTTTAATAATATAATAATATAATGATGGTATTGTTTTACTTCAAAATGTATTTGAAACCTAACTCCTGGTTCCAAAGGGGTAGCCATGTTAGTCTAGTACAGCAAAACAAACAAGGAGTCCTATGACACATTTTAAAGACTAACAAATTTATTTATCTAACTGGTGTTGTGCTATAGGAATCTGTTGGTGTTTCTAAGTTTTTTATCTTGCATCCAGATTGACTGCCTTATCCTATGTCTGAAGCATGCCATGAAAATTTTTAGTAGGTATGGCACAGTGATAACTGAGGACTTTTGATTTTCACCTTACATTTTTGACTGTTTCTGCTGAACTGCACCATTTTCCATGAGGTAATTTGCAGTTTAAAAACCTGCCAGTATTTGTTCATGTTGCGAGCATATATACTCAATTACATGTATGGGAATTCCATTAAAATGGAAAATATATTCACCTCAGCAATGACTGTTTGGTTTCTGTAAGAGCGTCAGCCCCCTGTCGAGCATCCTCTTGTGGCTTGAGATCTTTGTGCAGAGGTTCTGCTTACCTTTCCCCTTTCTTAAATGCTCCATGCAGGTACTGCTCTTCTCAGGTGCAGCATACTCCTTGCTGAGACTAGCAACATAATGAATCATTCCCAAAATAAAATTCTCAAAAATTTCCATACATCCATACTCCTGATCTCTTTCCCATGGTGTACCCTGTCTTTGTCTGCAGTTTCCTGTAGGAAAATCAATTCCAACATACTCTGATGGTTCTGTTATAGCTCAGACCTCATCCCAGGTGTGGCAAGCAGAGCTAAGTATACAGGGCTGGCCAGCTCCAGGCCTCCAGTTCTTAAAGGTGCAGGCTGCCCCATTACAGAATCATTTAAACTTAGGTTTTACCAGATGTCCAGCAAAAGGAGGACACGTGCTCCTTTTTACCTTCATGTCCTCCATCTGGCAAGCATTCTAAAAATAGGTGATTTTGTCCAGCTTTTTACTTCTGATGAGCAGAATGTTTAAAAAAAAAACAAAACCCTATAACAGTCAAGTTCCTGAACCCAGCAGAGGGACTTTCCCCAATCATGGCTCAGCACAAACCACTCCTCACTGAGAAGCTGGGAATCCCTTGACTGTGGATTTAGGTGGCCCATGTTTTCCAACAGCATCTTGATTAGCTCAGTGGGTAAAGAGGGGTCCCATTAATCTTGGAATTATGGGTTTAAGACCTATGTTAGGCATTTAAATTTTTGGTTTGTTGCTCCCTATGAAAGCGCTAAATAAGAAAAAAAAATATAGGAACACTAATAAGATGAAGGAAAGTAAAGTACACCATAAATAAAATTACTAACGGAGTCCAATTAAGTAAAACAAATAAAGGGGCACTTTTGAACTGGATAGAAACAATTTAGGACAATATTTTTAAAAAATTGTGAAATGGGCTCCTGTGGAAAATGAAAATGAGAGGTGAATTTGCTTTTTTGCTGCTTTTTACTTTTTTAGGTGCTTTTCAAGTTTATATTTGCAAATTTAGTTTGTTTGTTTTTTTTTAACTTGTTTCATGAATATTAATGAAAGGGTCATGAAAACTTCCATTTAATGAAAAGTCCAGTTTTAGGTAAAAGAAAATGTTTTGGTATTTTTTTTTATTTTAAAATAATGTAAAAAAAAAAACAACCCATGACATGGTGCAGTTTTAATGCTGCATTCATTAATCATTACCCATTTTCCATGACATAATATGGTAATGACAGTTATATTAATACTACATTTTCTCCATGTCCTCCAATGTCCTCCTTTTGATACTTCCCTGTCCTCCTTTCCATGCTTTGGTATCTGGTAACCCTATTTAAACTACATAAGTTTCTAAAGTTCCAAAGGAGTAGCTGTGTTAGTCTAGTTCAGCAAAATAAACATGGCATCCTCTAGGACTTAAAGATTAATAAATTTATTTATTGCATGAGCTTTCTTGAAAGTGTAAAACAAAGTGGGATTTTCTCCCACAAAAGCTCATTCAATAAATCTCTGTTTCTGAGTAATATTTTAAAAATGCAAGTTAGTTCAGCATTACCTCATGGACACAATAGGGACTGAGTTCTGCTCTGATGTTTATCCCATATTATCCAGTTAATTGTGCAATGCAAATAGATGCAAGTCTGGGTAAAACCTCACCATAAGGGATGTAATATAATGATTTGTTTCCCAGGGAATCTTCACATTTTAAAAGTTTCTTGTGGGTCTAGCACATGAGACAATGAATAGTACAGTACTCATTAAGGAAAATGATACCAATATAGAGTTGTTTATTAATATTTACAAGGTCTTAAGACACATGTAGTTCTGGGTATGGAGTTTAGACTAAGTGAACTCTTTTTAAAGATACACTTAAGAAGCAAAGTTGATGATGGACTTCATTAAACATATTATCCAGTTTGTTTTAACTTGAGAGATGGTGGAAGGAGTAGGTGCATCTTTATGGTTCCCATGTATCTTGGAAGTACTTAGAGATTTGGGGATAGGTGGCCATTTAATTTCACTAAATCCAGATTTGTTGAAAATGCCTGTACCCTGTTTCTTCAAAAGGCACAAACAGTTTGTCCGGGCCATTTGGAAAACCCTGACTGATAGTACACAATCACACAAACTAGGACTTTCCCATAATCACTGATAGGTTTTCTTATCAAGTATGAACCATTCTGGGTCCATGGAGCTGTGGGGCAGGAGATAAGAATTTGGCATTATTTCTGTACTTCATTGATCAGGATAAATAACAAGTTACTTGACTTGTGAGTCTGGTAAACTGCAGACTTTTATTCAAAAGGTTTTTTTATGAATTGTTCACAGTAAAATGAAACCGTAGCTTTCAAGATTCTCTATAGCTTTTGCGGGGTCTTTACATGCCGAGGAGCCCTTCTTATGGGCACAGGTGATGTTTGAAGTTCAGGGCACCACAGATGGGAATACAAGGAGAGAGATCAATGCTGGGAGGTGGCAGAACCATTTTGCACCTGACACTTGAAATATAGCTGCACAGTGAAGACAGTTGAGATTAAATAAAATGTGAGGCTCTTATAACACTAGTAAAATCCTTTCCAGGGTACTCTGCATAACAAGAACTGGTGCAAATATTGGATGATGTAGAAGTGTTATCATTTCCTGATAGAGAAAACAAGTTTTAGACAACAACCTTTCCAAAAGCAAAAATGATTTTTGTCTTTAAATATTCACTTTATGTGCCAATACAAATTAAAAAAAAAACCTAAAAAAAAATCATGTTCATGCTGCAGTTTGCATATATTCTGTTTGCTTAGTAATCTCTTAAGACTAAATATGCCTACCCTTAAAAAAACCTTTCTGCATAGAAATGGCCATTATAGTGCTCCAGTGACCCATTACTAATACAAGTTACTTTTTATGGATAATCAACATTCAGCCTGTGACATTATACATTGTCTTCAGCTATTGAGTGACTATAAGGATTCAAAATAAATGACTTTTCATGCATAGAGAGGTGATAATGCATGCTATGGGAAAAGCCGTAAAACATGTTTATTGGCTGTTTGATGAAGACTGCATTGAATACACTTTGGTATGCCCCCTCCCCAGTTCCATCATAAGAATTATGATATTAGAAGTTTGTAAATGTGAAAATGGAAAATAAAATGTTTTAAAAAAACTAAAGCAAAATAAAAGAAGGAGGGCAAAGTGAGTAGACTTCCCCCCATCCTTTGTTTTTCTTTTTTTTTTTTTTTGATTCATTAATATCTAATGAAGTTGAGCATCTTAAGCAGAGTAAATTCTCTGTGGACCTATTGCACTAACATAGCTCTTCTTGATGATAATGGCCAATAATTCTTTTCAACTATTACTAGCTGCACAGTGAAACCTAGTTTTAATAAAACTCAAGCAAAAAAAATTCTGAGTTAACAGAACCAATTTCCTTCATATGGTTTATTCATATTATCCGTTAGTAATTGGTCCTTCTTAACTGCTGAAAATAGGCATTGTGCTTTGAAATATAGTAGTTTTGATACTTGTGGCACAGTTTGATCTTAGAAAATAATTATTAATTTTAATTAATTATTGCTAGATTATGGCATATTCTCTATCTATCTATCTATCATAATATTGTGATGTATTTTTAAATTATAGCAAAGGCACACAGAAAGCATTTTAGCAGAACTGCACTAATAATGGTGTAACATTCTGTACTCCTTGAACTCTCCTGTAGTGTGATCTGTGCTGTGTATCACTGATGTTCACCCTAACAGTGTAACTATGTATCGCCTGGTGCAAAGTATGTTGCCTCAGCTGTTTTTGGAATGCTCATGACATACTGGATGTTACTGTTATGGTAGCATGTTTCGTGAAATACCATACATCTGTACAAATTTGAAACTCTGCCAGGTCATGTCCCCAAGTGTGCATCTCACATGGCTTGAATAGATGCAGACAAACACAAAGCTGGGTTTCCACATCCAGCAGAGGCGTGTGTACAAAAGCAATGGACTGTCCTGAGCACTTTGGCTTGAGTAGAAGGGAATCACACCTACTGGCAGACATGGATGATCACCTAACCTCAAGGGGTGTTGAGGAAATTTGTTAAAAGAGAGAGGCACCCTTATCTAGAGGTTCTTCCCTGGAATCTTGCTCCTAAGCAATATCAAGGACTGGCACTTTCCCAGAAAAGGGGGAGTCTGCCTGCAAGGCATGTTGCAACCAACTTGTGTGGTTAGCTGAAAACAGACTTTAACAGTAAGCTTAGCATAGAATAAAAGTTATCATTTATTTGTATGTGACAAACTCCTTGACTTAATTATCTTAAGGTTTATATTATTCTGACTTATAATTATTTTAAAAAAATCTTACTGTAGTCAATAAACTTGTTTACTTTATGTAAAGCAGTGCATGTGTTAGTCTTCAAATGCTGCAGGACTCCCTGTTTGTTTTACTGAACTAGACTAACTTGGCTGCACTTTTGATCCTTTTCCAAGGTGCTCTCAATAATATTGTTCTGTTTTCTACTATCTTTAATATTACTGGCATGTCCAAAGGCCCAATCAGCCTGAGGGACTTATTGCATTAAGTGTTGTAAGGACACACAGAAAGACATGATCCTGCACTCAAGGGTTACAGTTTAAGAAATGGTGTAAGAAATGGTTTCAGATTTCTTGCTATAGTAAGTCTGCATCAACCAAAATTTTTTGCCTGAAAATTTGGCTCTGTCATGAGTCATTGCATCAGTTTGTTTTTCTTATGTCTTGCAAATCACTTTTTACTAGCACTTTATAATACCATTATTGCAGATAAATTAAAGGGTTTTAAGGCTACCTCAAACCATCCTTATAATCTCGATGTATGCTGGTAAATATGTGTTACTTCCTAAATAGGTTACATAATTACCACAATGGGCTTTGACATGAGGTTAGACTCTTATGATCCTCCTAAGGGGGTAATGAAAATATCTTGTTTGCATTCCTTTTCACAGTCTCTGCCAGAAGAATTGGACATGGTCTTTTACTGTCTATAAACTTTAAACAGATTTATAAACCTAGGCTTTAACCTTTTCAATATTCTGTACTTTGATTGGTTGACCATTCTATTGCTTCTTTGCAGGTTACTAAGGCTGTTAGCAGGGGAGAATAGGAATAGCTAATGAATCAAACTATGAGACACTGAAAAGGTCAAAGTAGTACAGTTTACTATTATCTTCCTCAGAAAATGAGGCATTAAAATTCTGATGCCAGAGTCTTGTGACAAAGAATATAATGAGACCTATAAATAATAAACAACCCAACATGAATCTCTTCTCATGATTATGAGTGTAACCAGACTATGAGACAGTAAATCATAAACCCATTCTCACTAACCTTATAAGAGAAGGATTCTCCTCTGATGAGTGTGGTGTTGTCTACTTCTATAACTAAAAGAATGAGAATGGTGAGTTTCTGAAACTTAAGAGGAAAGATAGGAGGTTGGGATTTCAGGCATGAAGGGTGATGGAGGGTTAAATGTGATAGTTTGAATGCATATTGTTTTCTGTGACAGAACATTTTTATAGATGGTTTGGCATGATCGGGAATAAACAGAATGGAGGCTCATGCAGGATGACATTGATGATATGGGCCTACTAATAGTATCACCACCATCCCTTTATAAAATTCTTAGCAGAACCAGCTATCGGGTTGCTATTGCCATACTGGCTGGATGACTTTTCAAATTCTCTCAACAGCTGGTAAAGAAGATATTTTTGATGACCAGAAGCATGCCCAACTCATTCTTTTATTAGGACTGACAATACAATAAGTGCTTGATACACTGGGACTGAGCTACCCCATAGCAAACGGCTGTTGACCAGTTTGCTGAATACTTCTGTCCAGCCCACTGTGAATTTATTGCACATTTCCAGTTTGAGGACACACTTTAGTATAAATGAAATTCATCCAGCAATATTCACTTGCCCTTTGTAAAGGCCTTGCTGCCACTATAAGACTGTCATTAGCCAGAAAGAAACAGTGACTAAGTTCCTGAAGAAAAATATTGTGGACCTTGGCAGGGCTTCTGATTAGAGCTGCAGCAAGCAGACAGTTGACTATGCTGGGAAATCCAGATGAGCAGTCACTCACTTTCAGCTCTCCACTTATCTGTCATTCATGTTTAGACTTGCTGACTGGCTCTTCACAGCAAGCCTGCACATTTTCATTCAGTTCTGCTCAAAGCTGAACTGAAAGATTATCATTTAAGATTTCCAGCTGGCCTGAAAGGTCGAGCTATGGACAGAGCAGTTTCTTATGCACAAGAAACCAACAAAACTGAAGTATCTTCATCGTCTAATTTCAGAGAGAATCTGTTCAGCTGGGGGCAGGTCCAAATTTCATTAGTAGAGCTAATACTTTACTCTTGTGTAACTCACCAGGGGGATGTCTAAGGCTCTGTTAAGTTGACCTAAAGTTGACCTTGTTAAGTCGATTTAGAGAGTGCACGTTGAAAATGCCTGTCGACTGCCTGTGTCCACACTGGCAGGTTCTAGGTTAACCCTTCCTAGTGGCCAGGAACTCTGAGCAGGGGCCTGGAGGCCAGTTAGGTCAACTTAAGGGCGTTCCCCATCTATACTGGCTTAAGTTGACTTAATAAGGTTGACTTAAGCATTGAGTCGACCTTAAGAAGTGGTATTATTAAGTTGACTTAATAAAAACCTAGTGTGGCCACAGGAGTCTGTAAGTCAACTTAACCTTCCTTAAGTTGACTTAAGGCCCCGGTGTAGATGTACCCCTTGATCTCAAAGTGCTTTAGAGACTTAAACACACTGAAGTCAAGTAACAGATCTCAGCACTGCTTCTTATTTTCTGTGACTGATTTTTTCCTTTTCTCTGAACAGATCTGTGAGAAATGAACTAGTTCGGAGTAATAAGGACTGTAAATCAGGACTCGAGATGCTATGCCTTCTTTTGCTGACCCACATCCAGTCATGCACTGAAGCATATGCCTCACTTGAAGCGTTTTAGTAGTTTCGTTTAACTTCAGTAGGATTACTTAGGTACTAAACCCAAGACACATGTTTAAGTATCTTGCTGAACCACAATTTCATTGTCTAATGTTGGACAAGTCATTTTGTTTTCTATGAATTAGCTTACTCATCTGTAAAAAATATTGTAATTATACTTACTTACCTCACAGGAGTATTGTATTATCCAGTCACCCCCCAATGTTCCATTAATCTAAAACCATTCTCTACACACCATTAGTGGCCAGTTGGTTGGTTCTTTGTGCCAGATATTCTTTTTCGTTAATCTGTGCTTGAACCTTGAATGATTGCTGAGAAGATCATTTTCTGTTCTTTTTCTGGATCCTTAATATCATTTTTAATTATATCAACTCTTCTCTCACTCTGTTGTTGGCTCCACTCATAGCTGCTCTGCAAATAACAAGGTTCCTATGGATGTTGTCTGTTATTTAAACACACCTTTGGCTGGTAGAACTTCTGGCAGCAAGTCGTTCTTCCTCCACCTCAGTGCTCGGGGGGGGATGGGCATCAAGCTGTTGTGCTCTATTTCAGGTATTCAGGGAAAGCAGCCATATGAGTAATTCAGTCAAGTCTTTAAGTCCTGAGGAGGTGAGAGAAATGTGAACAACTGTTGAGCAACGTTAAATGCATGTGGGAGTGTCAGATAGTCAACAGAAGCTGAAGACTTGCCAAGAAAGTAGCTGAAAGCTTAGCTTGTAAAGGTTATCCGTGGCCTCTTATTTGAAAAGACAGCTCCAGCTATGACTCCAAATGTTGGTAAATCGTTTTAAGGTCTGAGTTGAAATGCCAACTGGAAATCTTACATGGGTATATTTACTCTTGCTTAGTAATAATGAAGTTATTAAAATTTTGCATTACTGCCAAAATTATACCATTTTCCCTATAATGAGCTTTCACTGTTGTATGCTGCAGAGAAAGTAGTATTTAAAATTTGTCCTTTTTACTTTGAATGTAATAAAGATCCCTGTATGCTTTTTCAGTTTTTTCAAAAAAAGTCTAAAATTATGTGTTTACTATCAGGCAGAGCCTGTCATCCAAAAATTCCATTAGTAGATGTGGCTTGATGCCAAGTATTTGTTCATGATTTCAGGGCAATTTTGTATTTTAAATTCTTCAGATCTCACTTAGAGACTATATACATGGGTGATTTATAATAAGTAGTTAAATGGCTGACTTGCTGGTGGTGGAAACGCAGTGCATTCTGATTGGATGAAAGGAAGATGTGAATCAGAACACGAGGGTCTACTATTCCGTGTACCCACTGTGTAACTCAGTCTTCCCTTAAAAAAAGCAAGGAGTATTGTGGCACTTAAAGACTAACAGATTTATTTATCGCATGAGCTTTCATGGGCGAAAACCCCACTTTTCTCCCATGAAAGTTCATGCGATAAATAAATCTGTTAGGCTGTGTCCACACATACATCATTATTTTGAAATAAGTTAATTCAAATTAAGAAAATGTTAATTCGAATTAAGGGAAAGCCTGCTTTTGAAACGGCTGTTATTTCGAAAGGGTTGTTTCAAAATAAGGCCATTTGGACATGTTCTTTCAAAACAGTTGTTTCGACACAACATGTCCAAATGGTGTTATTTTGAAATAACCCTTTTGAAATAACAGCCATTTCGAAATGATGGTTCTTATTTTGAAATGTCAGAGCCTGTCATTTCAAAATAAGAAAATGTCATGTGGACATTCAGTTTTTTATTTTGAAACAACCAGTTTTGTTTTGAAATAAAAGACTCGTGTGGACATACCCTTAGTCTTTAAGTGCCACAAGACTCCTTGGTTTTTTTGCTTTACTAGTCTAACATGCTGCCCCTTTGAATCATCCGTCTTCCCTTATTATCCCCAATGACATTAGTTAAACGCCTAGGGTGTATTTTTAGTTTGTCTTTGCTGTTAATTTAGAGAACACCAAAGATGTATCAGGAGCTTTTCAGACAGATGAAAAGATGGGGGCCCTGAGTTTTTACAATCTGAATTTTGTCAAGGACAGAAAAAAGAAATGACATCAGGCTGTAATATGTACATGTTCAGCAGAATTGGAGGAAAACAGACTGCTGAGAAGGAGCAAGTTAGGACTGTAAGAAAAAGTTACACACAATGACAACAAAAATATTCTTGAGACAAGGTGGGTGAAATAATACTTTTTACTGCACCAACTTTTGTAGGTGGAAAAGACAGAAACATGTTTTCAAGCTATACAGAGCTCTTCAGTTTGCTTGAAGAAGCTTGAAAGCTTGTCTCGATCTCTTTCAACAAGAAAAGTTGGTCTAGGAAAATATGTTATCTCATCCACTTTGTCTCTTGCATCTTGTGTGTGTGTCTGCATGTGTGTATGTATCTATAACTCAGCAGCTGTACTTAATATTTACTAACCATTATCTATATGAAAATCAAAATACATATGTAAATCAAAAACATATAAAGATGAGTATTGTTTACCTTTTAGAGATGGAGAAACCAATACAGAGGGAGAAAATGTTATGCTCTAGCCAGGTAACCAAATAGTAGAACTAAGACTGGAATCTTAGTCTCTCCTGGCTCTCAGTCCTGTACCGTATTGTGTTATTTCTTATAAAGAGAGGGCAGGACCTGCTTTTGGAAAGTGTAATGTTTTCCCTGGAAGGGCTTGATCCTGCACCATTAAAATAAATGGAAGTTTTTCCAGTTACTTGAACTGAAGCAGGATCAGGTTTCAAGACGAATTATCTTTTGGCTGATTTCTACAAGATAGATAGATAGAAGTTCATTTACAAAAATTAACCAACCAATATTATGGAAACTACTTCAAAAGAAAAGAAAAGAAAAACTTTGGAGGAGGTGAGAGTTTTGGATGAAAGACTTTTCACTCTTCCTTCTCACTACATAAGGCAGAGCAAGGAATTCCAGTTTAACAATAAATTATCATAAAGTAAAAGATCTAAAGGGGCAGCCTTGTTAATCTAATTTAGAAAAACAAACAAGGAATCCAGTGGCACTTAAAGACTCACAAATATATTTATTGCATGAGATTTCATAGAAGAAAATCCCACTTTTTTCTCCCATGAAAGCTTATGCAATAAATATATTTGTTAGTCTGTTTCATAGAATAAAAGTGAGGTAAGTAGTGAACATAGTTTTCTCTTCTGCCTAATTAGAAGCTAGCATTTTTCCAAAAATCTTAGGAGAAAGTAAAAATTCTTTCATCCATATTTAACAGGCCTGTTTTTATCTCTTCTCATTAATTTACCATTTGGAATGCTGTGCCCCAAGTGTGAACAGGTCAGTAGTAGCTGGTCTTTGCATTTTAAAAGAGAAGCTGGATTATGATACACCCTTTTCCTGATTAAAAATTGTAATCAATACCTAATCTTTCAGGGCTGGTTAATTGTGTTTAGTTTTGAGTTTCACAGCAGGGAAAACTGAAAAAGCTTATAACGGTTAGTGAAAAAAAGGCAAGAAAAGTGAAGGCTATTTTCTTTACCTTTAGAGAGTGCTTATTTGATTGACTGGCTGAGTGATTTGTTGTGTTCAAGAATTTTACTAATAATTTTTCCCTTACATGGTAAAATAAACAGCTTGTGAGATTAAGCGTAATAATTTTATAGATTGACTGTAATTCAGGATGTGAGAAAATGTTCTGATGATGCCCAACATTAAAATAATAATAAAGTCCACCCATAAGGAGCATTTCTGTTTCCTTGTATTATGTAACATCATTGTGCTGCTTCCTCTTCTCTTTGTTAAAACAGCCTGTAGAATCACTACTGACAAAAACATCTTTTTTCTTGTTTTTTGAAGGACTAGGGACGTGAAGGATTTGATAGCCCCTGAATGTAAATGTGTTTACAGTGACTCTTGTTATCTAAGTGCTTTCTCTATAGTGCTTTATGGTAAATATCAAAGAAAACAAGTATATTTGATGCTGCTTTTAGCAATTTAAGACAGAACCATTCCCTTGGTTCTAAAGGACCTATGCAGATCCAATGTCAATGAAAGGAGGTTTACATTAGAATTATATCCTGCAATATCGAAATAGATTATTCTTATTTCTATGTAATTTATTTAGGCATGGACACAAAACTAAATATTCAGTGTGACTCACTGTGTAACATATACAGTATTGAGGTGAGGCATAAATCAACAAACAAGAAGCAATTCAGAAATCATTTACATGACTGAGCCAGATTTTCAAAGGGCATCAAGAAATGCAAAAGATGAACATGCAAACCCCACCATTTGTGTGCTCATGTACAAATTGATTAATTTCTGACTACCACTTTGAAAACAGAATAAGCCCAACTATAGAAATTTATCCATGGTTTCCTCTTCACGAAGTTCAAATGGCAGATGAACTTGTAAATTGGGCTGGCTTACTAGAAAATGTGGCCAATTGCAGCATGTCTGATCTGCTGCATATTATAATTCTTTTAGTAGTTAAGCACAAAGAAACAGATTAAAATGCCAGAAGCCATTTCATTTCATTGTGATTCACTTTGCTCTGGTCAATTTGTGTCTACTCCCTTAAATATTCTTTTGGTTTTGGACTTCAGAATTATTAGGCCCGATCCACATCTCATGGAAGGCAGGAGGCACTTTGAGCCCCAATTATGTCTTTGGGTTTTGATCAGGCACATTATACTCTTCTGAGGGAATAATTATCATCATTTTTATTTTATAAATGTCACCCAGGACACTTCAGTTATGCTGCTCTGAAATAAAATCTGAACAAATGAAAAGAGAGTACAAATGTGGTTTAAAAAAATCTCTTAAAAGTCAAAACAAATTAAAGCAAAAAGAAGTGGTTTAAATTGAAAGAAAGAGAGAAAAAGTGGGCCAGAGGTAATGGGCTCTCAGTGGTCATATGGGGGAACCAAATAACTTTAAAAATTAGACAAGGAAAGAAAGCTTGAGATTGAAAATTTATTGGGACATCAAGACTTTGAAGAGAAGCACCCAAAATTGAACTAATATGCAAATTAAATTGTGGGAAAGCAGGGCTGAATCTTGACTATGGATTCTTTTCACATTATAACAGGTAATTTGACTTCACCTTCCCTCTGTATGCTGTTTCCTGGAGTTTGAATCCTTACAAATGCTCTGATTTGCTGTTCCAGTATGACCCGATCCCATGACTTACACTCCCCTGCATTTATTTACATCCAGTTCTGTAAGTTCCCCCTCTTCAAAGCATCTGACGAAGTGGGACGTTCTCCCACGAAAGCTCGTGCGATAAATAAATCCGTTAAAGTGCCACAAGACTCCTTGCTTTTTTTGAGATTTTTTGTTTGCTTGGGCAGAAGTAAGCTTAGATGAATTTCAGTGAGAAGCAAGTTTCACCCCTACGAGTCAACTCGTCAAAGTCGGAATCATCTGCTGACCTGAGCTATGGTGATGCTACCACTAAAGTGAGGATAGTCATCTGAGCATTGCTCAGGGAGGACAATAACAAGGTCTGCACAATTTAGAAATTTTGGTGCTTATTCTAATATTAGCTACATGATACATGGGCAACATAACTGATACAGGTGAAAGTATGGTCCAGTGGATACAATTATGCAGGGATTCTAATCCTACCCTGGAAGCTATCCATATACATGAATTTAGCAAATCACTGCTTGTGCCTCAGTTTCCTCTCCAATCTATCTGTCTTGTCTGTTTGGACTGTCTCACACGGTATGTGTTCATTCAGTGCCTAGCACAATGCAGCCTTGATCTCAGTTGGTGCCTTTAGGGTGAATGCTTTTATGATACCAAGTAGGTTGGGATTTTCTGAATAGCCTAAGGGAATTCAGTGCCAAATCTCAATGAAATTTTGACTCCTCCATACAACAGTATTTTTCAGTCATTCCTCCAAGCTTGCAAGGCATATATGGCAAAAAGATAGGCATCTGTATGTCATCAGTTTACAGAAACTAATCGTGTGTCAGTAACCTGGCCCCCAGGCCTCAGATATATGTTAAACAGCTTGTAGGATAGATTCTTAAAGGATACCACATTCTGAATTCTCAGTAAAGAGACAATTGCCCATCATCAGCAGTTGGTTTCTGCTTTCCAAGTATAACTAGAGCGACAGAAGAGGAGTCGCAGGTAGACACAGCAGCAATCTCTTTCAGATGCTGGAGTACCAACCTATGACTGGTCGTGTCAGTAGGTGCATCCAACATAGCTAACTTGGGCCTCTGACTTCTAATTTAAAACCAGCAAGTCAATATTCATGTCTGAAAGACTGGTATCTGCCCCCACTGTCAAAGGTATTCTGCCTTCTCAATCACCTCCCTCAAAGGTAGCAAGTAGTGGTGGTATGTGGAGCCAGTACACCTTAGCACACTTAAAGAAGGTCGGCACGCTCACTCTGTTAAGCAAGATAGTGGTAGTGCCTACACATTGATGGTAAGTAGTCATCAGAATAATACATAATACCTATATTTTAGTGGTTTCTAATCAGATGCCCTCTCTAGAGGACCATGTGTCAGCATCAATTAGGATATCACAGACACTTGGACATTGTGTATAAGGTTTTGGGTGGATATAGAAAGTGGCATGGCATTAAGCATGGAGCAGTCCCTAATTGATATGCATGAGGTCATAAAGGATGATCTTGAATATCTCAAATATTCAGAACAAGTACCAAGACTAAGTCTGGTATATCATGTGACCTTTCTGACCACATGCTTTGCGCATCAGTATTTTAACATCTGGATATGACACTCATGTAGACATACAAAACTAAGGGTATGTCTGATGGTGGCAAATTCATTGCAAGTCAATTTGAACTTCCCGGTTCAACTGAGGGATCTGTGAAGACCCGCCCAGTTGATCAGGAAGTCAGTCGTTGAAGTACACCCCCTCAAGTGGAGTAGTGATGAGACAAAGGGAGGGCATTTCCCTTTGATTCAGCACAGTAGAGCTGCCAAGATAAGTGGACATTGGGAAGCCATAGGGAGATATGAAAGTTATTTTAAGTCAGTTGTGTGTCTCCTTTCAAGTGCTACTGAAAACAGTGACAAATGTAGACCAGATCAAAATGTCTTTCTCAGAATTAGATGAGGTTCACCCCCCATCTACCTTTGTTTCCCTTCATGAAACTTCTATCCACCAACATAGGGAGAGTGGGGGGGGCAGTTAAAGTAATTAATTAATTAATTAACCACGCAAATGTGAAATAGTCATCAAAAGCACAACCTCCCTCCACCCATAAACAGAGACAAAAAGTAAGATGGGTATTTTTCATGTAACTGCTTTGAAATATTTGATGCTTGCCATCAAATTAAATTTCATCTTACATTTAGCATAAGGATTACAATGCTTAAATAAACAATGGTTTATACAACAAAAACTAATTATATTTATTTAGCCTAGCTAACACATAGCTGTGTGTTTTGGCTCTTTCACAGTGAGGTTTGGAACTGTTGATATAATGTTCTAATTCTTCATGATAACATCATCTCTGTTTGCTTGAGCTACAGGCTCCATTATAGCTTATGAAGCCTTCTAAAGCTAAAAAAAAAATTCAGAAGAATGTTTGGAAAAATTTACTGACATAAGCTGCTCCTTTGCAGACTTAAAGAAACACAAAAGTATTGTCATTCAGATGTGACATGGTAGTTTGGTTTATTCCAAACTCTACAGCAAATACTGATGTAACAATGACCATGTAGAATTAAAGGAATAATGTTTCAGTGCAATCTCTGAGGAAGTAAAATCACAACTGCCCTAGTTAGGATCCAGTTTATTTAAAATGCATTCTGAAGTGCTAAAAGATTGTTCTAATATTCAGTCATACCACCTCAGCTTTTCATGAATTAGGGAGCCAAAACAGCAAGCAAGCTCATGTGTGAAAACTTCGGAAGTACAGTTGGTGAAGAAAGGCTGGTCTGTCCATAGAGGCGACATAGAAGGTCGCCTAGGGCACCAACCAGGAGGGGGCGAAGGGCTGGGGCCAGCAAGCCTCCCACCCTGCTTTGTCAGCATCGGGCCATGGGCCCTGGCTGGGGGAGCTGCATTGCTGCCAGCATTGGGCCGTGGGGTGGAAGCTGGCCTCGGCCCAGGGAGTGGCACTACCAACACCAGCATCAGGCTGCAGGTGGGGATGGCCCTAGCGACAACTTTGCCAGCTTTGGGGAGGGGGGTGCTAGGAGGAAGGAGAAGCATCAAAATCACAGGTGCCTAGGACACCAAAAAATCCTTGGGCCAGCCCTGTGGTGAAGACAAAGGAGTCTGTGACTTAATAAGTAGCACTCTTGCTACTGAGTCAGTGCTGCTCATCTGAGAGAAAGATTGTCATCTTTGAGTTGCTCCAAGCCACACTGGGTTTTAAAAAATAACCATTAGTTCTTTTTGTAAGAATATTTGTATTAGCAGTAGTGTCACTCAGCATGTCCAGATTTCATGTGGAGTAAATGATTTACTCCCACTTTAAAGGAAACTCCACTTTGCAGTTTCCCCTAAGTAAACTATTCTCCATTTCCTGACATAAAACCTAACTACTGCGGACTAGGTTTGGGTGCACGGAAAAGGTGAAGTCTTCCAACCCAGCCTGGCTGTATTTCAGTAAATTATGGATATTGGGGGCCAGAAAGGTATTTGGTTTCATAATACATGCCCTTCACTTTGGAGTAGTGTTCCTTAGAATACATTTGCTGCTGATTTGTTCAGTCTAATTTAAAAACATTGTGCCCAGCAATAAGCTTTCCTCTACTTCCTTTGGAAGACCAATTCACAATCAGTTTGAGCTCTCGAAGATTTTCTTGATAAAATCCAAAGGGGCAGCCATGTTAGTCTAGTTCGGCAAAACATGCACAGAGTCCTTTCTTGTTTTTCTTGATAAAAGTCACCCTAAACTTTCCTTTTCTTTATTTCATGCTATTATTTCTTATCATCCCCCTCTTCAGACCATGCTAAATATTTCTGTTCTTCCCTGCAGTTTGCACCAGTTAGATACTTACAGATTGTTTTATCTGAAATGATTCCTGCACATTAAGAATGGTCAGATTCTCTCATGCTCAGTAGAGCATGTCTCCATTTGTGGTTTGGACTATTATTGGAGCCTTGCAATTATATAGCTACATGAGTGCAAATTTATCTATGTTTACAGGAGCTTAATCTCTCCACAAGTGACCCATTTGAAAAACAGGTATAATATTTAAAATACATTTTCCAAGATGCCTAGGATTCACCTCAATAAAGAGTTAACAAAGTAAATGAAATGACATAGAAGGTTTAAAAACAAGAAAAACAGACAAACAAAAAACCCCAAGATTTAAAGGGCAAGCAAAGAAAGTATATAAAATAAAATAAAAATTTCACCATTCCATCACTGTTTTCTGTTGAGTCCCATTCCTTGTCCGTCATCTGGTCATTCTCCATTTATTAAAGGTTATAAACTTTAATGGCAAAAACTGTATAAACGATAAAAGCAATTCTTCCCTGCAGGAATGTTTTGATGTTCATTGTTTGAGATTCTCTTTGAGAATTCTGTTAACACACTGCAATTGTTAGATGAAAAGCACTAGTTAAGTATCTATACATCATTATAATTATTATTAATAGCAGTAAGTCAAAACAGTTCTACAATATTTGGCAGCACAGACCAATATAAATAATTTCTTGAGCATTGCCCTTGAAGTATGTGCTGTTGGGTGTTGTTTTATACTCTGAGAACAGCTGTTACAAGAGGTTTGCAATCTCAATGGAATGAGACCCTCAAAACTTGCAAGGATAACCTGTGAGTTTACTGCCATGTGCCCTAGAGCTTTCTTTTTTATTCTCTTTATTTAGTCTGATGGTGCCTGTAGGCTTGCCATGAAAAAGCTAGCCTAAAAATGGGCTGAAAGTTATGCCACTGACCCATTAAGAAATTTTTATGGCTTAAATTGCAGGAACAATGATGTCAACATAACTGCTGAAACAGGAATGAAAGGCTGTTTCATGGTTCACAGAAAGGTGATTCCTAAGGAACTGAATGGGAGTTTTTCAAATAAAGACACTTTCAGGCTGATCGCTAATAAGTGTTTGCTTTCCTCTGTCTCTCCTTTTGTATTTTATTAATTTTATTATATACTAAAAGGCCTTGTTTATTCAGTTTTTAAGCTGTTTTGTCACTTGTGCATGACTAAATTTACCTATGTAGCTCTGGTCATTTTGGTAAGTATAGGTTAGACATTGTTTGGAAGGTTGTTTGAAACACTGGACATTCAGGGTCATAAAAGGCCTTGGAGAATGCCTTGCTGTGTAGTACTTTACTCCATATGTAGTCCCAGTGATTTCACAGAAGGAGGTATTACTCCACATAAGTAACAGTAGCAGACTGGGGTTCCTAGTGAGGTGTAAGAAACCAGAAAAATATTATGAGGTAAGGCGGAGACTGTTTCCATGTCCTCATCTAACATGTGTTTTTCTAGGGCAGAGGTCTCAACTCGCAGCCCATGGGCTGCATGTGGCCCCTAAAGCTGTTTCCTGTGGCCTGCAATGACACTATCATTATTGATATTTGCAATATTGTATGAAAAGGTTTCAGTGGTGCGACCCTCAGTCTAACAAACTAGTCCTCATGCAGCCCTCATGGTGATTTGAGTTTGAGACCCTTGTTCTAGAGTCTGATTCAGTTGCAAGTGAAGTTGAGGGAAGGTTATTTATCCTTCAGCAGCCAAAAGCATTTTAAGTATTTTACTGTCGTTCTTTTTTACATCAGTGTAACACTCTTTGGAGCACCGGTGGCTTTGAGTCACTTTGTTGCCATCAGCCTACAGCCCAAGGGAATCTCGCCTATGTAGCTGGGCGTTAGGCGTATTTTCCTCTGGGCCGTATCACGCTTTTCTTTACTTTGCAGGATGACAGCAAAGGCACGTCCTGTTTAATTCAATCTCTTAGCTGGGTACCTACAGAAATCCCAAATACCCTGGTTTACCTGTCTTACTAGACCACTGTTCTTGTGCTATAAACAGCATTTGAGTTCCATTGCAAAACAGAAGGAAATTTACTTACGGAAAAATGCCAATTCAATAGAAAAACTGTGTGAGAGTTGGGAACAAATGGTTACATATAAAAAACATTGTATCATGGTTTCTGAAACTTAACCATAACTAACAGTAACTAACAAACCATAACTGTCGTCTTGTCTAAAGAAATATCTTACTGATCTCTCCCGTGTATTCAGTAAAGCCTAGTTCTGATCATTTTTTCATTAAGGAAATTTGTCATTTATTTCCAAGGTGAAGTATCTTTATGCATCACCAAATATACCAAAACAGATGTTTGATGGTCACCTCAAGGTAGAGTCTTTTCCTTATTACCTCTTTGTGTAGGTTACCTTCAGAAGTCTACACCAGTGGTTTTCAAACTTAGGGTCAGGACCTAGTACCGGGTTGCAGACCCTCTGGCACTGGATTGCGGCACCCCTTGTTGCCACTGCTAAAAGACTGAAGTGCATTGCTCCAAGATGTAATTGTTGGGTTGTGGGCATAAGCGATTTTTTTCAACTGGATCCCACGGAAAAAAGTTTAACAACCACTGGTCTACACCAGCTCTTCATTAGTACCTGACTTAGAATACTAATAGATTCTTATATTCATATAACATACAATGTATAATGGTCCACCCTGGAGATAAGTGTTCCCCACTCCTTTTCTGGAGGAGTTGTCTCAAAACACCCTACCTTTTGAGTGACCTAGTTTTCACTGCAAGAGATAGGATACATTATTTTTTGTATATATACGTAATTCCACGCATACTTGTCAGGCATACATATTGCAGTGTTTATGAAAGATCATGTGACACAAACTCTCATTAGTGAGCTTATAGCATACTGTTGGTAAATCCAAGGGGTCCCTGTACTCCCATTTATCCCAATGCCCTCTTCCAGCGGCATCTTGAGGTTCTTGGATCATAACCTACTTCCCTGTTTTTGAGCTACAAGAATTGAATTATGAAGAACTTTCTTAAACTGTCCTTTCTCTTGCCATCCTTAACCTCTGTAGAACAATTCTCCATCTGAAAAAGACTGACACGCATTGAAAAGAAATCTATGAATAAAAAAGAATTTCAGATGCCCTAGATTTCAAGGAGTGCAGTTGAATATCCTAGGGTAGACGCCAGGATGTTGTGTTCAAACCAGCTACAGCTGATTTTCACTATATGAAATCCATTATTTTACATTCAGTAAAAGTAATTAGTTTTATGCTACTTATTTCCAGGTTGAGAGATGCAGAAATGCATTTTTCTGGTTGGGTTTCTAACCCAGAACAAAGTTCTGTAGGGAAAGTTACCTTAGAAGAGCAAATAACAAATATTAAAAACCATATTACACTGACGTATGTGATATTTAAAAATAATACCACAGTGCCATTATTTAAAGTATATAATGACATAGGCATTATCATTGCAGGAGGAAATTATATGGTCCCACCTCATTACTGAACCTCGGAGGGAAGTTTCACAACTAGAAATTGTTCTGCAATATAAAATTCATGTTAACATTTGGTCTTTAAATTGATCAGTTATATACACACTAGCAAAGTAATAGGAAATCGTAATACCTAGAGTTCCTCCTGCACTGCAGGGTTCATTCCGTTTAAAAGCAGGCACTCCCTTTCTTCAGAAAAAGGGGGACTTGGAAGGTTCCAAGAGTGTATCTTTTTAAGTGCTTTATTAAAATCAAAAGTGTATGTGCAGCAAAGTCAGGAGCCTCAAAATTATGGTTCCCAATCAAAACCATTTTTTTATGGTTCAGGCTGTAAGGGTTTATGGATCTTAAATGGCACCCCTTTGGGCTGTCAGCAGACTTGTACACTCACTCCAGGTCTGGTTACTCAAGTAAGGGCATTGAATAGGATGCTGATGGATGTGGAACATCTGGATGCTCATCCCTTCTGTGGTACCAGGAACAAACAGAGAACTTAGTAGCAGGAAAATAAACAAAGAAAAAGAAAATATATTGTCAGCTGTGGTTAAAGTAAGCTGGAAGGTGCTTCTGGGGTCCACCATTTTGAGGCCAGCATTCTGGGCCCACAAAAAACAGAAAAATCGGGTAGAACGCTGCATTCGGCCCTACCCTGGCTGCTGTCAGGTCCCAGTGCCGGGACCCAGTGGGGCCAGGAGGAGTCTCGGTGGGGACTATGGCTACCGAGTCCTCTGGGAGGAGCCACCGCCTCCCCCACCGCTGTCATAGAGGCTCTGGGAGAAAACAAGGCTCCTGCCACTTCCCCCAGAGACATGCTCTGCTTCCTGACCCTGCCTAGGGAAATCACTGAACTGCTGCGCCTCTAAGGGGCTGCCTCACTTCGGGATCCGTGGCTCACTCCTGGCTGCTAGCACAGTGTAAGTGGTTTGGCTCCACCGCCTCCAGCCTGAATGCTCCCAGCCCCTGGAGTAGCACCAGTCTGCACCGTGCCATAGCCCTGGTGTGCTTCACTCATAGGCTGTGGCTGATCTGGGTTGGTTCCCAGCTGAGGAAGCACTTGACAATAGCACTAACTTGGTGGTCTGGATCTATCACAAAAAGCCTTAAAATGGGGAAGATTCCACTTGCTATCCTGTAACCAAACAGATTGTGGTATTAAACCACAGCTCCCAGCCAAGGATAATATTTTTTAAACTGGATATATTAATCTGCATCATTTACTGAAAATATTTAAAAGATATGTTTACACCAAATTACATAAAATAAGCTATTACTTTATAATGGACCCTGTTCTGCTCAGGGGTGTCGCTGGCACTGGGCTTATGGGGCTCAAGCCCTGAGTCCCAGCGCCCGAGCCCCAGGTCTGCCACCAGCCACCTGCAGCAGCAGCTGCAGGGGCGGTGCATGAGCCCCGAGTCTCAGTGCGCCGAGCCCTGGGTCTTTTCCGGGACTAGCAGCGCTCCTGGTTCTGCTGTTGTTTTATGTGCAGAACTTCCATTAAATTGAGGACAAGGGGCCTGACTCCCCTCTTCCAGTCAATGAGAACTGATGAGAAGATAATTGGGCCCAATAATTGATACAGACAGAAACACCAGAAAGATCATAAATAAATATTTTTATGGAACGATAACTAATGCATATGGTACTAAGAAGTGGTTGCAAATGCCTACCTAGGTTGGGGCCCACACATGCGTAAAGTGGGCCCGGACAGTGCTGGAAGGTGGCCTGGAGATTAAGAGGGTTCCAGGGCCCATCAAATTATACTTTAACCATTGACTGACAGACCTAGCTGGGCTGCTCAGCCTTCTTCCTTCAGAGGAACCTTGGATGGGCTGCAGTCGTGCTGAAAGTCCACAGGTTCACTAGCAGAGGAATATGATACAGCTCCTTTGAAATAAATGGACCTGCTCACATACTTAATGTTACATATGTGATTAAGTGCTTCATTGACTACCGGACTTTATTTTTCAAAGGCAAACTCAAAAATGTGGCCACTGAGGGTAACCTTCATGACTCATAGATATGCAGTAATGTGCTACATTGTTTCTCCACCTGTAAGGTCTCCTGAAAAGACTCAGCACAGGATTCAAATGATTCCCTGAAGGTTGAGGGGGGTGAGTTTTCATACTTTGCAAATATCAAATTTCTGGCACAACGTGATGAAACACCTTTAAACCATTGTATATTAATGACATTTCAGAATGCACTTCATCAGAAGCTATAACCTTTATTAATTTATTTCTGGTTTTCTGTGCCTCTTGAAAGCCAAACACATCAGCACACCCACCCGCTCCCCTCCTCCCCCTCTCTGTCTTTTTTGCCCAATTTCATTTGAAGGTACCTCTCTGTGAAGGTACACATCTGCTGCCATCAACACGCAAATTAGCACATCAATGTTTCTGATGAAAATAAAAAATGTCATGGCAGTAAGAGAATGTTTTGAAAGCAAGCCAGTTTGTCAGTAAATTATAAGCTTCATTACCATAAAACTCTTAACAAATAGAATCCACATCTCATTAACTGGAATCACAATATGACTGCAATAGTATTCATCTCCCAGAGGAATGCTTATCCATAAGAAAAAAAATAGATAAAAGTTTTGCTGAGAGCTGCCACTAATGACAGCATTAACTTTATTTATTAAAGATTGCCTGAATGGTTTTGAAAATATACATTTCTCCGTATGTTCTACTGATTAAGTACAGTGGGGTGTTATATAATAGTTACATTATTATTAGGGTCCTTCCACTACAGGGGTGTCTATAGTTATAGTACAGAAAGAATTGTTTGTTTCAGACTTTATTTCCAGTGATTTGCAACTTTTCCCTCAGACCTCAAAAAATTACCATTAGGGCTGAAATCTCTTGTTCCCGTTCTCGTCTGGAACTGGAGTAGTTTCTTAAGAAATCGTAAAGAAAAATTGTCCAGCTACTATTGATTTACACAGGTTTGCTTTTCATTGTGGAAAACATTGCATGGATTTTGTGGAACTATTACTACAATGGAACTATTCAGATACTTAAAGTAAGATATACACCAAATTATCTTTGTCAATGAGGGACTAAGATCTTTGATGAATCAAGGCAGAAATTGACACAAAGATATGTTTCGGCATTTTTAAAAACTGGCTTGCAGTTCCTAAGTGATGAGGAATTTTGTTCAACCTTTGTGAAACATTCTCCATCATGAATCAGTACAATGGTGGATACCTTTTGTTTATTTTTTCTTTTGTATAATTCCTAGGAATTATTCTATATTTGGCTATTCAGAGCAGACATTCTAATGTCTGGCAAATGATGAATGGCCCATTTTTTGTTGAACATTTCTGATGTGCCTCCAGATTTTACTTTAACATGAAACATTTTGCATCTATAAATCAGGACCAGTGTTTTCAAAAATGGCTACTTACCCGCAGCATATAGAAAATCAAGCTATTTGTTTAGGCATCTAAACATTGACTTAAAAGCCTAGCTTTAGGGATATATTTTTAAAAAATCTTAGCTTTGGATTCTATCATATTAAAAAACAGAATGAAATTTTCAGTTACAGTAAATATTTCATTTATCAGGAAGATTTTGATCCAAAATCATGCTATTTATTAGAAGCAAAAGAGCATTCTAATGAGATTCTAATCTTTACATAGTCATTGTCAATTTTATGTAAAAGAGAATTTCACTTCTTCATCTAAATTACTGTATTTTAATATAGCATATCTCTGTTTGGGAACTTTTCTTTTTCTAATTCTTTTGCCATTCCAGTGAACAGTAGTTTAAAACAGGGCAAAATAGTACAATATTATATATAGATATCAGTGATCTGGTCCAAAGCATATAGATGTCAATGGCAAGACTCCCATTCCCCACAGAGGGATTTCAGATAGGTAATTAGGGTTTAATCCAGTGAAAAATATTGCCTTTACTTTTATGAGTTACTGTCTCAAAAAATGTCTATGGTTCACGAAAGCATCTGTTACTTGAAGTGGCTTCTGAAGATAACATTGGTGGAATCTAGGCTGCCTCCCAGAGCATCTGTTTATTCTAAACTGTTTGAGGCAAGGCCTGTCTATTCATCTGTTTGTATCCTGAGTACAATGAGAACTCAATCCATTGATAGAACCTTTTAATGGTACCAAAATATAAGGAAATAATAAGAATAATAGGGAATAAAAACAAATTTCAAGAGTTAGATTTTCACTATTAGTGTTGCTCCATTCCAGATTAACCTTCTGAATGCCTCATTTATACATATCAATTAGCAAAGTAAGGGAACAGATGATTTTGCCCTATTTGGTGTCCTTTATCTTTTTAATTCACCTAAAGTCATTCACAGAAGGCCTTCTAAAATGAAAATTAACTGGATGAAATATTATAATTAGCATGATATAGCAAATATTGGGTTACATGTTTGATGCAGTTATACAAAACATGATTTATGCCTTGTTTATGTGGGTGTTTTGTGTGTGTATATATTATATATACCCATTCAAAGAGAAGTGTGAGGAGTCAAAGTTGTGCTCTGCAGACAGTGAAGACGTTCTGTACCCAATCCCAACCCCTCCGCTGTTGGAGGAAGGAGCAATGCAGCAAGCCAGTCATTACCTGGGAGATTTTAAATTCCCAAGCTGCAGCAAAACTTCCAGGCACAAGTCAGTGTCCACCACAACCTTGCTCCTTTGCTACAGTTGGGGCATTTTAAACTTCCTGCCACTGTTACCACTGGCATCAAAAATGTCTTGGAGATAACTTCCAAGAATAGATAAACTTTGTTTGATCATTCAGGCCCTTAATTCCCACTTGAGTAATATCAGTTTCAGTTTTAAGTTGTGTGCATAATCATTACATATCTTTTTTTTTTTTTAGAAATATACACATTATATATGTAAAATTGTATTTAATTCAGTTTCCTGAATTGTTTTTTGAGGATTTCTTTGTACACAGATATTATGATCATTACAGCCATTACATACTGTATTTTTTAAGACAGTTACAGGTCCAGAAATAACCTAACAACAGAAACATTAAATCAAGTGCATATCCTGGCAACAAACCAGGTTGCCAGCTTTGCCCACATATCTGCGTAGAAGGCATCACCATATGAACTAATCAAGCCAGCTCCTCCGTCAAGGGCTCATTGACCTGCTCATCCACCAATGTGATTTATAAAAACAACAAGGAGTTGTGTGGCACTCTAAGACTAACAGCTTTATTTTTTTCATGAGCTTTCGTGGGAGAAGATCCCACTTCCTCAGATGCTTCGAAGCATCTGAG
>ML681991.1:16373468-16529639 GCA_007922195.1 Podocnemis expansa | reverse complement strand
CTCAGATGCTTCGAAGCATCTGAGGAAGTGGGATCTTCTCCCACGAAAGCTCATGCAAAAAATAAAGCTGTTAGTCTTAAAGTGCCACACAACTCCTTGTTGTTTTTTTTTACTGGACTAAACTAACACGGCTATCCCTTTTGAAATGTGATTTATGCCATCATATGCCAGAAATGACCCCCCACACTTTATACATTGGACAAACAGGACTGTATCTGTGCAAAAGAATAAATGGACACAAATCTGACATGAGAAATAACCACATTCAAAAATCAATAGGGGAACACTTCAGTCTTCCTGATGGTTCCACTTCTAATCTGTTAATAGGCATACTCAGGCAAATGAATAACTAAAGAAAGCTTCAAAGAGCAATTGCAGAAGTGGAATTTGTATGCAGATTTGGCATAGTGACCCCAGGGCTGAATAAAGACTTTGGGTCCTTTTCTCATTACAACAGGTAATTTTGCTTTCCTCCTCTCTGTCTCCACCTCTCTGCTGATTGCTGTACTCCAGGGTTTGAATCTTAACAACTGCACGGATTTGCTGTGACAACCTGACCTGATCCTGTGACTTGCACTCCCCTGCGTTTGTTTTGCTCCCATTCTGTGAGTTGCTCGTCTTCAAGCATCTGGCGAAGTGGGCTTTCCATCCACAAAAGCTCATGTGATTGATAAATTTGTTGGGCTTTAAATGTGCCACTGGACTCCTTTTTAGTTTTGCTGAACTGGACTACCATGACTACCCCTTTGGAATTTGTGTAGAACTGGTTCTTGGATTTTAATTTATGTAGGAATCATTTTATTCCCTTTCCTGATAAGATAAAACATTCTTTTTTGTTGTGAATGTATCTTATTCATTTTGAACAGATGAAGAACCAGTGATTTTGTCTAGTAACCTTTACATGAGGGAGGGAATTTGTTAATGTGGCATGGTGGTAAAAGCTTGAAATTGCCCTGAACAATTGTGATACAAGCCTGTGGTGTGTAATTATTTCTTTAATCACAATGGCCCTAATTATATTCCACATTTGTGTATATACAAAAAAGGACCAAGTAACAAAAAAGAAGTATCCTTTAATTAAAATTTCAATTTCGACTCTGCTATTAAAATAAAATTAGCTTTTCTAGAGAGAGACAGCATATTCAACTGCCTAGAGCATTGGTCAAAAAAAATCTGCATGTTAATTAGCTTCCTTTGAAATGTATATTGCAAGTGTGCATAGAAAGATGGAAGGTATTTTTTTTTTTTTTTTTTTTTTTTACAACCAGGAAGAATCCCTGAGGGCATTAGGTCGACTTAATATGCTTTCCCTAAAAAAAGAATGTTGCATTTTAATTGGTATTTTAAAAGTGTAAACACGTATGAACAATGAAAGGCCTGTTATCTGTGTGGAAATAACTTAACAGTCATTTGCCTTTAGTTGACAATTTAACCAGTTGATACATTTTTAATTATAGCACCTTCAAGCTTTTAAAGAAGTGTTGTTACTTTTAAGCCACGGAAATCTCGGAGGCAAGATTTCCTATTGCTTTGTGTCAGGATGATATAACTTTGCTTCAGGCATTGCTATAGGCTGAAAACACTTTGAGAGGATTAAAAAAACAAGACAGATGGGCATCTATAAATTGATAACCGTTATCAGTTTGAGAATGTTTTTTCTACAGAAAACTATTTTTAATGCACACAAGCATGAAACATTATGATGATGCCATATGATGATAAATATTGATGTGTGTAGTGGAGTATACTGATTCTGAAAGAGCTTCTTTGGCCTATTGAGGTAAAACAGTTCTTGTAACCTAAAAATCTGCAAGAAACAACAACGGTTCTTGTGAAGTTCGGTGCTTTTATGAGTTAAAGGTAGTTTTGTTGTGTCACACTCAAGTCTGAATTTAACCCACTGGAGCATACATTGCACAATATGAAAAACAGACAAGGAGTACTGTGGCACTTAAAGACTTACACATTTATTTTCTCCTTCTTCCTCATAACAAACTTTTTAAGTATTTGAAAAGTGTTATTACATCCCCTCTCAGTCTCCTTCCTCCTAGACTAAAGAAACTCAGCTCTTTCAATCTTCCCTCGTAGGTCAAACATTTCAGACCTCTAATCATTTTTGTTGTCCTTCTCTGGACTTTCTTCAGTTTCTCCACATCCTTTTTGAAATGAGACACCTGAAACTGGACAGAATAGTCAAGTTGAGGGCTAATCAGTGCAGAGTAGCGTGGAAGATTCACTTCTTGTGTGTTACAATACTCATGTTAATACACCCCAGAATGGCGTTTGCTTTTTATGCAACAGTATTACACTGCTGATTCATATTTAGCTTGTGGTCTGCTATGACACCCAGATTCCTTTCTGCAGTACTCCTTCCTAGGCAGTTATTGCCCATTTTGTATGTGTGCAATGGGTTATTCAACCCTAAGTGGAGTACTTGGCACTTATCTTTATTGAATTTCATTCTGTTTATCTCCGACCATTTCACCAGTTTGTCCAAATCATTTTGAATTGTGATCCTATCCTTCAAAGCACTTGCAACCCCTCCCAGCTTGGTATCATCCACAAACTTCGTAAGTTTACTCTCTATGCTGTCATCTAAGTCATTGATAAAAATGTTGGACAAAACCCCAGGTCCCTTTCTACAGTGCTGCTACTTAGCTAAAGATGTCCAATTTGTTGAAGGATTTTTTAACTTGCTCTTTTGCTATTTTGGCTTCTGACCCTATCTCATTCCCAGGGCCATCCTTAGAGGGGTGCAGCATATGGGGCAATGGCCTGTGGGGGGGCACACCCTCTCCCTTCCCGGGGGGGAGGAGGGCAGGCCAACCCAGAGGCTGGCCCCTCACTCCCACCCCTCCCTGAGCCATGGCTGGAGCAGGCTGGTCTGGGGGCTGGGCTGTGGTCTCCTGCCCCACCTCTGGGCTGACCCTCCCTGCCCCTATGGTAAAACACCTGGCCTAGGGGAGAGGAGGGAGAGCAGAGCACAGCCTCTGGGCAAGTCCACCCTGCCCCTGGACTGGCTGTTCCCTGTCCTGGGTGTGGGGTGAGCTGGAGCAGAGGCTGGACAGCGTGGAGCCCAGGGAACTGCAGCGCCAGGGCAGTCGCCCCTCTCACCAGGCCCCCAGGGACAGCCCTGCTCATTCCTATTGCCCTCATCTACATCAGACATCCAGTCTCCACCAACCTTCTCAGTAAAGATAGAAACAAAGAAATTATTTAGTTCTTGTGCCATTTCCACATTTTCAGGCATTGTTTTACTCTCTTTGTTGAGTTAGGGTCCTGCACTGTCGTTGGTTTTTCCTCTTGTTTCTGATGTATTTGAAGAATGTCTTTTTGTTACTCTTTATGCCTTCTGCTTGTTTGATCTCTGTTTGTGCCTTAGACTTTTGGATTTCTCCTCTACATAATTATTTTATTTGTTTCTAGTCTTCCTTTGTAATTTGACCTAGTTTACACTTTTTGAAGGACTCTCTCTTTAAGTTTAAGTTTTTTTTTAGTTTTTAAGTTTCCTGATTATGAAATAATGTATCACAAGCAAAAGAAAGCTACCTGGAATCACCTAAGATATAAAGAGTATATTTGCTCTTACTTTATTATTTAAATTATGTTAAACCCAAGAGGCCCCAATGGGGATTGAACTGCATTGTGCTAGACACAGTATGAAAATATATTGATGGTCCCCACCCCAAAGATCTTACAGTTAAAATAGACAAGACAGACAAAGGGTAGGAAAACAAAACAGTCATAGAGATATGAAATGACTTTCCCCAGGTGAGGTCACACAATAGATCAATGACAGAACTGGGAATAGAATAGGTTTCATAAACCCCTGTCAGTAGCTTATCCAGCAGGGATCAGCAACCTACGACAACCTATTCCAAGGGTTAGGCTGAACTCTGGTCCCCATCCCCTCCACTGTCATCAGCCTGACACAGCAACCAGGGCCACAATAAGTGGGCTCGGGGCCCCAGGCTGCTCACCACTGCAGACCCCCTTCTTCCTGGAGTGGGGCCTCGCTCTCTCAGCACCACAATGGGCCCCCCCAACTGGGGCTCTGGCCTCCCACCATGGCAGCCTGTGGGTGGGCCATCACTGGAGAGGGGACCCGGGAACCAGAGGGCACTCCCACTCCAGCCCTGGTTTGGACTGTCTGCCCTCAGGGGCAGGGTAGGGTGCAGTGCGGCCACCAGTATGGACCTCCAAGGCCACAGGCCCTGGAAGGCCATGCTGAAAGCCACATGTGTGAGCTGACTCCATTCCTGGCACAGAGTGAACATGCACCAGCCCACCCTGCCTCTGGGGCTGGACCAGCTTGCCCATGGATGGAGCGGGAGCATCTGGAGGCCAAGCCTCCAGCCCAAGGCCCCCGCGGCCAGGGCCTGATTAAGTGGCATGGGGCTGTGGGCTGCCTCCCACCACAGGGCCCTGCCCAGTGGGGCCCCATCTCTCACCACAGGGGCCAGGCCCCCACCCACCCCCTCATTGGTGGACTGTGGAGCCAGAGGGCCCTCCTGCCCTGACGCCACTCCGGCCAGTCTGGGTACTGGAAATCTGCGCTGGGCTGGAGTGGAAGCCGCGGGTGTGCCAGCTGGCCCTACCCGACTCTCTGGGTGGAGGGAGCAGGTGCTGGCCCACCATGGCCTGCCCTGGGGCCAGACTAGCCTGTCCAGGGGCAGCGTGGGAGGTAAGGTTACCATATTTCAACCTTCCAAAAAGAGGACACTCTGGAGAGCAGGGTATTGCGTGCCACCCTGCACCTCCCCTGCCTGATCTGAGCCTCACATGATGCAAAAGAAGCCCCTGCAAAAAATTGAAGAACCACTCCAGCCTGTCATAGCTCAGCTCTGCATGCAGTCAGCAATCGGTCACTCATGAGCCAATCAGGTGGGGCTCCGGGACATCACCATCCAGTCCTCACTGTTGGTCAGTCACAAGCTGGCCTTTGATTGGCTCATTCCCCACACAGGCGACACATGCTTTTTACTATTCTGGTTTGTGGTTTGTGCACCATGCTGTCCATCAGAGATTTCACTAGCGGCCAGTGGAAAAAGTGGGCAGGGCCGACGTGGAGAATGATCCAGTCAGTGATTGGCATATTGATTGACTGACAGTGAAGAGTGAGGACCGGTGTCCAGGATCCCAGCCTGCTGTGAATGACTCTGATTGGCTGGCAGACCACAAGCAGAGCTGAGCTGGGATTGGCTGAAGTCCTGGACATCTTTTGCTATATAATTAACCCTGACAGATGGAGATCTAATGTCCAAAAAGGAGCGCACATCTGGGAAAATCTGGACATACAGTATCCCTCCGGGAGTTCAGAGCCCAGCCTCTGGCTGCTCCAGGGCTCCGCAACCCCTCCTCCTCCCAGCACCAGCATGGCAGGAGCACTCTTGGTATCATGGGGTTTTAGGGACTGGACCCCTCTTTAGGCCAAAGCTCAGGGCTTAAGCCCCTAAAGCCCCTGTGCTAATTTGCCTCTGCCTGCTGCCCCTCAGCACTGGTGGGGCAGAGGTCCTCCCAGTACCCCACCTTCACAAGCAAGGCCTGCTGGTGCTGTGGTGGGTGGACAGCAGGGGCCAGATAAACACAAAGGGCTCAGAGTTTGGAGCCCAGAGCTCCTTTAGGCTGGGACCTGAGGCTTCAGCCCCTATATAGCCTCTGTATTAACCTGGCCTTGGCAGCAACACATAAGTCCCCCCTTCAATGAAAGAATCAGCCTCTAGTAGCGATTTTGGCAACAGCTCAAAACAAACAATTTTGCCCCTGCTATGGAAAAAGATGCTGCTGCTCAAGACACTTTCGGAGGTGCTGCAATGCAGAGTAGTCCCCCACCACTGTCGAAAAAACTCAGCACCAGAGAGGTTTTGGCAATGGCACAAAGCATGCTCCCCCAACCACTGCAGCTCACCTGCCCACAAGGTGGGAAGGGTTGCCTTTGGCTGTGGTGGCAGCTTTCAACAACTGGGAAAAGGGCATCATAATGTCCTCCTTTGCCGACCCCTGCAGTCAAATCTGCAGGTCCGTGTCTGGGTTGCAGCGGTTGAAGTAACGGGAAAGAAGTAGTTTCTGGGTAATGTTCCTTTAACAACAGGGGGGGGGTTGAAAAGAGAAGGTCCCCAGAGATTCCATGGCAGCTGAACTAAACTTCAGTTTATTGATGCTACTGTATGTGCTGAAGGACGCAGAGAGAAATTTACTTAAATAGCATTAGTGGTAAAATGATATCCATTAAAAAGTCAGCTTTTACCAGCAGTTGCTAGCATCTGGGATTATGAGTGTTTCCACTCCTACTTAGTGTGGAAGGTATCTGAGTTAACTCTTTCAGAATGGTAGGCAAATACCAACCTTTTAAGAATTGGTACTTTGTATTTTAGCTGATATAGTGAATGGCTGAACAAATTAAGATATTTAGGTCATAGTGAAATATATTCTTTTTTTTCCAAAGGGATAGCCATGTTAGTTTAGTCCAGCAAAAAAACAAGGACTCGTGTGGCACTTTGAGACTAACAGATTTATTTTTTGCATGAGCTTTCGTGGGAGAAAATCCCACTTCCTCAGATGCTTTGAAGATGGGTGAATTTACAGAAAGGAATGAAAATAAATGCAAGGGGGTGTAAACCATAGGATCAAGTCATACTGTCCAGGGGTTTGAATCTAACAACTGCTCTGATTTGCTGTTACTGTATGACCTGATCCTATGTTTTACACCCCCTTGCATTTAGTTTCATTCCTTTCTGTAAGTTCACCCATCTTCGAAGCATCTGAGGAAGTGGGATTTTCTCCCACGAAAGCTCATGCGAAAAGTAAATCTGTTAGTCTCAAAGTGCCACACAACTCCTTGTTATATATTTTTTTAATTCCAAGAATAGGAGAAAAAATAATTCCAAGGCCTTGCATGATAAGCTAAGAGTTCTGCTGTGTCTGTTTTTCCCCCCATGTAAATGCAAGATTTGTGTGCGCAGTTTGGGTAGCGAGTTTTGAAAACGTAGCTCATAATACTCAAAGAGAAAGAAATAGAAGCCCAATTATTCCCTGAAATGACAGAAATAGATCTCTCCTTGAGTGCTTGTTCTCATAATGTTATCCACAATTGAGGAAAAGTCACACTGTCAGCAAGATGAATGCATTACATTGATTCAAATAATGCTCAAAATGATTTCACTAGTTTACTGCAGACTTGTAAATTAAGTAAAAGATCGTGGAAAAGTCACAGAACAATCACCACTTTTGAATAAGATTGTAACAAATTCTGACAGGCTTCTTTGAAAAAGTACTCTATTACAAATGACTGATTACTGGATCTTAGAAGTAATCAGCTACATATTACTGATCACCTTTGCACAGAAGTCCTAAATGATAAAATAGTCTTGGGTTTTCTTTGGTGTCATGTGATTAACTTGTACAGTTAAGATAGCAGCTGTGCTTCATGGATGCTCTTGTCATCTTTGCTTATGCTGTGTTCTGAAGGTGAGAATTGCATGGCTGCTAAAAAATAAAAGCATAAAAGTCACTTAGTTTGCAGCCTGAAAGGACAGGAGATGACTTTATAGGACAGCATGCTTTTAAGACGGATCTGCTGGAACAGTAGAAAAAAAAGGTAAATTTAAACAGTAATAATGTTTATATTATTGGAGGTTTTCCTAGGAGTGCACATTAGAGGGTACTGATATTCAATTCAGAATTCACATACAATTTCATTTAAGATCTTCTTGAAAATATGGCAAGTTGGAAAGTTTACAGAGCTTCCTTTCTTAGTTTTCAGTTCAGAAGGGGAGCACACTGGCTTGCCTATCTGTCTGTTCCTGCATTTCCTCCATGTGAGCACTGCTTCTTTTAAATAAACTGCTGTTAATCTGAATACTGGTGTCTCTAGGGGGTTTGGAGTTGACTATAACAACCTATAAATGCTATATTCTCTACATGTTTGTCTGAGTATTTTAGATGTTTACTGAGTTTAATTTAATATAGAATTATTAAACATCACGCCCTGGGAAGGGAGATGGTGGAGCCAAGTACTGGTAGCTACTGGTCTGTCAACACTCCAGGGACTTTGGCAAGTGAGGAGACCCAGGGTTGTGTACTCAGAGAACAAAGGGCTTTGTCAGTTTTAAAAATGGCACTCCCTGAATCAGGTTTTCCAGGGATTCAGCTAGTCCCCCAAGAGGGAGAGCTGACATAAATGGAAACTGATCCTGAGACCCCAGAAAAAGTAGTCTTGTGTGGTCACCTGCACTGGGCAGGCTAGCTGTACAAATTTTGTTGTTTTAATTCTTTTTCTCTGAAATATTTTATGTTCCAATAAGCAATACACTAATTTTAAGAGGCCAGCACTAGTTGCGGGAATCCACTGATCACATGCCCCCAGAAGGGAACAAAAACTGCAAGTATCCAACCCCAACTGGGCCTATAGAGCAAGAGCAGTTCTTATACAATGTACTGCAGTCCAGATCTCCTATCTGAGGGTGGCCCAACTGTGTGACTCTGCTCTGACAAGATAACAAGCAGGGGGCCTGACACCTGAGGGACTGCAATCTAAGGGATCATTACCAAGGGGAAGAGGTACAGCTATCCCTATGATGACAGGGGTTAGTTTTGTTTCAATCAATCAATCAAATCATAGGGCTGGAAGGGACCTCGTGAGATCATTGAGTAAATTTGACTACGTGTGACTAATTACTGTTAATGGTTACTTTTATGGCACTGGATCTTAATCACCAGGTGAAATTGTTTAAAGAGGACACGCACAGTGGAAAATGTAACGACAATGTTAAGAGATTTCAGACTGTCAGTGAGTGATGGGATTTGTCATTTTCAAAGCCAGATGCTTAGGGGGCCATAAAAAGTTTTTTTAGGCCTCTCTAAATAGGCTGTGGTGATCATTCATCTTGAATGTCTTGTTGAGAGTTTGGTATCTGCCTCTGTTAATCTTATTCTGTGCCAATTCAGATAAGATTTGCTTTGCTTTGCTGTGTCACATTTTACTTCTCTAGTCATTTTCCCTATAGATCATCACCGTGTGCAATACACAGCATGACAAAATGTTACCAAAACTGTAAGAGAACTGATGGACACTGGATTGAGAATACACTCTCTTTGTACTATCAATCTGGGGTTGACATAGCAGATATCTTTTTTTTTTCCCCCGTCCCTCCAGGTGGAAGGCAGAAAAGTTTTTCTGTCTGCAAATTGTATCTTCCTACATGTCACTACTAACAAAGGCTTTGTTAACCCATGCTACTGTAATGGCGTGGAAAATAGTCCTGTTGTTTGTCATTTTCAGTTAAGTTCATATTTTCACAGTTTGCCAGAGAAAAGTTGATGGAGAGCTGTGAGTTAGAGTTTTGCTGGCTTTTCGAGTCTGGTGCACAAAGAGGCTTTAAAGGGTTTAGAATACTTGCTACTATTTTACCAAGTTCCAAAGGGGCAGCCGTGTTAGTCTAGGAAAGCAAAAAAAGCAAGGAGTCTTGTGGCACTTAAAGACTAACAGATTTATTTATCGCACGAGCTTTCGTGGGAGAATATCCCACTTCATCACACGCTTTGAAGACACTCTTCAAAGTGTCTGACGAAGTGCGATATTCTCCCACAAAAGCTCATGTGATAAATAAATCTATTAGTCTTTAAGTGCCTCTGGTTTTTTTTCCTCCTATTTTACCTTACTTTAAAGACTAACAAGTTTATTAAGACATAAGCTTGCATGGACTATAACCCACTTCCTCAGATGTATGAAGTGAAAACTTCAGTATGTTAGGTGTATATACCCATGCAAAGAAGGGTGAGTCGCACACAAATTGCCACAGGACGCCTTATTTTTTTTGCTATTATTTTGATACTTTTCCATTGGACCTGGTCTATCCTGACATGCAGGGTCAATGAGAGAGATGCAGTCGCCATGCTGTAGAATGTGTATCTCCCATCTGCTTACTTATCCCCCCTTCCTGCAGTGTCTTCAATGGGCTGTGCCGACGGGAAATGCTCTCTGTTCGACACAGAGTTACTCTTTTTTAGGGGCAATGTTATTGCATTAAACAGAGAGCGCTTCGAGGATCAAATGAGCTGTTTTCCACTGGCCATGAGTGGATCCCACTGAGTCGATCTGTGGAGACTGATGCAAGGATTTCAGTGTAGACGAACCCTTGGTTTTAATAAGCCCACAAAGTGCAGCCCAGAGCAAAGGCAAAGCTGAGCCAAATTGAACTGGGGGGGGGAGCGGGGGTCATTCTGTTTCAAGGAGGAAGAATTTGTTCCTGAGCTTCATCTCCTAGCCTTTCAGATACTGCAGGATTGGTTGTTACCCCGCTGGCTGGTTGCACAAAATGGAAAAGCCTCTCTCTGCTCCCTTTGTATGGCTCTTGAGAAACAGAGAAGCAGCTCAGGGCTTTGCTGAGCATAGTTTTACAGCTTTACAGAAACCATAAAAAGGGTGGCTCATCCTTTCATCCAGCAATAAGAGATTGTGCCTTCTCACTAGTGTGTTATCACAGGCCATTATAGGAGCATACTGACAAGGTGCTAACATTCATTTTCTTTTAGGTAAGGATGACAGTCTTATTGTTCTTTGACTGTACATTGTAGCCATAGTCACTTTGAGAAAGAGATGTTCTCACAATCATTAAAGAAGAAGGAATGTGAAATGATCTGTTTGCTGCCAGACTTTTTTCTATTGGAAAGTAATTTACAAGATCGGGCTAGCAGAATGGCTGGGTTTTTTTCTGCAGTCATGTCTTTCAGTGTATTATCTTACAGTATAAACAAGACTCTAACAAAAAAGTATTTGTTAGACTCTAACAAAACATATTTCTCATAGCAAATAAGTGGGCCAAAACAAACATGAATTCATGCTGGAACTTTTTTTCTAGTTCTGTTAATGGATTGAAACAACAAAAATCTTTCAGTCTTGTTAATTTTGGGGGAAAGGGAAGCAGGGCCAGCTAACCATAAAACAAGACAATACATGACTGTAGAAGATGGGGGAGTACAAGGAGACAATGAGGCAATATTGGTCAGCATAATAAGCAGTAGGCAAGCCTCTCTGAAATGTCAGACTTCTCCAAACTTGACTAATATGAATAATTTTGCATCATCTGCTGATGTTGCTACCTCACAGCTCACTCCTCTTTCTACTTGCCAATAAACATATTTAAGAACATTGGACCTAATAGAGAACCTTGGAGCACACTGTTGGTCAATATGTTATACAACTGATAAATTCTTCAAAATCCTTTTCTTTTGAATCTTGAAAACTTACAATTCTTAGCCCTTTAAAGACTAAACTGCATGAAGAATACTTTAGAAAGCTAACAAATAGCGTAGACTCTTTCCATCATAGCATCATCTTAAGATAGTTGATGTACAAACTTTGTCTTCTACTTAATGTAGCTACACCATGAGAGTCCAAAGTACTATCGTCTGGAGAAAAAGAGAAGGTGGTGCTTGTTTTTTAGGATATCAAGATTATTCAATGGAATCCACCTTGAATCAGAGATGGAAATATGAGACTCCAGGGCTTTATTTTAGTTTAAGAATTTCATAATCTAGTTGGGGTTCATTGGATTCCAACAAAGATGAAAAATGGCCTCTGGCCCTACATCAGGATACATACAGTCTTCCAAATGGACTGAAGACAAAAATAACCCAGCCCAGAGCTTGCACTGAAGTGAAAGACATATAACAACATCTGTCACATTTTATGGGAGAAGGGAATGGATGGTGCTAATGTGTGACCATAAATTGTGATTTCAGCTTGAATGTCTGCCATGTTAGAGTCAAATGTTCTCTTGCCAGCATGAAGGATAAAGCATTTAACAAAACAGTTTTTGTTCATCCCAGTTATAAAAATAAAAGGAGAGCAGATACCTGGCCAAAATAAAAGGTGAGGGGAGAAAGCAGCTAGTATTGATGCCAGGAGGACCCTGTTCTTTTAGATTATTGCTTACTGCTGTCAGGTTTGTTTATTTGGTATCATTTCAGTAGACAGTAATGGTTAGAAGCTATACCCACCTCCAGGCCCAGGCCCGTTGTTCTGGTGCTTGGAGTAGCAAGTATTAGGGAGTTAGAGGCTCTATTCCCAACTCTGCCATTTATCTGCTGAGTGATTGATTGTATGTCAGTTGCTTCACTTCTTAGTTACTCTGTTTCTCCACCCATTAAACACAGATGGAAACACTCACTGCGAAAGCACTTTGTGGCCCTCAGAGGAAAGGTGCTATGTTGATGCAAAATACTCTGGTGTTGACCTGAACACATTAATATAATAAACTACTTTTAGGATTCTGAAATGTTTCTTATAGGTATTTAGATTATTATTCTATGCTCAGATCAGGACTGGAACCAACAAACTGAACTACTATGAGAAAAACTGTTGTCGTAATATTCCTGCCCATCACTAAAGGGACAGTGTATGCTGGAAGCCTCTCAAGAAGAGGTACTTGCAAATTTCCAGCCAATGGTCGCAATCTCATAAAAACAAGCAGTTGAACTGCATTTCTGAGCTTTGTTTGAACTGAAACCTAACAGATCTCTTAAGATTTGTCCATCATTAATTTCCTTGGCTTTGAACCTGGCATTTGTCGCTGTCGTCTAGGTTTACGGTAGTTTCCCTTCCCCCTATAACTAAAGAAGCCAGTTCTGCAATGAACGTCACATAAATTGAGCCTCATGGGTTTTCAGTGCAGCTCCATGGGAAACAAAAGGGTCTGTCCAGAGAGAGTTCATTGCAGGGCCTGTGGCCCACACACTTAGCATATTTAAATCAGAGTAAAATATTACATCATAATGTGCTAGCTGAAATAGGGACCAATCCTGTGCCACTTGAAATCAGTGAGTTTTAACATTGATTTTAATGGCAGCAGGATCAGACCCATCGTGAAAACATACAGAATTTGTATAAAAGGATGAGTTGGGAGGAGAAGAGAATCCAGGTCCCATCCTCAGTTTCCATCAATGTCAGTGTAAATTGAAGACACTCCGAACTTTGCAGAAGACCCTCAGTAAGTAACAGGATCAGGTTCAAAAGGAGAGACCCTTAGCAGGAGTAATAAAAACTCAAGGCTCAGTCTGAGACAAAGCCTGTCCCTTGACAGCAAACAGTAATGCCAGGCAGCTGTAGGTCTAAATCCCTTTGGCAGGTGAAAATGGAATTGTAAGTGGTGTGATGTCTTTATAAATTCATGTCAAGGTGTATCTGAGGCTATTTATATTAATAAATATTTATTGAGAGCTTCAGTTGTGTATTTTGTTAATAGCTGTTGCTTAAGATACAAAGAAGGAAAATTTTAGCAAGGGTGGTATAAGGTGGTGGCATAAAAAAAATACAAGACTTTGGGGAAACATGGTAGAGAAATTGTCTGAAAGCTTTTTTAAATTTGTAAAAGCCCTTAATGGCAATTTTCAAAAGGTAATTCTTTCTGATACCATTTGTTTGACACTCATGGTAATATATATTAGTTGGGTTGGGGTGTCTGTTTTAGTTGGACTGTGCTGTATGTATCTTGGATCTAATGGCCATGATATTTCATTACCTGCCATTCCTCTACTGGAATCCTCTGTAACTTTTTCAGTAAGTAGGTTATACTTGCACAGTTGAGGTATGGCAGGAGCACTAGCTATCTAAATAGCAAGTTTGGATAAAGTTCTTCCACCCCCTTTTTCCCCACTTTTCTGTTTTTTTTTCTCCCTTTAATTTTTATGAAAAATTCCTATAATACCAGCTGGCCATGAATTCCCCTGACACACTGAATCTGCGAAGGGGAAGGCCGTGTCACCAAAATGTCAGTTTAGTACGTCTGATAAGTGCAGACAGCTCAGTGACACAACCTAAGGAAGTCTTTAAATTTTGCAACTGTGGACTGTCAGGATCTGGGTCTGGAAAATGCTTTTCATTGACCCTTTCTGATGGTCTTGCTCAAAATCTGATAGGTAAAGCTGCAACTTCAGCTTCACGAGTTCCAGCAGACAAGAGGAAATGTGTTTTTTAAAAAGAAATGACAGGTACAGGGAATTCTTGGCCAGTGACACATTTTAGGCCTAGAAGCGCAGCTGGTTTAAATCAGCACAGTTACACTAATGTCAATGTTGCTGTGTTTCTCAGCTGCTGTAGATAAATATGGCTACATTGAATATTGTAGTTGATATGTTGTATTATGCGGAGTAAGACTCTAACCCTTCATCCAAGGAATATAAAACCATTGTGAATGTGTCAACTGAATGGCATGCCTATGTATGTAAGAAAGAACATTTTCCCTTTCTTTTGTGTGTGTTTGGGGATAAAAGAGGTTGGTTGGTATTTTGTTTCAGGCGTTGTTTTTTTTAGAGTGCTGTTTATATTTTGTATTATTAAAGGCAATATGTTTTAGATTTTCTGGGGATGTTCAGAGAGTAGTTCTGCTACCTGAAAGTCAAACTTATTTCCCCATTACTTTGAAGCATGGACAAAACAACAGTAATCAAAAAATTGTCATTCCTATTTGACTATAGAGTATGATCCTGAACAAAACAAGGTGTGGCAAGCTGACATGCTGGAAAAAGGCATGTCTGATCTTTGGAAAAGTTTAAGGACTGGCTGAAAAAAAAGAGATTTCTTTAAAATGCACACCCCAGCTTGCCATGAAACATAGTTGCCAAACTGTCCAAAATCACAAGTAAGTCTTGCAAGAATCCTAAATTTTCCATTTGTAATACATTCTAGAATGAACAAGACAGCAACCCATATTAAACCTGCTCTGCATGAGACACTTGAATCACTTTCATCTGAGATTTTTTGCATGGCAGAGTGCTGACTCTACCTTGCACTGCAAGCCTCTGTTGTTAGAGCAGGCTATTGCTTGCATAATCTTTAGAGTAGCATGTTAGAGCGTGTAAGAGACGTCCCAGATTCCTTATTGTTGGGAGACTAGAAGTCACAGAAGTGAGGTAACAAGGCTGAGTTAGGAAAGGAGTTGACAGCTGTTAATTAACATCTTTACTATGACTCTTATCTGCAGCCGTGACACATTCATTGTGTTGTCATCTTTCACATATTCAGAACAGTTGGCAGAAAAACCTCTTCTGTAAGAGATTGTCTGCAGTCAGACCACGAGTCTGTAGCAATATGCGGTGTCCCTCCTAGGAGGGGCAAGAATTCCATACCTTGTATTTTTTCATGAAAACAGTGCTTCATGCATACCAATAGTGCTAAGGCTTTATTGCGATGATACAGCTAATGGTGAGATAAGATAATCAGGAATTAATGCCAAATTGGTGCAGCTCAGCAAGACAGGCAATGCATAGCGACTTGTGAAAGCAAGACATTAGCTAGCCGTAGCAACAGGAAAAATGCTAACGGAATGGGAAGACGTCAAGAAAATGCCTAGAAAATAATGGGCCAAGGCATTTAAGGTACTGAAAGATATTCCAGACCACCAGAGCCACAGAGTTGCTGTGTCTGTATATTATGTATGAAGTATGGAAACATCCTTTTTAGGCAATTCTTCTGCTACCTATCTTCAGAATATCCTTTTTTTTTTTTTGGAGTACAGATCTGCTCTATGTTCATTTGACTATCACTATGTTGAAGCAGGCAGTTTCTGTGGCCCACTGAGTGACCACTTGTGACCAGTTTCAACATTGTGCATCTTTGGCTATGTCTAAACTGCCACAGATATTTTGAAATAGTTATTTTGAGATAATTATTTAGATTTCATTTCAAAATAATTATTTCAAAATAACATTATTTCAAATTTGTTATTTCAAAATAGGAATCCGGGGAAGACTCTGTATTTCAAAATGAGGCAGGAATTCTTGTTTTCAAATAGAATGTCTTCGCTAGACTTTCTATGTCGAAATAGGGAAAAGCAATGTAAAGTATAGGGCTGTTATTTCAGAAAAAGAAAATTCTGTGGCTTGGAATGGCTTTTTTCAAAACAACTATTTTGAAAAAAATCCAGTATTTTGAAATACATCCAAGTTTTAGTATTTCGAAATAGCGCTTCATTATTGTGAAGTAACGGCACTTATTTTGAAATACCAAAATTCCTGCATGGACAGGCATAAGGTATTTTCGAAATAAGCCTCCTTATTTAGAAAAAGCTTTGCAGTGTTGGCATACCCTTTGTGTATAATATATGTGTATGGTCAATATACATGTTGTATCTGTGATATTTTGCGGACATGCAATAAATTTATTTATCATGTGCCTTTGACCAGGTCACTGATTGCTGCCTATTATTCAAGTCCCTCAGACCTATTCTGATGTTTTAAGCCTTAGGCATGGGATCTCTGTTAAAAGCAGGCAGAACACAGTATAGATAAGGAAACTTGGTACATTGTAGGCTCTTAATTTGAGGCTCTTACAAGCCTTTTGATAAATAACTTTACATAGAGTGTTAATCGTACAGGTAATACAAGATCTCAAACTGGAAATATTATGTGCTGTTGTGAGCAATCATGATTTGAAATACTTCTGCTAATGAAACTTGTAGCCTTTCCCTGAATATAAAATTACCCAGTATATTGATCTACCTGAAAATGCTTACCCATTCTGATCAAACGTGAATGCATGCCAAGTGAGTTTTCTGTCTCAGTTAAAAAAACAGAGAGCATTGTAGCTTAGAGCAGAGAAACATCTTTAATTTAATCATCATTAAGAAAAATCATCGGAAACTGACCAACTCAAATTGTGCTCTGTACCTTGCAAAAATGGGCTGATTTTTGACACCTAAATCCTGATTTTTAAAACATATGCCCTTAATAGTGATCTTTGTATAACATGTGTAGTGTTTACCCATGTTCAGCTAAACGCTGCTAAATAATTCTTTATTTGCATGGCATAGATGACAGCTGATATTTGCCAAGTTTCAAAGGAGCAGCCATGTTAGTCTAGTTCAGCAAAAGAAGCAAGGAGTCCTGTGGCACATAAAGACTAACAAATCTGTGTATCACGTGAGCTTTCATGGGAGAAAATCTCGCTTTGTCAGATGCTTTGAAGATGGGGGAACTTACAGAATGAGAGGAAAATAAATGCAGGGGAGTGTAAGACATGGGCTCAGGTCATATTGTAACAGCAAATCAAAGCAGTTGTTAAGATTCAAACACTGGCTCTTTCTTTCTCTATAGTACATAGGAGGTAGACTCCTAGCCCAAATGAAACCATCAGAACATTTGGAACATTAGAACAACTTTTAATATTTATTTCCTGTTCACACTAGCATCTGTGTACTCCCCATTTGAAGGCCATTCAAGAGTTTATACGGTATTTCTTCGCTTTTTTTTCAAGTTGCAGCTAATTCAAATCCATCTTTTTGATGACTACTTGTTTATGGACTTTGCTTCACCCACAATATCTGAGGTCCCCCTCTCATTAGGAGGTAAAGATGTTCCCACCATAACTGTACTAATGGCCAATAAAATCCATTCTCAGCCAACATCTTTTCTATTCCAGTTCTTCGTCTAGTCCCAGAAGACAATGTCATGTGTGTTGATTTATGTTAGCCTGTGTGCTGATATAATATTGACAAACATGGTCTTATGAAACCACTATACTCCTTTCCCCTTCTTGTTAGAGACAAGATGCAAATGCTAATGACCACAAATTAAGTTACTGGAATGCCTTGTGTCAATATTTAAAATGGTAGCTCTTTAGATTATCCTATAACCCTTTAAAAGTTAAGATCATGAGGTCCTGCTAGCTGATTTAAAGTGAGTGTTTCCTCTCATAATTTCATTCTTTCTTGCTTTTATGTCAGAAACTTCTATTGATTTTAGCTATGGATTTCACTAGGATGATATGTGTACCCACTGTTCATAGATACTTCTTGGCTTCTTTTACTGCCTCTTTTAATTAGTATGGATTATATTATTAGTTATATCCATACTCAGTTCTTTCTCTTTCTCTGATGTATTATTTTCATATGGTCTCACTGTTGACATATTTTGAGTTTTAGTTCTGAAATGAACAAAACTCAAATTGTTGAAAAGACCAGTCCTTGTGTGCACACAACTTGGTCACCTATATTGTGACTTTCTTTCTTTGATTTAAAAAGGGGTGGGTGGAAGTAATGCTAACTGTGCATTGCATATTTAAAGTTTCATATGCAGTTAGCACAAAGCTGATACGTACGGTTGCTTAAATTGTACACATTTGTGCTGAAACCTCTATTAGTTTATGGCTTTCCTCAGATGACACTGTATAAAGTGCTGCTATCAGAATTTCAGCTTCCATGCAGTGGGTTTGCTTAGTGTATCCCTCCAGACTTGAAGGAGGTAATAAAATGACATCTTCTTAAACATGAAACTGACATTAACATTGCTTTAACTTTAAAAGGTGGCATTCAAGTTGAGCCCCTTCTGAATAACTGAATTTCTGTCTCTACTGGAATCCAGTTGCTGCTTGTGATCTGCTAACGCTGAGTATTTGCCTTTCCAAAGTTCATATGAAAGGACTGCAGCATTAAGTATACAAGGCAAGTCTCTACTGCCTGCCCTTTTTGTTGGCAGTCAAATGTAGATACACAAGTTACCTAAAATAACTAGTGTATCTGTTTGGCTTCTCTTCTCCCTGCCCATCCACTGCGAACCAGCGCTGTCCGATTGTGAGGGTGCTGTTGCAGGATCAAACTTCCTGATTGGCTGAATTGGGTCTTCATAGACCTGAGCATCAATCAGGAAGTTTGAACTGATGGTTGTGAATTTGAGCTGCCCACAAACTTAGTTCCTGAATTAACCTTTTTAATACATTTAATACATTTCTGGGAAGATTTTTCTTGAAACTCATCTTTTCAGCATGTACCATTTATGGCCAGGAGGGTGGCTGTCACAGATCTGCAAAATTTTGTGTTATGCCCCAGCTTTTAAACAGTCCCTTTGAGTTTCCCCTTCAGTGTGTCGGACACCCAACAGGTTTCTTCCTTCCTGTTTCACACAGTGAGCGCTGCCCTCAAATCCAACTGTGGTGGACCTATTAAGAGTGATTTTACACATTGCAGGGATCAGTGCATCTCAGGAAGTATTTGCAGTTACACCATCTGACCGCTTCAAAAAACAGCAAAGAGCTTTAATCAAGTAACACAGCATCAGGAAGGTCTCAGGTTAGCAGAGAGAAACAAAGATTGAGATCCAATCCAAACTGACCACGCCATTGCACACTGCTCTGAAATCCATTTCTGGCTGAGGGTTTCTGTCATCCCAGGCAAGAACTTAGTGTCTCTCCAAAAGCCAACTTGTATCCTTGCCATCTGATCCCTTTTGGTCCATTGTTTAACTCTTACAGGTCCATACAGAGTTCACTTGTTCTGCCTGCTGGAATTTCCCACTGTTAACTGTTCAGGCCTTGGTGCTCCCGTTGTCTTATTGGATCCTCCATTGATATGGGTCAGTTTCAGCCAGATCTGTTATGACACATTCATTCTATCCCAAACAGTTATGTGGTATGATATCTTGATATCTCATGCATTCTGCTGTGCCTCAAGAGCAACTTGGTTAACTCTTTCGCACCCACACTGAGGTAGCTGTCACTAGCCAAATTAAGTCACTGGTGAGTATAAAAAACATAATATTTACAGGAAATTCCTACCTGATCACTGTGAGAGTTCAAAAGAAACAGGGAAAGTAGCTGTAATATGAACAGTGGCTGCATTAATGAAGTCAGAGTGAGAGCTTTGCAAAGGGTCCTGATGATTCTTAGAGTAACTACTTACATTCCAGCTGTTAATATTTGTTCAGAAAGTGAGCTCCTGTTAACAAAACTGTAAGTTTTGCTGCAGTTCCCTATCTAGACGCCAGATGGTATAACAATGACAGCTTATTGTGGCCCATACCAGTCTGTTTCCACACCTCTGGCTGTAACTGTTGAAGTACATGTAAAAAGTCTCTTAGATTCATTTAATTTCACCTGAATTCAGCCCATAATGTGGATCCTGAGGTTGAATTAAAAAAAAAAAAACCCAGTTTAAAAGGAAGCTAGAACTATGGCCAAAACACTGATATTAAAGGAAGAAATGAAGAACTTTACTGAAGTACTGTGTTGAGATGTCATTCTTAGGATTTGTGACTTCAGCCATGATAATTAATACCCTGTATGAAATACTACTTGAAGACAGCAAGGATTCATTTCAAATAGAAGGAATGAGGCTAATTTTCACTATTTGGGCCATAGACTATACTGTGTATGTCATTCTCCTCCTCATGATTTGGTCCTAGGAAGGAAACTTTCATTCCTTTCTGTAAGTTCACCCATCTTCGAAGCATCTGAGGAAGTGGGATCTTCTCCCACGAAAGCTCATGCAAAAAATAAATGTTAGTCTTAAAGTGCCACACAACTCCTTGTTGATTTAACAGAGCCATTATGGATGTCCTGAATGGGAGGTGGGGGATGAGGGAAATCTGTGTAGTGTAGATTAACATACAACAAGAAATAAAACCCTGTAACATACATTTCAGAACTAGCAATCACATATCAGTCAAATTAATGTGTTTAGATGCCTTCATATTTTAAAAGTAGTTTAGCTGTATTGCACTGGTATGTGCAGTATGTCTCATCCACAGATTATAGCAATCCACTGACCTTTGCTTATAAGACTGTGTATGAATAATATAAGAGCCTCTTGAAAATGTACCTTGCAGTGCTACGCATCTGAAAAGAAGAAGGCCTGGTACTAAAATACATATGGAAACAAATCGAATTATCTATGAGCAAGTTTGGGGAAAATTAATTCTCTCTAGTTTTTTAACCATAAATCATTCTGCGAAACTGCTTGGCTGAAATGCTTTGAATTTAGCTTGGTAATGTTGCACATTTCTGTACTTCTAATCTTTAGATATATAGTGCTCTTTCTGAATTTTATTTACACTTTTTTGGGTGCATAGGTAGAGGTCCTTTTCAACTAGTGTTTTGAAACAAGTTATAATATGACTTGGGAAATAAAGTGTGGCTTGACCTTTCAAAATAACCAAAGCTGAGAGTCATTAAAATAAATTAAATACCTAACATTGTTTTCTTTCTCCTTTCCTGGAGAAAGATTCGTCGGTGTATTTGTCCATTTTCAATCTAAGTCAAGTAATCAAAGAGAAATTAACAAGTTAGGAGTCTGATTATCATTCAAACTTTATCAGTCTCAGGTGTACTGATTTGGTAGGTACAGTATATTGTCAACAAATTTAGTAAATGTTTCTCTTTCCCAAGAAAGCAGGCTGACATATACGTGATTACTATATAGCTACCTCTTTGATACAATCTATCAGTAAAGACTAGAGTGACTGAAAGAGAAAAAAGTTAATATGTTTGTCCATATGAAAACATTTTTGGAAGTTAGACAGCTCATTTCCACTGATTTCATTAACAGTTCAAAAGGTTAGCAATCTGAAACTGCCAATTAAGAGTACATTTGACTGAAGGATAAACTATCTCATTGAGTATCCATGTGTCCAACATTAAACAGATAGTTTGAGAGATCCAGATGTGTTTCAGCGGAAGTAAGAGAAAACATTTTATTCTGTTTCATTATTTCTTTATTTCTTGCTTAAAGCTAGACTACTTTGACAGCCTCTTCCCAAGTACAAAGATAGCTGAAACACATCCTTTTAGTCAACACTTGTTGCTCAGATACCTCATTGATACTGGCTCACATTTGGTTACAGTCTTGCAAGGTGATGGGCGCTATTGCTTGGTCCTGAACCCTTCCATTCTCACTAATGTTGATTGGAAATGGGTGCTCAGTCATTGCTGTGTGCTACATAATCATAACTGTCTCAATCTTTCCTTATGCGGCCCTTGTCTGATTGGTGTATCTGATAGTTAGACCAAGATTTTCAGGATGGGAACCATCATTGTCTTTTGTATGTACAGTGCCTAGTACAATAGGGCGCTAGCTGGCACTATAGGCATTATATGCCCCATCTTCATAGTGTCTGATGAAGTGGGATTTTCTGCTACGAAAGCTCATGCAATAAATAAATTTGTTAGTCTTTATAAGTGCCACTACACTTCTTGTTTGTTTAGCTCTTATATAGTTTTCTTAATCCATACAACTAAAAATACTTTCCAAGAGAGGTGTTATCCCCATTTCACACATGGCGAAGTGAGGTACAGGGGTGAAGTACCCAAGATCGTACAACAGATCAACGCAAATACCAAGAACACATAGAACAGAATACCATCTAGCAAAATGATGACTACTTGACAATTATTTTCTGCCTTTTCTGGGCCCTGCTCTACAGTCACTCAAAATGCTATCATTATTCATGGTGGGCATAACGGCTCTCATTGAAGCCAGCCCTGAGTGCTTTGAAAAGCCACTAATGTTTTGCTACAGCTATATCCAACTTTTTTTTAACCTCATTTGCCTTAGCAAGCATGTTAAGCATCTTTCCTAATGACCATTTTACTGTCTGCATTTTTGCTGTAGGATAGGCTGCTTTTTATCCTTGTCTTTCAAAGAATAACCTTGCCTAAAACCATTCCCAAATTCAAAGCACAATTTTAACTAGTTATATGAGGGAACATCACTTGCTTAAGCAGCATTAACAATTCTATAGCATTGTCTGTCTTAGTGGGCTGGGTTCAGGGATTTTATGGGTTACAAATACTGAATATGTAGGGAAAAGGGAAGCATTGATTTTTTTGCTTGGTGGCTGATGTTTGCCTGACTTTTTAAGCTTCAGCCTACCCCAAGTAGGATAAGTGAGGGAATACAGAGCCTTTGGTTGTATTAGGAACTAATTTTTAAAGTTTACAAGTTCAGTTTCTTATGCAATTACATTTCACTTACAACCTTTTTAGAGATCAGAATGATTTACAGTCACTGTTCCACTTAAGACAGATTCCCAGAAGTTGAAGCCCAGTAGTACTTCTATAAACCACCATAATAAGATATTTTATTTTTATGGTTCTAAATGTCCTGCAGTGTACAGTAATTCAGATAGAATAATTAAAGGCAATTAAAGGCCATTATAGTAAGGATTACTTTGTGCTAATGAAAGACTACTTACTGCAAGGAAGTGTCCTTTCTAAAGTAATGCATGAAACTGGATAACTGAGTGAGGTGGGAAAAGGAGCAGATCACTGAGGCTTGGATGAGGGAAGCTAGAAGTTTGGAGAGTGGTGCAACCTTTAGAGCTATCATACTGTTCTGTGACTTTTTAATACTTTTTATAGCCAACTAAAAGTATGACTTTTATAAGGCAAGGTATTTCTAATCAAACACTTCCTCAAAGAATTCATTTTCCTCAAGCAGCACTTTCAAAGAAAAGAGATCTAGAATTAATTACTCTGAGTTTTTACATTTTGTTTTAGCGTGTTCTTCTCTTAAGGGTGCTAAAATTCAGCAATGATACGTTACAATTTATTCCCCAGAAGTGAGAACGTCCCTTTTTAAAATAAAACACAGTGTCCGTGTAAGGAAGATATTCTAAGAGTGGAAACTTTGGGGCCAACTTTTGTGAGGAGCCCTGGACAAGATGAAGAGTTCAGCAGCTATGATGGGACTTAGTTTTCAGAAACACTCACCACCCAGCAGCTTTGATTATGACACATAGGCCCGAATTTACCATCAAGTTCTGCACCATCCATTTTGGGTTACAGACAGGCACTTCTGCTGTTTGCATTGGAAAACCAGTAAGGTACACTCACGTGCATCATCACAGGTCTCCACCACACAAAATTAAGCCAAATAGTTTGATTGCATCTGAAGACAATGTGTGCTCCTGGCTCCCATTCCACGAGTCCTTTCAGTACAGTCCCACGGTGCCTAATCCCAGAAGGGGAAGAGGATGGCAGAAACAGCCACTTAATGGCTTACCTTAGCACTTGTTGAACATATCCTATCAAGCCAGCATACAAGAGTCTGCTGTTTCCTTCCAGGTGGAAGGAAATTGGTGATTGACCTTTCTGGTAGCAGTAGAACTACTAGCTGGTCTCTTCTTGGGGACCCCCACAACAGTCTGGAATTTGCTGCTTTTCAGCCCTGATTCAACTCCTAATATGATTGATAGGGATGGAGTAGCTGGTCAGGCTTGCCCATAGCAGCTTTTAACGCCTTTGTCAACAGTATACATCCCATCACACCAATGTGTGCTTCTTAGTTTGTGTACCATTATGGTAGATGAGCTCTTCTGAAAACCAGGCTCTGATTTTGGGTGCTGACCACTTCTAAAAATTTTGGACCCAGTATAAGTATATATATTTTAATTGAAATAAGACAATGGGGGTGTATGAACTTGATTCAGATAAAACAAACAAGTAGTCAGGTGGCACTTTTAAAGACTAACAGATTTATTTGTCTTAAGAGCTATTGTGGGAGAGAATCCCACTTTGTCAAGTGTCTGACAAAGCAGGAGTCTCTTCCACGAAAGCTCATGCAACAAATAAGTCTATTAGTCTTTAAAAGTGCCACCAGACTCCTTGTTTTTTTTTGTTTTTTTTTTAATTTGCTGGATTAGACTAACATGGCTACCCCTTTGGAACTCGATTCAGATAACACAATCGTCTAGATTTGTTACTGTGGTAGAAATACTAAGTGAATAGTTATGCAGTTTGTAAACATCACATATAGGTGGCCATCTATGAACCTCACTTAAATGATGTAATTTTTAATATGTTACATGACATACTTTGAAGTCTCATGTAAAAAACTGAGAAAGATGGTAGATTTTACTGTTCAATAATGGCAGAAGAGGAGACTTTGTTGCAGACTAAAAAAAGAAATAAAAACATGGATATTAAAATCATATTCTTAGAGTTAGATTTTTTTTAATGAATGATGTCCAGAGTGATAACCTAGAAAAAAATTAGAGATAGATTTAGGTGGCATGGATTGATTTACATGGATTGATATGGGCTAGTGCTGATGTAACCCAAATTATCTAGATTTAATGCATTAGCTGGAAAAATTTAGTATGATGGGCTAGACTTTACCTTTTGGCAGAGCCCTGACCTATCTCATCAGCCCCGGTGTAGCCTGAGGCATGTACCTCAAACACCTCTCTGGCACATGGTTCCCTCCTGCATCCACACTTTTGATGTGCAAAGAGAAATGATGTTTGTTCTTGATCTATACTCATGTCCATTGTGATGCTTTCTAGGCAGGCTGTTCTTTTGATATTTTTCTTTCTTGTTACTTACTTTATTTGGGGTCAGTGACTTCTGTAGCTTTCTCTCAAAATTTGTGATTGTGTGTCAGGACAGTTTATGCATACTATATGTCCATGTACCAAATCTTTGTTCTCGCCCCTTGGTAGCAACATCCTAAAGGGTAAAATTATTTGAAGAAGCTGCAGAATTGTACCTGAATGAAAACTTTGGAACTTAGCCCATGTTTATTTATACACATTAATGACTGAAAGAACTAGCATGGACTCCAGTGATAGGGACCATGAATATTGTGAATGCATCATTTTGCATTGAGTAGGACAGGAAGGTTGTGATCCTATATCTCTTTATTCTTCTAGGATGTAATCCTATTGTTATGCACATGGGTTGCCATTCAGTTCAGGTTATTTAGTCACATCTGCACAGTAAACTTGTCACTGGACTTGTAACAGTTCAGATGATATTTATAATGAAGACTTCACCATGCATTAATGTCAGGCACTGCTGATGTGGAAATACACATTTCCGTAATAAAGCCATTTTCACTCAAAATCAACCTTGATGTCCTGCTTTGAAGTAGCAGCACTGTTTGCTTCTGCTGTGCAAACTGCCCTGCTCTTTGCTTTTTGCCTTGGGCTTTTGTGCACAACTCTCCTCACCTGTGCTTTGCAGGATCAAGTCCAGTATGTTCCATCACACAGCAAACAACATAATGACAGTCTGGAAGGAAGATAAGGTGAACAGTGCCAATGTCTGCATCATCCGTTTGCTGGATGCCATTATTATTTTTTCCTTGCATGCCACATTTATATAGAAATGAAGTAATTTGTTCTTTGCCTTTGAATGCACTCATAAGGCATTTTATATGAAAACAGCTAAGGACATGTTTACACTGGGGCAAGATTTAAAGTCAGTGTTGAGATGCCAAATTAATAAAATCGAAGGAGTGTGCCACACCACGCTCCTTGCACTGGATTCTTGCATCCTCATTCCTTCCTGTTAGGTTGACTTAAAAGTATTGTACTGTAGTTACCTATCCCACAGTGTGCAACAAAGCACTGTGGCTTATGCAAAGTCAGCTATCCCCCTATGATGCAGTGTGCCGCTCCTTCTCCTTTCTAATAAACAAACAAACAGGAAAAGCTTTTCACACCATTTTTATCTGCTGCACAAATGGAACCCGCTCATCTCTGTGGTATTATTGACAGCATTTCAAACACATCCCGATTTATTCTGGCATATTTCCAGCAGCGAAGCAGGATCCTCAGTGCAGGGAAGGAGCCATTTGCTGATTATGTGGCCAAGGTGCAGCAGACCAGGAAAAGCCAGTTGCAGGAACAGGGAATTCTGGGATAAAACCCAGAGCCCAGTAACATCACATTAAACTGCTCTCTGTCTACATTGAAGTTAAATTGCATTATTAAAACTGACCAAAACACTATGCCTCCTGTGGGGGTAGTGTTACGATGCCAACTTACAGCAGCAATTAGTTCAGCTTTATAACCGTGGAAGTGCAGGTGCAGGATGTAGAAAATCAACATAAGTGGCCTTACATCAACCTGTGTTCTCAGTGTAGACCAGGCCTAAGTGTGTTTAGGCTTTTGAAAACATCTACTGTAGCTCAAATAGCGGAGGCACAGAGTCTTAAGCAAAAGTATTAGAATAGTCACTCTCCTAATAAATTTACATCATCTTATTTGAAAAGTCACTGGCATATCAGTGACTACAGGAAGAAAATTGATGCCAGAAAAACTAATCTGTATTAATCTGCCAAAGTGTGTTTGAACTAGAATTTGTGAATGACTGGTAGTATATGACAAGTACAGTACAAATTGGACAAACTGATTGTCAATGTGTATAGATTGCAAAATGGATTCTAGATCAGGTCATTGCAGAGCTTCAGGGAGACTCATCCAAATATAACTATGTCCCTGCTGCTTTTGCCTTTAAAAATTAGCTCAAAGCAAATTCATAGTATTCATTTGTTGTTATTAAAGTTCCCCTTGACCTTCACTGTAAGTTAGTAGCATAAATTGCTGTTGTTCAGTACAGTCTTAGTCTGTAGAGGAACACATGCAGAAGAGGGATGGCAACTGCCAAAATGAGTACAAACCAGTAATTCAGGGTGGATCTGTTTGGCCAGGTTGTCCTGTCACAGGCCACTCTCTGTCAGGTCCTTCCCCCTGCAGCTCTACCTCTCTTAGAGGATGATGTGGCCTGAGGTAGCCAGCCCACAAACTACAGGTCTTTTCAGTAAGTCTGCTTACTTGTCATATGAAAAGGTGAAGAGACAGTGCCGTGCAAAACTTAAGTGAGAGAGATGCTCATTGTACAATATATGTGACTACTTTTATTGTATCACAAATGGAAGAAATTGCATTTTTTCCAATTAAAATGCAAATAATGTTGATAGAACTTCACGTGTTGATGTCAGAGGAAGTAAGACTTCTAAAATCTCAGCATTTGAAATTGTCTAAGTCAATAAAACTGTTCATCCATGAAGGATGCAAGTGTTAACAGAGTTTTATGTGAGGCATAAAGACAACCTTGCTTAACATTTTATTTAAATAAAATACTCTTTATGTGGAAATAACCAATACTGTTTGTGATTTCCTTGCAGCTACTTTAAAACAAAATGATCGCTTCTCCTATGAAATGAAGTTTTTCAAACACTAATGTTAATTGGTAGTCCCTGCAAACTGGGAAGAATTTTGAATTTCTTGAAGCAGTTTCCCTACAAATACAAGAAATTTCAATGAATGACAGGAAGGAAATGGAAAAGAGATTAACAGAGACTCTTATCACTGTAAAAAGAATGGCTGTTTTAGAATCCCACTTATCCTTTCCTTTCCTAAGCATTCATTTTTGGTCCATAACCAAGTCTTTGCTTGCAATTATAGCATATTAAAAAAAGTTTAAAGTGAGGAAACCTTCTTAATTGGTATCTAATTACATATGTAGGGATACTGTTTGTCTTTATTTAAAAACAACTGATTAATGTAAACATTGTATTAAAATAGCCTGCAAAGGAAGAAAGTGATGTTTAAGGTCTCAGTGGGAGTCTTTAGAGATGATATTTTGGATGTGGAGTCCTTTTCAGATTGCAAATGCAAGAACCATCATTTTCAGCTTCAACAACTGATTCTGGATTAATGCACAGCTGAATCATTGGCATGAAAGCCCATTTGTTTCAAGCTTCACTTAGTACTGTGATCAAAAAGAAGAATAGAGGATACATAAAATTTTAGAGAAATTATTTAGAATTTAAATAGATGAGATGCTTCATGTGCCAAATTTTAATAAAGTACAGAAGATTAGTAATGAGGTTTTAAGAAATAAGAGAACTGTAAGCATAGAATAGTGAAGTTATGGGGAAGCTTGTTCAGAGATGCCATATTTATCCACCTTTGGATGCAATTGCAATGAGATAAGCAAGGAGTCCTGTGTCACTTAAAGACTAACAGATTTGTTTATCGCATGAGCTTTCGTGGGAGAAAATCCCACTTCATCAGACGCTTTGAAGGTGGGAAATTTATGGAATGGGATGAAAAGAAATGCAGGGAAGTGTAGGTCATGGGGTCAGGTAGCACTCAGGGGTTAAAGTATAATTTGGTGGGCCCTGGATCCCTCCTAAATTGACAGGCCCCCCTCGCATCAGTGCAGGCACCCCTTGTGCTGGTGTGGGCCTTTCTTGTGCATCCTGGCTCCTGCCCCGCAAATACCTGCCCCTCACCCCAGTTCCTGCCCCGCGCATGCCTGTCCCCCACCCCAGCTTCTGCCCTGCACACGCCTGCTGCCCCCCCACACCTACTCCCACCCCAGCTACTGACCCAAACATGCCTGCCCACCACCCCCGCTCCCGTCCCCCCACGTCTGCCCACCACCTGTGTTCCTACCCCCCCCCATGTACCCCCTTTCCTGGCTGCCATGGGAAGGGGCCCTGGCCCAGGCTGGAGCTTCAGCCTAGAACCTGGTCTCACTGAGCATGCTCAGAGGATCTAGGCATGCTCAGTGAGACCAGGCTTGGAGGGGGTGAGTTTTTACAACTCCCTGCCCTGCCTAACGTGGCATAATGCCATTCTGTGGCCTGGTATTTTTAGGGACTCAGCATTCTGGCCTCTAAAAATACAAAATGGAGCCAAAACGCTGCATTCCAGTGCCTACTCTTTTTCTTTGTTTTAAAAATAGTGGACCTGGAATGGCGTTCCCTTACATTCTGGCTTACTTTAATCCCTAGTCACACGGTAACAGCAAATCAAAGCAGTTGTTAAGATTCAAATGCTGGGAAACAGCACACAGAGGAAGGTGTTGTAATGGGAAAAGAATACATATCACGATTTAATCCTGCTTTCCCATAATTGAGTCTGCATATCCATTCTAATTCAGCTGTTTCTCTTTGAAGTCTTCATGTGTTGCTCATCTGCTTGAGCACAGTTAACAATCAACAGAGTGATTAGGAAGTCTGAAGTGCTTCAGCTACTGTTTTTGAATGTTGTGATTTTTTATGTCAGTTTTGTGCCCATTTATTCTTTTGAACAGAAACTGTCCTGTTTGTCCAATGTATAAGGTGTGGGGGCACTTGTGGCATATGATGGCATAAATCACATTGGTGAGTGAGCCCTGGATGGAGTAGCTGGCTTGATTAGGTCCTATGATAGTGTCTTTTGTGCAGGTATGTGGACAAACTTGGCAATGTGGTTTGTTGCAGGGATGTGTGCCTGCTTTAATGTTTCTGTTGTTAGATCTGTAGTTGCTGGTGAGTATCTGTTTAAAGTTAGGGGGCTGTCTGTAGGTGAGGAGAGATCTGTCTCCCAAGGCTTGAGAGAGTGAGGGGTCATCTTTTAGAATAGCTATAGGTCTTTAGTGTTGTTTTCCTTCTTGGGCTTCTCCTGTACTAGATGACTTCTGGATACCCACCTGGCACTGCAATGAGAATATCTATTACAGAAGAGTCCAAAGGGCAATATTATATCGTGTGCTCATAATAGACTGAAGTTACCTCTGGGATAGCACATGGGAGTGTTTTAAAGATCTGAACATACTGAAGTCTTTGGGAAGGTTCTCATTGATATTAGTGAGAGGAGAGCCAGGCTCTTAGTTCACAAATGATGAAATAAAGTGACTTGCATCCTTTTCAGTTCCCACAAACCATGTAAACTGTTGAGATATCATCTTCAGCCTTGTCTACACTATAGAGTTTTGTTGGCACAAGTTATGCTGACATTCAAAAAACACTATATTCACACTGCTTGTGCATGCTCTCACATCACTGCTTCTGTGGTCAGAGCATGTCCACAGTGCTCTAGCATTGACAGTGAGAGCAGTGCCCTGTAGCCATCCCTCTGTGCAACTTGCCATCACCTGCAACTAGGAGTTGTGGGAAGGTGGAGTGGATTGCAGTGCATCATGGGGCTCTATGTCTCATGATTCAGTTTTCTGTCCAATCGTCTCATGTGTTTCTGATGCTTTTCCTGGCATATTTCTATGATCCCTGTTTTACTGCACACTCCCTGTTTGTCTGAAAGGATGGATCTGGAGCTGCTCTCCACTGTTAAGGATACTAATATGAACGCACTATAGATAGTCATGTAGCATAGCATGAGGTGCCAGTCTGAACTGGAATCAAAGGTGCCTGACCTGCTGTGTGCCATGCAAAGAAACACTTCCACATTACTTTTGGCATTCAAAGAGCAACTGCACATGGTGGAACATTGTTTCTGGTCTCAAGAAACAAACACTGAGTGATGGGATCACATTATTATGCTGGTTTAGGATGAAGAACCGTGGGTGCAGAAATTTTAGATGTAGTAGGCCACCTTCTGGGAACCGTGTGCAGAGCTCGGCAGTACTACTGCAAAAAGACATCAAATGAGAGCTGTCTTTCAGTAGAGAAGTTTATAATGCTTGCCATGTGGAAGCTGCCAACTCCCAGTAAGTTACAAACCAGTTTGGAGTCAGGGAGTCCACAGCTGGGACTGCATTATTGCAAATGCACAGGGCAATTAATTGCATTCTGCTATGAAGGACTGTGATTCTTGGAAAAGTCCATGAAACAGTGGATGGTTTTGTGGTGATGGGATTCCCTAACTGCAGCGGGAGATAGATGGCACATACATCCCAGTTTTGGCACCAGAGCTTCTTGCTATGGAGCACATTAATAGAAAGGGGTACTTCTCTATCAAGTCCCTGATGATAACCGTCAGCATTTCACTGACTTCAAAGGGAGTGATTGGGGAAGGTGCATGACACACACATCTTTGGGAACCCTGGTCTGTAAAGAAAGCTGCAGACAGAGACTTTCTTTCCATATCAGACGGTTCCAGTGAGTCTAGAAGACCTAATCTACCCCTTGTTCTATGAATCATGGAGTTTTATATGGAAAGTCTAGACAGCAGCTTTGACAATAGACTTATCAGGTGCAGAATGACCACAGATGATGTGTTTGGCCTATTAAAAACACTCCAGCACTGCTATTCTGGCAGATTAGACCAAAATGAGGAATATATTCCCATGATCATAGCACTGCACTCCATAATATTTGTGATGCTAAATGAAAAGGTTCCCTGGGATGGAAAGTGGAGGCAGATTGTCTGGGTGGCTGATTTTGAGCAGTCAAATACCAGGGCTGTGAGAGGGGCACAGTGGGGGGGCTATTTGAATTAAGAAAGCCTTGAGGCAAAATTTTAACAATGAGTACCAATAATATGTTTTTCTGTACCATACTCTGCCATGAATTGTTAATTTACTGCCTGGCATGAAAATGTTGATGATTCCTGACCTGGATTTGTAGTCTGCAAATGATCCAATTACCACTGTATATTAATTGGAGAAGCAACCACTGTGTATAGGAGACAATTATGTTGCAGAGAGCATGTTTTTATGAGAAGAATGTGTGGAAGCAGTTTAGGGAGGGTATGGCAAGCAATTCTGTATCGGCTGCAGCAGGAAGGTGAGCACCCATGTGTTCTCCTTATATAAGTGACAGGTCTTTGGAGCAGCACCAGAGTGATGGTTTGACTCTTGCCTTCTGATATGCCTGACTCAGTTCCTTTATATTCACGTGGCACTGATGTATGTACCATTTGCAGCCCTTCTCCAGTGTGACACACAAATCTTGCTATAGGTATTGAAGTTTCTACAGCTGGAGTGGAACTGGCCCTTGTCTCCCCATGTACTCAGCAGATCCAACAGGTCCAGTGTGCTCCAAGCGGTAGTGTTTGCTGCATGGAACTGCCGTGGTCAGCTGGGAAACTATAACGTGAGCTCTCCACACAGAGCAAACAGAAAGAAGAATTTAAAAAACTTTCATGCCTTTAAATGGGGAAGGATGGATGCCTACATATTTGGGCGCAGGGTAGTGGAGTTTGCACTGCTGACACCTGGAGGCCATTTATGGCAATGTAAGAAACCACAGCATCTGTACTGACACTTTGTTGAGATAACTGCTGCAGAAAGTTCAACTCCTCTCATCTGGTGGTTTTATTTTGTCAGTGAGTTTTGTTGCTAGAAGTTGCATTATAATGTGCGCACCTTCACTGTTTGGACGAGGGGAGTTGACTTTTCTTAGCAGATCTCTGTAGTGTAGACAAGGCCTCAGTCCTGGAATTTTCTCCTTTGGAGCCTGATATTGTGTCATCCAAGCATTACTTCCATTACACCAGCATTGTTCTTTCAAATAATCTTTCATGCTACTTGAAGAATTGCTATTCAATTCCCTTCCTTCCTGGTACAGATGTGCCTATCACAATAACCACAGAGAAGCAGATCCTGCAAATCTGTATTTTGTGTGGATGAATTTATAATATTTTTAATTAGATGGGAACTTTCTTAAATCCATGCTATTTAAAATCTAATAGCAGAGTAAGGATTTTCTCATACTTAAAAAAAAAAAATCAGGTAGTAAACTGAATTTCTTAGATTAAAATGAAACCAATATCTCACTAGCACATTTATGCATTTCCACCAAAGATTTAGTTAATTTTAAATATTATGATTTTTGTACATTAAATTGCTTAACAATGTTAAAAGTAATGCTGAATAAGCTTTGAAATAACTTTTCTTAAATTGATACCCGCAGGGTCTCTAGTGAAGCTCTCCAAGTTCTACTGGCTTACACTTGATTTGCTTTAATAAGGGTTATGGGGAAAAAAAAAACTATTGAAACTCCATTTAGAGATGCCTGGCAACAGACAGGTAGAAAAGACTTCGAATTACTATTTTTCATTACTGAGGGCCCCTAAGGACTATACTGGAAAGAATTCTGTCTGCCCCAGATAAGAGTCTCCCAGCAGTTTAATGTGCCAATCAGTTGCGCTCAGCAGCCTAGAATCATCATATTGAGCTATTGAATAGTTCCAGACCATATGCTCAGAAGGATAGGGAATGTGATATGTGTCACACTTCCAAAAGAAGGATGATGAAGAGAATTAATATGCTGATGAAGATGAAAAAAATAGAGTGAAATCTGGGGGTATTAATTTACCTGTGTCACAAAGCCTGACAGATATGCTACACTAACTATGCCACTTCATATACAGTGACACATTTTGAGTTAGCATAAGATCTGGCTCATAGCAAATTTCTCAGATCCTTTCTATCTCTGCACCTGTCCTTTTTACTAGTCTGTAATTGCTTTATAATGAAATAAAGAGTTAAATCAGTCTCAAAATATGTTTAAGGTAGCCTGTATGAACATCTACTGGGTCCCCTAGGAATGTGGTTGGGTGTATTCTATATTTAAATAATTACCTTAAAAACAGCTACCCCTGGCTGAACCAATTATTGCCTCATTGGCAGTTGCTGTCACTTCTATCACTTGAAGAGGGAAAACAAAACGACAATGAAATGGGAAAAATGAGAAAAAAAGTATTTTTCTTGCTATGTTGCGTATCTTCATTTTCAGAATTTCTCCTTTATGAAACTAGATACGATTAGCATGTGTTATGATGAGCAGATACTGAACAGTGCCTCACAGCCAGTTACTTGTATCTAGAGGTAAGCAGGTCCTGAGTGTCTGAGTGGCACTTCCTCTGCTCAGCTATCTGAAAGAGGGGACACTTTATTTTCATCAGTTTTGTATTTGTATGAGTACAATTAAACACTCAGCATGATTGCATTGTATAGTATCTATATAAGCACACCTACGTGCGGAGCGTGATGGGAAATGGCCAGTGTGGCTGGTATTGTGTTACAAATCACTTTTGTGTTAACTGCAGGGGCAATGAAATCTTGTCCTTTGAGTGTATGAATGAGTTATAGCAGAACTGGGTTTAACCTGTTCTGATGAAAAATTCACTCTCATCTAAACAGAACTCAACAAGGGTGATGTACAGATGCTTGAGTGTTGCAAAGGTGAGCAGGGAGGGCTTGGGGAATTTCCTGCTGAGGCTGCACTAGTCCTGGCACAAGGCTACTCTCAGGCATGGATTGATTATCTTCTCCTGCTGTTAAAAGGTAGAGTTAATTATTCTTTCTGAAGTCTTTTGTGTTCTTAGAAAGTGGGGACTTTGTTCCCATGTTGGGTAAAAGATTTTTCCTTGAGCCAAAAACTAAAGTTCACTAAGAGCTGAAATCACTAAAGGAACTGGGAAACTTTGACTTGCAACCTGCAGAGAGGACCCAGCAGGGCCTAGAGATGGCAGAAGCTAGCAGTGATTGGCCCCTGCACATGGTGGGAGCCCACAGAAGGGACTTTGCAAGGCCTGAAGCTGGCATTAGCCAGCAGCAGTCAGTGATTGCAGATGGTAGCAGTAGCGACTCGGCATGGCTCAGACAAGGCAGAAGACAGCATCGGTGAGGGGATGCCAGGTGTGGGGGGGAGCCAGCTGCAGTCAGGGCCCCTAGACAGTAGGAGACTAGCAGAGGGGACTGCTCAAGTTCACATCCAGCAGGAGCCTGCAGAAGGGAACTGGCTGCGCCCCACAGCTAAGAGATGGATGCTGCAACTACGATGGTTGATTGGGCAGGGGAGGCAGAGAAGGGAAAAGTGAATGAGATGCCCCATATACCCTAGGGCAAGATGAGTTCTGCTTATTGTGTTCATGAATTTTGTTTACACTGTTTTCTCAAACCAGTGTGTTACCTCCTTCCTGTCATTAAAAGGTTTACTTTCTACATTCAGACTCTGTGCTTGCAAGAGGGGAAGTATTGCATTTTGGAAGTGCCCAGGGGTTAACGTGTGATTTCCCAGGTGTCTTGGTTGGGGGTCAAGCTGATTTGGCTTTGTGTCATTGACAGGAACCCCTAGATATGGAAACCGGCTCTTTGCTGCTGCCAGCTCTTCTGACAGAAGGGTTACATAAAACATAATATATTTCATCTTGCATCTGATACCTAGGAGCAGGACTTTCTGGGGTGTATCCCCCAAAATTATTGTAAAGTTAGAAATTTAAGGGCAAAGTAAAACTTTTTATAAATAGCTAAAACTGCAGTGATTTTTGCTTACAGATCTAAAGTGGGCCCAGTTTTGAACTGTTTCTCCTTCTTAAGCTTCAACTTGATTCTGAATTGTAAATTAGTGGATGAGAACATACTCTGGGAAGAGTTTCAGATTAATGGTTTAAAACAGAAAAACAAAAATGTTCAGTTTTAGATTGTGCAAATTAGATCTTTGGAACTGAATAAGAACTTTGGCAACACAATGAATTCTGGGAATGTTTTTTGTCAGAGCTGGCCACAAGATGAGACTTTAAAGTATGTCCATATAGTTGTTGTTCTCCTTTGATTTCAGTAGAACTTTCTGTCCAGAAATATTCTTCCATTAATCCAGTTATAAATACTGTGATTGCCTGGATTGCTATACCTATAAGATAATGCAATATGCTAGTCTAGATATGGTCATTTTATTTGACATTATGTGAGTATTCTTCATTTCAATCTGTATAGGGTAACTCCTACATTACATTTTAGTTTCAGATTTGAATGAATCCAAAATCTTAGCATGAAGTTCAGTCAGTATTATCAGAACATCCTAGCTGTACACCAAGCCTATGAAAAACTACACATTTTATGTTAAAGGGCGAACCTATATTCTAAGATAGGGTCCATTCAAAGTAGTGTTCAGCTGCACACAAAAGGTTTGTGATTCTTGGAGAGTATTTTCACTATGTTGTTCTGAATGTGAAGTTTGTATTGCAGTGTTGTCAACCCCAGATCTTCAGAAATCATCAGTCAGGCTCACCAAACTCAGGAGGTTGGCTTCAAAATCACAAGATAATTTAAAAATTATAGTTTTGGTGCTCATTTTATTTGCTTTATGCTTTTTGAGTCTTTAGAATGTACTGGAGTTGTGCTTTAAAGTTTTCTCCGCAGCCACAAGGGCTAAAAACTTACTTTTTCTTTAAGAAAGGCTTAAATCATCACAGAGCCACTTGACTGCAGGAGCTGGGGCTTCAAGGAGAGCAATAATTATCATGAGACGCATACAAAATTAAGAGAATTGGCAACTTCAAAAGCTGGAGCCAGTCAAGTCGCGCATGCATTTTATATTTTAATTCCATCAGGAGTATTTCATAGATGTTTATTTTAGGCAAATATGACTTTCCTGTTTCTTTATTTGAGAAGTAAAATTACTAGACTGTTTCAAGTTATAGTTATGATTGTGTTGTTATGATTTAAACCATATTAATACTTCTCCGTTATCTTCGTGAAAGTGAAGCACAATGACTCCAGATAAAATATCCTGTTGCAAGAGGGCATAATATGTTGCACACTAGCAAGATGAGTGAGGAAATAACTTGACTCTTAACCTCACATTTTGTTACACGGCCTCCAGTATTTGTTTATGAAAATGTCTGTCCAAAAATCTGTTTGCATGGGGTAGAAATATTTTCAGTGTCTGACTGATGCAGAGATCAAACAATGCCAACAACACATAATCTTCCCTATCAAACTATTATTTTCTTGCCTGAGGGCAGTTTAGGAAAAGTATTTTTTTGTGTGTGTGTGTTTCTTCAGCATTGTTTATTTTTCTTTCAGATTAAATTAATATTTTTCAGTCATCAAATGTGTTTGAAAAATAGCAACATGGGGTTTGCCTTGTATCCCTTCAACTAAATTAGCAAATTACCATTTCAAATGACTAGACCTCGTGGGGTCCCTTCCAACCCTATGATTCTATGTACATCACTAATGATTGTGTGATTCATGTACGTGCAGATGAGGGAATCATCTGCCTTTCTTCACTTGTACTTTCCACCATTGTCCACAAGATTTTTGTTTTGCTAGATGATTCTCTGGCATATAAAATGTGTAATTCCAAGGAATCAGTTCCTTCTCTTCTGAGTATGTTGTTCACACCACAACTGGGTCAATTTTTTTACCACAGGATTGTGCCTGTTAAGGACGGTTTTGCATTTGGGGTTGTGTGACACTAATGGTCATCATGCAGCATCTCACTGGAGGAGCATCCCTGCTAATACACACCATCATGGGATGCAGTCTGCTCCTTTCAGCAGATTGGCCACATTATGTGAGTTTGTCCAGTGAGGTCCAACTCCCCTGCATGCCGCTTTTAGTACCCCTTGAAAAAGTCAGACTAGTGTCTACACTTCTCCAGATGCTGACTCTTGTTCCTGTTTAAGGGCATGGCAGAAACTAGCCCATAAAAGAATATGCCCATGTGAGTTTTGTTTCACTCTTCTGTAATTAGTTCTTTAGGAAAGTATTATGCAAATCATAAACTGCAACTTGTTAGCACAGCTCCAATCCTTTAATGCACATGTGCTGATGCCATTTCCTAGAACTATGTTTAAGGGCATCACCGGTCCTGATCAGTGCAAAAAAACCATCAATACTGCTGCTGAAACTAGCAAAGACACACACAGGCTGGATTACATTCCATAATCAAAGGGATATTAATGCTTTTGGGAAGAAGCCGGTTTTATCATTTTTGATCTGGCTAAAACGTGTACCTCCAGATTTTTGTAGTTCAGCTTCTGAGCTAAAAAAATACACAGTTGTGCCTATTTGGCCTTTGAAAAAAGGTTTTAAAACATTTAATTATATAAAATTCATTATGCTGCAAGCAGAACCACTGGTTGCTCTTATTTGAGTAGAGTCACGGTTTGGATCATCACATTTTCTAGTTCTCTTCTCTGCCATAGTCTTATTTAAAGAGAGTAGGTGGGTGAGGTAATATTTACTGGACCAACTTCTGTGGGTGAGAGGGGATAGCTTACACAGATCTCTTTTTCAGGACTCTGAAATTTATTCAGAGTGGCACCACTAAATACAAGATAGAACAGATTATTTAGCATAATTAGCTTCCTGTGTGACCTTGAACTTAAGTCAGACCTGGCTGTATTAAGTTACTCACCTAATTACTTATTTAGACATCCAAATACAGTGCGATCTTCCAGGTTCGATTGAGTGGTTTCCGTAGATGCGCTCAATCGATCTGGTGTTTGCCCTAGCAGCTCCAGCCCTGGAACTGAAGTAGTGACTGGAAGGCATTTCTGGTGAGCTTAGTGTAGTGTGTAGGGAGTATTTAGTAAATCGTCAGGGGGTACACAAGGTATTTTACGTACATTGTGTATCTCCTGTCGACTGACACTGAAAAGTACAGCAAGTGTAGACTAGGGGCTGAGTCATGACTGCCTTAAAGATCCTGTTGTTTGGGCAAGACCTTCCTAAGCACCTCTGTGCAAAGGGAGCAACTTTTGTGTTTTGATTCCGCAGTTCAGCTGAGAGATGGAAGAGGAAAGAGCCGCTGCTGTTGCTAGAGAAACAGTATTTGGTTGCAGGAGCGGAGTGAGGGGGAAATAATAGAACTTACGAAACAGCAGTTCTAGAAAGTTGCTGTTAAATCACTCTTCTCTTCAAACTCCAGTTCAAGCTACATGTCATCTTCTGGACTACAGAGCTCTTCCTTGCTCAGGTCTTATTTCATCTTGCTACCTGTTTTCCACGGAAGCAGCCCACATTCTCCCACTCTTGGTTTTGTATCATCTTCTGGGTTTTGCATATGTTAGGAATCCTTTTCTCTCCCCAAATGCCAATGGCACACCATATCTTCTGGAAAACTGCTTCTTTAAAGTAACTGTCTTCTATGGAGCATGTCACCTTTATTCCACTAAAGCAAGAGGTGTGGATATGTCACATGAAAATATAGCATGTGCAGCTATAGATATGTTTGCACAACTTTGAGTTTGGACTGTCCAAACAGGTGTATTATGAACCTGACATGAAGCCTTGATATAATTCAGAGTTTGAGGATGGGAGCATCTCTTTACTATAAAGCACCAAATATACTGATTTTTTTTCAGATGATAATTCAATCGTACCCTCAAATGCACAGAATCTAAGGTGCATCACACTAGCCACCCAGGAACTCAAGGAACTTTAATAGAGTTTAAGAGCACCTGAACTCTTTGTAGGAAAGCCACTACATTAATCTCACCATGATGCCACAAACAGTCCCCTTAGGCAATCCTTCACATCTTGCTGCCCAGACAAATGGGACTTAGTGGTGAAAGGTTATTAAAACTTAAATTCGCACTATATCAGGTTACTCCCAATCCCAAAGGATCAGTCACTAATTCCAGGTCAATGACTACGCTTGATTTTATACCAAAAACAATGCCGGCAGCCTATTTCTCGACTTACTAATTAAAGGTTTAGCTAAGAAGAAGAAATGCGAGATTAAAGCAGGTGAAATACATTTACAAGGGAGTACAAGTTAGTAAGTCTGCATTTGATGAAATGGACAGCAGCCCACTAAAGCTTATGCCCAAAGAACTTCTTAATCTTTACGGTTGCACAGGACTTTTTTTTGTTTTTGCTATATATGGGCTAACATGGTCACCCCTTTGGAATTTAGCAGGGATATAGTTATCTGCTATTTTTCAATAAATGTCTCAAGGTTGCTCAAAATAACTTTGAGGGACCTATGTCCTGTATCTGGGATGCTCGCCAGTGTCCAAGCAGGTCAGAGATATAGAATTGTTCCCTGGATCCGTTCTTCCTGCTGTCTTCTATGGAAAGCAATCTGGGAAGTAAGTGTTTCCATCATAGCAGAGGCTTTTCGTCTAACAAACACAGATAAGATCACAATGACCTGTGCTTTGAAGTTAACACAATTCCTCATTTACAGTTCCATGACGCCAATCCCACGTGATGGGCAGAGATATACACAATGCTGTTAGTTACAGCAATCCAATTAATCTGTCATTAGTTTTCATGAAGATTACTCATCAACTACATTCACATTTTAACACTAGCACACTTTAATTCAGAGTTATCTAATTACTGGGTATATGTAATATAATGTGATAAACAAATGGTTATAGTTAAGTGAAGGTAATAACATTAATGTTTCTTTTATATCCACACACAAATTATTTGTTCTTTGCCTTCTAACCCACTTAACATTTTATTTGATATTCACACAAAAGTGAATTTGATCTATGACTTTGATTTCAGCTGGTAACCTGCTAGACAGCATCCTAAGGTGAATTAGTATTCAGGGAGAAGAATGTCTAAGACAAATCAATTTCCAAAGGGATAGCCGTGTTAGTCTAGTCCAGCAAAAAAACCAAGGAGTCGTATGGCACTTTAAGACTAACAGATTTATTTTTCGCATGAGCTTTTGTGGGAGAAAACCCCACTTCATCAGATGCTTCGAAGATGGGTGAACTTATAGAATGGAATGAAAATAAATGCAAGGGGTATAAAACATAGGACCAGGTCATACAGCAACAGCAAATCAGAGCAGCATCTGATGAAGTGGGATTTTCTCTCACGAAAGCTCATGCGAAAAATAAATCTGTTAGTCTTAAAGTGCCACACAACTCCTTGTTTTTAATAAAGATCAGTAGTCTCACTAAATATGATCTAAAATTTTTTCCAGATCCCCACAAAAAGTAACTCAGATCTGTTTTTCAGTACTACACTGTTTTTATTTTCATTCTGTGAACTGAAAGAAGGGGAAAAAGGTGATTTATTTTCTTGCCCAGGCACCCTACCTGCCACTTATGGCTCAAGTAGTTTGGGCAATAAGGCTCAGGTAGTACCCTTCTATGGAAGTCAAGAGCAGAACCTATTGTTAGTCTTCCCTGCAGTCTTTATTCCGCTTACCTGAGTGTGAGATGAGCAAGTGTTTGTGCTGTCAAGTGAAATGATTAACTAAATAAGTCACTTTCAACTCTGCAAAACAATTGATTTAATTGCAAATGCTATTCTAGCAGATAACAGGGGGAGGCGCATGTATGCACATGATGCAAACATAGCCAGTGAGCCACTGTCTGAAATACATGGTGTGCTAGGCTGCTGGTCACATGGATGTGCAGCTGAATCATGCAGTTAAAGTTCCATAGTGCACTTTTATGCCCTCCCATTTCAAGTATCACAAAACTTCTAGTGCATTCTAGCAGGCACCACATAGTGAGTTAATGCATGGCAAGCTAGTACTGTAAGCTTCTGCCTTGCCATGCTCTAACTCACCATGTAGACAAGTCCTTAGTATGAGTTGAGTATTGTAAGTTCATTTATTGCACATAAGACATAGCACACTAATGATTTTAAAAATCTCATAACAGTCTGTCCCTCTTCCTGACACTAATACAGATAAATTCATTTAATATTAATAGTGCTTTGCAGCGCTGGCTCAAGGGGTTGTGGCGCCCCAAGCCAAAATTTTTTGGTGCCTCCCATCTCATTCATGGATGTTGAAAATGGTTTTCCAAAGTGTATAAATCTCCAGCATCTGCCTGCAGAGGGATTTAAAGTGCTCTCTGCCTACCTGACCTAAGTTGCAGGTTGACTAACAGTGCCTGAGCTGCTAGGAAAGAGTTGAAGAGGTGGGAGCCAGCCTGATCTTCAAGGGGGCTAGGTGCCCCTAAGAACTGTCACCTGAAGCCATGTCTATCTCTTGCCTTGTAGTAGAGCCAGCCTTGGTGCTTTGATCAATGTTATTTCAAAAGTTAGTTATAGCATGTCTATATATGTTGCTAAATGTTTGTTAGAGAAAGCCAGATCAAAGAAGTGTGCCTTGCACTTGGAATGGAAGGTTGTTTGATGCTCCCTAGTTCCTGGAAGGGTTAATTCCATAGACTTGAACTAACCCCTGAGAAAACTGTCTTCTCCACAAAAGAGCTTTACCCTTATTCTGTGAAGTTCTATTCTGCCAGAGAAGACAAATTGTCATTTGTGGTTTTCAACCCAGAGCTTTAGTCCGTCTTTTACATTTGAGGCCAGGCCATGGGACACACTGAAGACAAGGACAGAGATTTTGCTCTTGGTTCACCATTCTATATGGAGCCAGTACAGAGAGTGGTGGACAGGTTTGACATGACTATGATAGCCAGTGTCCTTGAGAGCACGTGTTGGAGTGTTCTGTAACAGTTGGAGTTTCCTAGGAGTTGAATGTGTCATTCCAAGGTACCTTGCATTGCTTAAGTCAAGCCAAGAGTTGAAAAAGCTGTGAATAACCGAGGCCAGGTCATCACTGGGTAGGATGGGATACACGAGTTCTATCTCCTGGTCACTAAGAGGTTCTAGAAAGCATTACTCAAGGGTGATACTATGTGAAAGTTCAATGCCTATGAGGAGTTCAAGAGCACTCCAGAATTTGACCGAATTGCCCAAAAGGGGTATGTGTGGTCAACCAAAGAGGTCTGCGTTATCAATGCAGACTCTTTCAGTTACTTGCCTTTGTCCATCACCATAATTTCTATCTTGCTTGGATTCTCCTCCAGCCCAGCTGTTCCTCATTCCTCAGCTGAACTCATTAAAGCAATGGGTCATCTTGGTGTTAGTGACATGGCCGTTTGTGGTGAAAGATAGATAGGAGAAACTGTGCGGTATCTGCATATAGCTGGTACTTAAATCCACATCACCCCACCAGTTCATCTAGTGATTGCCTGTATACATTGAATAGCTTTTTCTGCCTAATTTTGTCTGTGTTTTAATGTTTTTATTTAATAATATAGTACAACATACCAGTATGGTATGTGTATGTTAGGAATTGATTTCCTTTCAGTACATCACCACCAAATAATGTAGCCGTAAAACTGTAACTTCACACTCAGACATTACATCTAAAATAAATAATTTTTCCCTTTTTACATGTTTGGGAAGTGGTTACCTAAGAACTTGAGTAATTAAAAAGCCATGTTTGGTTTTGTTGGGCTTAGCTGTAGTGATTTATGGAAACTCTGATCTGCAAAAGTATTTGATTTGTTCTGCCTTTTAAAAAATCTGTAGAAAATTATATCCATTATTTCAGCGGTAGGCAACACACGTGCCGACAGTGGCATGAGAGCCCATTCAGAGCGGCACATGGCACCCTCTGCAGTGCCACAGAAATTGAGGCCCCTGCCACTGAAAGCCACTTCAGACAGCTTCTTCCATGGGCAGCTGGGGCGTGGAGGGTCCCCCCTGCCCATGTTCCAGGCATGGTGCGGATAGAAGATTCCTGGAATGGCTTTTCTCCATGGTGTGCAACTGCCAAGGAGCCCCGCTGGGTAGCTTCTTTTCTCAGCATCCCTGGGAACCCCCCAGAGGAGCCGCTCAAGGCAGCTTCTTTCCATGGGATCCGTGGGGACCCCTGTCCCCAAGCATCCTGCCAAGAGGAGCCACTCCAGGCAGCTTCTTTCTGCAAGTGGCTTGTTTCAGCAACATGCCAGCAAAGCACCCCTTTCTCTGCCCCGCCCCCCCGCAACCTCCAGCCATGGCTGCCACCAAATTTTCAGGCAGCCACCACTTCTGTTTCTGTGGAGGGAGCCACTGGCACTGGATGACAGTCAAGGAGGAGGGGCCAGCCCAGGGGTCGGTAAAGGTTGCCGACCCCTGCATTACTTAATGGCACTATTCTACAGTCCTTATGTCAGTTGAAGTTTTGATTGGCTTAAGATCCAAAACTAGGCCTTGAGTCAAAACATTATCAAGTCTATCAGCTGTGAGTTAGAAGTTAGGGCATGGGAGCATGTATTTACCTTGTAATTTCATGCAGGTTATGTAAATAACATTTCATTATAAAGTGTATTAGTAGAGACTTAGAACTTGTGTGTGTGTGTGAGAGAGAGAGATAATGTAATAATGGTGTAGTTAACCATAGCTAGATATAGTCCAGCAACACACTGATGTCATATCAGTTACCTGCAAGTTCAGTGCAGAGCTTTGGGAAGAAAGATTAAAAAAGAGCATCATAGGCACTTAATATTAAGAGCTTCCATGTGAAATGATGTTAAAGTCTAAAGGGTATTTCCTCATTGTATTATACAGGGATTTTTGTGCCTAATTCCTATTAACCCATCAATCCTTACTCTGAGAGAAAAATATAACCCTCTGTATGGATTATTAGAGTAAACCATATTACATACAACTTAGATTTATGATATGAATATGTTGAATTCAAACACTGTTACTTAGGTTCCAGATAATGTCTAGCATTTGATATTTATATCTAGTGACTGATACACTCAGTTTGAAGGTGTAATGCTGACAATCATTCATTTTGTTTTAATGGCTTTTATAAGTTCTTTCAAAATTCTTTTTTTGAGTATGGGGGAAGGGAAATGAAGGGAAGGAAAATGGGGGGGGCTGTATTGAATGGAATAAGACATTAGCAATCAAGACAGGTCACTGAAATTCAGGTGACCTGGTGCAATGTGAAACACTTGTGTACTGTATTTGACCATATAACTCTGGTATTTTCCATTTGAGCATTTATCTAAGGCTCGGTTTGCCCTTTGAGCAGATGATTTGATTCCCAGTTTGGGAAGACATACACATGCTAGCTGCCATTGAGCTAACTAGCATGTTAAAAATAGACTGTAACCATGCCAATATACATAATGAGCAGTTCTGACAGCCATGCCTTCAGGGCAGCTAGTCTTTCACCACCACAGGTACGTTTTCTATTTAGGGCACTAGCTCTATAACAACTAAAACAAGTGGGTGTCTCCTCAGGATAGGAATCGCACTTCTGTCTCAAAGCAGAGACGTACCCTAACTCTTTGATGAAGGCAGACCATAAAACTATTCTTGTAGGTTTTCTGTTGTGTGAACAGCATAATTAGACCTGATGGCTGAACCACAAAGGCTTTGCAGTTTGAGTTCTGGTTGCTTTAGTACCCACAGGTTAATCCCCTCTCCAAACCATTTGAATTGGGTAAATCTGCAAAATAAGGCCTTACAGCTGCAAAGAATGGCTCAAAGTGGGATCCCCAGTGATTTAAAATTGAGGCTTTTGCAGGGATCTACTCAAGCAGTCTGGTTGCATGATTGGGGCCTTGGGTTGAAAATCTTGTGGAAAAAAAGGTTTTCTGGTGAATTTTCTTGACATCCTTATACCACTTAAGTGAGAAATACTACAGAAAGAAATAGTCTTACAGTATTTTAGCCATTCTAATTTTTGTTCTTCAGACTAATAATTTTAGAGATACTTAGAAATGTAAAAGAATGTGTAGGAAGGAAGTGATGTTAATCTTTTACAACTTGAAAGGTTTGATTAGATTCTAGAAGTGGGAAAAATATGTTGGAGGAAGTAAATTCTGATATATTCTCTGTTGTTTAACCATCACTAATAATCATCCTGTGGCAAGATGTCGTCCCTAGCTACTGTAGTTTATCTTTGGTGTGTCATTGTATTTGCAAGCATGTGGAATCTGATTTGATCGACACATTTAAGCACATTATTGATGCATATTTAATTGCCAAATCTCTTTAAGTTACCATTCATCTGGAAAAAAAAATCTTGCAGTGACCCAAATATGACTGAATTAAAATATTCTCTATAAACTGTTCAAGGTGCTAGTTACAAGTACTATTATTATAATTTACTAAGATGGTTTTCTATATGGAAATCAATCTTTCAATTTCAATTTGGCAGAAGAAAGCCGCAATAATGTAATGTGGGAGGGAAGAATTATATTCAAGGATTACACCTGTGGCTTTCCACTTAGTTGTTCTCCATAAACTTGTACTTCTATAACATTCTGCAGTGATAATTCTTGGTAGGGGAACATGTCAATGGTAGTCTATCTGTATTTTTTTCTTACCTTGTGTGGTAAATGGCTTTTTTTTATTCTCTAAACATTTTCTTCCCCAGTTTGAGTAGGGAGAAGAAAAACACTTCAGGCTTCTGTGATGGAGGCTGATTCGGTGACTGTAAAGTCCAAATCTGGGACAAGGTTCATAGATCTAGTGTAGGGATTGTGCCACTGATGACAAAACTGACGTCAAGTGATGAGTTGGACAAAAAATTCCAGCCGTAGAAATGCACTGCTGTTTGTCCACTGGGGAGTGGAAGTGTAACCACTTTCTAAGCTTCAAAAAAGTTGAAAAATTTCTATTCTCAAAATGACTATTAAAACGTACCAAGAAATCATCCTAATCACTTATGTAATTTTCTTTCTACCTTTTCATTTGTTTGTTTGTTTATTTCATTTTCTAGCGCTAATGCATAGGCAGCCTATGTTACTTGGTACTGCAACACTTGAAATTGTTTTGGCCTCCATGTTTAAGAAAGATGAATTCAGACTGGAGCAGGTGCAGAGAAGGGCTGTTAGGATGATCCGTGGAATAGAAATCTGTTTTAGGAGAAGAAACTCAAAGAACTTGGCCTATCCAAAAGAAAGCTGAGGGGATATACGCTTGCTCTCTATAGATACAGCAGAGAGATAGATAAGGGGGAGCAAGGGAGAGAAGTTATTTAAGTTCATTATCAGTGTAGACACAAGAACAAATTGATATAAACTTACCATCAGGGTGTTTAGACTTGAAATGAGATGGAGGTTTCTAACCATCAGAGGAGTGAAGTTCTGGAATAGCTTTCCAGGGGGATTGTGGGGGCAAGATACCTAGCTGGCTTCAAAACTGAGCTTGATGGTATGATGAGACAGCCTTGTTTAGCAGTTGACCAATCTGTGACTTCTGATGGTTGATATGCCAAATGCCTGAAATGGGGTGTTTGGTAGAGTGGGTTCTGAGTTATGACAGAGAACTTTTTGAGGGTATCTGGCTGGTGAGTCTTGCCCAGATTCTCAGGGTTTAACTGATCATCATATTTGGGGTCGGGAAGTAATTCCCCAAGAACAGATTGGCAAAGGCTCCAGACTTTTTTGCCTTCCTCTGTAGCACAAGGCACGGCTCACTTGCTGATGGATTCTCTGTACCTTAAAGTCCTTAAACCATGATTTGAGGACTTTAATAACTCAGTCTTAGGTTAAAGGCCTATTACAGGAGTGACTGGGTGAGGCTCTGTGACTTGTATTGTGCAGGAGGCCAGACTAAATGATCATATTGATCCCTTCTGCCCTTAGACTCTGAGTCTGTAAAGTAAGGGAGAGATGCAGCTGTAAGACATATGGGTTTTTTTTTAAATTTCTTTCTTACCACCCCCAAAGACTCCCGGGTCTTTGCCTTATACAAAAGGCATTGGGCAGATTAAGAAAGGAGCTTTAGGAGCTGCTGCCCTGGGCCCCAGCCTAAAGGGGGCCATGCAGCCCCACCAAATTCTAGTCCCATCCAAGCAGCATGCTGCCCACCATAGGCCTGCTCATCCTGCCCTTGGGTTGGCTGGTTTGCTGTAGACCAGCAACCCAGGGATGGGGCAGGATACCACGGACTCTGGCCTGAGGGCCCCTGGTGGCCGGCTTGGCCCTGGACCTCGGTACCTCTGCAGCACCCACCAAGCAGTGGTCCCTGGACCCCTCCCCTAGAGTGCCAGCATGGCCTCCCTCAGCTGCTGGCACCCCCACCCCATGCCAGCCAGGCTGCCATGCCCCACCTGCAGGGTGCCACCACAGGGGGGCACAAGAATAGGCAGTCCCAGGCCCCCCCCAGGGGTGTTGATCCAAACTTTCATAAGGCAGGTCAGCTCAGCTAGAAGGGTCCAGAACTATGCCGATTGTGGCAGTTAGTAGATATACTCAGCTAGCTATATTTGAGGCTGTGTAGAAGTTTTCATTGTATCTGGTCTGCATGGCAGGTCATACTCAATCATAGTCAAAGAGTTAAGCCAATCAAATGGGGTCGGGAGTATAAATACACAAGTTCCAGAGGCCCCTGTGGACTCACTCCACAAGTGATCCATGCAGCAGTGGAAGATGGGTCTACTGTGAGCGGTGCGTTCCAAAACCACCACTTTGTATAGAGGTGAGCATTAGTTCAACTTTATTTATTAGGAAAGCTGTCCGGTAGGTAATGTTTACTCCATAGTAGTGTGTTTTATGGATCCAGAAGGAGAACAAGGAGAGAGCGTTTGTTACTCAGAGACTGCAGAACTGCCAACTAGCTGCTTTAAACTTGGATTTTTTCTCTGTTGACAAGAAAATGGGACAGAGCTCTGTGAGGTGAAGGGTTTTTATTTCTTACCTGACTTAGCTGGGTTTATGGAGAAAAGATAGTGTTCTGTAGTGTTAGAGCTTTAGGACTTGTCTTCATAGAGCAGAGATGTTTACTATGAGGGTGTAATTTCTAAAATGCACTGTAATCATACACGAAGTGTGAATTGCTCGTCCAAGTAGAGGTGTCTTCAGGGATCCAGGGAAATAATATTTTATGTGTTGATGCCAAAACCTTGTACCACTTTGTATACAAACTACAAATTTCTATTTCACCTGCAACTGAGGAGTAGTCAACTGTCAACCAAGGGCTAGAACGAAGCCATGTGTGCCAGTCAGTTCCCTGACTGCTTCTTGCTGGCAGGGCTCTGAAGCATTTGGAAAAGAAATGAAGCTGCCTTTGTTCTCAAGCTTGGAAGGGTCTGTGTAACACACACTGTGTAGTGTGGCCATATAAAGACTGAGAAATCATCCCAGAAAGAAGACCAGAGAGGAATGAAGGTGTGTAAGTGTGAGCCTTTGATATTGAAGTGCAAATGTTATTGCGAAAAGCCTTGCATTAAAAAAATGTAAATATGTAACATCAGTAAAGCAGGGGGGAGTCTACATGAGGAACACCAGTAAATTTACTGTGTAATAGCTGTTGTGTAAATATTTTTATAGTGTTTTAATTACTATTTTTGTTGTTTCCTGTGTTTGTTTGCTTTACTGAGGGGTAGTCTACATTCATCTTACATGAGCGTAGCTGTATCTCTCAGGGGTTTGAAATAGCCACACCGTAAAGGTCTGTGGCCTGGAACTTGGGTCTGCAGAATGTGGGATTGCTGATATTCCTCACAGTCCACTGGGAAGTTACCAAAAGCTTCCCAGGTAGTGCTGTGGAGTATAGGCATCACAGAAAGTATCACCCAGGGGAGCGAGAATGGTCGTATACTTCAGCCAGTCCCCTTATTGGCAAAGGACACTATTTAACCTCGGGGAATGTCCAGGGAAATTGTGTGGCTCACCACATAGACTTTGGCCTCCAGTGACTCTTTAAATTTCACTGTGTCTCCAGGTCTCCTGTCTCTTATCTCAAGCTGACTCTGACCCAGACTCTTGCTTTGTGAAGCTGACTCTTGCAACTCTGTCAGTTCTTGTTCAGTAATTACCACCCATGCCATGTGAACTCCAGCCCAGCTGTGACTGCTGCCTGTGCCCCAGTCCTTTCCATATGCAGTATAGATGGAGGTAGAAGAATTCTTCTGTTCATCTAGCTACTACCTCTCAGGAAGGTTGATTACCTATACTCCCCTCTGCTGGCATCAGTAGAGACTACATTGATGTGTTACTGTGGTGCAGCGGCAACACTGCATTTGTGTGGCTGTTGCAATTTAAGAGTATACATACCCTAAGAAACTGTATATTGCTGTCTCTTTGTGGCTGACTAGAGATGTTAATGCCTATTTGTGAAGGGTTTATGTACAATAACCCTGACTTTTCACTTTATATAATGTTTTCTGAAGGCCCTGGAAAGACACCGCTTTGGCATGTGCTTCAGCAAAGAGTTGAGCTGAGAGAAGCAAGGAGAGAAGTGTAATAGAGTTCGATCTAATTGACTTAGCCTCCCACTACCAATTGCACATACACATTTTGCCAGATAAGACTTTTTCCTTCGTGAGATTTTAAATATATCTCCATCTATCAGTATTCATCTTTACTATATAGTACTCCAAGCTACCTGAATGCATAAGATCAAATAGCTTCAACACTAAAAAGACTAAGGTTGGATCCTGCTCCCAGTGACTTAATCATTCTAGAATCAGCCCTGAGAAATGTCTTTTGCCAGACTCATTTTCCCACAAGTGGACTACAGTGGTATGTTGGGAATTTAGAGTGTCTCACATCTATAATGTGTAGTACATGCTTCTGGGAAGATACTAAAGAAGCTCAACAAGTACTTTTACCTCGGTTTCATTTCTGTTGTGTACTTCGTCTTGCCCTAGGCACTGTTGTATTCTAAACATGTTACTCTTTATAGTTACGTTGAGAAAATTTCGTCCAAATACCCAAAGTATAAGTTTATTATTAAAACCCTGAAGCAATCAAAATAAGCAAATATACAATAATTCAGAGGTGGATGGTGGATGAGATCTTTTATTAGACGAACTTCCGTTAGTGAGAGACAAACTTACACATCTTGAAAGCTTTTCTCTCTGATGCAGTAAAAGATATTAACTCATGACCTTGTGTCCCTAATATCCTGGGGCAGACCAACACAGCTAGAACAACGCTGCTGTACAGTAACTCATAACAAGTTCCAAAGGGGTAGCTGTGTTAGTCCAGTTCAGCAAAACAAACAAGGAGTCCTGTGGCACTTTTACAAACCAACAAATTTATTTATCACGTGGGCTTTCCTGGAAGAAAATTCCACTTGATCAGATGTTTGAAGATGAGGAACTTACAGAACAGTAACTCAGTTATTCATCTGAATTGTACAAGGAGTTGCTGGATATAAATATCCAAGGCAATTCTTTTTATAAACAACTACCGTATATCATTGCATATAAGCTGAGAATTTTGTGCCTGAAAATTGGCTTCAAAACAGGCACTCAGCTTATACTCGGGAGAATATGGTAGACAGCCGCAGCCAGCCCTTTCCCTGACCATGCAGCAGGCTGGAGGCCCAGTGTTGCCGGGTGGCCATCTTGGGCAGTTAGCCGGGGCTGGGGCTGGGGCTGGAGGAAGGAAGGGACCCCGGCGTCTGGGGCAGCCAAGTAAGGGGGTCCGGGGGGGGGTCGGCCTGGACATTGAGCGGGGGGATTCAGGGAGGTGAAGGAAGCGGCGGCAGGGACCAGAGGTTGGGGAGGGGGTCAGGGCGTTGGGGAAAGTGATGGGATGGCCAGGAGGGTTTGGGGGGGTGCGGTTCGGGGAGGCCAGGGAAGAGATGGCAGGGCTTGAGCATTTAGGGGGGGGTCGGGGAGTCTGGGGAAGGTGGCAGGAGGACCCAGGGTTTTTGGGGAGCCCAGGGAAGCAGCGACAGGGACTGGGGATTGGGGGGGGGTTGGCAGGCTGGGAAGAGCGGCAGCAGGGTTGTGGGGTGACAGGGAAAGGGTGTTGGGGAACAGGGGAGCAACAGCAGGGAACTGAGAAGGGAGCAGGGGGGCAGCAGTGGGAAGGGGCAGAGCAGGGGGCAGCAGTGAAGAGCTGGGGGGGGAGCAGTGAGGAAGGCGCAGAGAAGGGAGCAGCAGGATGTAGCAGTGAGGAGGGGGCAGCAGGAGGAGCAGAAAGCAGCAGTGAGAAAAGGGGGGAGTAGGGGGCAGCAGGAAACTGAGAAGTGAGGAAAGGGCAGAGCAGGGTGGCAGCAGGGGTGACAGCAGTGAGGAAAGGGCGGAGCAGGGGGGCAACAGTGAGGAAAGGGCAGAGCAGGTGGGAGCAGGGGGGCAACAGTGAGGAAAGGGCAGAGCAGGTGGGAGCAGGGGGGCAACAGTGAGGAAAGGGCAGAGCAGGGGGGCAGCGGGGGTGACAGAAGTGAGGAAAGGGCAGAGCAGAGGGCAGCAGGAGTGAGGAACGGATAGCAGGGGGGACAAGGGAAAAGCAGCAGCAGAGATTTTGGGGTAGGGAAGCTGTCAGAAACTCCAGAGGAAGCCAGCATCAGTGGGTGAGGAGTTAGGGGCCAAGGCCAAAAGGGGACCTCGGCTTATACCTGGGCCACCAATTTTAGCTCCTTTTTTTGGGCTTGTCAGCTTATGCGCTGATCGGCATATACCCGAGTATATGCGGTATGTTTAATCACTGTTATGCCTTACAGACAGATGATCTATGTGCAGTTCAATTATATAGGTTATTTAGGAAAGCATTTGAATACACACACACACACACACGCACACACACAGGTGTACAAAATTACCAAATTTCACTAATCCACTCTTCTGTTTAATGCAGACATCAGTATACCGTTATTCGTGTTGCAATTTTTTTTTTTTTTTTTTTTTTGCAGAAAGCTGTGAATTCACTTTAGGATTAAATGGTTTTTAGTTTCTTTCAAACATACTGAAATTCTACAAGAGGAAATTAGGTATGCTATTGGAATTAACGTGAGAGTAAATTTTTGCCATTTTCTTAATATTTATTGATACCAGCAGCTTTTTCTTGGACAAAATGTTTTTTCAGACAGTGTATTACTGTTTTTGTAAACCCGGACAATATTCATGTGGTAATACAGATGACTGCGTACACACATACACAACATATTACATTGCACATTGTGAAACACCCAGGTATGTGGAATATGCTCTCTTGGTGTAACATGGCAGTTCTATAAATATTGATTATCCAAAACAAAATTTCATTTTGGGGACCAGTGAAACAAATACAGTTCATGACTTTATGTTTTCAAGTTCAGCCTGGAAGTTTTAGTGAATCTGGTAAACATTTCCATTCTCCTACTGACCTTATAACAGGAGACAGTTGCTTTGTCTGTATTAAGATTCACCACCCATAAAACTAATAAGGCTGCTGTAAAATCTTTAAATCAAAACTCTTCATGGATAAAATAAATAGTAGAGCAAAAATATTTTCAAAATTATTAAAATCTAAAAAGTTGAATATAAAGTGGTTTTGGTGAAATTAAGTGATTTGTTTCTGACTTTTTTTAAATCAGTTTTTACTGAACCTGAGATGAAACATCATTACAAATAGAAGAGTTTTGTTTAGAAACAAACAAAATGTTTGGAGTTTTGTGCTGCCCTTTGTTTTTAAGTTAAAACAATTTGGCAAATTTAATATGAATGTGTAAAATGTTTGGGTCAACCCAGATCCATATTTTTCAGTGAAAAGTTTTGGCCAAAGTTTTTTGCCCAGTTCTAGTCACAGTAGAACTGTTGTGTGTATTACACTCATGACTTCATATTAATAATTTTAAATAAAGACTAGTAATGTTACCCACTGGAAGGTTGTGTTAGGGAGCTCTTTAATTCATACTTCAGAAATCACATTTCTGTCTGCTATTTTTTGTGCATGTTGACAGTGGTTTTGGGTGCCAATTTCGATGTTTTGATTACATTCATTTGTAGAGTGAAATGTTAAAGAGTAAAACCACACAAATAGAAATCAGAGACAAATATGTATGAACATGTGCAAAACAAGTGTTTAGAGTGTTAGTCACACATTTTAAATGTTTCTTTATTAGATATTTAGTTTGTGCTGGCATTGTATGATCACGAAGTGCTTTTTAAACATCAGTTGCTGTCAGTCTTACCAATTACTCTCAATTTGTGTTCCTTTAAGTAGACATTGTATTACAGTTTGCTGAATTGTTCACTAGTATGTGCAAGACAGAAGAATATAAAATATGTGTGAAGTGTATACAATCTTACATCAAATATTTGATGTGATGTGGATACTAAAACATTTTCTGATCCATCAGATTTTTAAACCACAGACATTTGCTTTTTGAATAAATTGAGAAAGAAAATATAATTTCAGTTTAATGCTACTGTAAAATGGATATTTCAGGAGCCGTGGAGGTATTTTCAGCAGTGGCACAAGATTTATGTCACATTCAAGGCTCTCTCTACTGACCCTATTTTTCCTTTCCTGTATTATTTAGCAATAGACTTAATCAGAGGAAGTTTTCCAAGCTACTTAGCCTATTTCTTAGGCACAGAAAATTACTACAAAATATCCATCCAAAGCCTCTAAATAGACTAAGAAGAATATAAGGGGATAATGTTAAAGGTTTCCTGAACATAATATACTACAACATGCTTTGTATCATAGATGATGCATTCAAATTAAATTAGTTCAATAGAAGGGTTTGGTTTCAGAAGTTCTTCATTTTTCCTTGAATATAAAATGTTTCTCCCTTATGTTCATTGCACAGTACTAAAATACAGAGAAAATAAAAGCAGCAAAGCAGACCCGTATTTAGAGTGTGTTAGCCTTGTGGGAAACCGCGGTTCTACACCACTATTCCATCATATGTTACCTATGGACAATATAACATTTTAGATATCTTTAATTTTCTGTATCATCAACTAAATCACTACAAATTACTGGTTGCATCCATTCTTTAATTTAATGAGGAACTTTATTAATGCAAGAGTTCTACTCCCCATTAGAATTACACTTCTCAGAGTTCCGTAGGGAGAAGTTTTTGAGTGTGGTTTTTCTCTGAAAACTGAGTGTAAATCAGGTGCCTTACTGAACATATTTGGTACATGTTTGCATATTCTGAGTCATAACAGGTCAATTTAATGATAAAAAAGTAATTCTTATTTATTTTTAACTTTAAAAGCAGCACTGCAGACACAACAGAACTTCAGGGGGTTAATCTGAATTCTATTCTGGAGTCCACTTCACCAAAGGTTCCAATTTCAAGGCAAAGTTCTGCCTTCAGCTCGACAGAAGTGACAGACAGAATGCTGGGAATAATAGACAAGTGAGAAAGAACCCACATTAACTTTCAGATCCCCAGTTGAGATTGCAGGTCTGACATTTTTTGACTAAGTAAACTGAAAAAAATGGGATCTAGAAATCATTGAGCCATTACAGATGGAACCCATAATGATACCTTTACAGTCATTTCTACGCTCACTTAAATGTGTTGAGTATTTCACAGTAGAATGTACTTGTAGTGTCATCATTTAATCTGAATTAAATTATCACCATGAAATCTAGCCAGTTAGAGTGTATTTCCAGTGGGCTCCTCTAACTCTTTTGAGAAACTTTATAGGAACGTTCAGATAATCTTTTTTGTTTGTTATTTTTGTATTTGCTTCTTGTTCCTCTGTTTCAAAATTCAATCCGTCTGTATTAAGACGTAGTGTACAAGTTTTGCTGATGTTAACTGTTGAAAACTACTGAACCTTTCTCTTAAATCATTGTTCTGAAAGGACTCAACCGTTTCATTGTGAAGGAGATGTCAGGCCTTGTTGCTGTCAGTCAGGGCTATTATGTAATTTTCAAATAGAGAGATCCCATTGGGGTTCTGATCCTGCACCAGGGGAGCCAATGAGAGCTTTGTCGTGGATTTCAATGACCATATGATTAGGTCCATAATGCTTTGAAACCCATTGAAGTCAGTTGGGACTCTACTTCTGTTGACTTCAGTGAGGCCTGGATCAACCCTTTTCTTCAGTAACGTACAATCCTGCTTACACTGAAATCAATGACAGAAGTTCCATTGAGTTCAGTGGTAGCATCCGAGGTCTGTACTGGGACTAATGCTGGTCAACATATTCATAAATGATCTGGAAAAAGGGGCAATAACATGGCAAAATATACAAATGATACAAAATTACTTAAGATAGTTGAGTCCAAAGCAGACAGCAAAGAATTACAAAGGGATCTCACAAAACTGAGTGACTCAGAAACAAAATGGCAGCTGAAATTCAGTGTTGATAATGTAAAGTAATGCTAATAGAAAAGCCATAATCCCAGCTAAACATTTGAAATGATAAGGTTTAAATTTGCCATTACAACTCAAGAAACAGAACGTGGAGTCTTTGTGAATGATTCTCATGAAGCATTCACTCAACACGCAGCAGCACTCAAAAAAAAAGCTAACAATATCTGGCATCATTAGAAAAGGGATAAATAATAAGACAAAAAATATCATCATGTTTCCCTGTTATTCCATGGAACGCTCACATCTTGAATACTGCATGCACATTCAGTCTCCCAGTTTCAAAAAAGGATATACTGGAGTTGGAACAAATGTAGAAAAAAGGGCAAGAAAAATGATGAGAGGCATGGAAAAGCTTCCATATGAGGAGAGATTAATAGGACTTGGTTTTTTCAGTTTGGAAAAAAGATGATTAAGGCCTAAGGCACAGTCAACATGTTGAACTCTTTGCTAGAGGATGCTGTGAAGGTCAAGACTATTTAACAGGGTTTTAAAGAGTAGTACATTCATGGAGGATAGGTCCATCAAGGATATTTGCTAGGATAGCAAAGGACTGTTGTTTGCCAGAAGCTGCGAATGGGGGTTCATTTGATGATTATGTGTTCTGTTCACTCCCTCTGAAGCATCTGACATTGGCCATTGTCGGAAGATAGCATACTGACCTAGATGAACCATTAGTCAGACTCAGTATGACCATTTTTATGTACTTAAATGTAAAAGCATGATGTGTATTAAGCATTGTGTAAAATCCCTCTTCTTGCTCCTTTAATCTAACACTTCACCTTCCATAACAAAGAGATTCTAACTTTATTAAGCTATTTAATTATCTGAGGGTGAAATTTACTCCAGTGCAGACGGTTTAGGTACCAGTTTTATTACCTAGAATAGACTTCCAGTGCTAGGGTGAATTTCACCTTAACTGTGGCAAGAGAAAACTGTAATGGAATCATGGTAACAAATGAAAATAATGTAGCTTCTGTGAGAAAAATGAGGCTGACAGATGCGTAACTTATGTTATAAGGCTTACAAACTATACTTTTTATAATTGTACTAAGCTGTCATAATCCCCTTAAAACAAAAATATACCATGTTGTATTGAATTGTTTTGATCACTTTCAGTAAGCTCATAAACATTTAAGAAAGATTTCCTGGAGATCTTCCTCTATTTAAAATGTTATTACCACTTCTATTTCTCATTCCAAGTCCATTATTTTCCCATTAATTTGTTACAGTTCTTTACAGCTTACATACTATATAATACTTTTTATAAAAATAGAAACTACGTAAAAAATCCCAAAATTTTAATATATTTCCTCCTCCAAGCTCTTTTGTTGTCTTTTTGAATGTATCTCTTTTTGCCTTAATACTTGGAATAATGGAGTACTTAATTCCATTTCTTTTAAGATTTAATGACGATGTTCTTTAGAGGTGATATTTCCACAGTTAAATTCAATTATTTCTGTAGCTAAGGAGAGTGTGAGGTGAATAATAACTTTTGATGATTAACCCAGTGTTTGGCAGGGTATATTAAGCATGATGTTTAAAGATTACCCTTATTATAGGAAAATCATGTAGTTAATAATTCAGTTGCTTTTTATTGCAGTCTTCATTGGCAATCTTCCATTCATTAGGAATTTTTGTAATCACAGGTCTTTTAGACTCTTAGATATGTGGCGAATTCTTCACAATTGATCATCAACAATATGAAAGTATATTCTTATTTTGGAACTGGTTATAAGAGGGCATGGTGATAACATGAAATAAACATTCTGCATCAGCTAGGGATGGAAGCCCATTAAAATATCAACTCTGGCCACCTATACGATGTAAGTACCTCATAAGTTATTTTATACAATATACAAAGTAGTAAAAATAAATTATGAGTATTAGATGGTTACCAGAGTCCTTGCTCCAAAACTAGCAAGGGAAATAAGGAGGTGAATTACTTTAGGTAGTCACTGTTTTTGTGGACTAATTTGTTAATAGAACTGGTTGGGAAACAATGATTCCTTTTTTGTGAAAACTACCCCATTCTGATTTTTTTTATATAGAGAGAAAAAAAGAGAGCAAAATAGACAAGAACCTGGTGTTTAATTACTCACGCTCTTGGGATATAAGAGCCTCATGTTCAAGTACCTTTCTGTCTGATACCGCCATGACCCATGGATCTCAGACCCGAGTCTGTAGAGTTCATGGGAGCAGCCACCCTCTTCCTGTAGCCTGCTGACAGTTGCTTACCTGGGATCCACAAAATTCAGGCTCCTGCCCTGAGAGGTAATTGGTGGAGACCTATAACAGCTGATTTGACATGATACTCCCCACACTTGGTATCGTGACTCCTGGCATTAGTCATGATTCTGATCTCCAGTTTGTCTCCAGCTTCTGACCTTCCCTGGCCTAGCTGCCTCCTTACTCCTGTCTCAGGTCTGTGACTCTGGCTACTTATTCTGACAACTCATGACCTAGCCATGATAGATACAGAGCAGATACTTAAATTGTATGTCCCTGGGGGCAAAGGTTTCTTTTTGTTCTCTTTGGGTATGTCCACACATACCTTTTAAATCAAAAAAAGGTGGTTATTTTGATTTAAAAAATATTCGGTCCAAATGACATTCTTTTGAATCGGAATGATGAGCTCTGTCATTTTGATTCAAGAGACCTTGAATCGAAATAGGTTAAACCTACTTTAGAGGGAAACGTGTTAAATTGAGACAGTTATTTTGAAATAATGCCATTCGGACATGTTATTTCAAAGTAACTGTTATTTTGATTTAACGTGATTTGCCCTTCTCCTTCCCAGGATTTTGTCCTTTTTCTATATATTGGGTGGGGGGCATGGCCCTTCTAGAGGGCCATCTTGCCATTCCTCCCATGGTGCCCCTCTCCTGAATCAAAATAACATTTTTTTGGTGTGGACCTGTTAAATCGATTCAACTTAAATCAATTTAGTGATTTTTATTTTGATTTTATTAAATTGATTTAAGTTAAATTGATTTAACCATGTACGTGTGGACATAGCCTTTGTATTCCACCTAGCAGAATGGAGTCCTGGGTTATGATCAGGCCTAGGTACTATTTAGTATTAATAATAACTTGGTTATCCCACATGCTAACCACTGGATCCTAATTCCCAGGCTATAGTCACTCTCACTCTCCCTTTCTCTCTCAGCCTCTCCTTTTGAAGCTGTTCATGCTTATGTAAGTCAGTATTAATTTGTGAGAGAGAGAGAGAGACTGATTCTAAAATTTTGGCATTCAAAAGTCTCTGTTCCTAATTAGGCAGAATTGGTTTTGACAAAATGGCATTTTTCAACAGAAAAGTTTCAGATTTTTTAAGTCTGCTTTTTGATTAACTAACATTAACAAGAATAATCAAGCAAAATTAAATTTTAGCTAAATGTTAGGAAGAATGTTTTGTAAAAGTGTGCCCTATTGGGCCATGGAAATAAGAGAAATTCTGAAGTCTTCATCATGGGAGTAGGGAGCAATCCACATCAACTGGAAGAACACAAAAAAAAGATTTAATAATTCCTTTTCATCTCTAATTTTTGTGTCGTTTCTGTCAATCTGTGATAATCTTGAGGGACCAGATTTATGCATCAGTGCTTTATGGGTCAAATTTTCAAACTCTTGTCACTGAAATACTAGTTTCCAATATCGTTTCTGATAGCCTAAAGTAAACTAACACATGAGTGTCTGGGTTTAATGGTCTCTGGTTGTAACTTAATTGAATCCATGCAAAATCAATTAACCCGACACCTCCTAAATAGTCCTTGTAATCACAATATAAACCACTGTGGATGCCCTGAAGGCCCAAGGCCCATTCCCAACTAATGAGGTTATAGTCCACTTCTCTTTAATCTTCAAGCCCAACTTTCTTTCAAGAAAATAAGCTCCATTAAAGAAATCCCTTATAAATGTATCCCAAAAGACCCATTTCTGTGGTTCCCCTTCAAACCCACCTATGTTTTTATCCCTACCTCCGCCCAAAGATTTGGGAGCAACACAGCTTACTTCTTCAAGGTTACAACAATAAAATCCTATTTAATTTATATAAACAAGCCAAATTTAAGTAAAATCTATCATTAACAGGGATGGACATCAAAAGTAACTTGTAACCCATTCTAAGGAGCCATCTTAATATATGTTTGTTTCTTGGCATTAAGCTTATCTGTGGTCTCTTGGATATTTTTCTAAAAGATATAATTTAGGACTTACTTTGGGAAAGTTCTAGGGTCTGTGTCATACAGGGGCCAGACTAGTTGATCATAATGGTCCCTTCTGGCTTTAGAATATATAGAAGCAATGTGTGTGTTGTCTTACCTGTCCCCCACCCCAACAGGAACTATAACTAGGTATACTGAGAATTTATCAGTAAACGTGAATGTAAATGATACGTAGAAAATAAGCATTGGTACTATAGACTTTGAGAGAGTGTCACTAAAGTCGGAATACATGATATGGTATCCTCCTTTGGAGCAAGTAATAACAGAAGGATGACCATCTTCCAAGTGATCATTAGTCTGTGAGCTTGATCCAAAGACAAATGACATCTATACAAAATATATCATTACCTGCCGTGTACTCTGGCTCAAACCTTCACTGGGACACTCTTATCCTTGTTATTTGACTGCCTGCTGAAGAGCTGATGTATCTCAACCATAGGGTTAGGTGTCCTGTCCAAACAAATAGTCATTTACTTTTTTATTTTAATTATTTATTTTTGTAATATGATAGAGAATTTAAAAAAGACACATGTGCTTTAGCTGATTCGCGTCATATATTTGATATTACATGTAGTGAATTCAAATGATTTTAGCATTTACATTTCAACATGTTTGAGAAGGAGAGATCTAAAGTTTTCATTCTGCTGATTTTCCTGTAATGTACATTCCTCCAGATACTGCCTGTGGCATCCATGTGTCCCAGCACAGGAGTCAGAAATGTTGTCACTAATGGTGTCCAGCAGAGGTAGTGCACATAAAGTATTGTGCCACCACTGGAACCTGTTATAAAAGCCTTCCTATTCTTCCTCATGTACAAGATCTCTGATGAAGAGGAGCTCAAAGAGTCACCTACTTTTCTCCTCTTCAGTACTGGCTTCAGCAGTACATGGATGGATCCAGCTCTATCTTCAGGGTGCTGAGGCAGTCTTCAGCATTCCCTTTCTTGGCAGGCAGCTTTGACCGAAGCCTGTTCTGAACCAATAGTTTTAAATGAGGAGCAAATCTGAAAGAAAGACAGACATCTGTATTCTGCTCACTGCAGGGAGCTTTTACAATTTTGTAGCTCCCAAAGCATCTTTCCATGTCTTCAGACTTCAGGGTGCCCCCAAAACCTGAGCCATCAATCCCAAAGGTTTTCCCTAGTTTCAGTACTGGACAGATTCCCCTTCCTCAGAAAGAAGCTAGAGCAACTCTAATGAAAATTTCTTTGAACCAGGATACCAATATAATTAAGGATTTGAGTCCCACTAAAACTCTTTAGTCTTCTAGCATGGTTTCTTTATTCAAAGTCTGTTATTCCTAAAATGCCATCAGAATTTCCTGTCAATCCATTCATCAGTTTGTTTTCCAAAAACTTCATTCTTCGTCTGCTGAATCTAAATTATATATTTTAGATGAGAGGTTGCTGTCTTATTTCTGAAGCAGAGGTAGATCTTTTTTTTTTAAAAAGCTTCATGATTGTTCATGGCTTTATGGTAATAAATCAAAAAGGATGGCTATTTCATCACAAAGATATGTTAAATGTGCATCAGATTTTGTTAGAACTGCTTATGACATTAATGAGTGGAATCCTAGGTCAAACATCCAAACTCATTTCACCAGACAGACAGCTACATCAACAGCATGCTTTCAAGGGTATATCTATACTACTCCACAGCAATCAATGAAGCCAGGTCGATTGAGCAGGTTTCATAGAACTTTTCAATCAATCCTAGATGGCCTTTCCAGTCACCACTGGTAATCCTCCACCACAAAGGGAATAAGGCTGCATTGATGAGACAGTGAGGATGCCTTAGTATGTCAGCATAAGTATGTTGATGGGAGATGGGCAAGTTATACTACGTATATTATGTAACTTGCATATCTCCCATTGACCGGCACCAGTAATGTAGACCAGTCCTAAGTCAGGTTGCAATACTGGAAATATACAGAGTAGCTACCTAAGCTTCAGCTCATACATTTATGAAGCATTTTTCTTTAGTCACTGCTTCAAGATCTGCCGTCAATTTCAGATAACTCCTAGTTCCTGCCTATTTAAAGGTCATTGCTAACTAATCACCTTAGGTAGACTCTCTATGTGCACTGCTTTGAAGAACTAAAAAAGGTGACTAACAGGATAGCAGCTGTGGTTCTTCAGGAGGTTCAGCACAGGACACCCGTGATCCACCCTCCATCCCCTCAGCTCAGTCTCATAAATGAAGATTCTGGCCAGCAAAGAAACTGAATGGCATTTGCAGTCACTATGCCCCTCATTTCCACAGGGGTAGGGTGAGGACATAAAGCGTACATACACGGTTCCTGTTGGGCACTGCCAGAAAACATTCCAAGCAGCACATGGAAACTGTAAGTGGGATCCACATGTACAGAGCTTCTCAAAGAGCCTAGGTCCTTCATAGGTCCTGTGAAGTAAATAACCATCTTCTTATGGTCAAGGGACATCGTTCTTTATAGTCATGGCTATTCATATATTATTTTAGATATTCATTTTCATATAAGTGAGTTTCAAAATACAAAATACCATTTTCTATATTTTGTTTATCTATGAATCTTTATGAAGTTGTCTGAGTACTAATTCTTTATCTTTCATAAGGAATTAACAAAATAGCAACCCAGTTCTGAATGAGGTACCTGTATGCTGAAAGCATTTATATATTTACTGTTGTTTAACATTAGATAACCCAAGTTTTTGTTTGGATGACCATACAATCCTTATTTAGAATGAGTAAGATTACTCAGCTGAAAATTATACATTCATCAGTTATAGATAATACATATCCTCTTCAGTGATAGAAAACCAATCATAATTAAGAAGTCTCCAATAAATATATAGAGTCAGGATGGTAACGTTATTTTGTGCCATTCAAGTGGTATGCTGTCCTATTCATTTTTGGCAGTCAAGTGATTTCTTATTTCCATTGCTCTGGAATAACAGGAGGTTTACAAATACATAAAAACTGCAATGGTTTTTTTGTTCTGGTTCCCCCTTCCCCAATTTCTGTAAGAAATAACATCAGGCAAATTAACAGCATAAGGGAAACTTTCACAAGTTTTAGTCGGTCTACATGGTTAAATAAAACAGTATTCCCTTCATTGGCACATTTAATAATAAATTAATTGGCTATGTAATTATATGGTAAAATTTTCAGAAGTGCTGAAGAGTTAGGGCACTAAGTCCCATTAACATCTAAATCACTAGTCTCATAATGCTGGATGGAGCAACACCTAACACCTTTACAATCTGGCTGGCCCTTTGGCACATTTTAAATGTTTATCTGATATTTTAAGTGTATCTTTAAATGTTAGAGGGGCTTTTCCTATTGGTTAAAGAATTAGCTTACAAGGTAGCTCTTTTGTGTTTCTGGTACAGAATGTCACAATGAATTATTGTCCTCTTTGTCACAGAAGGTCTTTCTTTCTTTCTTTCTTTCTTTCTTTCTTTTCAATCTGAAATAAATCAACTAGAGCCTGAAAAATAGGCTTTACTCTGTCAGTGTATAGTGGTGGGGACAGGAAGAAATTCTAAGAATTCAGGAAAAGTTAAGAGGAGTCCTACTTAGAATAAAAACCAAAGCATCCCACCCCCATAAAAATCCGAAAACACATATGATACAATGTCCAGTTCTAGAAATATGAAAAAAATCCAGTTTAATTAAAACACGGGCAAATTTAAAGTATATGATCAGTGGTTTGAACAGTATTTTTATGCAAACTTTTTTGATGGTAAGAAAATAACTGAAAATAGCATTTACAGCTGACAAACAATGACAATATCCCCATTGGCCCTCTCTTATTGTCCTTAGTCTAAAATAAAGCAGCAACAGTGGAACATGCCTTGTATAATGGAAAAATATAGTAAATAATAAACACAATATCTTACACTTCTATAGCCTCTTCATTCAAGAATTTCAAAACACTGTTACAAATAGTAGACCCATTTCCTCATCACACTTAATCATATGCTATATTTGAGCACGAGTAGTCGTATAGAAGGCTTAGGAACCTTGCTGAATAAGAACCTGAATGAGTTAGGTCTCACTACATCCCTGTGAGGTAGCTGTTTGGTTATCCTAACTTTACAGTTAGAGAAACTAAGGAACAGAGAGGGTAAGTAACTTGCCCAAAACAATATATAGCAAATCAGTGATAGAGCCATTAAAGTCAATGGAACTTTGCCACTGATTCACTGGAGCTAGGTTTTCACACGAGGAGTCCTGACTCCTGGTTCCTGCTATGTCCATTGGGCCTAGAAACTGTTTGGGAGAGAAATTGCTCCTGTGACTTATGAGAAAGGTGTGATGTCATTGTTACTCACGTGGTGGTTGTCAAAGGAACTTGCATTTGCCATTGTCAAAATGAAGGCAGTTGCCCCAGATCAGTAATGGAATGGGCAAAGTTGAAATCAGCCATTTGTTACAGGCAATATATTAGTGCGAGCTAAAATCCCACTCTTTTTAACTTGATTCTTTCTTTAACATAAACCCATAACCCATGCAGATTCCAACTTCCATGCAATTCAAGTAACTTCTACAAAGGAAGAATAAGCCTCTTAACAAGATTGAATTTGCTATTGTGCATGTTACAAGCTGAACAAACAGAGATTGGGCAAGTTTCTGTTCATTCATGTGCCTCCTTTAAAAAACAAATACCAGTTTAATATAAATGGAAATGAGGGCAACATTAGTGTGAACATAAATCTTGATCTATTGTAACCTAATAATGAAAGCCATACTTTTTAGCATCTGGATAAATGGATAAAGCCATACGTTTTAGAGTTTGGATCATCACTATTTTAGCTAAGATTTTCTTTTCTTTGCTTGCTGTGATTTCAATAAATGCCAGCATTTATGGAAAAGCACTTACTTGCCTCAAAATCGTACAAAAGCAGATTGCCCTATTTTATGATGCGCAGCTATTTCTCTATAGTTCAAGGGACATTTAGAAATATAATGCTGCAAGATATTTATAAGGAAAAAATCTTTCAGGGTTGACTTCCTAAAGCTTCATATTTTTATAACCTTTAAATAGTCAAGAGACTAAGGCTAATGATAGTCATCTAACCACTTGACCTTTACTGAATGGAGGAATGGCAGAACACTTACAGTAGTCTCAACAGTGACCTCAAATTTCATTGAGCTATTAATGTACAGTGTGTGTGTGTGTAATTCATGCAGAGCTTAGAAGTTTACTATTTCTATTAAATTAGTGTTGATTAGAAATAGAAGTGGGAAAATATATGGTTTGGGAAGCCATCCTCTGGGAATTTGTGAATGGTGATTTAAAAATGACTTGCGTCCAAAAGCCACAGAAACATCATAACTTTTTTCAGTAGGATTGGGGTGTGAATCAACCATTTTAATCTCCCAAAGCAGTTCATTTTCACAAGCTGTGTGTGTGTGTGTGTGTGTGTATGAAAAGTTCAAGTTCTATGCCATCATAACTGCCTTTTAGAAACAAATTGTGACTTTATGTCAACTTGCAAATATAATTTTTAAAAACCAAATTAAGTTAATAGAGGGCTGTAAGTAGATCTTTGCGAGTAAAATGTGCTTAAACTGATCATGTTGGCGCACACCAGAAGGACAACAGCATTTCTGTCACATTCTGCCCTTTCATAAACCCAGATCCCACTTTTTCTATGTGGCTGTAGATGGGTTAAACAGATTTTTTATGAATCAAATCACGATTCCTGGATGTAGAGCCAGATCCGAGCAGTTTTATTACTTCAAGATAACTGATTCTGGTATAAAAGCAAACGTGTTCTCTACAAATGTATTTACCTTGGTAGAGTGTATAGAGACGAGTACCAGAGGATTGAGGAGAAAGATGCAGGCATGCTTTCTGTTTAGTTTTTAGAAAATATAACTGAGCATGATTTATGTGACTATATAGTGTGTGTTAAAAATTGGGACAAGGGTTTAGGGGGCAATAGGGCTGGTTCTTCCAGAGAGGTGACGTAGGTGGTTGCCTAGAGTGCCAACAATGAGGTGCCAGGGGCTAGGCTGTGACTGTTCCACTCCCTGGCTGGGGCCACACCCCCACCCATGGCTGGACCCCAACAGTGGTGTTGTTCCCCACCCACGGCTGGATCCCCGTCTGGAGCCAGATCCTGGCAGCGGCACTGCTCTCCGCTCACGGCCAGATCCCAGCAGCAGCACCACTCCACTGGTGGCCAGGGAGTGGAGGTGCCAAAATCCCTGCTGGCCTAGGATGGCAAAATACCTTGGGCTGGCCATGGGTAACAGGCACCTATAGACTATCCCTGTAAAAATGGGACATATGATCATCCTACCTGAGTGTTAGAATTCTTTTTTTTTTTTTTTAATAAAATTCTGGCTCCTCTGAAGTCAGTGGGAGTTTTGGCATTGACTGTGAAAGGGTCCAGGATTTCACCCTTTCTCTTTATAAAGGAACAAAACATTATCAGAATTATAATCTTCTTGGTGCAGGAAGGCCAAAGAGTTCATTGGTAATCTGTGGGATTGGTTCATCCAAAAGAATTACATCCAAAAGTATTTTAGGAAAAATAGCATGCATTTCCTGACAGCGCATCTAATAGGAGAGTTATCTGTAGCGCTGTACTGTAATAATGGGAACAGACCTGTGCTGTATGCTGAAGGATGCAATTTTCAACATCAGACAACTAGGTTCTTTGCAACCACTGGCCTAGAGATCCCAGCAACAAAAGACACAAGACAGCCATTTATTTTTTATTTGGATGTATAATTATACCCAAAAGAAATATTCCTCAAAAACTTTAAGTGGCTCATGTAAATGTATAGCTAAACATTGTCTTCTGTCTTCTAGAAGTTTAATTGAGGAGGAGGAAAACGTCATTGTCCTTGAATTATTTAAAATGCAACTGTCCACTGCACACTTGGTACCTCGCATCTCCTCCAGCTCATTATGTTCTTAGGCTTCTCGCTTTGTACGTGCCTGCTGTACCCCTTTCCAACACATTATTGGCAGATGCAGCTTGGCCCAAGAGATGACTTTATCTTATTAAATATTCTGCCACCCTAATATGAATTTAGTTTTTCTCCAGATCCTCACTATACTTTTTGGGGGGCAGTTTGAGGAACCTCTGACAATGACATAAGTCTCAGTTCCAGAAATGGGTCAAACTTGATTTCTGGGTTTAATCAAGAATCCCATGACTTCTAGAATGAAAGTCAATAACAACCAGTATCTCTTCTTCTCTGTCCTCTTTAACATTTTAAAATTAGAAAAGTAAATTGGAAGCCCCAAAGAAAATATTACATATTGATTTTCAGATGATCTTTAGCAGTGGCCTACATTTCCAGTCCTCCCACCTATAAACAAGGGCAGTAGTTAATGGGAATACTGGCTACTTTTAAAAGTAAATGGCTTGTAGGATCAGGTCCATGTACTCCTATAATCCCCTCCCTATTATTTGTTTGTGATAACTTTGATCTTTTCATTTGGCTAAGATCCTAATTTTGATTTCTCCATGCTAACTCTGTGCCAGTACAGATTCTTAATACTCTCGGTGGAACAGTGGAAGGGTATAGGAGCCCAGTTGAATTGTACTGCAGAAGCAAGGCCAAATTTTTAAGATATTTAGGTTCGCTGACATTTGCAAAAGGACCTAGGCACCTCTCCCCAACTGATTTCAGTGCTTTTGAAAATCCTACTTAGTATCTATCTGTGTCTTTAGGCACCGAATACTTTTAAAAGCCTGACTGTTAGATTACAAATTTGTCAAGACAGGAACCTGTCAAGTGTATGTGTCTGTAAAGTGCCAGACACACTCATCATTTATTTTCTCCTGTTATTGTTGTTTGTGCATCAGGATGAATGTGCTGCTGAATTCGTCAAAGCTCACTTCACTGTAACACACACACAGAGAACTGAAAAACATAAGACTTCTGTTCATACTAAACAATCAACAAATCACCATAAGAACTAAAGAATATTAACACATTTCTGTTGTGTCTCTTCACACCCTCTCTGCCCTCCCTTGAAAGCCCTTGTGCATAGTTAGAGAATGTTATGCTGGAAATCTCTCCTGTTCTAGCAGTTCTCATCAAAAATTATTTCCTAGCTTTTTATCCATTAGTACAAGCAGGGTGTATTTTCATTTACAGTTTGTATAATAAATGTGATTATTAATACTTACAATATTGTCTTATTGTACACTAAGGAAATTTTATACACTGATGCAACTAGTCAGAGGAAGTGGGTGTTCTGCTAGAAAAAGACAACAGGGGCTCTTCAAACTCATTTCACTGCCTTTACATGCCCAGAGGAAAATCAATCATGCCTTTGTACCAGTTTTTTTCATGTTTATGGCTCCTGCCACATCTATTGCCAGTAATAGTCTTAATTGCAGTGGGGATATCTGACTTCTGGTAGCCAGGAGTTAACTTTAAATTCTGCTTTGCTATGCTTATTAAAATGAACTAGAGGTTAGGTCTGAAGAAAAATTTATTAAGGAGCTGATTAAGTCAATCAGACTGTTTGGGGATTCCTTTCTCCTGTGTTGTTGTTAACTGGAAATCCTAATAGCACAATTAGGATTAATTAAAATCAGTCTGATTGATTAGGATATATAAATCTGCATATGAGATATGCCAGTGAGTCTGGACATTGAAGTTTGGCATGCAAAGATGATATTTTTCTTAGTGAGATGGAAGGCAGCGGAGGATGCTGAATCTGATGCTTGTCTCATGCTGGTGCAAATTGGCAAGAGCTGCACTGAAGTCATTGGAGTTACACAGTTATAAAACCACAGCAAGGGAGATCAGAATCTGGCTTCCTCCTGCTTCAAACCTCACCAGAAGATTTATCCAGAGTTCTCAATGGAAGCCTTCTAGAAACAGGTCTGACTTCTTAAAATTCTTTCCTAAATTACATGTCAGGAGCCAGCTATATTGTTGATCTTTGGTTAATGATGCCTTAATATTATTTTTTCAGGGGGTTAAATGAAGCTGGGTTTGGTTAAGTTCCCCATAGCTGAGGGGAAAATAGTCACATAGCTGGAAAGTTTTTCCTAGGCAACTAGTAGGGTTGTCTCTGATGCAGAGTGTACAACTCAACATAATACAAAATTTGGTGACTAATGTTAAACTCCTAAACTTAAATTGCAAAGAGTAGTGAGCTTCCAGAAGCTCCCATTCAAAGCAGAACTGCTCAAAAATGGCTACTAAAAAATGGATTAAGGGAATTCTGTCTCCTTACATGTCCTCCTAAAGTCCCACGGTGGATTGGCATGGTGGTGTGTCCTTCCCAGTCTTCCTGCTCACCCAGGTCTGTTCGTAGACCTGTCCATGGTTGTGCAGAGAGAACTCATGGAGCTCAGTTTTCTGCAGACAGCGCATGTTCTGTTCCTTTCAATGGTTTTGCTGTTGGTGTAGATTAGCGTTTATACACATCATCTGACCAAACCAACTTACTCAAGAATACTTTCTAAAACATAGGTGTGAAGGTCCTTGTCATGTGGGACTTCCCATCTCTATAAAAGACTGTTTCTGTTCCAAAAAAACCGCGGCCAAACAGGAAAAACCCCAAACCAGTCTTCCTACAGACTAAAAATACAATTATAAAAATGGAGAAATAGTAGAGAACTCTTTTTTCCCCACATTTTTGAAGAAATGTTGGTGTTTCTTTTGGAGGGCAGTTGGTCATGAACAATGTCCTAATTCAATTTTCAAAATTCTTCTGTGTTCAAAGTAGAGATTGAGATGTTAGTTCTTTTTTACATGGGCAAGATTCACGTTGGTGACATTAATTCCTCTAAATGCATAAGTAAAGGTAGAGTTTAGCCCTAAGTGATGAAAATAAAGATTCCCTCTTTATTCTGGGTTCCCAGTTCTGATTAACAAATTAGATTTACCAAAAATAACCATTATCTTTAGTAAAATGTCTTAAGGCTCAAATTTGGAATAACTTCTGTAGAGATAGAATTCACTGACTTTAATTCAGAGCTAAACGTGGGTTTATGGGCTTGGACATTTCAAGACTTCTAAGTTCCTTGGAGCCTGCAAATTGCAAGAGAAGGCATCTGAAGCAAAATATAATTACACAATAGAATTTTAATCAATAAAACGTTTTCATATTCACACAGGTGGTTGCCTGTACTTCACCCACCTGTGAGATTGCAAATTGTGTTATTTTGTTAAAGCTTCATTAGCCACATGTCAGGTGAAAAGCTGATTTACCTCAAACTACATCTGGGATTTTTAATAAAATTAATTGGATGTCAACTTTATAAAATAATAAAGCCAAATAGATATTTTCTTAAGCTTTTTATCTGTTCACCATCTGCTTGTTGTAGAATATACGCACTCTATCTTAAAAATAGCCAAATTTTGTTTTCTTTCTGAAAGATCTAGTTTGACTAAGAAAAGAGAAAAATATATGGAAAATGCATTGTTGTCAAGACTTTCTGAACACAATAAATCTATATGAGGTAGCTACATATTCCATATCATTTTACTGAATCTCTACAAAGTATGTATAGATTCAGCCAAAGGACTGCTGATAATTTAGGGAATTACTATGATTTGAATTTTTAAAATGTAAACCAGACACAGAGAACACATGGGGAATCCGCAGCAGCGGGGGTTAAATTAAGCTGGAACACACCGGAATGGTGTTCTTGGGCCCACTATTTTTAGGAGGTCAGCATTCCAGGCCCCCTAAAAAAAGAAAATAGAGCTGGAACGCTGCATTCTGGGGCATACCATTTAAAAATAGTGGGTACCAGAAAGCAGTGTTCTGACTCAATTTTCTATTTTTTGGGGCCCGCTGAACACTGAGCCCCTAAAAATGTTATTCCCCGGAACTTTGTTCCGGCAGGGCTGGGAGCTGCCACAGGCTGGGAGAGTTTAAATTGCCTGCCCTGACCCTGCTTTAACTGAGCATGCTCAGAGCCTCTGAGCATGCTCAGTCAGAGCATGCTCCAGGTGGACACTGTTCCCTCTAAGCTGTGCGCATGTGTGCTTGCATACACGTCTTGAAACCCATGCACATGAGAAAATAAAGTGTGCACAAAAAAATTCAATAGTGCTAATATTGGTGCCCACAAAGAAATTTTTTGCGCTCACAGCCTACGAATAATTAGAGGAAACATTGCAGGTGGGAGCCTTAGCCTGGGCAAGGGCCGCTCCACATGGTGGCCAGGTGTGGGGTTTGGGGGGGGGGTTCGGGGACAGGCAAGCGGACCCAGTAGGGAAAGGGCATGTGGGAGAGGGGCAGCCCAAGGCAGCAGGGAAAGATGGCACAGCACAGCAGGGGATTGGGGAAGGTTTGGGGGACTAGCAGTGAGAGACAGGGCAGGGGCAGTAGCTGGGGTAGGTGAAGGGGGCCCAGAGCTGAGTAAGTGGGGCCCAGAAATTTAGGAGGGTTCAGGGGTCTGCCAAACTATACTTTAAGCCCTGTGCAACAGTGCATATAATTGAACCATAGGTTCTAAGTCAGTGGTACAACAAGACGGCCGCGCTCCTGTCTGAAACCAAAACTGTGACTGGAATAACCAGGATCTTCATGTTCCAACTCAGGATGCAGCTGCTGCAGCTTGGGCCTGTCTTTAATGTTATTTGGGTGACCAGACTGCAAGTATGAAAACTTGGGATGGGTTTCCTGTTGCAAGGGGGGGGGGGCGGGGGGAGGTGTGTATATAATACATAACCCTAAATTAGATTTTGTTCAGCAATTCTGTTTGCCCTTCAAAAAAAAGGCAAAAAGGAGGATCCAGGGAATTACAGACCTGTCAGCCTCACCTCAATCTCTGGAAAAATCATGGAGCAGCTTCTCAAAGAATCCATCCTGAAACACTTGGAGGAAAATAGAGTAATCAGGAATAGTCAGCATGGATTCACCAAGGGTAAATCATGCCTGACCAACCTCATCGCCTTCTATGATGAGATGACTGGATTTGTGGATGCGGGAAGAGCCGTTGATGTGATATACCTTGACTTTAGCAAGGCTTTTGATACGGTTTCCCACAGCATTCTCATTGGCAAATTAAGGAAGTATGGGTTAGATGCGTGGACTGTAAGGTGGATAGAAAACTGGCTAGAACAACGGTTTCAGCGCGTAGGAATCAATGGCTCCATGCCAAGTTGGCAGGCAGTAACGAGTGGTGTGCCCCAGGGGTCGGTCCTGGGGCCAGTTCTGTTCAATGTTTTCATTAATGATCTGGATGATGGGATAGATTGCACACTTAGTAAGTTTGCAGATGATACCAAACTGGGGGGAACGGTAGACACCCTAGAGGGCAGAGACAGGATTCAGGGAGACCTAGACAAACGGGAGCAGTGGGCCAAGAGGAATCTCATGAGGTTCAACAAGGATAAGTGTAAAATCCTGCACTTGGGACGAAAAAACCCCATGTACTGCTACAGGCTGGGGAGTGATCAGCTAAATAGCAGCACTGGAGAAAAGGACCTGGGAGTCATGGTGGATGGGAAGCTGGATATGAGTCAGCAGTGTGTGCTTGCTGCCAGAAAGGCCAATGGCATACTGGGCTGCATCAGAAGAAGTGTTGCCAGCAGATCGAGGGATGTGGTCATTTCCCTCTATTCTGCACTAGTGAGGCCACATCTGGAATACTGTGTCCAGTTTTGGGCTCCCCACTACAAAAAGGACAGGGACAAATTAGAGAGAGTCCAGAGGAGGGCAACAAAAATGATCAAAGGGCTGGAGCACAAGCCTTATGAAGAAAGAGTGAAGGAACTAGGCTTATTTAGCCTGCAGAAGAGAAGACTGAGGGGGGATTTGATAGCAACCTTCAACTACTTGAAGGGTTGCTCCAAGGAGGATGGAGCTCGACTGTTCTCGGTAGTAACAGAGGGCAGAACGAGAAGCAATGGTTTCAAGTTACAGCTGGGGTGGTCCAGGCTGGATATTAGGAGAAACTTCCTTACTAGGCGAATGGTGAAGCATTGGAATAAGCTGCCTAGGGAGGTGGTGGAATCTCCATCTCTGGAGGTGTTCAAGGCCCACCTGGACAAAACCCTGACTGGGATGATCTAATGGGAGTGGTCCTGCTTTTTTTGGCAGGGGGTTGGACTAGATGACCTCGTGGGGTCCCTTCCAACCCTATGATTCTATGACTGTGGACTTGATTCCTTTCTACTTCACTTCTCTGCTCATTGACTATCTCCACACCTGTGATACTGCTGGTTTATTTAGTTTTTATCAGACTTGCAAATACTTTAGAGTTTGTTTTTTGCACAGCCATGAAACTATACTGAGGTTTAGTGTTTTGGTACGTAGCTCCCAGTTTCCCCTCATGCCTGACACAAGTGGTGAGATTCTTTCAACTGCTTTTAAGTCTTCCATTACTTTTTATAATAGGGGTGGTCACACTCTTTGACCTGAGGGCCAGAGCTGCCTCCAGGTGTGCTGGAGGGTGGAGGGAGAAGGATGGGGCCAGCAGGGGAGACTGGCTGCCACACTCCTGCCAGGGTGTTGCTGGGCCCACACTGGGGGAATGGCCACTGTACTACAAAAAAAAAAAAAAAAAAAGGAGTCATGTGGCACTTTAAGACTAACAGATTTATTTTTCTCATGAGCTTTTGTGGGAGAAAATCCCACTTCATCAGATGCTTTGAAGATGGATGAACTTACAGAATGGAATGAAAATAAATGCAAGGGGGTGTGAAACATAGATCAGGTCATTGCTACTGGGCCCATGTGGAGGGAGAGGGCAGGGAGTGGGAAGCAGCTGCTATGCTCTGGCCAGGGCATCACGAGGCCAATGTGATGGGAGAGGGATGGGGTGGGGGAGCAGCTGCAGAACTTTAGCCAGGTCCAGCTGGACGCTCCCCTGGGCCGCATCCATGTTGCAGGTTGTAGTTTGCCCACCTCTGCTCTATAAGTCATTCATCTTCCTCCCAGTTTCACAAAACTATAATCTGATCCTTCCCCTCCCAGCTCCTGGAACTTTCCCACTAACCCAATACCTTGTAATACTTGGTCCGCTTCCTTGGGGCTGATGGAAGCGATGCAGCCCTCCATCTGTCTCAATTGTTGGTGCTCTCAAACCAGTCTGGGCTGAAGCTGTACCTGCACTGCCTGATAACAGTTGAATTTCAATTGCTGTCTAGATGAAAACTCAGTAATGTTCTGAGAGTTGTTCTAACATAGTAGTAAAGGGCTCAGCTACCGGATGTGATTTAGACTGATACTGAAGGGACTGGAATGAAGCATGGGAAATGGTAACCTAGCTTCATCTGTGAAATAGCCTTATTAATGTGTGTGTATTTTAGGGAGGAAAACTTCCCAATTTTCCAGCTGTTATACAAAATAGTGATTTTAGGACTACTAATAAGCACAGTATCTTAGTAACATATTTTCACTATGGTGCACACCTCAATTATTTTTTTGTAATAATTACAGTAAGATGCTCTAGATTCAATAGTATTAACCATTGGCCACTTGAGTGTGCTGGAGGCACTCTGCTTCCTCTCGTTATTTATGATGCAAATTGAAATTGAGCATGTTAGACTTGGCTTCTCCACCGTAAGAGGTTAGTAGAAGCCACTGAAGACCTCTGTGCTCTTTGCCTAAACAAGAGTCCTTGATTCTGGAGACCGTTGGTACGTGTGTGGGGGAAGGGGAGATGTCTTGGGTGTTCCTTCACGTTGGCTATTTCTACTATGCTAGAGGCCTTAAGGAGCTGCTGGTTGCTGAAAAGAAGTTGGGGCATCCATTATGCTGCTTGTGTAATCTTCGGGTGGGCAAGAATTCATTCATTAGCCCCTCTCCAGCACCTAACCAAGATAAACTCCTGGACAAAGCAGCTGGAGATCCAGGATACAGTCTGTAAAGGGATCACAGCAAGGATTGCTCAGTGTTACCATTCTACAACAAAATACTACTTGGAATAAACATAACAATGAACTTTGTTAACAAACTTAACAAACCTTATCCTAAGAAACCAAAATGAATTTAAAAAACAAAACAAAACAGTGAGAAGCCCAGGAGTCCCAAAGTTCAGGTGGAGTCACCCTTCTCTCAATTCCAGTCTCCGTGCAAGTCCTTGAGTGGAACCAAGTAGCAATCCTCTTCTTCTCTGGCTGCAGGAATCTTCAATAGGAGTCCATTCAGTCCTTTCTTTCACCTCTGCAGCCAGCACCATGCAGTCTGTCCAATCGTTAACCAGCTCTCAGTCCCACAAGAGAAAACTCCCCTGCAAAATAGTCCACAGCATGGAGGAAATGTCTTGCACTCCATCCTTTGCTCAGATCCTCTCACTCAATCACTGAGCACACGGACTCTTCTCAGTTGCAGCTCTCTGTATTTGCTGCTCTCTGGGCTGCTGCTCTCAGGCTTTTCCCAGGCATCTGACTTCAGCAACAATAGAAAAAACTTGTGGAGCATGCTCAAAATGGTACCACTCTCTAGTTCCAGAAATTTCTGGTTTCTGGGCAGCTAAATCTGCCCAGCAACATAATCCACCCTGAACAGGTCTTTTAAAAAGATAGCCTGTTTTAGGCATATGGGTTACATCTGCAAGCTCCACATGGGCTCAGATTGGCCCCTGGAAGGCCCAGTAGAGGGAGAAGGTGTATGGCCAACTTCACTGATCCCACCTTCTCGAAATAGGGATCAACTTTCCTGTTATTTCATCAGTGAGATCCATGATGGGCTGGTCAAGTCGTAGAATTTTTGAATTAGCTAAATGTGAGCTTTAGTTTGGGGCAGGTTCACTGATCCCACCTTCTCAAAATAGGGATCAGCTTTCCTGTTATTTCATCAGTGAGATCCATGACGGGCTGATCAAGTCTTAGAATTTCTGAATTAGTTAGATGTGAGCTTTAGTTTGGGGCAAGTTGTGCTACTGATTGTAATGGCTTGATTTTAATTATATTCATTCAACAGACTTTAGGTCTGCCATATTTAAATTGGTGGTGTGATAATTTATTTAACTCTAATTAGGGTTATTATGTACATACTGCAAGTATCATGTTTCAGTTCATTACATTTACACTAAACCTCTTTCTAGATGCTTCCACAACTGGTTCTAGCTATGATTAATTGCCTATTTAAAGAGATGATCTACATTTCAGATACTCCATTAATAAAGCTTTTTGTCATATTTAAGGTAAAAACTGACCTTAAATCTTCAGTCAGCTTTCAGGGACTCATGAAGCTTTCACAGCATTGGGCAGAATTTTTTTACTGCATCCAGATTTTAGTGTGGATTGGGTCTGTAACAAAAATATCCTCAAGTGTTATTGAAATAGTGCCACTTCAGTCTATAGTTGTGTTGGTTTCCAGGCATGTCCAAACTGCAGTTTCCGGTTTTTCAAAGAAAAATGTGTCTCGTGGAAGAGGACGGCAGAGAAGGGCGGCATAGTGGGAGACAAGGGGGAGAAGTGTGCAATGGTCGGGGACAGCAGAGAAGCAGCAGCCTGGTAAGAGCTGGCAGGGAAGGGCAGCATGGCCACAGCCAGCAGGGAAAGCATGGCAAGGTCCGAGACAGTAGGGAAGCGGCGACATGTTCAGAGCTGGCGGGGGAAGCGACGGTATGGTTGGGGACAGTGGGGGGGGGGCAGAAGTGTGACATGGTCAGGGTGAGCAGAAAAGCAGCAGCATGGTAAGAGACCACAGGAAATCAGCAACGTGGGGGAGTGGCAGGGAAGCAGGGCACGTTTAGATTTTTCTCATAGGCCCTAATGTAGTTACTTGTTGTTAAAATAAAATCGTGTTTTACAAGTCCTAAATATGATGTGGAATACTAAGAAATGAAAATACAAAAGAGAAAATTTTAAAACTAGATATAGATTACTTTCCATTTTTGGCACAACTTACTGCTGTGAAGCATCGTATTCCACAATGAAATTTGTTAAATCAAAACATTGTGCAGTACTTAGAGATCAGCACTGGAGAGAGCTTTTACGTATTGCATCGACAAGTTACTGCCCAGATTTTAAAAAAATTGCCACTAGACTGCAGTGTTCTCCATCCAGTGACAGGTAAGTTTTTACTGGATAGGCCTAGTTTTCGTGGTGACCTTAAGTAATTGTTAGAATCTGACATTGGTAGGATCAATATTTGCCCGGTTTTTATAATAAAATTGAAGTGTGCAATGAATTTTAAGCTTAGTAATTTTGGAGTGGGTAAAAGTATGTGGTTATATGACTCAGTGCAGGTCTCAAAGTTTTAATAATAGACTTGTGCAGCTTTTGAGTTCCATAAGTTTGACCACCCCTGGTTTATGCCATTGCTTTTTGTTTCTCTTCATAATTTGTAAGAGAATTTGCCTTGTAATTCTCCTTGTTAACAGGTGTCTTCCTGATGCATCTTTTCATTAACCAACTTTCAGTTTCACTAGTATGCATACTTAAGACTAATGTGTTCTAGTTTAGTAACACATTGTAGTGGTACCCAAAAGTGGAAGAAAAATATGCTATTCTGAGGCAATCAAAGGGGGAATACTGCTGTCCTTCATCTGTAACTCAATGCTGAGAAACGGCAATATGGGATTTCTCATGTTTCTCCTCACTTGCATTTAAAATGTGCTTATTTACACAGCAAAGGCCTTTCTTTCTATTAATTTATCATTCAGTTCTTCAAACTCAACCTGCAATCTGAAAATCAAGCTGGGTTCTTTCTTTCATATACATCTATCTGTAATAAACATTGAGCAAACAACTTAGTTAAGACATCAGAAAATAATCCATCACTTTCTCTCAGAGTTATACTGGCTTCACGAGGCTATAGAGATTAGAACAGGAGAGAAAAGCGTATTTGGTCCAGAGAAGTAGAAGAGACCTAAAATAGGCATAAGCAATAAATCTGAGCATGAAGGTGGTCTTTTACCTAACCACCCGTGTACCCATAACCTTTCTTTAAGAAAAGACGTCTTCACTGTACAACCTAGTGTAAATGTCTTCTAGACATTATTATAGAGGAATGCTGATCCCTAGGAGGCTTTTGCGTTCAATGTTTACCTCATTGTTAGGGCCTGATCATCTTCTCCTCTCTTGTGCAGTGATGGCAGCTAATAGCATGTTGCCCCTCTTCTTCCTCTCCCCTGCCACTGTGCACCTTGCAGTAACCCTTATGCTAAAACTCTAATGGCCAGGTGTGGCCAAACTGTGGCTTGGGAGCCACATGTGGCCCTTGAATGAAAAAGCGTGGCTCCTGGAAGAAAGTCAGCAAATCAATTTAGTAGGTAAAAGTATGTGGCTATATGCCTCAGTGCGGCTCTTGAATGTTTAAGAATAAACTCGTGTGGCTCTTGAGTTCTGTAAGTTTGGCCACCCCTGCTGTAGGCCAACTGTGCTGATTTGGTGGTGTATCCAATGGATGAAGGTGGGGGATATGTGGAACAGCTTCACTGTCCAGCTTGTTTTTCTTTAGAAGTGGCAGACATCTGCACCTAAGAAGCGGAAAAAAATAAATAGGCTTAATATCAGAGAGCTAGGCCTGGGGTAGTAGAGTAGTTGAATAAGTTGGTAGGAATGTATTGTTCTGCAAAATATTTTTCTTTTTTTAATGAGATTTTTTTCCCACACTATTTCAGGGTTTAGTTAAAAACACTTTTTGCTTAAGAGAAAATAATATTTAACTAGAAGTAGCATGGTTCCTGCTACTGCTGTCCACAGTGGGGGAAAGTGGCCTCAAGAGGTGCAGAGAGGAAGCAGATATCCTGTAGCATTCCCCCATCCTGGCAAACCTCCCCTTTCCTAGAAAGTGTCCAGAATTTGTGGTTGTGTGTGTGTGTGTGGGGGGGGGGGGATTATGGTTTCCTTCTTCCCTTCCAATGTAGGAAGAACTATGCTTGCATGCACGCGCACGCACGCACGCACGCACACACACAGCTAAAGGTATGTCTTCTTTCCAGGTTTATACATACCTCCTTTAAATATTTGCTTGTAAGTGATCTGCATGTTTGTTCTTTTTGCATGGGATATTGTACATTGCTGAGGGACTTCCATTTATTTGGTCTGTTGTAAGAAATATCTGCTCAGTATCTTTTTGTGACCCTTTAAACTTTCCCCTTGAAAGAACTTTTCTGCTGTACAAGAAGTTATTCCTGGAATAGGGTTCAAATTCTCCTTTATTCCATTGACAAAGATAAAAATAACAGGCTCATGTGTTTCACTTCTTACTGGGGCTGGTCCAGATTTTTTTTTAGACTCGCTTTCTGGGGGAGAATATGCGCTTTTTTTATACAAAAGATACCAGAGGCTTGACAGGAAATCAAGCCATTGTAGCTCTCTGCAGCTAGTTAACAGATTAATGTTGCCATTCAGTAATTCTTTTCAGAGGTGTCTAAAAAATAAGAACCAGTTTGCTAATAGGGGACTAATAAAAAGTTTCTCAATATTTGCATAGAGCTCTCTTAATTACCAACCCGTTGGGTTAGTGCATGCCTAGATATGTGCTACCCCTTATTTTTTATTAAACCTATTTAAAGGATTGCTCACAGGTCTCTGGTCCCACTTTGATAGGAGACCTCCACAAATGCAGCTCGCTTCCTGTCCCTACCCTACTATTTCCAATAGTCGTCCAGCTTCCTGTGAATTCTGTGGCAATCACCACATGAATGTTTAATTCTCTATTCATAACTCAAGCCATTAAGAATTCCTTTAGTGCAGTTCGCTTTCTGTAGGAGTTTGACTGTACATAATTTCATCCTATGTTTAGAGCAGTGGTTCTTAATCTTTTGTGGGTCACAACACACTTGGCAGTGTTTCACAATCCTACAGGGCACACCAGATCACCCCTTCACCCATGCCCAGGCCAAATCCAACCATCTCCCCAGCTCTCTGTGACACAATTACTGCTGTGTGGCGACGCAGTAATGTGTCCTGACACAGTGGTTAAGAACTGCTGATCTAGAGTGTATTCTCTAAGAAGGACCGTTAAACCTCAGCAGTGTCTGCCTGGAGAACACTTAATTTTTGGGAGCTCTTGCTCTTAAAGATTCACGTTAATATGCATGGATGAGATTAAATAAAGCAGGAAGTAATAGTGGCACTGGAAAGACTTTCATTCTCAATCTCAGGAAAAGGTTTATATTAAAATGGTTGTTAGTCTTGAGATGTGGTACAGTGTTGAGACTCCATGTCATTGTCTTATCTCAGTCTAAGAAGTCCAAAGTAATTGGAAACAAGATAGCTAAAAAAAAAAAAAAAATGCTGTTGGGGGGGGAATAATCTTAGTGGTAAAAATGCAAGATGTTAAATACAGCAAATTTTTTAGTTTTGTTTGTTTGAACCCTTTTATTCTGAGAAGTTCTTGTATGTTGTCATGAAACAGTTGAAAACGTAAGTATTCTTTGTGGAATGGCAGTGTTAGTAATCTCAGGAAATAACAGCTTTTCAGTCTTTTTTAAAAGTCAAACAAGTTCAAAAAAATTAGCAGAAAAGATCTGTTTTATATGCTCAGGTTTTCTTCAATATTGCTTCAAAGGATTAGATATGTAGCTTTAGCACTCACCTGTTTGCTTTTAAAGATTATTTTAATTTTTATTACGTTCTACTTCTATTTCTTTCCAGGACATTTTGGGTAATACTGACCAACTCTGAGGTAAACATGTTTACCCACAGTACAGAATGAATAAAATCCCACTGTAAAAACATCCTAATCTAGAACCTGAAACAATAAAAAAGCATATAAAACATAGATTTTAGTTGCTCTAATAACAAATAGCAATAATTCTGAGTTCCCCACTTTTCCCAATAGATGGTGGTGCTGGCTATTTCTACATTTGTTTTAAAATACATTTCTTCATGTTTGGTTAGACCTCACCATTAGGGTTTCAAGGAGTTCAAAGCATGGAAGTTTGAAAGATGCTGAGTATCAGATTGTGTCTGGCCCTTTAAGAGGTGCACGTAGCTAGGAGAAACCAGGAGGAGCTGTCCCATTCAGTGTACTTTTTCCTGTGGGATCTATAGCTAAGCCACAAAATGAAAGTTCCAGCCAAATGGCAGCATGATTTCTTCTGGAACTGTACGAGGTAGGAGACATTATTGACCTTCAAAAGAGGGGGTAGTGGTACCCTTCCCCAGAAAGTCTCCAAATGCATGAAGTTTGGAGGCTTGGCTTATTTTGCTTGAGAAGATAATTTTCGGGAAATGCTATCAGCTGAACCTGGCCATGTTTTCTGGCCCTTATGGTCTCTGTTCCCAGCACAAGTATATGGAATTCTCCTAAATCTATGAAGATTCAAAAATAGACTGATCCACTTGGAAGGTGGAGTTTGGTTTCTCTGTTACTGAGAAAAGGTGATCAGAAGATGGGGAAGCTGAAATATGAACTTACTATTTAGAACCAGAGTACCATTTAACAAAAGAAGGGGGTGTATTTGGCCAGAGGAAGTAAATGGATTGGAGGAGAATGAGACCTTGATTTCCCACTTCATTATTCCCATGCTTTGTGGTTTGACTGCAAAATGGCTAGATGGCTGATTTGGTCTGAACTGCCTCTTGCATTACTAATGTCACAGCAAGAAGACTGATTGACAGCTGGCACTCTGGCCTAGCTGTGGAACTAATGCTAAAAATTTTTGTTTAGTCACAATCCCACTAAATGTACAATTAAAAGTTGAAACACTTCAAATGAATTGGAGAACAAATTAAAACATGCCTGTGGCAAGGAACACGGTTTTAATTTTGTCTAACCTCCATTCTCTGGTGTGTGTCTGTGATGATATGACACAAAAGTTCTGAATGCTAAATGAAGCAGTCAGAGCCCAAGGGCCACTGCATTCAGACTGATGTTATCACTCCTTCCCCTTATCTTTGGCTTCCTTACTTGCCTGCTCTTCTGTGTTCCACCCTCGCCGCAAGGAATAAGATAATACATGACTGGCAGCCAGCAGCTTGGCGTGAGCCTTCTCATTTGTCAAATTCTGCTCGTGGCTGCCAAGTGAAATATGTAAGACCTACTTTCAGAAAAAGTCAAAAACTATAACGTTCTTTCAGCTTCAAAAGTCTCTAATACTATATTTTTGGAGTGGGGGAGGAACTTGGGTCAGATATTTCAGCTAGAGGTTTTTTTGGTTAATCATCTTCTGTTGGGTATTTTTGAGAAAATAGATGCTGAAAACAAGGGGGAAAGGGAGGAAAAGAGATCTGTGTTTCAGATTACTTGAACTGGATAAATCATAATTAAAGGATTCCTATACACAGAGACGATAGCTGTAATTGAGGCTCAAGCCCTGTTTTTTCAGCATCAAAGCTACTATTATTTGAGCTGAAGGGGGCATTCTGGAAGTAAGCTGTTAATAGCAGGGTTTATAGTCACTCGGACCAACCACTAGCGTGGGGTGGCCAAACCGTGGCTTGCAAACTGCATGCAGCTATTTTATAGTTTGTGGGGCTTGAAGAGCCTCTAATGTTCCCTCTTTCTCCACCTACCAGACGGGTGCAGTCTGGTGGAGCCATAGGCAGCTGCCACCTAGAAAGGAGGTTTCAGGACTTCAGTCCAGGACTGGAGCACTGAGGCTGCCTTTCCTGCAGGACTGAAGCTCCTAGCCCCACTAACATATCACAAGAGTGGAGACTTGAGCCCCAGCAGTTATGCCCAGGCTCTCAAATGTCTGAAGACCATTGTATGTGGGCTCAGAAGGTGCATAAATGCAGCCACCCCTTCACTAGAGGGAAACATGTTCAGACTTGCTGGGTTAGCATATTGCATATGGTTGAGGTAATCCAACAACCTGTTCACTAAGCTCTTATGTTACATTGATATGGTTTTGCTTTAAAATGAATATCTTAAATTGTACAAATGTTTTTAAATTTCATTTAAAAATAACTAAGTATCATTGCATGTTAAAACAACTCCTTTACTGGAAGAAAAGTCTTTTTATATACAAATTAGTTTAATCAAACATTATGAAAAGCATTGTAAAATATAGTCTGATCCCTCAAATTGCTGAGATTTCTCATTCCCAATTATGGTCACAGCATCAGTCCGTATTTCCCACAAAATAAAATCCTCCATCAAAAAAAGGGAGGCTTATGGGAAAACTTGTATTAAAAGCAGTTTTCCCCATTCATCTACTGAAAGTGTAAGGGAGACTGAAGTTTTGGCAAGTGTTGTAAAGAAGTGGAAACATGTACAGTGCATGACTGTCACAGTATGCCTGCCCTTGAACTCCGTGTTATTTCCAATACATAAACTCTATTCCACTTCCTGTGCTTGCCTGTTAGGTAGAACACTTCCTATGTCTCCTGTAAGCTAGATCCATTGAAGGGCTTGATTCGGTGCATATTGCAGTCTATGAAAGACTGATTTCAAATCAGTCTTTGGATAAGGTCTTTGTAAATCAAAATTTTGTTAATCAAGGTTATCTGCTTCACCATTGAAAGCTGTCAAAATTTTCCATTAGTTGCTAAATGAGAATAACCTGTGTGAGCAATCTGATTAAACCTCTTACAGGAGAACTTTCTCCAAAATTATTGAAACTACTACACTGAACTAATTTGTTGCCAGCCATGTCTTGCACCCTGAAATACAACGAGATGCATTTGCTACATACCCGGAGCGGGTGAGGACAGAAGGAAATCCACAAATTTGAAAGGTAGATCTAAGCAATGATTGAGAAAACAGCATTTCCTAGAATTTAATGACTGCCTGGGTGGAGTTGACGGCCTGAGGCACATGAATCCTTAGGATGTTCCTGCCAATGTTGTTGCTAATATGAACTGAAATAAAATAGAACAACAGGTATTGATTTTATAGAGCTTTCATAAATATATCCATAGGGCATTTCTGAAGAACTGTGTATTATACAAGTAGGCTGCATCAATAGAATCCAAAATCTACACTAATTACACAAAATATAGCACAAGCCAACATTTTATGAAGTAATCTGCTGTATAGCATCAAGAAGGGAAATGCAACTCTTTTTAAAATTAATTTAAAATAAGTAGAAAGATAATAGAAGTCTGTGTACATACACGTATATTGAAAACTTATCCACATGGACACCTCTACCACATACCAAAAAGCTGAACTAAACTGTGACTGTGCACTTAGATATAGGAAAATAATTATTCTCACCTCAGAAGTCCCCCCCTCACCCCCCAAAAAGTCTGGTTTTATTGAACATTCTGGAAGGGAAAAAGACAAGAGGTATCCCTTTCTATTACATTGTCTGCCTGTCTTTTTTGGCATGCAGTTCTGGTTACTCTGTGTTTGTTTTTTCCCCAGTTTGGGAGAGGTTCTCAGCTGCAGAAGATCCTTGGGCTAGATTCTACCATGGGTACTCACTTTGTATCTTTTTTTCAAAGTAGTCCCATTGAAATATTCAAACAGAAACATGAAATCCATTAGATTAGCTGTAACTTATTGTACTTCATACCATAAGTAAGAACGGGCAGATCTGGTACACTATGTACTGTATACTTCTTTCAATAGTACAGAACAATGATGGAAGTTAATACCCTTTGTTTTATGTGGAATTCTCTATTAATTCTTTTAAGTATATGTTAGGTTTTGTGGAATTCTCAGAGTGAAATGAAAGCTAAGTACATGGCCTCCAAGCAGAGCTGGCTCAAGGGTTTTTGATACCCTAGGCGAGCTATGATTGGCACCCCCTGACCCCATATGTTATAAGACATAATACATATTTTGAAATAGAGAAAAACAATTAATTTCCATCTAATTTGGTGCCCCTTAAGGCCTGGTGCCCTAAGCAACTGCCTAGTTCATGTATATGGTTCAGCCGGCTGTGCCTCCAGTTAATAAATATCTCCTTACGTCTTTAATAACCAAGGAGGATCAGTGAGATCTGTTTACTAACTGCATTGATATACTAGTCTCTCTGTTTCATCCAAAGTTCTGTTTCATATTGTCTCAGTTTTAATAACCAAGGTTATTAAATTGTATTTGTCTGTTACACAAGTAATAGATGGCAGTCTCGACAGAATCCAGAATGAAATTTGGAGGAAGGTAGTGCTTGCAGTTTTATATTTAAAAAGTGAAGTTTGTGTTCACAGAAGAGAATGCTAATAATACAAGCTTGTGTCAATATAGTGAGAATATGAACACCTACACCTCAGGACTGACCTGGAGAGGCCCTTTCTATGCCAGTGCTTGGAATCTCCTGAGTAAAAACCGTCTACCAATTATAATAGTCCCAGGACACTGGGTTTGTGGCAAATGTGTACATATCTCCCATTTTCTTTCTCTTGCATGTTCTATTCCTGGGTAATCGATAGGGGATTTAAACTGAAAGGGATCTTCTTTTGAGAGATTTGCACAGGAGCAAGTTACTTTTCAGTAACATATTAGTTGGTTGCCACTCTAAGGTTAAACTTGTTGCAACCCTTCAACTAAGGTGCAGGGATAATAAACATTTTAGTGTTGAGTAAATCTGATTTTTTTTTTAAATGCCAACAAATGTCGTCTTATATGATAGCTTCAGCATACCATTCTCCAAATCCCTTTAATGAAGGAATTATACCTTTCATTTGCAATTACTGCTAGACTGTGTGAAAATATTCTGACTTGTAACTTATTTAGGTGCAAGTTATTTCAACATAAAAGGCTGACTGAAAGCAGCCATCCAAATTCAAGGAATGATGTTCACTTTCCTCATAATTCCAATAGGGTTATATAATCTGTTTTGGTGCAGCATATTTCTTGGTCAACTCAATTCTGAATCTTAAAGCTATAACTTCCACTTAAATTAACCCTTTCTCCTTGCATATAGTGACTTTGCCTTTTATATCTTAATTTACTGAATAATATAATCTACAGACTGACAGCTCAGTAATAAATAGGATGTGAAAGATGCAATCTGAATTGTTCTACACCCTGCCATCTTCTCCCTTGTTAGTTCAATGCCTCTGTTTACTGTCGTATGTAAATTGAAGGACCCACAGTGTTGTGTTTAGGATAGACTATTTAACATGCCTGTTTTAAACACATTTTTCATAATTCCAGCATCTTTCCATAACTCTCAATATACACCATGTATATACATCACACAGCATATTAATGGTCAGTGATTTCTTCATTTTTAAATGCTACCTGACAAGGCAGTTGTGTGTTGGGGTGGGAATACAGGGCTGTTTAGGGTCACAGTTGCCCAGTCTCTCAATTTTTGAGGAGTTTTATGAGGGGGGCTCTTTTGTTTCCTGAGAACTCTATCTAGTGCAGTCATGTGACCATATCAGATTCTCAGCTTTTATTTTTTAAATAAATGTATACCCCTCTTGTGGCCAGAGTCTCAAGTCAGATGGGAAATAAATAGAAGTCAACTTTAAAATCTTTGTGACCTGATTTAATATGTTTTGAATATTGGAGTTGGCAATAGTGCATAGCCAGGAAAGTGAAAGATGGGAAGACTAAGGGATGCCCCGCCCCTTTTTGAGCAGCCAAGAGGCTATGGAGTAGGAGATGAGGGGAAATGCACCTTCTCTTTTCCATCTCTCTAACAAATTGTAGTTGAGCAGCTTCAGATTTATTGGACACCTACCAGAGAGGTTCAGACATCACAGAGTCTGTTTAGGAGCAACGCTCATTGTCCCTTTCCCAACAATTTGTGGTGTGATCTTGGGCTTCTCACTGAGAGATTGTCTGCCTATCTTTTTGTATTACTCTCTGCCTGTTAGGGTTAGTCTGATTCATCTGTGTCTAAAACTATTTTAATGCTCATAGTAGAGTACAAACAAGACCACAGAAATATTAAGAGTTAATGTTAAATATTAGGAGTTGCAAAAGCAAGGTGAGAATGTGCATAAAGGCAGCCACAGTATGTACTTGCAGTATCAGAACAGTGAAGGAATGGAAATCATCCATCTTTAAAAATCTGTCCCCATTATCCCACTGAAGAACATCTTTAAGGATGAATGATGGGTGGTTTTAAACTATGTGCTGAAGTGCAGTTGGAGAGCCCTTTGATGTCTGTGAGGTTAATAGGCTCAGCCTTGGTGTTTGCTAACCCTGCATTTTAAAGGTTGACCCTCTGCAAGACATAAGCCATTGAGCAATTTTGAACCCTTAAATGTCAAAAGTTCTGTGTTCATTCTCCACAGTTTTTGTACAATTTCCTTATGGAACATATCTGTCTGACTGTGCTGCTGGATGACTTGCAGAGCTGAAATGTCATTCCATGCAGCTGGTGTTCTGCCTAATTGTTATAAAGCTATAGCTTCAACAAGACACTTGCTGGGCTGTTCTTTGTCGTGGCTTGAAAAGTAAGTTGTTGTCTTGAAGTCTGAAAGGGAGCATTGCACAAAAATATGCAATGAAAACTACTTCCTACAGTTTCAGTGGCATAGGAAAAAACGTTAAGGATTTAACTACCCGGCACCATAACAAGAAATGCAAACTGCTTTACAGACAAAATCTTGTTAGGCTATGGGCACGATTCTCCTTTCCATTATGGAAAATTTTGGATAATGCCATTAAAGTCCAATGAAGATAAACTACCGTAAAAGTGATATAAGTGAGAAGTGAATCAGGCCCTGTTTCTTCTAGCTTTCTTTCCTATGCTTCTCAGAGCTGTTGTGGCATACCTTATTTCTGACTCAAGAATGATTATTGTGTTTCAGGTGATATGCAGGGCCATCGGGGGGGGGGGGGAAGAGGGGCACTTGCCATGGGTCCTACGGTTCTGCAGGTCCTGCTGCCTGTCCTGATGGCCATGCTGTCCCCTGTCCCCACCCTCCTGTCTTCAGCACAGAGCTATACGCAGCGGGGCACAGATGGGAGTGCAGAACCTGACCTCTGCTCTTGGCTGGTCCTCCCTGCCCCCTGGGTGGAACAGCCAGCCCAGGAGTGGGGCACAGAGGCGCTAGGCTCCGCTCTCCCACCCCTCCCCTGGGCCAGCTGTTCTGCCTGGGGATGGGGGCTGGCCCCGAGGTGAGGTGGGAGAGGGGAGCCCCACCCCTGAACCGGTCTGCTCCATCCCTGGATGCTCAGGGGTGTGGGTCAGGAGCACAGGTGGTGGAGATAGGCACCCCCCACAGGCCAATTGGCCCTGGGCCCTGCACCCGCCTAGGGACAGCCATGTTGATATGTAACCCTCCTGCCAAGCAAAGCTGGCAGCAGCACAGGGCTAGGTTCAATATCTAGGGGTTACTGTCAACAACAACCTGGCTTGAGCCCCCATCCAGTATTCCACACACTATCCCATGGGCATCCAAAAGGCAATAATTCCCCTCTCACAAGCCCAGTCTGAATGTAAAACAAAAACCTTTTAATATAAGGAGGAAAATATCAAAACAGAGCTGGTTGGAGAAAACAGTGCAATGCAGAATTCATAAACACAATGAGCAGAGCCCACCCCACCCCAGAGTACACGGGGTGCCTCCTTCACTTCTCACATCTCACTCCCATCTCCTGACTGTTGTAGTTGAAATGTCTAGCTCTAGGAGGGCCCTCAGTCAGTCTTCTTCTTTAGGCTCTTGCCAACAAGGGCTTGACCAGGCCTGCTCTGCTGCTGCCGCCTCCTACCATCTCTGGACCTCAGTTTGTTGGTTGGTTCCCATTGTCTGTTGGCAGTGGCCATTTGTGGCCTCCCTCTGCTGTCAGTTAAGCTTTTCCAGTTTCTCAAACTCTTTGATTTCAGCTCACAGAAAAAACTCTCTTTCTGCTGACACAGGAGCAATGTCCCTGCTTCAAATAGAAGAACCCAGAAGGAATCACTAACTCTCTCTTTTAACACTGGGAGGAAAGGGTTAACCCATGCATGAAGCTAACCCTTCATTAGGGCTCCTGCAACCTCAGCAGTGAACCATCTCACCCCCTTTTCCCTCTCCTGCCCCACACCTCCTTGCTTTACAGTCTGAGTTGACTGGCTGTGCCACTCTTTCAAGCTGTGTTTAGGTGGCAGTGAATTTTCATCAGAACAGGATAAATACAGTTCATACAATCAAAGGGCAACATTTCATTGCCCCTTTGATTAAAACAAAAGGGATTTGTAGCCCAAACCAGCCATACTAACCATTTTCTATCATGCCCAGCACCTGGGTATGTTTATCCATATACAGTGAAATTATGCTGAGTACTTGTACTCATGCAAATACGAAGCCCATGCAAATCAGGAGCCCCCTTTCAGCTGACTGAGTTGCGGGAGTACACTCTCACTTTGCTTGATGCTCACACCTTGCTTACAGAGGTATTGAACAAAAAAAATGGGAGAAGCATGGAGGAGATGGTCTCCATTAAGCTCAGTGTCCATTTACTTCAGTCTGAAGAAGAATCACACTTATCTAGCGACCAAGGCCTGTTCAGAAGAATGAGATCAGATTGATGTATTTAACTTCTTAAGTTTTCCTCCCTTCTGAGAAGAGATCCAATTCTCCCTTTGCAGGATGCAAATAATTCCTTTTGAAACCAAAGACAGGAAAACCAAAGACGGGAAGCTGAAATGCAAGCACTCTACATACTTGAGAATAGCATAGATTGCTGTCTGTCTGCTGGTCCTGTGACTTGTAGGACTGATGCCTCACTGCCTTGGACCTTGAGCAGTAATTTACATGTGTTTAAAACAGATGAGTCTAGAATTCTGGTGTGGTAGCTTGGTACAGCGACTCTTGCATACAAGACACTGGAAAATCAGGCCTACGTTCTGAGAATTTTTTCTAAAAGTCAATGGTAATTCTAACACTAATGCAAACTTAATGGCCAGTAGTCTTCCTGCAGCACCTGGGTAAATGCTTCACAAAATAGTGCTTAAGAAAAAGGCAGTCTCCTCTTCAAAATTGTCCAGTGATTAAAACGCTTCCTCTGTAGCTGGACTGCACTTCTTGGAGGGAGAGAAGAATCTGTTGTGGCTATCACAAACTTGTTCAAGAGTGCCTCAGACACAGACAGAAAACTGTGAATAAACCTATTCATAAAGGGGTAATCAGAATAATTTGCCATAATTGTAACTGGGCTGTATGGTCACAAGTAGACTTTTGAATTTTTTTTACTTGCTTATGCCTGCTACTCAAAAGTATTCAGTAATGATAACTCTGCTGAAATTAGACTTCACCTTACTCAATCACCTGTGTAGAATTTAAATTCTAATTTTCAGTGGGTCTCCAATTGATAATGCAAGACCTCAATTTTAAGAATGTTAGTTTCTAAATTATAAATCATATTTGCTGATGGAAGTGGCTAAGTATAAAATATGAATGCTTTGCATGTTACTGTACTCTAGACATGCAATCATTATTTGAAATGCCTTTGCAGGTCTTTACATTTATATTCATTTAGTTTGCTCAAAATGGACATGGTTTATTTATTATTAAAGGTATAAAAATTGAAATCCATGTAGTAAATGTAGATATGTTTTATGGTTCAGCAGCAACTGATGTTGTAGTTAAGCTGTGGTATTGCTAGTCCACAAGTAAAATGCTCATACAATTTCTCTTTGCATACGTGGAGGACATAACTGATAGAATGCAGTTTGATATGGCAGGAAGACAACTAATAACACATTTTTAAGGGGAAGATTTGAAATAGGCAATGGCAACCATTCAGGATACAAATGCACACACTGTTGGCAATTAAAAGCATAGGTCAGGTGTCAAGAGTTTAAACAGGCATCTACAGTGTTACCTAAGAATTTCTTTAAAAGCAGAACCATCTAATGGTTCTAATGAATGGGTCCAAGTGCACAAAAACTGCATTTTGGTTTCATCACTATAGTCTGATCCATGGAGTTGTCTGACTTGTGTCAGTTATACTTTGCCTTTTAAACTCTTTAAGTAAGTGGTTTTACTTCTTGTGCAAATGCATGATTAATCACTTTGGTTTGTGGGGAGGTGGTATAAGCTCTTTTGTATTGCTCGTCCAAAGCTACTACTACTTCATGACCTGTAGCACCATCTAATAATTTAGCATAGGATCACTCAGGCAGACTGCCAGTCCTGTTGGATTGCACAGGGATGCTGCCATAATTCAGTGTCAGTTACTGCTGTTTCAGTAAAAGTAGTTAATGACATGATCAGAGAAGTGACCATAAGTTAATCATTGGTTGCATTTTTCAAATTTCTTCAGACAAAACTTTAACTGAAACATGTATTTATTAACCTTGTGAGATGCTGGATGGGTTAGCAGGACCATTTCTGATATTGTTACACATCAGTATGTCAAAATTACAATAACTCAAAAAAGAAAGGGCATGCAAGGTACTATTAGAAAAGTTATAATTTGAGTATGAGATTTTTTTATGTGCATGAGTCATCAGGGCCAGATTAATGCAAGGGCTACACGGACTGGAGCCCTGCCTGATCTGCCCCGCCCACCCCTGCCACCCTGCCCAGTGCTGATGTGGGGCAGGAGGTCCCTCTGGCCCCAGCCCCCCATCCCTAGTGACAGTCCTTCCAGAGACTGTCACTGTGGGGTGGGAGTGGGTGGTCTTCAGGGGGGATTTTAAATCATTGAAATGTATTTGATTTCTTTAAGGCTATGTCCACACATTGGTTTTAAAGTGAAATGACTGTTGTTTCGTTTTAAAAAAAATCACGTCCAGACGACGTTTCATTGTTTTGAAATGATGAGCCCCATCATATCGAAACAACGAACCTTAATTTGAAATGCTAAAACCTAGAAGGAAATTGAAATAGCCTTTTAATCGAAAGGGTTGTTCCAAAATAATGCTGTTTGGTAACATTATTTCGAAACAGCACTGTTTCGATTCAGAGTTTTGGCTTTCCTCCCAGGGTGCATAGCATCAGCACCCTGGCTGGGGAGATGTGGGTGTGCAGGGGGAGAACTTGCAGGGCACTCCAAATCCTGCTTTGCTTCCCAGGCAGTGGCGGCAGAGCTTGTGGGGCACCCCGAAGCCCCTGTTGCTGGCCGAGTGGTGGGGGCAGAGCTTGCGGGGCACCCCAAAGCTCCCATCGCTTCCCAGGCGGCAGGGGCAGAGCTCGCGGGGCACGCCATGTGAAGCTGTCTGTGTCTAGGGGACTGGTTATGGTTATCTTTCATATTAATATTCCATATTTGCAATAATGCATATGTGATCTATCATGTTTGGTGTCAATAGAAAGGCTGTAATCTGATAAGAATGATTACATGGTTTATATGTAGTGGGCCTAGGAGGAAACCTGTTTGGCCAGTCACCCAAGCTGACCACGTGACTCAACTCCATTTTGATTTGGCAAGGACCCTGAGAGCGTGGGGAGGGCTGGAATGGCCTGTGGCCTTTTATCACCTTCAGCTGGGAGCACTATTCACTCTAAGCTGTGCGCGTGTGCACACGCACACAGGTCATAAAGCCTGCACACAAAATGATTTAAAGTGTGCACAAAAAAATTCAATAGTGCTAATACTGGTGCTCACAAAGAAATGTTTGTGCGCGCACAAAGAAATTGTTTGCGCACATAGCCTACGAGTAATTAGAGGGAGGGAACACTGGCTGGGAGTTGCCTTGATGGGCCATCAGGAGGATAATGTTTTTGAAGACAGCCAGTCTGGGACTGCCTTAAAATCAAATCACTTGGAACACACATGAAAACAAATAGATTTCTAATTTCTAATACAGGCATGATACCTACATGTAAACCATATAATCATTCTTAGCAGATTACAGCCTTCATATTGACACCAAACATAGTTGATTATGTATGGATTATTGGAAATATAGAATATTAGTATGAAAGATAACCAGCCCCCTAGACCCAGATTTCGTCAAACCCTGAAGCCCCCATCGCTTCCCAGGTGGCAGGGGCAGAGCTTGCGAGGAGCTTGAACATAAACAAAATCTTCTCACTGGAATGTTAGTAGGTATATGGTAGAGGGTCATTATAAGAAATGTATATAACAAAGTGACCAGATTTACTGACTCCTGCAAAGACCTTCTTCCCTACTGGGCAGAATCCTCAAGCCATATCTCCCTGTCTAAAGGCAGAAGCTCCAAGTTCTTCACACCAGCGTGGTAAGCAGAAAATAGGTAGGGCACAGGGGACTCCATGAGTCTCGTTTTAACCATAAGCACTTAATGCAGCTCATGAGCCATGATTTGGCCATCTGTGGTATATACAGTAACATGAAATCAAATGATTCCAAACTCTGAGCAGGTTGCTCCATATTTATTGTTTAAATTCATATCAAGATGAGCAACTCTTATTTGGGGGTGCACTTCATTGACTGTCCCCTTTTGTTGGGGAATCTATTAGCACCAGTGGGAATGAGGTGCAGAGGATTTAGAACCTTAAAGAATCTTGTGTGATCAAAAGGTGGAACTTTGGCCAAAAATATTGTTCAGTAAACCAATATCCCGATTTGCCTTGGGGAGATGTTGGTAACGTTTGGCTGAATATTTTTATATATACTGGTATCGTATTGTAATCTGTGCAGAATGAAATTTGCAGAAGTCTGCATTTGCATTAACAGATGTATAATTCTGACTTGTTCAGAGCAAATTATAAATTGCCCTTATCACATGTTATCTCCAAGTGGCCTTCCCCAAATCTCCATTCACAGCAAAATTTATTTTCTGAATGTTTTTCAGCTCACAGAGAAGAGAAATCAATACTGAGCTGCTGTTTGCCATTGTTGTCGATTGTTTTCACTGTGGACGATGGAACTAGCAATGTGCATGCCCCCATTTATTCTCTAATTCATGTCTTATTTGGACATCATGGAAAAACTAGATAGAGCAAATGATTAGAAGTCTAGTGAAAACCCCAAAAGAACTCCAGGGACCTATTCTTCTGTGAGTGAACTAATTTTTCAACTCTCTGAAATGTCCCAGGTCTCAGATTGGAGTCTGATAGTACCCAGAGTGTGTTACAAATAGATCAGAGACATAGGACTTGGCCTTTTTATTAAATTGAGAGGCTGATGTGAGATGCAGTGACCAAAATAATGAAACCTATGTTAAAAATGATCAGATCAATGGTGCTGTGATAACTTCAGACAGCAGGCTCTTTTAGTGCCCAGGAAATGGGCAAAGTTTGTCATTTTCCATGACTGAACAAAAATACCTGAACTCAAATTTATTAAGATTGAAGGGTTTCATTAAAATTTGCCTGTGCAGCTTCTCAATGCTTTTAAGCTCTTGTAAATGCTGATATTAAACATTTCCATGATGTAAAAAATAATCCTCTGAAAACAGTTTTTAGACAAAAATTTCTCTGCAGTTTTTGTACTCCAGACTTTTTATAGATGAGATTGTTCAGCTGTGTCAAAAGAAGGACAGGAGCCTATGATATGGTTTTAATCACATCATAAATTTATTAGATGTCTGGGGCTCCCTGGGATGCAAGTGTACAGTGCAGGTAATCCCATGTTCATTTAATAATTACTTGGTGGGCTTGTGCCAACTCCCTCTCTTTTTTCCATCGGTAGATTGGCTGGACCTTATCATACACTCCTCATAGGAGGTTAAAAGGGGCTATAAGAAAGGGCTGGCTCCCCGCTGTAACATTCATAGGACCCCTGCCCCATTCAATTACTTTAATAAACACTTCTTTTTAGGAACTTTAGCAAGGAGTTTCTCTAGTCACTGTGTACCTTTCCTATAGAGTACCTGCACTAAATCCACCACACACGTGTATAATGATATATCACCTACCCACCCCCTTTCATGCCAGGCATGAACAAATCCTCCCTGAACCCAGTGTGGGGAATGTGAAAAAATTCCACCTAAACCTAAGCCAATCTGGTAATAAAGGAAAAATTCCTTCCCAGCCCCTGTAAAAAAGAGGAAGCTGCTGCAATTTCCACAGCAGGTCTAGACCAAAGCTAGTATTTGCCACCAGAAAGGGAGGTAGGGTGAGTGCTGCCTCAGCTTGCTCTGTGTAAAAGAGAGAATTCGCACACAGGGCTGCCTCTTTTAAGCCTTTGCATTCATCTGGATCCCACTGGAGAGTCAGTGATGCTATACTTGTTCGGGTTTGTAGCCCCCTCCCTCCTTCACTGCAGTCGCTCACGAAGCACCCTTCCCTTCATTGAGCTAGCTAAATCTCCCCCCTTTGACCACACTGCATGTTAACCTGAAAGCTCAGTCACCGTCACTGATGTATGCTTGTTCCTTTAGACAATGAACAGTGGAAATAGCAAAAAAATGAACAGGGTTTATTAGAAAAATTTTTTATTGGCTTCTAAACCATTTGAGAGTAACAACTTAAAATGCATACAGTGTAAAGAAGTGGCTAAATCTGGTCATGCACGTACTTCATGTGCGCTACATCTTAGAGACACTGTCCTTTTCACACGGTTATATTTAAAACCCCTCTACACCCAAGTCTCTGTCAGGGTCTACAAGTTCTAGACCATGTTAGAGATCATTATTCTGACAAGATAATGGCAATTTTTCCATTTTCTCCTCCCCTAGTACCTTCCTTATTGCTAAAGTCCTACCAAATTCATGGCTGTGAAAAATACGTCATGGAACTTGGATATTGTAGGCAAAAGGCAGGCCTGGGGACACCCCAGCTGGAGACTGTTACCGCGGGCAGGACTCCAGCTGCCAGCCCTGGCCGAGCTCGGGAGGGATGGAACTTCTTCTTGCCTGCAGAGCAAAGTCAGATCCACCTTCAGGGACCTCTCCCATTTGCAGGAAGCTCTGCAGCTACTGGCTGGGACAGCCCCTCACCTGGACAGGAGGCTACAGCCCTTGCTGCTGGGGTGGTGCTGGCTTCATAGCTGGTGCCTGGCTAACAGCCACTGCTCTCCAGCTACCCAGCTCTGAAGAAAGTAGCACTGCCAGCAGTAGTGCAACAAAAAGGATTGTAATCTCATGATCTCCCCCCCCCAATAGCCTGTAACTTCCCCCCAGCACTGAGGTTTCAGGAGTAAACATCTGAAACCATGAAACTGGCTATTGTCAAACTCTATGACTGTGAAATTGCCAAAATGGAAAGGCAATTTGGTAGGGCTCTTGTCATTGTCCCATCTCCTTTTCCCTCCACACTTTCCCCCATTGGCTCTTGCCTCCCCATATTTGCCCTCAGATTGTCTTTCTGCTCTCTCAGGTTCCCTCCTGTATCCCTCCCTCACCTCATTTCCCTCCCACCCTTCACTAGATAAAATCAAAATCAAATAAGCTACCTTCTGTTGAGGGCTGTGTGTAATTTTCAGTGAATTCCTCTTGTGCCTTGATGTGTTGTCTGTCATGATTCATCTCAACATATCATGACTTCTTTTCCTTGAATATCTTCATTAGGCAAACCTATTTGCATAAATAACTTCTGTAAATAACTCTCTGCCAGGATTTTGTTCATAAGCAATACGTTATACGCTAAGCAGTGATCAAATTTTGACCCATTTGTGCAGGGTGCATTGGTAACAGATACGTTTCTTTTGCAGGATAGAATAAGTTTGAGAATTGGAATAGGTTTCCTGGTTGAAATACTCAACAACTGTCATTTTGTAAGTGGCTTCCCACAAGTATTCTGGTCTTGCCAATAATTTTATTTGCCAGAATATTTGTAGGGTACAAATAAAACAAAGCTATGAACATAATGGAAGCAAAGTATTTAAAAATCAAGGACCATTTCTTTGGCTAGTGTGCACCAGTGAAATCAATGGACCTACTCTGATTTACACCAATCCTAGAACTCGCTCTGAATGAATATTCTCTGAAATCTTTTCAATAGCTGCCAAGCTTTAATCATCTCTACAATTAACCTTCCTTTGAGAAGTTACATAAATGGCCACTGTGTAGACTAATTTATTGTATAGCATAATTAAAAATAAACAAAACCCTACTTTCCCACAACAGGGGAGGGAAGATTTCCTTTCCATGGTGACTGGCTAGCACTGTGGCCCTTCATGAGGCATTTCCACACAAACAGGATGGTATGACTTTACCCTGAGATTCTATTAAACAGATTTAAAAAAAAAAAATTCCCAATCCAGATTGTTCTGAAATGGCAGAAGAAATGATATGTAGCCTGTTGCTCACTGGTTGGTAATCAGACATCACCGGCTATCTCATTTGTGACCTGAAATTTCTGAAAAGGTCATCTCAGTTGAAAGGAAAAGCCGTACTTTTCAAAGGAAGATGTCGTGTTGTTTTTTTCATTTCAACAGTGGTAGAGTAGAATGATTTAAAAACTGGAATCCTACATGTCCCAGAATGAGGATACAGAACATATTTTTCCCCAAAGTTGCTGCGTAAGTAGCACTGTATAATGAGTTCTTGTCATCGCAATGGTATTAATAAATCTAAGAAATGAGTCCATATTTGAATACAGGATAAGCTAGTTCACCACTAAACTGACCTCCTTTAAAACTGATTGTGAGGCATTTGTATTGAAAAGCAATTATTAGAACTTAATTTTTCAGCTACAAGTAGATTAATCACCTACTCAAAATTATATTAATATGTGTTAATGAGAGTGCTGAAAAATAGATGGCTTTTCTTTTCATACATTCCATATCCTGATTTATTATTTTAGTTGAGTCCCATTGGTAGCTGTGGTAAGACTCTTTAAACATAATTCATTATTATATGTAATCCCATTAATTAGGTGGATATTTTGTAGAGAGCTGAAGTAAAATACTTTTTTTCCCCCCAAACAGTCAAAATTCAGGAAACGTACTTGAAAATAGAATTCCTTTTTAAAGTATTTTTCATTACAGGAGATTAATATTGTGCATCTCTAGCATCTGCTTCTATGACCTAATTAGAATATGAAAGAGATGGAGATGCTGAGAATCCAGACCAGCTATGAGGATGGAATTGTAAGAGGACCATGTAAAACAAGAGTGGAGCGCTTTTTTCTTTACTCCTGTCCTTTCTCAGTGATGTGTGCGAACACTGATAATATATAATGTTTTAAAAAAATGGAAGTGATTGCATTATTTTTATATACAGAAGAAAAAGCAGTTACTACAGTGGTCTGTGACTATCAGTTATGATGCAGAATAATTAGTCACTGCAGAAGACTATCTTCATGCAGTGCATTTATACCTCATGACTATTAAACTAGAATCTTTCTTCTGTCTTAAGCAAGGCCCCTCCATATTATCATAAGTCTTTTCAGTTTAGAAGTGAGTCTTGTCATATGGCCTGCTATCTGCTAAAATACTAAATGTCTTATTTTAATGAGAGAGGAGCTGGAGGTGAGAGAGCATGTATGCAGAGAAGCACAATCACCGTAGACACAAATCAGTTCAAGCTGTAAGTTAGTATCTTGCTAAGGATCATGTTCACGAAAACAAAGAAGGAGTCCTGTGGTACTTTTAAAGACTAACAAATTTATTTATTACCTGAGCTTTCATGGGTAGAATCCCACTTCATCAGATGCGTGAAATGGAAACTATGGTATGAAAGGGATGTGTAAATGCAGGGAAGGGTAAGTCCAAAATGAAGGGTCAATTCAAAATGTTTTCAGCAAACCAGGTGAGCTGTCTGGATTCAAACAATGTGGAACAACAGGTAAAAAGGTCACCTAAACAAGGAAATCTGAATTGAAATTAATGTCTTCTAATGGGAGTAAAGGCACCTTTGCTTAAGAGGTGGGGTATCGGCATCAGGCCAATCTTGAGCTAATTTTGCATTGCTTGGAAATAGATTCCCATGCTTCTGGTATAATTTAAGGGCTTTCAAGTCTTGGAAGGAATGGCATTTAGAAGGCATCTGAAACAAAGATAGATAGATAGATAGACAGATATTTTCTTCAATAGAAACCTTTGACACTGAGAATTTGTTGTACTGCTTTTTGGCAAGTAATCAATTGAATCACCTGTATAAATCAGTATTAAATGTGCCAAGTACTTAAAAATTTCAGTGTCGTTTTAATGTCCTCTTTAAAGCTTGTCAATGTCAATTGACAAGCTTCACTTTTTTTTATAGAAAAAACAGAACTGTTTGTGAAATCCTTCATTACTGAAGATCATGAAAAGCAACAGAACATAATTGTATGCATGTTAGGGCTAAAACTTAAAAATTTCAGGGCCTCAGGTTATGTGCTAGTCGTGACTCCATAGATAGGGATTCAATTTCTGCTATGGGGGTGGGGGGAAGGTATCCTTCCCAAACATAGTGTTTACTTTTTGAGAATAGCAAATGAATTTTAAGAAAATTTGTAGGTGAATCTCAGCTCTGGAAGAGGGTTAGCATTATTCTTAAAGGAAATCCATACTTAAATGCATAGTGAAGGTACCCAAACAACCATAACTCTTCCATGCAGTGACAGTCGGTGTGGGGGTGGGGGGATATGAACAAAAAACACTTTTAAATACTGGTTTAGTCTGGAGCCACACATACTAAACTGTCATAATTGTAACTGTCTGGTCATTGCACAGTATCATAACAGGGCAGAGTGAAGGTTCTTTGGGAGCCTTAATTCTAGGCTTGCCGACAGGACTGTTCACGAACAACAAGCCAGGATATGGCTGTATAACGCACTGAACTTTCGGTGTATTAACTGGCCATGCGGACTCTACTACCTGCTGCTATACATTCCAAAATACACGTCGACATACAAGCAGGACATTGTGCGGTAGATTCACACTGTCTTGCAGAGACTATATTTGCTTTCCTTTGGGCCACGGACTATCTTCCACATTAAGGAGGCTTCCAGGAGGTAAAATCAAGTGACCATTAAGCCAACTTGTTGGAATCCAGACTGGAGACCTAGAGTTTCTGAATGTCTGTTCAGATGGCTAGAGCCCTGTAGGTCTGTGGGTATCCACTGCAGGTCTGTGGGTATCTGCTGCAGACCTGTGGATGCAGGTGTGGATAACTGCAGATCCATGGATATGAATTCTGTTTTCATCTGCCCAGGGTGTGAACCATCACTGCAGCTGCTGCTTTGATCTTTGTCAGCAGCATGCAGGGGAACAAGGAAATGCTTTAACCAATCCTGTGTCAGCTCTGACTGTGGTCTGCCAGCCAATCAGAGTCTCAGTCACAGCATGCTGGGGCTTGGAGAGTCACCTCTCACAGTCAGTCAGCATGCTAGCCTTTGATTGGCTCATTCCCTATGACTTTCCTTCCCACTTCTTATTTTTCTTGTTTGCAGTTCGCATGCCATGCTATCAGTCAGATTTCATTAGTGACCAAGGATATCTGATTGACACAACACCACAGCATGCAAGCAGCAAACAAGAAAAGGAAAAAGTGGGGGGCCAGTGTGCGGAATGAGCCAATCAAAGGCTAAAATGCTGACTATGAGCTGAAGCTCAGTTGCAGATGCAGTTACAGATATAGATGAAACATGGCATGCGGATCACAGACCAGATAGATATGGTCAGTGAGTGGATGTGGATCGGATGCGGATCCACATTTCTGTATGCATGCAGGGCCCTACAGGTGGCACTGTACATTGGTTGGGTTCTACCAAGACCTGTGAAATATGGCCTGGAATCCAGTTTTTCATTCGCAGAAGACTGAGCAAATCACACTTTCCTAAAAGAAGAATTTTGAAGGGACTTTGTGTCCTCCTCCTACCCCCAGTGTTTTACTTTAGGAAATAATTGGGTCCTAGACTTGTTCCCTAATTTACCATATGTGGAGTTTAACTTACAATGGTTAGTTATAATGAAGATTTCTATTAGACTGGTGGAATGTTTGGGTGTAAAACTGGTGATTAGCTTAATCTTTGGCTCTAGCTCAGAAGCACGGCTTCACCTTTGGATTAATTCTCCACACTTCCACACTGCATCATGTCTGAATTTATTTATATGACAGAGCAAGAGTGAATATAGACATGTCCATTGAACTCCAGCTTTTTTATTGGATTCTGTCTTTTTCTAACACAACTTTAAAACACCAATTTAAATCTTTGGCATTAAATTTGTGTGACAAGCTGCCATTCTCACTAAGTAGAGTATCATTTTAGTTTATTTATTTCCTTTGAGATTTTCCTGATGCATAATAAAGAAGCAGGTCATTTCTTCTAAAGGCCTTGTTGCCGTATTCCACAAAAACCTTACCCCTCACTCTATTGCTGGCATGCAACAATATTTGTTTTAAGCAAAGGGGTCAAAAGTTCTCAAGCACAGGAAGAATTCCAGTAGTAGTGAGATACAATTTAAGATAAGCTTTGTTTATGTGATTAAAAATCGCCTTGTAAATGGAGGTCCTTAGGCATTATCATTCCTTGTTGGATTAGATCTTCTATTTTATCCATAATTACACAGAATATCTTGTGTACCGAAAAAATCCGATCTTCAGCTAGATATTCTTTCCAATGCGCATACAGATGAAAACCCCAAAATGGTAAGTTAGAAAATTAGATGTTGATTTTTTTTAACTATAGTGTTATGAAACTGCAGATAAAAGTATAATTTGCAATGCATGATAAGAAATTAAAATAGTAGAAAACAAGTTTGACCACACTTGGAAAATAAGTTCATATTTTTCATGGCAGTGTGTTGTACTGCCTATCCCAATCATTGTCATTTATACTGGCAATGAAAAGATAACGATGAAAGTAATTCGTCCCTTAGTTAATGAGCATGTTATTAAAAAATAATGATGGACACCTTCAGAGAAATAAGAAACTGTATATTAAATTTAAAAATCTCATTAGCTGAAGAGAATTAGGTTTTTAAAATGTTATGTTTCAGCCCCTCTGTCTCAAGCAGTGAGTTTTCTCTTAATATCCAGCATGCAAGGCTCCTTCCCATTGGAATGCATTAACAGTTATGATTGTTTAAATTGATTTTACTGTTTATCAGCCACTATTGAGCAAATGGCAAAGATGCTGATAACACACTGTAGTGCAGATATGTCCGCACAGATTCTATCAGCTCTCTCATTCAGTATTGCTCTCTGAGATATCCCAGCACAAAGGATTTAATACAGCACTGGAAAAAATGTAGAAATGGTCTTGTATATTTATAGACATTGGAAATAAATTTGTTAATAATTGCTGGCAAATACAGACTCTTGAAGGGCTGTTACCATACACCAAGTCCGAGATTCCCCAAAAGAGGAGTAATCCTCAGTCTAGGGTGCTAGCCTGCTCTGTGAAACACCCCATTACAGCTCCCTGCTCCAACCCAGACTCTCTGACCTTGATCACTCAGTCTCTTTGCACTTCGGTTCCCAATGGCAAAGTAAGATAATAGTGGCAAGTCCTACTTGAGGGGGCTGTTGTGAAAAAAATACACTGACCGTTGTAATGAACTCAATGGAGTCTCTACTAATACTCTCTCTATATTTTTGTGTGCTTAAAATGGGGAATAATGAGTTCCCAGATGGTGGCTTCAAGATGTTGTTGTGCCCAGTGGGATGCAAATAATCTCATTTTAGGTCTTTAAAAATATAGAGGTGGACTTGTACAAGTGGCAATTGAGACTATGTGGTATGAGAGAAATAAACAGTCACTTGAAGTCCTGACCCTACTAAGTCAGAGTTTTACAACTGAATAGGGTCGTGATTTTATCCATTTAAAAAAAAATCTTTAAGCATAGCCCAGTTATTTTAAATGAGTGCTTTAACTAACAGTGATTCTGGGTAACTCTATTAACTTGAGAATAACTGTCCAAATTCACTAATGGCTAGGGTCAGCAAAAAGTTTCTAGTGTCCATAACATAATACGAAACTACCCAGGCACAAAGCCAAAGAAAGTGAGACAGTAGAGTTTTTGCTTCCAGTATTAATAAGCTTGTTTGTTTGAATGGGTTCTGAATTTGGTCTAAACCTACAAAAAGGCTTGACTTGACATTTCTACCAGTTAGGCTTAGCAGGGGTTGGAGGTTTGTGTTTTGTCCCATCATAGAGCACAAGACCAGCCAGAAAGGTCATATCCAAGCTTTCCTGGAGTTGGAGACATAATATTCATGTGCCCAAGTTACACCAGCTAGACACACCATGTTCTTCTTCGAGTGCTGCTCCTGACCATTCCACTGTAGGTGTCTGCACGCCCCGTGCACGGCACGCCGGAAACTTTTTCCCCTAGAGTACCCGTAGGGTCGGCTGTAGCGCCCCCTGGAGTGGCGCCGTCGCCACTCCCTACATAAGCCTAGCCGACCCTGCCCCTCCTCAGTTCCTTCTTACTGCCCTGTCGGTCGCTGGAACTTTCCTTGGCCTCGAGCGATTTGCACGTGGCCAGTGGAGTACCCATTTGCAGTCAGAACTGTTTCTGGTTTTTGCTTTGTTTGTTATTTTAGTTGTGTTAGCAAGTTTAGCGTAGATACGAGCCCGCCCCGGGCCCGGGGCTGGGCTATGCCGGGTTTCAAAACCTGTGGCCAGTGCGGGAAGTCTATGCCGCTGGACAACCCGCATGACAAGTGTTTATTCTGCCTGGGCGAAGCTCATTTGGTAGAAAAGTGCAAGATCTGCTGGAGCTTCAAGCCTAGAACACAGAAGGACCGGATTCAACGTCTGAAGCTTCACATGATGGAGGAGGCTCTTCATCTGGCGCCCGCAGATTCGGGATCCAGCACGGCACCGTCAGTACAGAGTGCACTGGCATCATCGGCGGTACCGAGATCTAGCTGCCCGAAGGCGTCCCGGGAGCCCCGGCGCCGTTCGGAGTCGCTGGTACCGCCTAAGAAGAAGCGAGCGGATGGGGGCGCTCGCCACACCTTGTGCCCAAAGGGAAGGACTCTGGTCAGAGCCGGGTGAGCCAACCTATTTCCCTTTCACCAGAGCCCGTGCCGGACTGCCCCATGATACAGTTCAGCCCGGTGTCGTCCCCCTCGCCTACCAGGGACATACTGGGGGAGGAGTTGGCCTTACCCGCCACGCCGGAGGCGTTCGCGGTGGCACAGGCTCTATCGAGCCACACGGCACTGGCGGCACCGGCTCTAGCGGGCTACACGGCACCGGTGGCACCAACACCACTTGCGGCGCCAACGAAGGGTACGGCACCGAGACCGGTACCGTCTCGTGGGAAGCTGACACCGCTCACGGTGGGATGTGGCAGGACCACGGCACCGGCCTCTGACCAACGGCACCGTTCGCCTCCGCCGCCCCCATCGGTACTGGCTACTACGGCTCCCCGTAGTCACTCTCCGAGCGTGTCCCGGCACCACGCTTCAGCGTCCCGGCACCGGGACCGCAGAGATGAGGGCCGGCACCGCTCCCCAATCCAGTCCTTGTTGGCACCGCCATGGTCACCTCGATCCAGCCCCTCGGTGAGCTCAGCGGAGGAATCAGTACCGCGGGGCTCGCATAAGCCTGGAAGCTTGCAGGCGCCGCAGGCTTCGGCGGTACCGCCATTCCACCCCCAGTGGGCAGCTTGGCAGCCGGGAACACAGTGGCCGTTTTGGACCCCATGGTCCGTCCAGCAAGGGCCGGCCTTCGGCCCAGGGACCCTTATGCCCAGTTCCGGTGGTGGGAATCCTCCATCATCAGCGCTGGGCGCACCACCCGGTACTGGGGACGCTTCAGAGGTGGAGTCCCTGAGGGACGATCAGGACTGAGCAAGCTTAACCAGCGCTGGTCGCAGCACACGGTCCAGAGCATTGTCAGGGGGTCTGGAGTTTAAGGAATCCTCCTCTTCACCGCCCGATGAGGCTGTGGCGGGCGCTAAGCCCTTGGGTATTCTGGATGATGCCGGAGCTCATCAAGAGCTCCTCCGGCGAGTGGCCTCGGGACTGAACATCCAGGCCGAGGAGATCACTGAGGAAGCTGATCCGATGGTGGATATCCTGATCCCTGAAGGTCCGGGCCGGGTGGCCCTTCCTTTTATCAAAACTATACAAAATACTACCAAGGCCCTCTGGCACGCTCCAGCCTCAATTTCCCCTACGGCCAAGCGAGCTGAGAGAAAGTACTTTGTGCCTTCTAAAGGCTATGAACATTTTTATTCCCACCCCACCCCCAGCTCTCTGGTGGTAGCCGCAGCAAATGAGCGGGAGAGGCAGGGTTGTCCGGGATCGACCCCTAAATCCAAGGAGGCCAAGAAACTGGACCTTTTTGGACGGAAGGTCTACTCGATGGGAGTATTACAGTTAAGAATAGCAAACCAGCAGGCTATTCTCAGCCGGTACATGTTTAATGCGTGGTCAGCAATGGAGAGATTCACTGACTCCTTAGAACAAGGCTCAAGAGCAGCCCTGGCAGCTTCCATTAAGGAGGATAAGGTCGTGTCTAAGGCCTTGCTACAGTCGGCCTTAGACGCGGCAGATGCGGCAGCTCGCTCCATGGCTTCCGGAGTTACGATGCGGCGTAGCTTGTGGCTGCAAGCTTCGGGTCTTCCCCACGAAGTGCAGGTCACTATACAGGACTTACCCTTCGAAGGCTCTGAGCTATTTTCACAGCAAACAGACAATCGCCTGCAAACATTAAAGGACTCCAGGGCGTTGATCAAGTCCTTGGGCCTGCATACACCAGCAAGCCAGAGGAAGCCATTTAAACCACCCCCTCAGGTTAGACCCTTTCGCTGCCGACAGGAGGACGAAAGGCGAAGAGGCAGGGGCTTTCGTAGACCCTCAGGACGTCAGTCCAACAACCAATCCACCCATCAGCAGGCCACCCAGAAAAAGACCTTTTGATGGTCGCAACGAGAGCGACGTAACAAAGGCCAGAGATCCAGAGACGCCCATGTTCGACAACAGACTGTCCCGATATGCGCCGGAATGGTGCAGGATTACAAACGACCGCTGGGTGCTCAAGACAATTCTGGAGGGCTATTCCCTCCAATTTTCTTCGTTACCCCAGCGGCGCCGCCCTGCCTTGTGTGGTGCCCTGCAGGATCAGGCCCACCAGCAAATACTATGGGAGGAGTTGCAGGCCCTCCTCCAAAAAGGAGCAGTGGAGCAGGTGCCCCCAGCTGGCAAAAGGAAAGGTTTTTATTCTCGCTACTTCCTTATTCCCAAGGCAAAAGGAGGCCTGCGACCCATTTTAGATTTAAGGCGCCTCAACCGGCACCTTCGAAAAATCCGGTTCCGGATGGTATCCCTAGCCTCAATAGTTCCGTCTCTGGATCCAGGCGATTGGTACGCCGCCCTCGACTTGCAGGATGCATATTTCCATATCCCAATCAACCCCCGACACAGGAAGTTCCTACGCTTCGTCCTCGACAAGATGCACTTACAATTTACGGTGCTCCCCTTTGGCCTGTCAGCAGCCCCAAGGGTATTTACAAAGTGCCTAGCGGTGGTAGCGGCGCACCTCAGGAGACAAGGGGTTACCCTGTTCCCCTATTTGGACGATTGGTTGATTGTGGGCAGATCTTGCCAGGAAGTACAGTCCCACCTGCACTTGACTCAATCAGTATTCGGCCGGCTGGGACTGCTGGTGAATATTCAAAAATCGGTGCTCACCCCTGCGCAACGGATAGAGTTTATAGGGGCGGTCCTCAACTCAAGATCAGCAAAAGCGAGCCTTCCTACCGCAAGGTTCCAAACCATCAAGCAGCAGGTGGATTCTTTAACAAGCTTCCCGCTAGTCACAGCTCGGGAATGCCTTCGCCTCCTGGGCCTCATGGCAGCGTGCACCTTCGTGGTTCCCCTCGCCCGCCTACGTATGCGGCTGCTCCAACTGTGGCTGGCGGGGGTGTTCCGCCCAGTGAGGGACAGCTTGGACACAATGGTTACAGTGCCTGCATCCGTGCTAGGGACCCTTCGTTGGTGGGGTTGTGAGACCAACCTGTGCTCAGGAGTTCCGTTCCGCATCCCCCAGCCGTCGCTTCATCTGACAACGGACGCCTCGGATGTTGGCTGGGGAGCGCACCTCAACAGCCTCAAGACGCAAGGTCTGTGGCCTGTGGAGGACTCCCGGTTGCACATCAACGTGAAAGAGCTCAGGGCAGTGCGGCTAGCATGCCAGGTGTTTCGGGAGCACCTTCAGGGTCGCACGGTGTTGGTGCGTACAGACAATACCACCGCGATGTTTTACATCAAGAAACAGGGTGGTACTCGCTCCCGTCACCTATGCCAGGAAGCCATGAGACTCTGGGAATTCTGCGTCCTGCACAAGATTCGCCCGGTAGCATCGTATATACCAGGACTCTGGAACTCCCTGGCGGACGAACTCAGCAGAAAATTTATGACACACGAGTGGGCTCTCCACCCAGAGGTGGCGAGGGCCATTTTCCAGAGGTGGGGGTTTCCGCATCTGGATCTATTCGCCTCCGAGCTCAACAGAAAGTGTCGGGACTTCTGCTCCTTTCAAGGGCGCAGCCCCGGGTCCAGGGGGGACGCTTTCCAGTTCCACTGGGGACAGGAGGGGTTGCTGTACGCCTTTCCCCCAACTCCACTTGTGCCCAGGGTGCTGTGGAAACTGAAGGAGGACAGGGCGAGGGTTATTTTGATTGCCCCGGCGTGGCCGAGGCAACACTGGTTCTCAACCCTAATGTGATGGTCCAGACGCAGCCCTATCCAGCTGCCCCTCAGACCGTACTTGTTACCCCAGGACAGCGGACACCTCCTCCATCCCAACCTGGAGGCCTTGCACCTCCACGCATGGGACCTTCGTGGTTAATGGACAGCGAGCAGCTGTGCTCCTCTCTGGTAAGGGAGGTCCTGCAGGGCAGCAGAAAGCCCTCTACAAGAGCTACGTATGTAGCTAAATGGAACAGGTTTGCGCTTTGGGTTGGCGAAAAAGGGCAAGACCCAGCACGGGTCTCGGTGCACACCATATTGGACTACTTATGGTACCTGAAGTTGAGTGGGCTATCAGTGTCATCCCTGAAAGTCCACCTAGCGGCGATTGCGGCCTTCCGCAGAGACTCCGAGTGCAATGCCCTTTTCTCTATCCCCATAGTAAAAAGATTTTTAGCAGGCCTCTCGAGACTGTACCCGACACTGAAACCGCGCACGCCTCAGTGGGATCTAAATGTGGTCCTGTCACGACTTACCAGACCACCTTTCGAACCATTGGCAACGTGTTCCCTCCTGTACCTGTCGTGGAAGGTCGCCTTCCTCGTGGCCATCACGTCCGCTTGAAGGGTGTCAGAACTGCGGGCATTAGTAGCGGAGCCCCCGTACACCCTGTTTTTTAAGGACAAAGTACAACTGCGGCCGCACCCATCCTTTAGGCCCAAGGTGGTGTCCCAATTCCACGTAAACCAGGACATTTGCCTACCCTTTTTTTATCCAAGACCTCATGCGTCAGAGGGAGACAGGACTCTCCACTCCTTGGATGTGCGTAGAGCATTGGCCTTCTATATAGAAAGGACAAGGCCATTCCGCAAGTCTCCCCAGCTCTTTGTGGCAGTGGCGAACTATAAAAGAGGCCAGCCGGTGTCTACGCAGAGGATCACGGCCTGGATTAAAGATTGCATTAAGGAATGCTACAGGCTGGGTGGCAGACACCTGCTGAGGGCGACGGCCCATTCAACTAGGGCCCAAGCAACTTCGACGGCCTTCCTAGCGGGAGTACCGATCGCGGACATATGTAGAGCGGCGACATGGTCATCCCCGCACACCTTCGCGCAGTACTACGCCATTACCCATCAAGCGCAGCAGGATGCAGCGGTGGGGCGAGCGGTGCTGCAGACGGTCTCTCTGTGACGTCTCCCACCTCCAAGGTAAGGCTAGATAGTCACCTACAGTGGAATGGACAGGAGCAGCACTCGAAGAAGAAGAAGGGGTTACTTACCTGTAACCGGTGTTCTTCGAGAGGTGTGCTCCTGGCCATTCCAATCCCTCCCACCTCCCCTCAGACAGTAGGGTAGAAGGAACTGAGGAGGGGCAGGGTTGGCTGGTGGCTATATAGGGAGCGGCGACGGCGCCACTCCAGGGGGCGCTACAGCCGACCCTACGGGTACTCTAGGGGAAAAAGTTTCCGGCGTGCCGTGCACGGGGCGTGCAGACACCTGCAGTGGAATGGCCAGGAGCACACCTCTCGAAGAACACCGGTTACAGGTAAGTAACCCCTTCTTATCATTGTGTTAAGATGAAGCAGTTCAATACATAAAGACTTCATAGTGCTAATCCAGAAGTGGGATTCTTATTCAGAGTTATCTTCTTCCCAAGGCTCAAAAATCAAATTTCCATAGACCTTAAATCCTGATTTATTTATAGGCTAAAGTAACTGTTATTCATGGAATGTTCTCCTTGAATTGAACTGAACCATTCAGATTCTTTTACAAATTCCTTCTTATGGCCACTTCTGTTGAAACTAATACAAACAAAGCAAATGGTAACTGGCAATTATATACAACTTTATATATAGTTGATACAAGATATGTTTTGTTCACCCTAACTTTCAGATATCACTTAGGGAAAGACTAGTCCTGTGCTGAGAAAGCTTGCATGTATGCTTCTTGACAGGTTGGGGACTGCCAGAGAAAGTTTGGAAAGAGTGATAATACCATGGAAGGGGAAGAATTTTTATGGACTTGGAAGACTAAGCCACAAAGAAGAAAGATCTGCATTTCAGGAAGCACATAACACAATAGAGTCCTATTTCTTTGAGGGGGGGAATTTCTACTGTGACACATCCTGTAAATGATTTAATTTGCAGGCTATGGAAACAGAAGAATTAATATGCAGGCAGCTTAAAATACTCAAGTGCAAGGGCAGCATATTTGGTAGGATTAAAGATTTCTGCTGAGATTTTCAAAGTAGTGTAGGAGATTTAGTCATCTATCTTCCATCAGCTTTGCTGGAAAATACATGGCTAAATCCTCTGTACTACTTTAAACATCTCAGCCTCTATGTGTTTTTAATACTCCATCTTGATTATTGTATATGGATAACCTGGGGGTGGGGGAGCTACTGATTGAAGACATCTTGTAAGAAGACTGTTGTCTGTCTTTTCACTTTATTCATTCCCTGAATATCTTGCATCCAAATTCTTTGCCTTTTATTTATACAGTACGGGGGCCTATTTGTAAAACTGTTAATGGAAATCATGACACTTTGGTTTACAAATCATTTCAAATATCAGATGTAGTTAAAATTTTCAGCTCCTTGTGAAGGCCAGATTGATTTGACTTCTGCCCCATGTTATCACAGATGCATAATTTTAAATGAGTCCCATTATGTAGTATTGTCATTTAAGAAATGTGAATTCAAGACTTTGAAACCCAGCATTATAATCAGATTCATATTTTAACTCACAGTGCTTGAGGAAAAAACATCATAATTTATAAACATCAGTGCCTGTGATGGGATGTCTACCCCCACACTAGACCTAAAGGGATTAACGTTGGCAGTAAGATAGGACGCAATGAGGCTTAATTGGGGGGAAAAAACAAGGAGTTTCTCCTACAAAAGCTCATGCGAAAAATAAATCTGTTAGTCTTTAAGTGCCACACGACTCCTTGTTGTTTTTTCTTTTGCTGGACTAGACTAACACGGCTATCCCTTTGGAAATTAATTGGGGAAATACACCTGGACAGAAACAGGTGGTGCTTGTGTAACTCCAAGGAGCTGGTAACAGGTAAAGGCTAGTCCTGTGTTGAGGAAGTTTGCATTCACACTTCTTGACACGTTGGCTGGAGGAGGAGAAGAGTAGGAGCCTGTAATGGGTAGTGAAGGAAGCAGTCCAGGCATGGAAAAGTAAGATATGGGAGACTAGAGACCTGAGCTGTGTAAGGGTCCCTGCATTAGAACCTGGTAAAGAGCATGGGCCCACCTTCCCTATACAAGTCACAGCAGGAGTGGCATAGGAGGGGCAGCCTATTTGGGGACTGCTAGAGAAAGTTTGGAAAGAGTGATAATACCATGGAAGGGGAAGAATTTTAATGGACTTGGAAGACTAAGCCACAAAGAAGAAAGCTCTCTGTTTCAGGGAGCATGAAAGGGGGCCATGGAGCATGTGAGTAGGATGTTGGGCTAAGCAACTGCAGGAAAGGGACATTAGGCTATGTGAAGAGTTAACCCCAGATGGGCCCCTAGGATGTCCTGGAGCAAGAAGAGAGCATACACCTCTTAAAGCAAGAGAGAAGCTGAATGTTCATAGAGATTTGCCAACAAAGGGATTTGCAATTTTATTTTACAGGCAATTGGATGTCCCTTGTGGCGTGGCTTTGCATAAGTGCCAACAGGACTTCAATAGTCTATGTAGGTTGCATGACCTTTGGCAGAGCTTCGGGTGCTTCCTACAGATGGTTTTCTTTGCTTGTGCAATGAGAATCCAATAATGTGGAGAAATGCTCTTGAGGTGTAAATTCATTTTAAAAGGCTTCTTAGCTACCAAACAGCTCAGTCTTTGAAATTCCCATTTCAACACAGTATGTTTTAAAAAATTAGGGAAAATGTATATAATGCTAAGGTCTGATGGTACAATATAAGGAGCAACATTCAGGTCTAATGACTTGTCCCTCACCCCTTAGTTAGTATTTCGTAGGTAGCGTATATATTACCGAAGGGAAGAAGATGCCTCACATTACACTCCAATGAATCTCAACAGGAGGGGCTATTGAAATAGTCCTCTTTCCAGTCCTTCTCTTTGGAAAATAATGGAGCCTCTTGGTGAGAAGGAAAAAAGTAGAGGAAATGGGAAATATTTCAGGATTTCCAAATATGCATGCACACATTATACTGCTCTTCATTTTCCTTCTCATGTCATAATTACAAGATTCTCTTATCCTCTTATCCCCCTTTCTCCTCAATTCCTGAGACAACACATTGAAAAATTATTGCTCAGTTTAATCATACTAATTTCATTTGACTCTTTCATGTAGGCCCAGATCAGGTATCTCTACTATGGCTAGATCAGCAGCCATATGTGCTTGAACATGGGCTTCTCAGGAAAACATCTGTGGGATGAAGCCCAAAAGTTTGGAGGGACTTGGCTATATGTTCACCAGAGCTCAAAACCCTATTGAATGGCTCATCAAATCTTTAATCATCACTTGGCTGGGTCTTCCATTGTTCAAGGACACCGCCTCCCTGAGAAAATGGTCCATTACTTTATGATTCATGGTAGAAATAAAAGTTCATAGAAAACCGAAGAATCAATGTGGCACTATAGTACGCAGGAGTTCTGATTCAATGGACCTTTGATTTTTTTGACCTGTAAAAATGATTTCTTTACAACTCTGTTGAAATTTGCCCTGTGTTTTTCTGCCGATGATTGATAATTAGGTTCTGACTATCCACTTTACTCCCCACTAGCCAGATTCACATTTGGTCTCTGCAGTAAAATTATTAAACTTCACAATAAAGCCACTCATCTGGTTCTAAATCTGATGAGCACAATCTGTATCCATTGTGAAAGCTGGGACTGTTTTTCTTCTATAGTCTGTCTGTCCAGAATTGATTTGTTTCTAGATTAAAAACATGGTCATTGAGGTGAGTGTAATATCTGATATTGGCAAACTAGAAAGCAGACTTCTCATGCTCCAAATAGTTAGGATAGTTATAAATTACTGTATTTTCAAGGTTCAAGACAGTTTTGAAACAAAAATATCAACACAGTCATAGTGGGTCAGGCCAGTGGTCCATATATCACACTATCCTGTCTTTTGACACTGGCCAATGCCAGGTATTTCAGAAACAATTAATAGAGTGGGTAATCATCAGGTGATCCATCCTATTGACCATTCCCATCTTCTGGCAAACAACCTATCCTGACTAATGGCCTTGATGATCTATCCTCCATGAAATATCTAGTTCTTCTTTGAGTGCCGCTCCTGGCCATTCCTTTGTAGGTGTCTGCACGCCACGTGCACGGCACACCGGAGCTTTTCCCATAGCACCTGTAGGGCTGGTCATAGCGCACCCTGGAGTGGCGCCACAGCCACTCCCTATATATCCACCAACCAGCCCTTCCCTCCTCAGTTTCTTCTTACCGCCCGTTGGTCGCCGGAACGTGTCTCCGCTGCAGTTTGCAGTTTCGCACAAAAACCATAGTTACCCAGTTCTTAGTTGTTAGTTTTACTGTTGTTTTACTAGTTAGTTTTCATAGTTTTCATAGTTATTAGTTAGAATAAGTCTTCGCGCCCACCCCAGGCTGTGCTGGGCTTTAAAACATGCGGGCGATGTAAGAAGCCCATGCCCGTGGATGACCCACACAGTTCATGTCTGCTGTGTCTGGGCAAAGCTCACCTTGCAGAGCGCTGTAAACTCTGCCGAGCCTTCAAACCGCGGACTCAAAAAGATCGAGTCCAGCGGTTTAAACTCCATATGATGGAGCAGGCGCTGCGCCTGGTACCAGGGGATTCCGGATCAAGCTCGACCCCATCGGTACGGAGCGCCCCGGCATCGTTGGCACCGCTGTCGTCACCGAAGTCCACTCCCAAGCCGCACCGGGAGCCTCGGCACCGTTCTACGTCTCCGGTGCTGGCTAAAAAGAAAATTTGTAGAGCGGTGACATGGTCCTCTCCACACACGTTCGCTCAGCACTACGCTGTCATGCAGCAGGCCCGGCAAGATGCGGCGCTGGGTGCAGCAGTGCTGCAGTCGGTATCCCTGTGACGTATCCCACCTCCAAGGTAAGGCTAGTGACTCACCTACAAGGGAATGGCCAGGAGCAGCACTTGAAGAAGAAGAGGAGGTTGCTTACCTGTAACCGGTGTTCTTCGAGAGGTGTGCTCCTGGCCATTCCACTCCCTCACGCCTCCCCTCATACGGTTAGGGAAGAAGGAATTGAGGAGGAAAGGGCCGGTTGGTGGATATATAGGGAGTGGCTGTGGCGCCACTCCAGGGGGTGCTATGACCGGCCCTACGGGTGCTATGGGAAAAAGCTCCTGCGTGCCGTGCACGTGGCGTGCAGACACTTAGAAGGGAATGGCCAGGAGCACACCTCTCGAAGAACACTGGTTACAGGTAAGCAACCTCCTTTTCTTTTTTTAACCCCATTATAGTGTTGGCCCTCACAACATCCTCTGGCAAGGAGTTCCACAAGTCAATTATGCATTTTACTTTTTCCTTCAGGAACATCTCTGTTTCTTCACCCTTGAGAGGCACTCATTCTTAATGTATGGAATTTATTTCCCATAGGGCATAACCAATTCTTGTATGGTAGCTACATGATAAATCTGCTTTCAGTAAAGAAGTGTTGATGGAGCTTCCAGACTCCTAAACGAGTGGTATTAAACCAGGGGTGCACAAAGCCTGGTGTTGAGTGTTGGAGAATATGCAAAGGTCTTCTGGGTGTACATCAATTCATATAGATGTTACCCTAATTCTACAACAGGCTACATAAAAAGCACTAGCGAAATCAATGAAAACTAAAATTTCATACAATGACTTGTATTATACTGCTCTATATACTGTGCACTGAAGTGTAAGTACCATATTTATATTCCAAGCTTTTACTTTTATAATTATACTGTAAAAATGAGAAAGTAAGCAATTTTTCATTAACAGTGTGAGGAACTTGCACTTTTATGTGTGATTTCTGTAAGAGAGTGGTTTAAGTGAGGTGAAACTTGAGGGTATGCAAGACAAATCACACTCCTAAAAGAGGCATAGTAGTCTAGAAAGGTCAAGCGTCACTGTCCTAAGCCATCTAGCCTTTCCAGTTGCTTAACAATGTTCCAGGTATCCCGTCCTATAACTTTAAACCTAACTAAATGTACCTTTGCTTACAAGTCAGTGGCTTAGCATTCAAGGATTACTTTGACCCAATTAAATTTTGGAACCTCAAGGAACTCTTGGCTTTCGTTCTTGAATTAAGAACTACATGATACAAGGACTTCTTGAAGCACCTTTTAAAAGGAAAATAAACTTTCCAGGTCTCTTGTGCAGAACTTTACTGTGGAATAGATTAACTCTTGCTGAAACAATGATTTTTAGTAAGTTGTCTCTCACAGCCTGAGGATGTAGTTTGATCATTCATGCATCTGGGGGATTGATCCTAGTCCTTGTGAACAATCCCTCGATTTGTACTTGTTTGTAGCAGGGTCCAACCCCCTCACCCCCCACCAAACACTGATGAACCTAGTCTTAAGTATCTGACAGATGAATACTCTTTATAATTCCTTCATTTTATCAGAATAGGTAGATTGAAAGAATACTTAACCATGCCAATCAAAGGTTTTTAAAAACTTGTGTTACAGAATAAAACAAAATAGAAGTATGTGTTTACACTCTGAAGTTGTGACCTGTGTTTAAAAGTGGTAAAGAACAGCAGAGTGGCAGTTAAAAAGAATAGGCCATGTAATTGGTGGGCTCAATTTGTCTGACTGTCTTTTAATGAAATTTTATTTTTGCTTTTTTTTTTTTTTTTTTTTTTGGAGCACCTAGCCAAATTTCACATTTACCATTGAAAAAAATAGTACAGGCAATTCCCTCAGGGGTGTCAAACTCACGGCCCATGGGCAGGATCAGGATCAGGTTTTTTTAGTTATGATTTGAAAATGGACTGCAAAATGACACTTTCTTGCTCTGAACAGGGAGGGAGAAAGGAAAAGGGAACTCATGCAGCCACATGGCCCATGGCAAGGTTTCTTGCCTTCCAGTGTGGCCCGCCACATTGAATGAGTTTGATACCACTGAAAGAATGGGCCATTTTGGATAAAATAACATATTTTTTTTAAACACACACTGAATTCTTGATATACAGTACCTTCTTTGGGACATCTTTATTAGAACCTGATCCCTTTATGAACTTCCTGCATGCTTCCCTGAAGCTCTGTGGACAGTGCCTTCTGAACCACCAGTACCTAAATAAGGAGTCTGCATTTTCTGAATTTTACTTGGGTAAATATCATCCTATTATCTAATCTTGCACTGTTCATTCATCTTGCTTGCTGAGACAACAGAAACCTTGTTTAATTAAAAAAGTTTGGCTACTATTGTTACTTTTCAAGTACAGCTATAACTATAGGTTCCACTGGAGAACAGAACGCAAAAATGGAAATGTGCCATGTAGGAGACTGTTGTTGGTAGAGCAGAAAGTTGAGGCAAAGCTGAAAATGACCATAAAAGACACCTTTCTGTACTCAGAAGTAAGGGGAAAGAAGTATTTGACTTCCCTTCTTTTGATTATACCACATAGATGGATTAGAGGGTGGAGTGGTTAAGTCTGTCGCCGTCACAGTGCTGTGTTCTGCAATACTTGGGTTCCCAAATCATGCACCCTTAAGTTCTTTCCGTGATACTGTAGCTCTTAATAGGAGATAGTATTTTTCCCCCCTCAGAAACCTCTATTTAAGGGACTTCCAAGAACATCTCTGATCAGATTGGTTCTTTGGATCTGGCACCAATCCAGAGGCACCTGCCTTCATTTGCTGGATTTATTTCTGGGGATTCTGCCAGGATTAACAAGGTTTGAGGGTAGAGCTGTGGCCTCCGTTACTGTAATTGAGAGTAGAATCTGAATGAATAAAACTAGAGAATTGTAAGCTTTTGTTACATAAATTTCACATGTACAAATCATGTGATGTTTGTCAATAGGTTTGGCAGGATTTGACTTTAAATTGATGTTGGCAAACATCAATTTCAGCTGACACATTGAAATTGACATTGCAGTTCAGAGACTGAGACTGGGGACTCTCTCCTCCTTGCAGTCCTGCCTGGAGGGGGGTCTCCTCTGTTTTGATGCAGGATGTCAGCCTGAGTGTTTTGAGCCCCTCGGCAATTCCCAGAGGCAGTGGAAGCCATACTACCTGTGCCAGGAACCCACATCACTGTCTGTGCTTCCTAACACCAAATCTATTCCCCACCCTAACTCCAGCTGTGAAAATAAAAATAGTGTAATAGATTTCAATTTTTATTTATAGTTTGTCAGCCCAACTTATAAATTTGAAGCTTATGTAGGGTTCAGATGGGTGTGGGGATCTTTGTTTCAGTATTTTTTTTGGAGGTGAACTGGTAAATGTATTAAGTGGTTTTGATTATACACTAACCTATAAAGTTCTCTCTATCAGTTGCTGATTTTTATTTCAGTCACTTCGGTAACCTTTTGTTTGAATCAGAACACCTGAACTTCATGAACTTAGTTTAAATCATGGCCACAAAAATTAACATGAGACCTTTTTCTTCCTACAGTGTAGGCCCAGGAATTGTGAGCAATCTCTGTAATATCTAAAGTCTGTCTTAGACAAATCTTAGTAGGCTGATGGTAATGTGGGGTAAAATGGTATTTTGAGTCTTAAAATGCTATTAAAGGAATAAAATTAAACTGGTCATTTGCAGGAAAATATGTCATTATTTCAGAATCGTCTGGTACACTTCATATTACCTGCTTGTCTGTGAACAGGAAGTAATAAGTGCACTGAAGACTCAATAGGAACTTTACATTATAAATTTTAATTTGAAGTCAGACAAGGCCTCAGGCCTCAAATCAGTATAAATTGTGAGCATGCTGTATTTTTGGCTATGCTTACGCCATGGCTCTTAATTTTTTTCAATATGGCAAAAGCATATGGAGGAAGAAGAGGGCAGGAGGTACATTGAAGCTGATACAGTACATGAACTAAACAGAAGCACTTTGTGGAGGAGGGTGTGTGTGTGGGCATGCATGTGGGTGCTTCATTCCCCAACTCATTAGTAAATAAGGAGCATGATTTATGCAGATAGTGGTAATATCTTAGTTCATCTGTTTACCCTGATGTCACTATTCTATGAAAGCAAATGGAATTGGATTGCATTTGCAGTGATACAAGCAAGCGCTAAATTGTTTTGCTTGTAAGTAAACAAACTGCTTAAAGATACTTGACTTGTTATATGAAGGTGGCTTGAGGGTTTTTTTTTAGCAGACTGCACTTGTCTCCATGGTTGCAAAGTCAGAAACTATCTAAGCCTCCCAGCACATTAGTGGGTGCTCTTTCCAGAAGTTAGATGATTTTCCTTCCTAGATGGCTGTGTAAAGGTGACTTCAGACATAAATGGCTGCCCAAGCACATCTTACCCAATGATAAAATGATACAGGATGTATTAGTCTAGAATGGCAATGGCATGTGGGAGATGTATCCTATGGTGACTTAGTATTGGGTGGTGTGTTTGCAAGACTCAATGCTCTGCACCTAGGGAAGATTCTTTAAGGGGCTGAAAACCTTCTCACGTACCCTTGTCTGCTATATTAGGATCCTTACATTATTTTAAAGTATGTACTTGGTATTGTATAATTCACTGACTCAAAGAACAAAAATAAATATTGCATAGCCAAATGCTACTTTATTAAGTCATGTACCTAAGGAAAGAACTGGATCTAATTTATAAGGGGTGAACAAGCATGACTGAGCAGTGGCGTGCACTTCTTTTGTTAGGTGACTGTATAGTTAATCAATGGCAGATCAGTGGGATGGAGTGGAAGATCACAGGAATAATGGTGAAACCAAAGCATTTAGTTCCCCAACCCTGCTGCCGCCACCTCCCCAAAAAGGTATTTTCTAGTTGAACCATGGTGGCCCTAAGTTTAACAACACTCGATATATTTCACAGTAACATCAGTGTGAGTTATTTATGTGTATGAATGAAAGAAAAAGTTTCATAGCATAAAACAAATGCCTTGATACACTAGCTTTAAGGAACTATGGGAGCTTCAAATATAAACAGCTGTTAAGGTTTTCTACAATGATACACCTTCTGCTCTTGGACTTTTATTTTTGGTAATTGTAAATCTGCTATAACGTAAATGTTAAAAACAACTTCTAGTATCTTTGCCCAGATTATTTGTTGGGCATTTCAATTAAACTTTACTATGAATAAAAGCTTATATCTCTTCCACTTGCATATGAAAATGAACTAGGCAATCCGTTGACAGCACTGAAGGACTCATGCAAATGTATACAAACATTAAAAATACAGTTCCATTACACTTCTACTTTGGAAGGCTTGCTGTTCATCATTCATTTTAAAGTACGACTTGAAAGGGTGCTACTGAAGAGTGTGGGAAGTCAGTTTGATGTCAGATGTCTTAATTTCCTTACCTTGTAGAGATTTATTGATTCACATGCACTCAAACATGTGATATTTAAACTTGGGTGGCAAAGAGATGGAGTAATATGAGACAGTCAACAGAAATATATTAAAGTTTGCAGGAAAAAAGAGCTATCCTGAAAATTAAAATATGTCACATTTTTTACCTTTCTAGACAGGAAGGTGGCTAGAACTTCAGTAAATAAGCCACATAGACCCTTTGCATCTTGGAAAGGGTGGGTGAGTGACAGTGGAGATATGGCATTTATATTTGTGAATTGAATAGCTGTTTAATAGATGATTTATATGTAATGTATTGGGCCTTTGGGCCCAAATTTTCTCTTGCTTATGCTGATAGATATGAGGAACAGTTCCCTGGAAGAAGATAAACCTATACTGGTGTAAAAATAGAATAAATGACAGCAAAATTTAGATGAGTCATCTGACTAACTCATTACTGAACTAAGCTCCCAGATCAATGTTGGGTTACTCTCTCATTTTCCTTCCCACTAATTGTACAAACTTCCCTACTGTGATTTTAATAGTTGGAAGAGCTCCTTTTGTTCCTTTGATCTACATGTCAAAATCTGTCAAGAATGTTAATATGATTATTCTTCACGAAAAGCAAAACTGACACAGCACCTTCTCTTGTGCCTATCGGTCTCACTCTCTTCCAGTTAGCTCAATAGCAGAGTCTGTGCTGACTTGAAAAAAAAAAAAAATAGGACTTGGCCCTATGTGAATCTCTACAGTTCAGTCATTCTCATGCTTAAAAGAATGTGAATAATTACTGCTTCGTACATGGAACTTTGGATAATTTGCTTCACTTCCAAAATGAATATTCATGTTTTATAGTGGATGAATGGCTTTGTGAAATCTCCAGGAACTATGTTAGTGGGGCTAAGAGAGCAGGACTGATGCGTTAATGCCTGTTACCATTTTCTTCAAGTTTTAATTCTTTTCATACATTCTAATTTAGTATATAAAAGTTGCTGGGATAAACTCATCTGAAAATATTGTTGTATTTATTCATATTCATTGGTACCTGCAGGAACTTGGACATCTCCTAGCAAAATAATCTAGGCTAAATATCAAACATTCTTATGATTTTTATTGTTTTTCTCCACTGGCAGTAAAATATGTACATTACAAACCCCTTCTTTGCAAACAAGGAAGGTAAATGTTTGTTGTGTTTTATAGCTGGGTCGAGTTAATGACCTTCTGTCTAGCTAGGATGCAATGTCCTTTTGATTTCAGTAGTTTCTTCTTTATTTTATTTGGAGAGATGAAGAGGTTTGAAAGAAACACACATTCTTATTGGTGGGCTTTAGATAATTATCAACTACTTCTATTTTCTTTAACAGTGTAAATGAGGGAAAATCTGAATGTATCTTGATTTTGAAATTATTTAATAATGGCGACAAATTAGAGTATGGCAACTGTTAATGCTTCAGAGAAATTAATGTGTTATAACTTGTGAAACATACAGTATCTCTGCATGGCCCCATTATCTGACTTTATTCTGGCATTAAAAAAATTCTACTTTGCAGATGCTCTACTGCAGCTCATGATATGGTTTATTGCTGTTACATGTGAAGAGTTTAGAATACTCCAGCCTGAATATTTTTAGAATATTAGTCATTTCTGAAATGAACGGCTAACACTTCTTGGACACTCCTTTTGTTTACTTTTTCAGCTGAGTTTGTTTTTCAACAATTAATATTTTAGGATTTGCAAAGTGACAGAAATATAGACATGCTGGGATCAGTAACAATTCTCCTTGTTTAGTTTGTGTAGCAGTGCTGCAAGAAGATTTTGTAAGATTAAAACTGATTATTGAAACTCAACAACCCATTCTATTAAGAAATGCTCTATTTAATTAGGGGGTTCTTTTTTAAAAAACTGTTGAGTAAGGGATTGATGTTTAATTTTTTGACTAAAAATGTCAATTTTGCCATTGTTTCATTAAAAAATAGTCATGTTAACTCTTAAATCAAATACTGATGTGTTATAATCATTCTTTCATCCTTATTCTTCAAAGTAGAACTTAAAAAAAAAGCTATCATAAGTGAAGAGATTATTTGCCTGAAATGGTAGTCTTTATATAGCAAATTTTGATTTTTTTTTTTTTTTTTGTGCTGTAAAAAGTGATCTTGAATAGTTTTGTATACACACATGCCTAAAGTAACACTGTCAGGAACAAACAAGGAGTCTTGTAGCACTTTCATAGGCTAACAAATTTATTTATCACATGAGCTTTTGTGGCAGAAAAATCTCACCTCGTCTGATAAAGTGAGATTTTCTTCCACAAAAGCTCATGCGATAAATAACTGTTAGTCTTTAAAAGTGCTACAAGACTTCTTGTTTGTTTTTACTGACATAGCTACCCCTTTTGGAACTGTCCAAGAATGAGGCCAAAACATTCCCCTTTTTCTTTTTCCACCTTCTCGCTTTGCTTCAAAGTTTTATGTCAATTGCTGTCTTGAAAACAGACTTGATTGTTGCTTTCACTTGTGTTTCTTGATAATAATACAAAATATTTAAAAACAAACAAGGAGTTCTGTGGCACTTAACGCTAATAAATTTATTTATTGTATGAGCTTTCATGGGAGAACATCCCACTTCATCAGGTGCTTTGAAGATGGGGGAACTAGCATCTGATGAAGTGGGATGTTCTCCCACAAAGCTCATAAAATAAATAAATTTGTTAGTCTTGTTAAGTGCCACAGAACTCCTTGCTTGTTTCTATTGAACTAGTCTAACATGGCTACTGCTTTGGAACTTGGCAAAATATTTAATGGCATTGTGGGAGTTATGGGCAGGAACGTCGCTGGCCCCGGAAAAGACCCAGGCCACATTGTGGCACTGGGGCCGGATAATTCACTGGGCTCCTGCCGCCTCCAGCCAGGCCCCAAATCCCCCGCCGGTTTTGGGGCCAGGAGAGGCAGGCACCGCTGTGGATTTCCTGGCCAGGAGAGGCAGGGGCCTGCCTGGACACTCGGGGCACCAGCACCAAGACTCAGGGCACGTGCCACATGCCAGCAACACCCCTGGTTATGTGTGAAATACTTATGAACCCAAGTGAGGCTAGACACCTAGAACTCAAGAGAGGTGGGGTACTGTTCCATTTCTTTCTCTCTCTCTCTCTCTCATATTTCTTTAACAAACCACAAATATAAAGTCACACTTATTCAGCACTCTCCCAAAGCACCTTAAAATAGCTTTTAGCAGTTAGTCAACTTTTAATAAGTATTTAAATCCATACCACTTTATCCTGGCACACTATGTGTATGAATTCTTTAGTGGATCTACTTCAGACTGTAGGCTTTTATGTATAAGCCCAGACTCTTCAAATGTCTTGGATAAGCACCCGCTCAGCACAGCATAATGGATATTTACAAATCATTAATATCTCTGCAAAGTTACCTTATAATGAATATCTTGCTTTCTGACACTTGCATCTGGATCAGAGAAAGGTAGGTGGGGCAGAGCAGAGACAAAAGGAATTCTTCCCAAACACCTTAGCCAGTGGAACGAATTCACAGCTATTCCGGGATGAAGCCTAGTTCGGACTGTCACTGATGTACCCTTATGCACTCTGAGCATGTTCCTGTGGTAGAAGGGGTGAATTGGAGCAGTTGCTGGGGACAATTGTGGCTGCAAAGATGTGGCAGATTGAGCTTTCTGTTTATTCATTAGCAATAAATAGCTGCAGGGTGTTTTGATATTTCAGTATTTTAGGATGCATCTTCATGATGTGCAACTGATTAATATTGCCCCCAGGCCAAGGTGGCAAAAGCTCACCGAGTAAGGGGAGAAGCTTAGCTGCTAGTATTTAAAACCAGTTAGGAGTTCTCCACTTCAGAGTCTGTAAATGATTGCCCCTATTTCTTCAGTGCTAGTTGCTGGAATCAAGGATCCTCCACTGCCGCTACCTAGTCTTTTCTCACTTACTTCAAAATGATTTTTATTGCCTTTATAGTTCTGTTTGAGCCTTCAAACAGTAAATGAAAGAAAATGACATATAATGTGAGATGGATTGAATGATGTTTTGAGAAGAGTGATGCATTCAGTACTCCCTACATCAAATAAGACTCTGATTTCAGTGCCATCTGTCTCACACCAAGAGTAACTTTACATTATAGCAAGCAACTGTGAGAGAACTCCATGTTCGATAGATCAGAGAGAAATCTATACATTAAAAAACTTCTAATATTAATGGGCTGAATAGCAGGTTTACAGAAAATTCACTAAGTTAGTTAGTGTGGACTTGATGAGCCAAGACTTGAGGGTTGGATTTTCAACTTTTCATATTTGCTTTTCACTTTTGGTTTAGAAACCTGCATAATTCCAGGTAATGCAAGGTGCATCGCAACCACATATTCAGATTTTATGTGAGACTAAGTGAGTCACTCTCTCAAGCCTTAAGAGACAGACCTTTCCTTGTTTACAGACAGCCCCCCCCACATTAAGCAGCTACTCATCAGCTAACAGAACTATTAAAGCAGGCACATACCCCTGAAGCAAACCACGTTGCCCCCATATCTGAAAAAAAGATACCATCACAGGACCTAAACAAACCAGCTACACCGTCAAGGGCTCATTTACCTGCTCATTCACCAATGTGATTTATGCCATTATGTGCCAGAAATGCCCCCTTCCCTCATATATCGGACAAAGAGGAGAGTCTCTGCACAAAATAATAAATGGATACAAATCTGATATCAAGAATCACAACATTCAAAAACCAGTAGATGAGCACTTCAGTCTTCCTGATCACTCCATTGATGATTTGCTAATAGCTGTACTCAAACAAATGAATAACAAATCAAGGCTTCAAAGAGAAACTACAGAATTGGAATTCATTTGCGAATTCAACTGTGTCATCTCAGGGCTAAATAAGGATTTTGGATTTTTTTCATATTACAATGAATGGTATTTTTTATCTCATCTTCCTCTATATATCTTCCCCAGTGTTTGAATCTAAACTGTCACATAAATTTGCTGTTCACAATCTGACCTTATCCTGTGACTTACACTTCCCTGCATATATTTTCCTTCCATTCCGTAAGTACCTCATCTTCAAAGCACCTGACAAAGTCAGATTTTCTTCCATGAAAGCTTATGCAATAAATTTGTTAGTCCTTAACAGTGCCACAGGACTCCTTGTTTGTATTTCACTGAAGTTAAGTATATCTTAACTACATCAAACAGGCCTGGGCCTCCTTCCTTATTCCCAGTGTGATCACTCACCAGACTTATCTGTGGAACCAAATGGCCTCCATACTCTCATCTAGCCTGAAGCCTACACATATTTTTTGTGATGTGATCCCCCCCCCCCCACTGTTAGGTTTTAGGGTTGCAGGGAGTTGAATGGTCCACACATGGTATGCTCTCCTGATTTGCAGTTGGCTTTTTCCAATGACTGTCAGTGAAGGGGGATTGGTTTCAGTGATAAGCGGAAGGCTTCTGCAACCAGCTGGTTGGAGAAGAGAAGGTGACCTTTGGCATTTGAAAAAGGATAAAGTCATGGAGTGGCAAAATCCTCTCTAAAGTAATAAATTTATTTATTTGTTTAATTTTGGCTCCATCAGATGTGATACCAAGTTCGTCTTCCTTTTATATGAAACATCATTCATGCCATGATCTAGATTCACCTCATCAGTAACTTTGAGTATAAAACCATATATTCCTTCTGGAAAAACTTCACTATGGAAAAGTTTAGTAGCAATTCTGTCGATTGGAATTAAGAATCCCACATGCTTTTCATCAACATCAAACAATACACATATTTTCAATTCAAAGAGGTAACTACATCACAAATTATAGCTGATATTGGGATAGAACGTAGAAGCCCTGGCCTACAGCTTGGGAGCTGTGGAACTGCTGGGTGCCCACAGCAGGGAGCTGTGGCCCTCCTCAGAGTCTGCCTCAGAGAAGGGACTGTGCTCCCCACTGGATGCTCCTGGGAACCACAAGTCACAGAAATCAGAGAGAGAAGAATGGGGCCGAGACAGGAACCAGAAGTACAGAATGCAGGCCCTCTGCTCAGTAGAGAGGAAGAAAGGAAGAGTGGCAGATGCAGTGGGCCAACAGCCCAAGCCTGCTCTCGTGGATGCCTCCTGCCCCTACTGGGATGAGCTGCCCTGTCAGCCGGTGGGCTCTGACCTTGAGGATCTGACCAAACTATCTACAGAGGACCTACCTGCAGAGACTGTCCATGTGTGGGTCCTTCTTCTCATGGTATACCCTAAGGACAAGTGGGATGGAGATGGCCACCTATAACTCATTGGGAGAAAAGCGTGGGAGTAGCCCAGCACAACTCTTTCTGACTTGCAAGCCTGGCTGAATCCAGCCTACCTGTAAACCCACCCTTCTTGGGGGCTCCAGACTCTTTGCCAGTCGCACCCTGCAACTCACTAATCTTCCTCATTGAACAACTGCAATCTCCAAGTGGGACAGCTTTGGGGTGTGGCCTCCCTTTGTGTCTGCCCCAGAGGAAGGACCATGGCCCCCCAGCTACACAGACTTGCAACCAGGCTACAAGGCCCATATCAGCTATTTAGTGTGTGGTGGACTTCCACCAAGCTCCGATTGAGGACACCCAAACAGCCACTCCAAACGCTGTTATCACCCAACCTAACAGCAGGTGGTACCACAAACAAATGAGTTGCCAAGAACACTCTTGCTGAGCAGACATGGATACAAGCCCCAGCCAGTTTGCCCCCAGCTCATCTACACAGGAATACAACCTGAGATAGTATGATCTTATTTTGGGAGAAGGTTTAGTATATATCCCAGGGTTATATGGGGAAGTCATGCTTTTGTTACTGAGCAGAGTTTGCCTAAATACTTGATTCAAACACAGTGATCATAAGTGGCAAGTGTAAAGAGATTAAACATAGTTACCAAAAGAAATAGACATAAAATTGTAGTCTAAATTCTATACACTAATAGGATTTGAAATCAGCAATGTCTCATCCTTGTTAGCTGGTACAAAATTTCTTAAATGCACAGTGGGCAAGCTTCCCTGCCTGGGCTCACACTCCCCCACCCCCACTCCTCTTGTTTTTCAGACGTTCCTTAAGGTGTTCTGGCCCTAATCTATACTTACAAGTCTTCTTGGTGGCAGTCAACAGCAGATACACAAGGCACATAAATATCTTGCATATCCGCCAATGACTTTCTAAGCAGCCAACACGCAGTAGGGAAAGCCAACTGCACATGCCTTGAGGTCGGCTTTCAGCAGCTCCAGTTAGGGGGCAGAAGTTGCTGAAGCAATTTCCGGAGTGCAGCAATGAGTTCATACTCGCTACTGAATCATGCCCGGAAGATCATGCGGAAGGCATTGATTTTGCCACCATCAGTATAGACATAACCTTAGTTATGAAGGAGTGGAGTCAAGTGATGTAACCTGCCACCATTTGTCAAGCAATGTCCCATTGTGTATGTGCTATTTCTGTGAAGTCTTAACGTAAACAATTCCAATTAATGGAATCTATTCTCAAAAGGACGTGAGAGCCATTTACATTGTCTGGCTTTTTTTTTTTTTTGGAATGCTGGAAAGGCTGTTTGTGGGAGTTTCTTGCCTTACAACATGTTCTAATAGCACAGTCAAAATGTTTCATAATGTCACGGACAAAGGTAGCATATACAATCCAACAGGATGTTAATGTTTAGCACATAAATACTTTTTAATACAACACAAGGCATACCTTGTACAGGACATATCAGAATTGCATGACATTGGTTAATATGAGTCTGAGAACACAACCACTAGCTCCCCAGAGTGTCACAGATATTATAGCTGAGTTTGCCTAGTCAGTTTTCTAACATGTTAAGAGAATGAGTTAATACTCCCACTTGTCTAGACATTTGTATGAAGATCATACTGAATTTATGACATGGGTGCTTCACATGAGCAGAATGAGACACCTCAGCAACAGTCGGTACATCTAACTTGCCTACTTATACCAAGATCTTGCATCACTTGTGCCTGTAATATTATTTGCATGTATACATAATAATGGGACTAGTGACATGAGTAAAATTAGGCATATTGCACAAGTATTTGCAGCCTAAGATCCTTATTTTGTACATTCCTTAACAGACAGCTCTTAAATTAATTTAAATAGCATATGAAGGGAAGATAGGTACTATCCAAGTAAATTTAATATGTTCAACTATGGTCATCAAACTTAAAGCTGGAAAAAATGTTATTGCAAGTGGTTATGAAATAACAAATCCAAAGTGCTTTCTAAAAACTGAGATTTTTAAAGTGCTATTGTAAAAAGTAAAGTCACTTGGAGCTGGTTCTGAGCTGCAAAAATCAAGTCTGGATTTAAATTTCAGTTTCCAAAGGGACAGCCGTGTTAGTCTAGTCCAGTAAAAAAAACAACAAGCAGTTGTGTGGCACTTTAAGACTAACAGATTTATTTTTTGCATGAGCTTTCGTGGGAGAAGATCCCACTTCCCACGAAAGCTCATGCAAAAAATAAATCTGTTAGTCTTAAAGTGCCACACAACTGCTTGTTGTTTTTAAATTTCAGACACAGTAAAGCTACTAGGCAATCACCTCAAGTTTGGGTCAGGGGCTATAACCTAGTCCTAGCACTTTGTATGTGTGTGTGGGGGGGGGGTTCTTCTTGTCTGCATTTATAACGTAACTCTGGAGAATTGCAAATAAATATTTTTCCCATAGTGAAAGTGTTCATATATTATTCATATTTTTTCCCAGGTGCCACTGCAGGTGGTAGCATACTCATCTCAGTCCTACTCACATACGTTTTTAGATGGAGCTGAGATTACAATGACTGGGTGTTTGTAGAGCTATGTAATTCAAGGATCTTCTCCCACTATCTGAAAGGTGTTCTCATCCTTTCTCATTCTTATTTCAAAGCCTCTGTTTCTACTGTGTTTTGGCAAGTTCTTCTTCTAGGGTTTGTACTCATCCATTCCACCTCAGATGCGTGTATGTGCAGCGCACAAGTGAGGTGTGAGGGATGCAAGAGCCTTCCTCAGACTCCAAGGAAAAGGTACCCATCCATGGTGGTGCTATACCAGGCAATGCAGAGATCCCTGTGCTGCTCCTGAGAGATCAATACCTGGACATCATAGGAGGTTTACAGCTAGATCGTACTGACTGAGAAAACACTGATCAGTCCAATTCTTTATCCCCCCATGTACCAAGACTCTACGCTGTGGCAAGTCTGTCTGGGACCTGAGGATGCATTGTATTGGTTGAGCCTGTAGCATCAAAAAGCCTGACACATAAAGCAGAGTAGGTTTTGTGCTGCAACATATGCTTCCGGTGTAGTGGGCATCAAGATAACTTTCCAGCTATTGGCTGGCACAGAAACATTGGCACTGTGGCAGGGGTTCAGTTGCCACAGCCTGGATACTGGGGCCAGTGTTGATAGCCTTGAAATTAAGTAGACAATCCCGCAGAGTGGCTTTTGCCAGAGGATACCTTCCTCTGTTCTTCAGAGTGCCTATTGGGTGGATGGCACTGGATACCTAGACTTAAGAGAGCTAAGTCTTGGCTCCTTGGACAAATCCTGCTTTTTATGCTTTTTCCTCAATATCTGAGAAGGGGACAGGTGCTAATGTTCAGAAGTAGTGTCAGAAGGGGCAAGGTGCACCAGTGCCTAAGCACTTGGTGCACGCCCAGGGCAGGAATGCTCAAAAAGCAGATGCAGGATTGCACATCCTTTTTCAAGGCTTAAAGCCACCACAGAATGGTTAGCAGTCCCTATGTGAGCCTTGCTGAAACATGTTGGGGTGGAATGAAGGTCACTCACTGGCCTAGACCTCTTACCCCTGTGCAGGTCTCAAACCCTGGAGAGCAAGATCACAGCAGCAGGGACCAGTACTCTGTAACAAAAGGAAATTTACATTTCAATAGGGCAAATAATGAAATTTCCACTAATACAACAAAAAATAATTAACGGGTAACAATTGTCTAGCTAGAAAGAAGGTGAAGTCTCCATGGCAGGTGTGGGGAGCTTGGCAAAGTAAGTCATGCCCTTGTCTTGAATGTAAGAGGTCCCCCTCCTCCCCGAGGGCTGCTCCCTTTCTGTATGTCAACATGAATGTCTATGAGTATCTGTTCCTGGGGTAATAGTGGGGAAGATTTCCAAAGTAAGGCAGTTAACCTTCTAACACCCGCCAAAGATAGGGCAAAGAAGTCATTTAAAGAAGTGACCTAATTATTGCATGTGCCAAGCATCTGTAGCACGATTTACTGAAGCATGTCTTGGGATGGCAAAATTGGGGCCGAAGCCTGTAAAGCAAATGAAAAGTTAACATGGTGCCTTTTTATTAAGTGTTGTTGATTTTTACCTCTTTTGCACATTCACAAGATGCTACCTGAGCTATGGCCGTCTGAAGGTTTAATTAAAAATGTCTGATGCACAGATGCACGTTGGCATTAGTGTAGACCTGTCATAATGCTCATTTCAGCTAGAAATTCACCTGATCAAGAAACTTAGATCTGATGTGATTTTTGCTATATGAGAAAAAGCTGGCTTCATACATCCAGCTATTCATATTCATGCATGGTTCATTTTCCTTTAGTGAAAAATGACATGTGACTGGTTGGCTTGACGCATGTTGTGCATCTTCTTAAAGAGCTGACATTCTTTAAGTAGGTCTTCTTCTACTTAAAAATTCACTTTAGCTTGTTTCTTGCTAAGATACTGAGTATGGTGGTGTTTTGATTTATTACGCCCACTCTGTCCACTGGATTCACTGCTTTTGTTTGCTATTTATGTGTTACAATGAATAAAATATTAATAAATGAATTCCTTTGATTTATCTGGCAGTGTATATTGATGGTATTATAAAAGTATCCAAATTCAATTTTATCCACTGTGCCTCTGTGCTGAATAGCTCATTAGTACTTTAATTCATGCAGAAAAGGTTAGAATATACTGAAATGCAACAGTTCCTGAACTAGCAGCCACATGATGTTTGTGATTCAGTTTCACCTTGAACTACAGTAAATGCTGAAGCTTGGAAAGTGGGGATGAAAATGAGTACTGTATAAAGGTGAGTAAAGAAGCAGGTTTATGGGGAAAAAAGTGTGTTTTTCCATCCAAAAATTATGTATGTTTGTTTACCAAGGGGAAGATAATTTTCAGAACAGTAGGTTCTTATGAAGGATCCCATAAGACCAGTGGTTCCCAGTATTTGGCCCAGGGACCAAACGTGGCCCATGGGGACTTTCTAAGTGGCCTGCAGCTCCTGTCCTGCTAGCTGCAGAAGAGAGCTGCCGCCTAAGGACCCAGTCAGAGTGGACTGCTGAGGGGCTACAAGCAATATTCCCTCTAAGCTGATGATGCAGCTGGGCAAATTCCCCTCTGGTTCCCCAACTGCCACCAGGCCCCTTTCTTGCTGCCCATTGGCTCCCTGAGTGCATCTGTAGCTTGTTCAGTTGCATCATCAGCTTAGAGGAATATTGGTGGAGGGTTTGCAGTGCACTAGACCAGCAGTTGTCAAACTTTTGCAGGTCACAACACAATTGGTGACATATTGTGACTCAACAGAACATAGCAGCCCACCCCTCGAGGCTGAATCCAGCCATCTCCCCAGCTCTCCATGACACACTTACCACTGTGTGGTGACACTATAGTGTGTGCCGCCACAGTGGTTGAGAACCATTGTTCTAGACTCAGTAGGTTTGGGCCACCTTCTGCGATCCTGGCTTAGTGCCGCAGTGGCCTTTGCATCTAAGGGAGCTGCAGGGACTGAGCAAAAGACTTTTAACATGTTGCTTCAGCACTGTACAGCCCCTTTACATCCTTAGTAAACCTTGCACTGTATAGCTTGAATGGGCAAAGAGAAGATAGCCTTTCTTATCTATACACTTAGGTTGTGATCCAAAAGGCAGTCTTCCACTGACTATGAGGGGCTTTGGATCTGGCTTTTGAAGAAATGGCAGGAAGGAATGGAAAGTGTACAGCATGTGTGCAGTGTGCAACTCTCAATGGGTCATAGCTTTGGTAAATCAAACCAGATTTCATTGGGACACTCAGAAGCATGTGACAGCGAAGCATGGATTTACACAGATGATTTAAGTACAGGCATACAGAAAATTGTGTATTTGTCAGGAAGTAGGACAGTTCTTAGGGATGGGATTTCAATGGGATCGGGACATCTAACTCTTTCAGGCTTTTTTGAAAAACCCAGTCTAAAAAAGTGAATTTCAGACTGAAGTAACAAACCAGATTCAAACACTGGGTCAGGGACTGCCACTCCAGCAACTGCAATATTTGGTGTAGGAAGGAATAGCTCTCACTGTGAAGTGCTTCTCTGAGTGTCCTAGTGAAATCTGGTTATAGTTACCAAAGCATTTTATTTTGATTTTGAGCGCTGGCGGCCCATACCTGGGCCTTTTCTGCCTGCCACTAGCTCTCTTGGTCCCCTCCAAGCTGGGTCGATCCCTTCCTCGCACCCTAACCTGGCAGCCATCTCTTTCAGTCCCCCCTGAGCTGGCCCAACTTCCGTCTTCCCCGCATGTCCTTTTCTTATCGGCTGCTCGACCATCCCGGACTCCCCTACCTAGGTCCCCCTTACCTGGCCACTGGAGCAGCCACGCCACAGGCTGCTGCTCCTGCCCTCAGCATGATCTGCGCATGCTTAGGGTGGGAGTTTTTTAAAAACTCCCAACCTGGGGAAAGCTCCCTGCCGGCCAGAAGACTGTGCCTTCTGGTTGGGTATGGGCCGCAACTTCTGGCTGTGTGTGGCCGGCAGTGTTCCCAGCGCAGGTGAGTGACGGGCTGCACACTGGCACACCTGCGCAGCCTATAGGGAACATTGGATACAAGTCTGGCAGGCTCTGTTTCCCTACCCTTAGCTGTAGCATAGAGCATGGCAAAGTGCTCCTCTTGGGTTCACAGGTGCATGGGTCCCTGCTGGAGCCATAGAGAAAGGAGGACTGGTCTCTTGCGTCCCCATGGTGGCAGAAAGAAGCCACTGCCTATGGACCAGATGGAGCACAGCAGGCTACAGAATGCCTGAAATTTCCCTGCTGCAGCCAGGGGCACAGGAGATCAGCAAAGAGACAGCCTCCTCTGAACTCACTCAATCTGGCTGCAATGGGGAGGAGGTGGCACTGTTGTTGTAGCAGTCAGATCCAGGACCCACCATGCTTGAAGAACAGCAGGACTCTAAAAATTAATTCCTTCCAGTTTAGTCTTCACTTAGCAGGCTACTCACCTTAACTGAGCTGCCAGGCCATATGCTTCAGTGTGTAGTGACAGTCACTCATCTTCATAGGTGTCTTGTCTGTGAGTGTGTGTCACACTGAGTGATTAGTAGGTGTAAAAATAGTCAATGTAAAAATGAGCCAAGTAGCAACAAAATGTTTTCTTTAAATAAGTAGTGATTTGTAGTCCTTCATAGTGGATACATCCATATATTTTTATGAGTTGATAGACCCGTGGCCCTTCAGGGTTGTAGAAATCATATTTGTCGCCCTCAAGCTAAAAAGGTTGGGAACCTCTGCATCAGACTTATCCTTGGTTCCACACAGCAGAAAATCTACATATAAATACATTGTATTTCTGCATTGCCTGTGCTCCTGCAACAGTAGATCATTTTCAGCAATCCCCCTTGTAGTGTTACCGAGGTCATTTGTAATTCACCCTTGTATTCAGCTGGCAGTACTGTTAATAATGTTTGCCTCTCTCCCACACCAAACCTGAACTCTAAAGCAAAGCTCCCTGAAAGACTATGCTACAGCAGTGCATAGATGTTCAGCTTAAAATATGACAGTGATTTGTGCAACACATATTGCTACGTTTGCGGTGTGTCCTATAAAAGAAAGGTTGTGATTTCTTAAGCAGTATTGCCAAAGTAGTAATTTGCTATTTTTAAGGAGTCCATCATATTCCTGATGTTTATTGCTGGCTGTTGTAAAATATGTGAGTATTTACTGTTTCTTTTTTTCTTGGATTTAAGAATAGGTATATGTCTTTATGACGTCTTGTATGGCATAGTTATAGAAAAACAAAAAAGGAGTCCTATGGCACTTAAAGACTAACAAATATATTATTAATAATAATAATAAATAATTTTTTAGTCTTTAAGTGCTATAGGACTCCTTGTTTGTTTTGCTGACTAAGATGTTTGCCCCTTTGTAAAACAGAGTTAGATTTGTCAAATAGTTCAGTCTGGCTTCAGTTTGTGACATAGCTACCTGCTGTAGTTAGTAGGCCTCAATTTTCAAGTGCTTCTCTTGTGCCTAGCTTGAGGCACTTAGGCTATGTCTACCCTAGCTGATTAGTCTGGACTAAGCAAGCTTAGTCCAGACTAATTTAACCTGTGTCTACACTAGCCTTTGGCTAGTTCAAACTAAGAAATTTCTTAGCTCAAACTAGGCCAAAGCTTAGTCTGAACTAGCAAATTCAAGTGCTTAGTCCGCACTAAGTGCTTAGTTCAAACTTTAACTTTTAATTAGTGTGATGTAGACATGGACTAATGGCTTAGTTCAAACTTTTTTAGTTTTAACTAAGCCATTAGTACAAACTAGTCAGCATGGCTAGTTCGAACTACCTGGGAACCGCTTAGTTTGGTCTAAGGAAGCTTAAACTAAGCTTTCTGATGTAGACATAGCCTTAGTGCCTGAGTTCTGGAAGTGCTGAGGACCTGTGACAACTGGTGGTGTTGGTGATCATGGCCCCAGTATATTGCCCACCAAAAATTAAAACACCACTTTTAATAATTTAGGTCTTAACCTCTTATCCACCACTTCTTCATTCAATCTAAAACAGGGTTTTCCAACTTACAGCCTGCAGGCTACATCCAGCCCACCAAGGGCACTGATCTGGTCTGCGGAGCTGCTGCCTGAACTGTGCTTGGGAGCTATGTGCAACAGAGCAACGAACAGGAAAGACATGCTGCCAGCACAGCAGGGCTAGGCGTGCTTCTGCCTCACTCACATGATCTGAGTCACAGCATGGGGGAACAAAGGAATTGCTCCCGGCAATCTCGGCTCACCACTGCTGTGACAGTCTGCCAACCAATCAGAGTCTCAGTCATAACAGGCTAGGCCAGGCTCTCAGAGAACCACTGAACTTAACTGCCCCCCCCCATCCCAACTGTTTGCTGTCAGTCAGTCAGCCAGAATGCTAATCTGATTGACAGTACATTGCACAAATCACAAATAAGAAAAGGAAAAAGTGGGTGGGGCCCTTGTGGGAGCAACCCAATCAAAGACCAGCTGGGACTGAGCCCAAGCAAAGGCCAGCATGCTGCATGACTGACAGTGAGTGATGTAGGGGTGGGGTTAGGACCCCAGCCTTCCTGTGACTGTGACTGAGATTGATTGCCTGCCACCTTGGGGTAGGGGACGGGGAAGGGGATTCAGGAGCTGCACAGAAGGGGAAGTGGTCTGAGAGCCAGTGCAGCAAAGGGGAGCCCCCAGGCCAGGGAAGAGGAAGGAGGTATCAGAGGTCCTGTGGGATTGGAAAGGGGAAAGGGAAGCCCATGCTGCTATGATTGTGGGATAGGAAAGGGTTGGGGAGCCCGTGCCGACACATGGCCCATGTCAGGTGTCCTGCCCTTTAGTGTGGTCCCCCCTACATTGAATGAGTTTGCCATCCCTGAGCTAAAATGTTAGTTCACTGATGGTAACTAGGTGGTGGTGTTGCATAACCCACCTCATGGGGTCTTATATGCTGCTTTTTTTGATTAAGTGTTGAGATGAATGATGATGTTTTGGAAGTGTAAGGAATAATTTTTATCATCTCTGCACCTATGAACTTATTAATGGAAAAACTGGTGAAATGCTGTGAGATAAATAGGATAAAAATGAATAAGGACAAATGCACTTCACTTAGGACAGAGTAATCAGTTGCACACATACAAAATAGGTAATGACTGCTTAGGAAGGAGTACTGCAGAAAGGGATCTGGGTGTCATAGTGGACCACAAGCTAAATGTGAATCAACAGTGTAACAATGTTGCAAAAAAGGGAAACACCATTCTGGGATGTGTGAACAGGAGTATTGTAAGAAAGACACTGCTCTGATTAGGTCTCAACTAGTGTATTGTGTCCAGTTCTGGGAACATCCTTTTACAAAAGATGTGGAGAGATTGAAGAAAGTCCAGAGAAGAGCAAGAAAAATGATTAAAGGTCTGGAATACTTGATTTATGAGGGAGGATTGAAAACTGGGCTTGTTTAGCCTAAAACAGAGGCAGCTAAGAGGGACATGACAATTTTCAAGTTACTAAAGGTTATCACAAGGAGGAAGGAGAAAAATTATTCTCCTTAACCACTGATGATAGGACAAGAAGGAATGGGTTTAAATTACAGCAAGGGAGGTATAGACTGGATATTAACTAACAAGGTGATTAACTACTGGAATAAGTTGCCTAGGGAGACTGTGGAATCTCCATCACTGGAAATATTTAAAAGCAGGCTAAACAGACACCTGTCAGGGATAGTTTATGATGGTACTTGGTCCTGCCATGAGTGCAGGCGACTGCACTCGATGACTTCCCATATCCCTTTCAGTTCTATGATTCTATGATATCTGTGGTCACACAAATAAAAACCTGCAAGTTCTCTGAAGAAAGTTTGTGGCTTTAAAAAATGTACATGTAAAGTAGGCTACTGGCTTTCTGCAGTTGAAATACCCTACATGTACCATTGAATTCAATGGGAGTGGGACTGACTGAAAATACAGTTTCTGTAGCCTTGCTTAATAACTTTTTATAAATGAACGGATGAACACCTCAGTCTTCTTTTCCTCTCTTTAACTGGGATGTAAGTAATTAGCTTTTGGAAATGTGGTTCTTTAGAGACCTATGAAACTTCTTTGTTTGATTCATAGTAACTGAGATTAATGCATTAAAATTTTGTTGGGAAACTTTATCCCATTTTTATTGAATTTTATTCATTTGCCCAAGTGATTGTATGAACATTTGCTGTTATGTGGGGAATAGTCTAGTGACTTCAATTAAATTATACTTCAGATTTTATTTTCACTTTGAAACTGCCTTTTTGCAGATGTTAAATACTTCACTTTGGTTTGCCTTCTTTAACCCCAGTCTAGCCAGTTTTGCTTTTGGTATTAATCTTTTTTTCATGCTGTATAATAACTGCAAAATTTGTGAAAAGCAAGTTTGACAAAATGGGTTCTGGTAATAGATGCCAATAAAGTTTTCAGAGCTAGATGTGTATTTGCTTAATAATGCAGCATTGCACAGCCTTATTATGAATATATGTGAGCCATCAAGAAGAAACTTTGATTGTCTTAGGTTTTTTAAGCCTTTATTTTGCAGCTGGTAAATATGCTGGCAGATAAGGGAATAAATTGCATCCTGAATAGTTAAACTGCCATGTATTCCTCACTGTATAAAATTGTATTCAGAAATGCTTTGGGATTCGTGTCAACAGCTACCATTTTATTCAAGTCTGGACTACAAGTTAATCCACTCTTTACGCACAAGCCTGAAGAAAATGGTTTTAACATTGGTCAGCACCTTACTTTTTCTAAATCTGTTTGCTGGGAGGAGGGGTGATTTGGGATTTTTGTAACATTTCATACCCATGAACATATGCAGCAATACCAGCATGTCCTTTAAGCAAGATACATACTGGAATAATAACCACAGTCCAGGAATGATCAGAACATTTCTTGATGTATAACTGAGGAGACATTTACTATAAATAATATGCAGGATGCCCTTTACATAAAGTTTAATTAGCTGTAAAACATCATGCTGTATAAACCTTCCTGAAAAGATACAATAGAGTGTTAATGGACAAATAATAATGCCTCACATTTGTACAGCTTCTCACATCCAAAGATATTAAGTGTTTCACAAATGGTAATTCAGCCTCCCAGCATCTTTGTATTATAGAGTCCAATCCCACCTGGATGTGCTGTCTCTCAATTCACCGAGTCCAAGGTGTTGGCAATGCCATAGGAAGACATGAGTATACCACAGTGTACTTTCTCTTCTTACGCTCTCTGGCCAAATTTCACAGCTGTATCCTCTTCGCTGACCTTCAGAAAGCAAGAGGGAAATAATTACTACTGTCTGTGACTCATAGCAGTTACTTTGATGGCTGCCCCTCCCAGGCCATCATTAAAGTACATAGAACGTGTGAAGTGAACAATGGCTCCTTCACCTTAACTAGGTGGCCCCCTTGAACTCAACTGGATGGCCGTTACCACCCTGAGGGCCCACTGTTTTGCAGGGCTTGGTGTAGGTGGGCTCTGCCTAACTGCAGGGTCCTGCAGGGCATGACTCATGCCCCCATTGTTCCCCACATTCCCTGTAATCAGGGAAAGGGGGGAAATAGTCTTTAAAAGCTGAGGTTCTGGGGTGCTCAGGCAGGACGGTTTTCAACATCTAGCCTGGCCTGATCAACCAGAAGCTGCCTCCTCCGCTCACGAGTTCTCCCTAGAGCGTATCCACGAGTTACCCCCACGAGTTACTGCCGGCTGATTACGAGTCTCCTTTCTCTCGCCTGTAATGCTGCTGCTGCTAATAGGAGTGGTAAGAGTCTGCCCTGCAGTTTGTCTTTAAAAGGTTTTCTTACTGCTGCTGAAACTGCTTTCTCCCAGCTTTACAGCCTTGTGTGTGTGTGTGTGTTCTCCTTTATGTTTACTTGCTATTTCAGTTCGTGTTAAGGAGCTCCCCTGTCTGTAACTGCTTGCCCCTACTCTGTGTCACTCAGTGTATCCCTTTTTTTTTGGGTTCTTTGAACTTGTTCTAAAAGTATCCTTGTAAGTTGCAACATTGTATAAAGTTAATTGGTAGCCTTAGAAGTCTTAAGTTATCTGTTAAGATTGTTTCCTTTAGTTCGTAGCCTTTAGAATTGTTTGGTTAAGTTGCCTTTGCCCTCCCCTCTGTAACCTCCCCAACTTAAATAAACCTTTTTCTCTTTAACTTTACTTGCTCCCTCTTTGTTTCTGGGATCCCCGGTGCGCCTCAACTTTCCTTCTGTCCCTGTCCCTGTGGCTCCCTGCCCCGAGCCGCTCTCCCCGCCCCGCTACCCTTGCGGCTCTCTGCGGCTCCCGGCTCCCGAGCCGCTCCCGCGGCCGCTGCCAGTTCCCCCGATTCCCGCCGGACTCTCTAGCAGCCCCACAGCTTTTTCCCCGGCTCCCACGGCAGCCGGCCAGCCCTCCCCATCCTCCGCCACTTTCTGCGGCTCCCTCACTGCTCCCGCCGCTCTTTCTGCGGCTCCCCGCGGGCTCCCCGCCGTTGCCGCTGCTTCTCTGCGGCTCCCGCAGTAGCCCCACCACTTTTTCCCAGCTTCCGCCGGGCTCCTCAGCTGCCCCGCCGGCCCCTTTACTCGCCGCCACCGCCTGCGGCTGCCCTGACCCCTACTCTGCTGGCTCCGCCACTTTCTGCGGCTCCCCGGCTCCCAGCTGCTTTTCTGAGGCTTGCCGGGCTCTTCTGCTTCCCCGCCAGCCGCTTTCCCCGAACCCCTTCTGTCTTCCCCGCCAGCCGCTTTCCCAAACCCCTTCTGCCCTCCCAGCTACTGTTCCCCGAGACCCTTCTGCCCTCCCTACCATTTTGCCCCCCTCTGCCTCCCTTGGAAACCCCTGAATCCCCTTTCAGCTCATCCTGCTTCTCCCCATTGCCCACACTCCCACGCACCTCCAGCCCCTCTTCTGCCTCTGTCCCCTTACCCCAACCCCCAAGCACCTCCTCACCCCGCTGCCTTTCCACCCCCCCCCACTTGCCTTCACTCCTCTTCAGGCCCCAGCTTCCCTGTTACTTATCTTCTCTGCCACTGCGGCACACTAATTTGCATTGTACCCCCCCCTTTTTTTCCTATAGTGTATTAAAGTAGCCTTTAGGTTATAGTGAGTAGGGCTATAGTGTTAGTAGGTTAGTTGAAGAACCCCATTGTTCCCCACCCTGTCCCCACTCCCGAAAGTTAGGTACCCCCCAACACTTTACAGAAACCACTGTGACAAACACAACATACACCAACCACCGCTCACCTTACCCTATACTCATTTTAATAAAGTGTACCCCAAATCCACCCCATACCCCACGGGTGCAGTGGTTGTCCCCCAAGATCCTCAAATCTCCGAACCTGCTGGCAGGGTCAACTACTACCATGGATCCCAGTCATTCAAAGATCATGAGCCAGCATGGAAAAAAATTACCCTTAATTCATGGATTTTTTTTTTAAAAAAAGAATAAATACTATTGGATTCCCCCCCCCCCCCCGCGCCAGCTTTTCGGCCTTTAAGAGTCACATATTCAGGCTTTTCTTGGAGGGTTAGAATTTTGCTTTTAAGGACATGTAATATTTTTAGACACCTGAATCCAGGAGTAGGCACTTTAAAAAAAATTGTGACCCTTGTCATAAAATCATGAGTTAACTTCACTCTGGACCACAGTGACTTTTCTAGTTGTAGGCAACAGGAACTCCATAAATCACGTTGTGATGAAAGTGTCCTTTTCCCTGGGAATAAGTAGCGGTCCAGCCCTGGAATACTATGGATCTCAGGGGTCTAGAAGAAGGAAAAATGATGCGTGCCAAGTACAGCTCTTTGATGTAGTCACATTTCCAGCCCAGTCAGCCTTATTCTACTCTTATCCCTCCTCAGCAATGAGGAGAGGATCTAGAATTCTGGAATTTCTGCACAAAAAGATAGCCTAGGTTTCCATTAACTCAAGAAGGGTTGGATTGCAGATGTCTGTGCAAATTACCAAAAGAGATGATGGGAGAAACTAAGTGCTCCTACAGTCTAAGGTAGGGGTGGCCAAACTTATAGAATTCAAGAGCCATTCAAATTTATTACTAAATGTTCAAGAGCCACACTGAGGCATATAGCCATATACTTTTACTTACTAAATTGATTTGCTGACATTCTTCTGTGAGCCACACTTTTTCATTCAAGAGCCACATGCGGCTCCCGAGCTGCAGTTTGGCCATGCCTGGTCTAAGGTAATTAGAGGTCCTGATTTTATAGGGACAGTACTGATTATTCCAGGCTTTGTCTTGTCTTACATAGGAAGCTATTACATCCTACTGCCTGTCTTAATTTTTCACACTTGCTGTCTGGTCACCACCTTGCCCCTCTAACTCCAATTCATTGCTTCTGTATATATGGCCACTGAGAGTTTCAAAAGGTGTTTTGGGGTATGCCAGGGATGCAACTGAAATGCTGGTCCTTTCACACATGGGAGGGTGTGTGCAGGGTGACCTGTAAACTTAAACTTGTTAATTTACTGCCTTGTCTGTATCCATTTCTCACATCAGTCCATCTTAATATCTTAATTGCCCTGGAACTTCTTTAAAAGAGAAAAGGTGCCTAGCTATGCACATGGGCATCTATGTTGTGCAAAGCTTATGAAATGCACATGAGTAAGTCACATAAGTTAACCAACATGAGAAACAAAATTGCAACATGAGACACTTTTAATTAGAGACCCCATTTTTCAGTTTCTACTCTTACCTCATGTTGAATCTTTCTCTGTGACCATTTATTACGATTTTGGCAATTGGGTGGAGAACAACAGCAACTGAGGACTATTTCACTTGTGGACACACAGTTTTCGCATTAACAAACCACCCAGCTGATTTCTTCTCAAAATTTAACTTAAAAAAACATGAGTTTGTGTCTCATTTTTACCATTTGCATTCTTATACTGTGTGCCCCAGACATAAAAGGTTGGTCATCCCACTGCTAATGTGCATGACCAAGAAATGAATTTCAAAGGGCAGGAAGAAGAAGTGATATGGGACATTGGGGGAGGCCACAAATTTTATTCAATGTTCCTTTAAAAAAGGGATCTTTGCTCTTGTTTCTTTAAAAAAAAAAAAAACAACAACAACAGCAACAAAAACAAAACAAAACAAAAAAACCCACCCCACCAAACCTTACATTCAAAATTATCAGTCAGCTACTTTCACCAGCTGTTTCCCCACAACACCTGCTTGGAATTGCTGTTCAGCACTCAAAATCTAAAATTTCAAAGGAGAGATTGTTACCTGGAATCTTTGTAAATTGAAAAAAATTTGCCCTTAAGTGCTTAGAAAACTTCATGCCGTGGTGTCGACACAGGAATCTAGGAGTGCTCAAGTTCTTCAGTTTTCTAATGCCATAGAAGTTTTCTACTTGGAAAGCTTTATGCCCTGGATTCCTTCAGGCTGAAGATATGCTTCCTGCCTAGAAATCTGTCTGTGCAGAAAATTATTTCTGTATTGGTCTTTTCCCAGTGCTATTCATTATGATACTGTGTTCATCCGGAGGTAGAAACTCTTCTTCACTGTCATAGTTCTGAATGGTGAAGTATGAATGCAGAAGTTTGTTTTTAAACTAGTAAAACTGTGTGTGTGACAGGCTCTAGGAAATTATAGGAGAAGAACAACAGTAATAACATGGGATACCACAAGCTGGTTGCTGTCTATATCTAGCAAAGCTCTTCACGTTTGTATTTCAAATATATGAATAGTTCTGTTGAAGTCAACGTAACTTTAAGACTGTTTTAAATGCCTTGCTGGATGGGGCCTATTTGCACAATTTGCTTGTTCTGAACATTATTGAAGGCTGGGGGTGGGTCGGTGTGGCTAAAACATAAGTGACATAAGCAACAGCAATCCCCATTGGACATCTCCGTAGCTGTTATTTTTGAGTAATTGCCATCTGTACATTTTAAAGTTTGAGATATAGTTTTAAAGCTTTTATTTACTTACATGCACACCAAAAAAGGTTGACTGGATTTCTCCTGGAAAGCTCTAGATGAAGAGAGTGATTATTTAGAAAGACTATGATCAATTAGAAATAGAGTATAAAATGAAAGTCCCAATGTAAACTTAACTTTTTTAAAAAAGGGAAAGAAATAAAGATAGCTACTTAGATGAGACACACTTCTTGTTTAGAGACTTTACAGGAGAATTGTTCTTATAATAAAAAATAAATTACCAAGTGTAATAAAAATGATTCTGCAGCAATCGTTGCCTAAAATATACCTAAGACCTAGAAGATGAATACTGAATTTGAGTGTTATATCAATATTAGAATAAGTTTTTATTCCTTTGGGAACTATTTTATCACCAAACAAATATAGTGAAAATACAGAACATTGGTCATTACCTCACCTGTGATCAGCTAATTAGTCAAAGTAGAATTAATGGCAAATGCTACATCCACCAGCAGCAGCATAATTGTCCACTTAAAATGACATTTCCATGTGCACAGCATTATCTATGCTATCCATTATCTTAAAAACAAATAATAAACAATTTAAAGCATAAGTCAATGGCCTAACTGTAGATTTTTTTCTCTTTCCTTCTGCCCAAGTAGACGCCCATCTCTAACTACTTTTCATGTCTTGTCAGTGACTTATTTTTGTGATATTCCTTTTGGGGAGACATCCACATTACCGAATCCATCAGCAGAATTGGCAGCCCCAGCAGAGTCCAAGAAATTGATTGGCATATAAACTAAATTATTATTAGAGGTTTTAGTCTCAGCAGATGAAGATTGGCATTTCACAGGAGCAATGCAGAGAGTTTTCCATTTCCACTCCCTATTTTGTATCTTTTCTCTGCCTAGAAAATGTAAATCTTCACTTTTATCTCTGTGTATACAATTATGTACCCAAATGACATAACAAAGTTTAAGATTTATTGTGCTAGGTGTTTGTGCAAACATGGAAGAGGTAACAATGCCTGACCCGCAAAATATACCATCTACCTTAAAACAAGACAAAACAAGCAGGCATAATAGGAAGGGAATGGAAAGTGGAGACAAGATTACACTAAGACTCAATTTACGCTAGAAGTAGGTTTAAATAAAAAGCCTGCTGTTGTAGAGTTAAGAAATATGTAATTTTCAAGTTTTGCAAATGAATGCCAAGTATTACACTACTAAGGACCATCCAATTTTGGGGAAATAGAATTTTTTTTTCTGTCTTGTTTTTCAGAAGTCAGGGTGTGATAGTTGTTCCACATTAGAGAAGAGAACTCATAAACATTAAATCTAATTGGCATTGAGATCGGACTATAGGTATGGCTAGATAAAAAAGTGTTCATAAAGGACAATAAAAGTCTATAGAAATGAAACTATTTAATATTAAACTCCATAAATTATCAGTCTCATTTTTGTGCAGTAAAACTTATCCTCCTATCTTTTATGTTTATCAGTCTTTTCATCCACTGTGCTCCCAAACGAGTCAGTAGTTTGGCTTTTTATCCCCACCCTTTACATTTATCAGTTTCTTATTTGTCATGCAACTGTTCTTGAGATGTTATTCTCCCCTCCGCCCCCCAACGCAGGAAACAAAAGAGCCTTAATGGGAAGGGAAAAGGTACAAATTCAGTCAGGTTTGAAAGCTGGGAAACCATGCATATTTTTCTTTGGCCATTAGTTATTGGTTGGAAAACTCCTGAGAGAGGAAAATGCTCTTGTGTCATGACTTTACATCTCTCAATTCTTGAGCACACTGTTAACTCATCAAAGTGATTTTGCTTGAACAATATGCATCAAAAGAGAGATTCAATGAGAATATTGTCATTTCATTGAGATAGACACGCCTACTCTGCATGATTGTTTCTTCTGAAATCTGATCTCAAAAAGTTATCATCTTTCACACCAACCATGACCCTTTCCCACTTCAAAAATTTTCCCCTGATAACTGTTTTTATTTCTTGTTTTCAGCCACTTCAGTCGTTCACTCCATTAATCTCTGTTGCTGACCTTGGTTCTATTACTATCATGAGATATACGTGGTCAAACCCCCAGAGTTGCAGAGATTTGCCCACACAGGTCTCGTCAGAGGATTGGTTGGTTATCTATAGCAGTTTTTCTACTGTATTTTTCTATTGAAAGTATTAATGTCGTCAAAGGACTCCGAATATTCACTAAACCTAAACTTCGCTTCTCTGCCCATACTCTCTTCTGTCCAAAACTAAATTTGTTTATCCAGGTTCCCCTCTGCCTTACACAGTATTTCTAATTATGATTTTATGTAGATTTCCTTAACTTGTCTTAGACAGGTTTCTAGATTTCTCTCTTATCCTGCTACTCAGTAGCTATGTGGGCTTTTTGGTTGCCTGTACTTTGTTTCAGTAAGATTACTGGGTTTTAAGGCCAAAAAAGACTACATGATCATCTAGGGTGACCTCCAGTGTAATACAGGCTCTAGAATGTCATCAAATCTATAGCCTCTGGTTGAGCTAGAGCATCAGTTTTTTTCAAAAGGCCTCCAGTCCTGATGAAAGAATTCAAGTAATGAGGAATCCATCATCTCCCTGTATTCCAGTGAATTACCCTCATGTTAAAATTGTGCCTTATTTGTAGTCTGCATTTGTCTAGGTTTAGCTTCCAGTCACAGATTCATACTTCATCTTTAAATAAAACTTGGGAAATGGTTTCTGATTTAGTAGAAAGAGGGGAAAAAAAACTTCAGTGATGTAAGGCCCCAAGTTATGAGGAAGGGGTTTTACACTACTTAGAAAGGAGGGCTTGTCTGTGATGAAAAACATTCCTGTTTTCTTTAGGTGGCATTCACCCCACTGACCTAAAACCTTAGTATTTGGGCACTTAGTGGAGTGTAAGGAGCCAAAATAAACCCTCCCAGTCAGGGCTGGATCAAGGCACTGAGTAGGGGGCAAGGGGTCTGCCCGCTCTTATGTTCCCCCCCACTGCACCACATGGAGCCTCACCCGGGAGTGAGGCGGGCAGCCCCAGCTGGTACCAGGGGATGGGCGCAGGGCTGCGAGGGGCTGGGCCTGTGACCTGGCTGCCACTGCATGTGTGGGGTGGGGGGTGCGGGATTGAGGAGGTCTGGGGCCTGCGGCATGGCCAATGCTGGGGCGGGGATCTGAAACCTGCACCCAGTGGTGCTACAGGGGAAGTGGAGTGCAGGACCCACAGTCTGGTCAGCTGTTGGGGGCCCTCTGGCCAGAGTCTGCTCCGTTCCCAGGCTGACTTGTCGATAGCAGACCAGCCAGCCCAGGGCAGGCAGGTCTATGGTGGGTGGTAGCAATTCACTGCTCGACCAGGGACACATTTTGGCGGGGCCACAGAGACCCCCTTTAATCTAGGAGTCAGGCTCCAACCTCCAAAGCCCATGCCTTAATCTGGCCTGCTGCCAGTGCAAAGCCAGGATGTAGGGCTGCCGTATAATTTACGGACAGAGTACTGGGAATACTGAATCCATATAATGAGGGAACGTGAGGTTTCCCCACCCCATCCCAAAATAGCCAGCTGAAGTTCTGCATTCACAGAGTGTGCAGACATCCGTGGGTGCTGCTCAGTGGAGAGATTCTCATCGCAGCATTAGTAGTTTTGTTGGGGCTTTTGATGGAGGTAAACCCGACTTTTTCTGGATTGCTCACTGTCCAGCATGTACTGAAAATGCATTCAAAATGTCCCAAGGTCTTACTGCAGCCTGAAAGTACCCTAGCAAGTAGAGCAAGGCTTGAATGGCTCTTATTTTAAAGATTCATATTGGCACATTTGATCAATCAACAAAATGTGCCTCCTGTCACTTGCTTAACTAATGGAGAATCCATAGGGAGAGGATGAAAATGAGCCCTGTTAAAACACTGTTTGTTTGTTCCTTTCAACTGGGATCTTATCCTTCTCATGCCATACAACTCCTGGTGTGATAATATTTGGTGTGGTGTGCATGCTGGCATTCATTGGCTGTTGTGTATCTCATTTGTATTGAAAATTGCTGCTGCTGGGGTGGGGTGAGCGAGGGACAACACAAAGCTGTTTGCATGGGTCAGGCTTTGCAGAATCCAATTTTATCAACACAAGTCTGGAATTCACAAACTATAAACTGGTGTTTGTAAAGTCCTAAGATCAACAGTGAAACAGTTCAGTAATTTCCAGAAAATACAATATACCATATGTTTAAGAAAATAAAGATTTCACTAAGTTTTACTATAGAAGTGTTTTAATTATTTAAATAAAAGGCAAATCATGTAAATTAAGCATTTTATTGAAACAACATAAATAGATGCAGCATAAGCACTATGTTTTCTGAAGATTGACTTATCTGTCATGGATTTTATTTTGTGGTTAGCAGTGATTAATTCTTCAGTGTCTCCAAGTTTATTTTCTGTATTATAGCCAATTTAAAAAAAAAATCCTCATACTGAGGAAAGAAGTTTGTCAATAATGTGATAGCGTAATCACACTTTGCATAACAGGTTTGATATTAAAAGACACAATTTTTTTTAAATAAGCATCTTGTAAGATGTAAGAAAGATGTTCATAAACATTGCCATATGTAGAATTTTATTCTGTCCCATTCTTTGTAGTCCGATTTAGGTTTTTTCTGCTTATGTAAAAACAAACGAGTCCTGTGGCACTTAAAGACTGATTAATGTATTTATTGTTTGAGCTTTCCTTGTTGCTTTACTGAACTGGACTAACACAGTTGCCCCTTTGCAATTTGACATTCTGCTTACAGTTATGTGTATTTCTGGCATTAGTAGGCAAAATATTTTATATTAGGAATAGCTTTAGAGCAAGAAGTTATTTTTGACATCAGTATCCTTGTAAAAAAAAGTGACCTTGTTGTGGTGGTGGTGATGATGATTTCAGGGTAGATGCTACTTAAATTAACCTTTGTTTAAATTATGCGTAATTTACATGGTCAGGTTTCTCAAGTTAAAATTTTCGAGGATAATCAAGAGAAGGGTTTAAAGTCAACATAGAGCAAAATTAATAATCATATTAATACATTGCCCTTCTCATTGTACCATTTCTCTGAGGAACCCATGTGTTTAACCACTATTCCTGAATTTACTGCATCCCTACATCATTTTCAGTAACTGATAAACTCAAATCTTGATTCAACAAGTTAATTGAGCTTGAACCTGTGAGCAGGCAAGTTGTTCCATTGTATGCAAGGGAATTGCTCATTTGTTTAAGGTTACACATGTGCTGAAACTGTGTCTAGAGAACTCAATTGTGCCAGCCCTGCATGTAGAGTACTGCAGATTATTCTATATTCATATCATTCCCCAGCCCATAAACTGTAGCATCTCAGTTTCACAACTTGTGGATTAAGGTGTGCCAAGCATGAAGATGGCAGATCGGGTGCTTGATAACACACACAGTATAGGACATGAATGATATGAAAATGGGCCTCAATTTAAATAAAGTGGGGAACTGACATCTTTCCAATTTGACCAAAATTATTTAACATGTAATTTCTTATTTTTGTTCCAAATAACTTAAATGTCAAGGAACTGAGGGCCATCTGGTTGGAGTGCAGGGTCTTTCGCGAGCAGCTGTGGGGCCATTTTGTGCACATTTTGACAGACAATACCACTGCCATGCACTATGTGAACCACCGGGGGGCCCATTCCACGATCCTACGCCGCAAGGCACTCCGTCTCTGGCAGTTGGCGGTGGACTTTGATTTCCATATGACTGCCTCTCACCTACCGGGGTTGAGGAACGACAAGGCCGATCGCCTCAGCAGACACCTTTGCTCACAACACGAGTGGGCTCTCCACCTGGGGGTCCTGGACTCTGTCTTTCGCGAGTGGAGCTATCCCCAGGTGGACCTGTTCGCCATGAGGGAGAACAGGAAATGCCAGAGCTTCTGCTCCAGGAAGGGGCTGGAGCAGGGCTCCTTCCCAGACGCGTTGTTCCTGGACTGGTCAGGACCTCTTCTGTACGCATTTCGCCCCTTCCCCTTCCTACACAAGGTCCTTCTAAAGATACGGAGGAACAAGGCCGACATCATCCTGATTGCCCCAGCCTGGCCTCGCCAGCACTGGTTCCACCTTCTGCTCAAGCTATTGATAGCCTATCCTTGTGAGCTCCCACTCAGGTACAGCCTGCTCTCACAGGACGATGGTTGCCTTCTCCACCCGAGCCTGCACTCGCTCCACTTGATGGCATGGAGGCTCCGTGTCTGAACCAGGAGGAGCTGGCCTCCTCGTCAGATGTGCAGTGTATTTTAATAGGCAGCAGGAAGGTCTCTACCTGGTTGACGTATGAGTCAAAGTGGAAGCGTTTCTTCTCCTGGGCCGGGTTGCGGGGCCTGTCGCCCGTGCAGATGCCTATCCAGGATATCCTGGAATACCCTTGGAGCCTGAGCGGACAACGGTTGTCATCAGCTTCGTTGAAAGTTCATTTGGCGGCCATTTCAGCTTTCCATGCCCTGCTGGCTGGGCGCCTGGTTCTCCCCCACCCGCTGGCCACCCTGTTCCTGAGAGGCCTTGACCGGACTTTCCCTAGGGTAAAAGCCCCCACTCCGCTGTGGGACCTGAATTTAGTCCTCTGGGCTCTCTCTGGCTCGCCCTTCAGACTCTTAGCCACCTGCTTACTGCAAGCCCTTTCTCAGAAGGAGGCTTGCTGTTCACCTAAGTGGAATGCATGTGAGCAGCTGCTTGAAGAAGAAAAAGGACAGTTACTTACCTGTAACCTCTGTTCTTTGAGATGCGCTGCTCACATCCATTCTGCACCCGTCCTCCAGCCCCACTCGGAGTTAGTGGAAAGAAGGGACTGAGAGGGGGCGGAGCAGCAGCGCCTGGTAAGGAGGAGAGGTCTGCGCACTCCGCTTTGGGAGAGGGCCACCGCTGCCCTACGGGTCAGGCTAAAGGCAAAAAGCTTCCAGCAGCTGAGCACGTCGGTGTTCACACACCTAAGCGGAATGGATGTGAGCAGCGCATCTTGAAGAACAGAAGTTACAGGTAATTAACTGTCCTTTTCCCTCCTATTAGCTAGTGTGGTGTGCAGCCTGACAGCAGATGCTATCCCATGACCATTCCCCTGATTCCCCATCCCTATCCTTTGGGGTAGGGACCCCTTAGTATACATCACTGTGCTCTGCTGCACAGGTCGGGTGCAGTACCCAGGGTGGTGAGCCTCAGGAAGCCCTGCCACAGTGGCCTTTCCTGAGGGCATGTGCCAACAGTGTTGGGCACATGCTATCTGGCCTTGGTGCTTCCACCTCCAGGCCCCCACCCTGCTCAGCTCTGGGCTCCCCACCACCACATAGCCCCCTGCCCCCATGGAAGGGCCTCTGAGCTCTCTCCAGGAGCCTGCCTGTGCCTGGGCACTGTCCTCCTGCAGTCTCTGTCCCACCTGCTTGCTCCACCGTGCCTGCAGGGTGGGAGCACTCATCAGCAGGTGCAGCAGGGGCATGTAGCAAGATCCCCTCGCCTGGGTTGTCCCTGACCGGGGGGGAGCCTTCTCCTGCATGTCCAGGTCCGGTGTTGAGGCAGGGAACAGCTCAGGCGTGGAAGTCTCTGTGGCCAGCGAGGTGCCCTGCTGACCCAGCACCACGTTCTTCTCCACTAAGCCCTCCCCCTGGACAGGATTGAGGGAGGTGGGGCTTGGTAGAGTCAAGGGTATGGACTGGCAGGGTGTTGTCCTCCCGCCCCAGAAAGGCGTCAAGCTGTGTGTAATGGGGAAGCTGGTGGTGGCTGCCCCTGAGTGTCACATGGCCTCCCAGGCCTTTTGGTAGCCCTGCCTGAAATCCTTGATTTTGACCTGGACCTGCTGGGTGTCCCTGCTGTGCCCCTTGTCCACCAGGGCCTGGGCTATGGTGCTGTTCACCACCTGGTTGCATTGGCTATCTTGCAGCCAGAAGTGTACGTCATCCCCCCCATATGGCCAGGAGATCCAAAATCTCCTGGTGGGTCCAGGCAGGAGCCCACTGTCTACCTTGGTCTATGCTGCGGGGGAAGCTGTGTGGAGCAGGGTGGACAGGACTTCATCCTGCCTTGTCACTGGCCAGAGCTTTGCCCATCCTGATTGGCCAGGGCAGGCTCTTCCTGGTGGCCAAAGGAGTTTGGGAGATGGCCTGGAATCCAATTAAGTTATCTTAAGGCAAAACTGCTGCTACATTGGCTTAAGTCGACTTAATAAAGTCAACGATTAAATCGTCTTTATGGGTGGGAGTTATTAAATCAGCTTAAGCAAGCTTAGATACACTTGTATTGTCATTAAGTTCCCAAACAAACAGTGGGTGGTTATAACAGAGTCCTTTCAAATTAAAAAGACTGCTGTTGTTGGAGAGAAAAAGGGGGGGGGTTACTTTCTCTATTAAACTTGGCAAGGCTTGCCCATAAATCATTGCTTTACTGATAACTCATAAAGTTAAAGAGAAATGTGTTAACTCAGGTGTTTTATGCACAGAGGTGTTACATTTTTCAATACAGCTTTTGTTTTAATGTACATCAGATTTGTTTGTCATTTTCTTACTTCACAGAATTTCCATTCTGCTGTTTGCTAGATCCTAATTGCTATGGACTCTGTTCTCATATCCAGGCACTAGCATTTAGAAGTACATACATGACTCCCACGTACCTTTGTAGGAGTTTTGCACATTGTTCCCGCATACTAAGATTAAAATATACTGTGTAAATTCACTATGGTAAACTTTAATTTTATCCCTATGTTATGTTTAACCTTATTTGCAAATAAAGCACAAACCTACACTATCTCCACCACAATAATTTAAATGCTGAACAAAGATGCTGCGCTGAAATTGTTACATTTTACTGCAGCAGTGCTTTAAGTGATTGTACTTTATGAAAGTTATGTGGAGGAGAGAGCTTTTGTTCACATCCACACATCTTTCATTTTCCCTCTCTCCCTCCTAGCTGTAGCTCATTGAGTTCATTTAAAATGAAAAAAGATAAAATCCCCAGCATAACCATTGTAATTGTGTGCTGAGATGCTGGTGTAATTGACTCAAAGTTGTTAAAATTCAGAGAATCATCAACATACACCTCACTTAATCAATTTTTTAGAAACACAGAATTGACAACTTAATGAGAAAAGCTTTTGCTGGCTCACAATCCCCTCCTCCTCATTAGTAGATCCAGTCTTACATTAAAGAAATGGTAAATCCTATTGGATTTTTCTTTCATGGAAGATTGAACTGTCCCAGGTGTAACCTTCCTTTATGGTGGATAGGGAGCACGTGTCCTAGAAGAGCACTGAGGTGATTGATAGGTACTGTGTCGATTGTTATAATATTACATACGTATACACAGTATGATGTCGTTTCCTTGGTTCAGGATCACCTGTTAGCATGGCCTATGGCTAGCAGAACTTGAATGCGACTAAAACCTATTCAAGGCTTAATAATTTCTTGGTTTCAGACTTTGCTTTGACCATTCTTTCATTGTCTTTTAGGATTACCCTTCTACTCATCAACATAGCTTTCAAAAACACTACTGACATTATGGCTTAATGGAGTGGGAAATGACTCTTTTGACCTTACAATTTTAAAGGAGACTACATGGCTTCATTGCTGAACTCATTGGTCTCACCCAGAAATAACAGTCTCTTTTAGCAGAGATATGTTTCCACAGTCCACAGTCAGTGCTAAACACTATCTCTCAATTTTGCAGGAGCATTCTCCTTCAAGAGATCAAATCCCTTACTTAAAACTGGCTTTCTGACTACAGACATTTTTTGGAGGTGTTTTATCATTTCATTGGATAGTCAAATTATGCAAGTTTCAGTATATTAGAAAACTCAAAAAGACAAAGAAATGACATATTTTCTCCTATACCTGAGGATTACACAACTTTTTACAAATAGTTTCCAATGACACAGAAAAGAATAATTGTTTTTACAGATAGAAAAACGAAGCCTCAGAGAAGGTAAACAACTTGCCTAATGACACAGAGCAAGCTAGTGAAGTGGCCACAAGTAAAACCCCCAAAACTTCTCTTGTAGCCCTCGCTGTAACTATTGGACTCTCTTTCTTTCCTTGGAATTCACTTAACAAGGAACCCTTGATTAAAAGATCATTATAGCAGGGATAATCTTACTCTGTCTTTAGCTGACCTTACTTTGTTTAGTCATTTTTCTCACTCTTTTTTTCTTTCAAATCCTTAAACTATGGATCTCTTCAAAATTTGATGGGAAGAGAATTACAACTGTGAAATAAGATTATTATGGACATCTTCCACCCTATATAAACATCTGTTTTCTGACTGAAAACAATAAAAGCTTTGTTTAAAAAGTTAAGATACAAATATGGCTGTAAATCCAGTCAATCATTTTTGTTTCAATTTTAAGGGGTAAATTTCAATTGGACCTCAGCATGGCCTCTGTCTATGCAGTGTGCAAACTGCCCACCTGTACCCCAAACCCAGGGAGGCAAATCAAGCCTTCTGTGTTTCAAGTTCTGAAGTGTAGATGAGGAAATTATTTTCAGGAGCATGTGTTGGCTTTGGCATGATATTCAGAGACATTGTTTGACTAATGCAAAAACCTTTTATTTTTCCTTTTTTCTGCATTCATGGTGTGATTTACATAATAATTCTTTAATTTCTGAGCTGTGAATATGATCTCATTACCATGATTACCTAATTTATAGTTCTGTGAATTACAATAGACAAGTAACAATAGCCTCACTTTAATATCACTATTTTCATTCTCTGCTCTGTGATCATAGTAAACAGATTAAAAATGTGGCTTTCAAAATGAGAGATTATTCATGCAGGAAGTAGATAACACATCAGGAAACTCAAAGTTTATATTACAGCATCCTTCTCAGAACCTTCCTCTATCTACAATGTTTGGTTGTTATGGCTCATATGGTATATAAGATCAGTCACTCTACAACTTCCTAATCAGAGACTAGATGTACTGCTGTACATGGGTACCATAGTGTGAGTTAAGAACTAATGTAATCCCCAGCTTCTCTGGACTAAAACCAGACATTACTCTCTGCAGAGACTCCCAGAATCCAGACCAAGTAATCAATGCTGGGTATAGGAAAAGAATTTGTTCCTGTATTAATGAAGGTAATTTTTAATTCAAGATGTAAGATTCTGTCTTAAACACATAAGCGCATGAGTTACTATATTGATGTGAGCAGTCCCAGGGAGTGAGAGAGACTGCTTATGTGAGTGAAGTTATCAGATTACATGATTGGGCCTTGTGATGGGGTTGAGTAGGCTCAGAGGCCCGCTGCTGGAAGCCTCAGAATCCTACCATGCTGGTCCCAGGAAAAGGAGAGATTCCCCCAATCATGTCAGAGCAGCTGCAGGGAAGCAGCCAATTAGAGAGGTTGCATAGAGCAGCCAATCAGGTTCCAGGAGGGCCCTAAAAAAGGAATCGTAGAGCCGGAGACAGGCAGTTCCCTGCTGGAGCTAGAGGGGTAGAAAGGGTGCTCCTGTATGCAGGCCCGGATTAACACAGAGGCCATAGTGGCCTCTGTCAATAGGTAATTTCACTTCACCTTCCTCTATGTGCTGTTTCCCCAGTGTTTGAGTCTTAGCAACTGCTTTGATTCACTGTTACAGTATGACCTGATCCCATGACTTACATTTCCCTGCATTTATTTTCCTTCCATTCTGTAATTTCCCCCATCTTCAAAGCATCTGACAAAGCGGGATTTTCTCCCCATGAAAGCTGATGCAATAAATAAATTTGTTAGTCGTTAAATGCCACAGGACTCCTTGCTTGATTTGCTGAAGTAGACTAGCACAGCTGCCCCTTTGCAACTTGAAGTCCCAGTGATTTTACTGCTATAACGTGGTTTAGAATATCATCATCAAAACCAGTATTTGTAAGGTGCTCATCATCATTGTGTCTAGAAGGATCATGCAGTCTCTATATTCTTTTAACAGAGTTGGTTTATTTTATGCTATTTAATTCTAAGTGAAATGACCAGAAACACACACAATGGGTTCAAGAGGAGGGGAACTTTTTTTAAATTTTGTTTTACTCCTCACAAGAATACACTAGAGAATTTCCAAGTTCTTGTAAGATTTCTGCTTGTGTCAATGAAATGTATTTTTGTTTGTGTAATGAATTAATGTTCAGAAGGAAAACCAGGCTGAGACATTTTCTTAGTAATGCTCTTTTGCCTGTATTGTTCAATCTGTATCTGAAAGAAAAGGCTGAGATCCATAGCTGCCTGTTTCTGCCTTTTGTGACTGGAACAGCAAGCAGATATTTTTAGATGGTACCAAGATTCATAGTGACAAATGCTGAGTCTGTGATGAAGAGTTGTAACCAGAAATATCTGCTCTACATAATAAACATCCAATAGAAAGTTGCTACTGGAAAAGAGAGCTGATTAAGAATATGTCTTGTTTTGTTTCTTCAAATTAAAGGTTAAAAAGATTTTGCACCACATACTGCTTAAAACCATATGAAAGCAGAGCTCTTCAAAATAAAACTAGACAAACTTCCTAACGGTCATTCAGGCAGTTGAATGTAATCCCTTTTGCACAAATGGAAAAGGACATAGCCTTCCATTTAAACTGGGTTCAAGCAGAAGCTGTCCCAGATTCTAATATTTGCCACAAATTCAGTTGTCTGGCTGTACTACAAGAAGGACAGAAAGCACTGGCTGTGCTTCAGTTCAGCTGCATCCTCATTAACTGCGTGAGGCTTCCCGGCAAAGTGTTCAGAGGGCTTAAGTCCATGATCATTGCAATAACTACTGTGCATGCTTCTCTCAGTTCCCACTCCCAGAATCATGATTAGGATGGACTATACAGAAGGGCAGTTTGACTCCGTGGTATGCCAGTCAAAGGGAGTTTGATACGCTGACCCCCCCACCAGCTTCTGCTCTGCTAACAGTGACCTCCTTTAAATCCTTTGCCAAGCCATTTCTTTATGCAGTGCCTGCACTGACCGTCAGTGCTAGGCTTACATAATGAGTTGTGATACCATAGCCTAACTCCCATTCCATGCTTGCCCCCCACTAAGCCACCCATGAACCCACTGTGAGAAAAGTGGGGAAAAAAAATCACTCTGCCTTGGCCAATCTGGCAGTGAAGGAAAAAATCCTTCCCAAACCTCCAAGAAAGGAGGGGCTGGAGCTATGCCCACAACTGTTACCATTTTCATGGATGGACGAGTGGGTGCTGCTCTATTTGGCCTGGGTGAAAGGGCTTCTCTCACACAGCTAGCAGCTATATATATCCCCTCTTTTCCAGTCATCTGAGGGATGACTGAGTCTCTGCAGAAACATTCCTGGTTCTCTACCCTTGGAGGTGTGTCGTTTCCTCCTGGCAAGCCAGACAACAGCCCGCCACCCCAGTTTATGGTGGGTGCAGTCTGTTAGTAGCTACCAAGTAATTAAGTGTATTTGTGTAAAACAAATACATTTTTATTGGATTTAAACTTCTGGTGAGTGTGAAATGACACTGCCCTTCTTTTGTACTATATTTGCATGATATATTTGTAAATTATGCATTATCTGAGCACTTGAAGATGTGAAACTTAATTTCTAATTTCAGTAAAGTCCATTTATATATTTTCCCTAAACACATTTCTTGAACTCGATTACTGAAAATAACCCTGAAGCAGAAAGCTCTGGTGTTTTTCAGAAGGGCCTTTTCATTTTTGAATAAATATGACAGAAGTAAACATGACACTTCTCTTGGAGTCTTAACTCACTAAAATACATATAAAAGACAGAAGCTGACAGCAGCCTTACAAGTGGGCTGCCTTGGATTTCCAGAGGTCATTGTAGTCAAATAGGCACAGGCAGTGCATGCTTGCCACTACTATAATACAGTCTGAAACCTGGATTAAAGAAAGAGCTCTGTTGTTCATTTTAATGAATGAATGTGGTAGAAAAATGCTATCAGACTGCAGTTCCACACAGGATGCTCTCAAATGAAAAGTGCCATGCTGTAGGAAATAGTAGGGCTATTATGATACCCTAATGCTGAATGGAACTTATATTCTTTTATTTCCCCCTGAGATCAAGGATGACTCAAGAAGTAAGTTTGTACTTACCATGCGCAAAGGTGTCCCAATCTACCCCTGCTTGACTAGCAGTAGGGAGGTGCCTGTGACAGCCCGCTCTTTGTAGGCCTCCTAACGAGTCTGTTAACAACCTAGTCTAATGTGGATTTTTGACATACACTTTACCACTCTTTGGATTTTAATGTTAACTTGATGGCAAAAATCATCTTAATATTCAACACTAGCATTCAGCAATATTACATTTTAAAGTATAAAATATCCTGGGAAAAATAAGGAGCACCTATGCTGGAAATATTTGTATTAGTCGCCCTGGGTAGACTTTTCCATGAGTATTTCAATATTACCAATGGTAACTTAGTACAGTATTTCTAGCATCTGAAGACAAAAGAAATAAAGTATTTCAGTCTCACCCCAAACATGTTGAAATAAGAGACAATAAGCAGGCCTTTCAGCTGGCTGATAATCTTAGTTCTTTCCTACTGTGGTGATGAGTGCTTTCTAGGTGGTGATTAAAAGTCTGGAAATAAAGAAGGCTTTCGTTATTACTGAGCAAATCTGATTCAAGTACAGTGGGAGACCTCTGTCCCTATCAAAAATGTTTGCTCTGAACTGTACCTAATACTCTGCCAGACTTTATTTTCCAGTAGCAGATATGACAAAATACCATAGTATTTTTCTATTTTATTGTCATCACACATTTTCCTATTTTCCCCCGGCAGGGCAAATAAACAACAAATAGACATCTCAGTAAATGTGTGCTTATCTAGAGCGAAGCAAATCTTCAAGTTTCTAGATCTTAATCATTTAGGGCTTTTCTATATGGGAACACTCAGGAAAATGAATCCAAATTAAAGAGACCTTTTATTAAACCAACTTAAGGCTCCCTTAATTCTGAAGGATAGTATTCTAATAGGAGTTCGGTGTACTCTTATAAATCCACTTTATATTTATAGTTTTAGTTCATTTGGATTAATTTTGACAAAGGCTTGTCGATACACTTAGTTCACAGGAAGATGGGGTATAAATCTACCCCACACTAACTTGCCACGCTCTGTGTTCACCTTGCT
>ML681991.1:16292698-16373458 GCA_007922195.1 Podocnemis expansa | reverse complement strand
ATAAATCTACCCCACACTAACTTGCCACGCTCTGTGTTCACCTTGCTGATGCAGTTTCAGAGAGGATTAAATCAAAATATATTAACTAACTATTCATATGCATAAGCAGGGGCACATGGACAGTTATTGTGTAGCAAGCTAGGGTGGCCTAGATTCACAACCTGGCTTGCTGTGAACTAAACATTCATTGTCCCCATTTAGGTAAGCCCTTAGTGGCGTTGACTTGTAATTCAGGTTAAACTACCCCTAAGAGCTGAATTTCTTCCCAGTATGGAGGGCAAGCTCAACACTAATGTTCCACTTAAGTCCCATTCAAGCCCCACCTAGAGGTCCTTATGATTGTTGAAATTGTTTTGCATAGACAGTGAATTTCTCCCTATGGAACCTGAGAAAATGCACTTAATCCCATTCTTGCTGATCAAACTAGACCAGCCTGTGCAAACAAAGATCTTCGGGGGGGGGGGGGGGATCAGATGCAGACCCTAGTTTATCATGGATGCATACACTTCATTGAAAACGCATATAATCAAGAGGATCTTATTTACTCAAGGACTTTTGTAATGAAATATTCTTCAAAGAATGAACTTCTTTGAATATATTGCAACAATTCAAATTTGACTGTATAGAAAGTTTAATTCAGGTCTCCGTTAACCTCTGGGTTTTGTTTTGTGTTTATTTTCTGTAATGATCTGGATATGAGGCTTTTACAGAGGATTTTTAATTAGACATTTATCTAAGACAAGATGTGCATAACTTTACAAACCCATTAGCTAATATGCATTTAAAAATCTGTGATCAACAGCTTGAAATCCCACCAGTTCTTTGGGCTCTAATTAAATGGTAATAAATATAAGCATAATAATCATTTATAATATTTTAATAAGTCTTCCTTGTAGTTAAATTGTTCCTAGTCACCATACCTTAAACACGTCTGCATTATCCATACTTCCTGTTATTTCAGATGACAGTTAAGCAAGCGAGTATCTCTCAGCCGGCAAAAAGAAGCTCAGTTATGGAGTCCACATCAATCTCTTGATAGCTTTTGTCACAGTTCCAGGGTGAACTGCGCCCGCTAGTGCTCAGGTCTCTAGCCGTCACTTGTCTCTTGTGATGGAATCATGCAGTTCCCTCGCTCTGAGGCCCTGGGTTGGTTTCCTCTATTATTCCTTGTGATTACCTCAGTAAATCTAAGGTAAGCTCTGACCCCAGCAGTTCTGCTCTTTTTGGGGTACTGACCCTGGTAATCAGTCACTGAGCAGCCAACGTTGGTTGGAAAACAATATTTCCCTTTCTTGAAACATTTCATGTTTTACATGAGACCTTTCCAAATATGTTGTGGAAAAAAAGAGGAGAAAGACCGATTAACAGTCGAAATATGACAGCAGGATTTCTCAGCCCCCAGATTGCAATCCAAAACTGGGTCAACTTAGTGCTTCAGAGGTTCATGCAGACGCTCCCATGGGGTTGGCTGGACTCAGCTGCTCACTGTGGGCATTGAGACTTCAGCATCACAACACCACTCAAGTCTGGCCCAGCTGCACATCCCTCCCAAAGAGGGGAGAGCTGGCTGAGCCAAACTTGAGTGAGTGGCACTTTGACCTCATGCTCTACATCAGAGTGAAACTTGCACGAATTTAGTTTCTCTCACACTCCACTGAGGACAGTGCCAAACTTGAGGAACCCTGTGCTCTGCAAACCTGGCAGTCACAATACCCAAAGCAGGGATCCAAGCTCAATGAACTGCAGTTGACATTGTGCAGTTAGTGTGGAAAAACCCCTGAGATCTTCTAAGCATGGACTTGGAGAGCCCAGGACCCAAGACACATGGTCTCTCTCATTACTGGGTCATGAGAGGCCATCAACATTTATAAATGTTGCCCAAAAAATATTGAAAAACTGTTGGGCTATTACACCCACTTGGGACACAGGGAACCAAGTTCAAAGTCCTTTTCTCTCTGATTCGAAGAAGGGTCTTGATACTGTATCCCCATATCCCAGTGAGTGCTCTAAACCCACCAGGCTATAGAGTTAGTCCCTTGCTCTCTGGTTCACTGAATCTTTTTGGCTCGTGAGCCACAGATATCAGCCTTACCACCCCAAAGGGCCACCAGTCTCTGCTAGCAGGCTCTGCACCACTGCAGCCAGACGGAAAGAGTTTAGCAAGGAGACTTCCTCCCCAATGATCTCCCGTCTCCCTAGCGGCAGCAGGGAGACTGCAAGTGTCCTGCAGTCCTGTGTGCTCCATCTGGGTCCCTAGGCAGTGACTCCTTTCTGCAGCCAAGGGGGCGGAAAATCAGTGCTTCCCTCCTCTGACTCCAGCAGGGACGCCTGTGTCTATGGACCCAGGTAAAGCACTTTGCCATGCTCCCTGCTACAGACAGGGGGAGGGGAGCACTGATCTCCCATCTCCTTGGCTGCAGGCTGCAAGAAAGAGCTACACCAGTCTTTTAGTCCTGAGGAAACATGCGCCGACTGGATCCTTAGGCAGTGGCTCCTTTCTGCAGCCATCGGGAAGAGAGGTGCAGGCCACTCTGAAAGCCCCGGTGGGCAACTTTTGGCCCCGGGCCAGAGATTGGGAATGACTGATTTATATGAAGTGGAATAGTTCCATCAGGAGAAAGAGAGAGCTTATAGAGGTTGCGGCACTTACCTGGATGAGAGGGGAACTGGGATCAAGGGTCTTGGAAAGAAAAGAGACTTGAATTCAAAATGTAGAGAGGCACAAAACCCTTAAGCCTGAATAACCTTTTCCCGTGTGTTGAAGGCAGCTGGCCGCCTCCTTTTTCAAACCAGAAAAGTCCATTTTACTTCACTGCAGAGCTCTGTTTGCAATGTACTGTTCTGAAGGCACCAGTGCTTCACCATTGGGTTTTGGGTCCCTGGCTTCCTGAGCCAACACTTGGTGCTTATTCAAATGATTTTTTTGAGCAACATTATTAGTTTTGTTTTGCTGTTAATAAACATGCTTGGGCTTTTTTTATCATCACTCACTCAGGTGATCCATTTAATTCCACTCTTTTCAGCTCAAGAATTAAATGTTTGTGTTAAGCATGAATAAACAGCCTGAACAATTACCCACCACATTAAAAAAAGCAATCAGAATGCTACAAAACAGCAGGACTTTTTTTCTTTTTAATAAAAATAAGGTTTTATATCTAAGATGGATTTTACTTTATTACTAAACTGTTGGTTGATTTACCAATGCCACTTTGGTCCTGAGAGTTTGTTTCAATTGCTGCAGCAATATAGTAGTAAAGTCCAGCAGTGATGAAAGGTTTTCATTTTTTTTAATTATTCCTCACTATTAGCATGTCTTTTTTTCAGCTGTGACATGCCCAGGCTTAGCCAGTATTAAATACATATCTCTAAAATAAAAATCATCTTCTCCTTTTTCCCACAAATAAATTCCCACCTCTGATTCCAATTATGAGTTTTGATTAGTGGTTCATTTCATAAATCAGCTTTGCTTTTTGTCTTCCCTCTCACAGGTGGAGATTCACCACCTCCCCTTCCTCATTCTCAGCCACAATTATGTTTATATATAGAAATTCTTCCCCCCCCCCCTTTTTAGATATTAATTCCCATATTATCCTTTTAAGAGGCTCCACAGTTTACAAAACTATTTGAAGCATCTCCAAATATAACTGCCACTTCTAAAATTTAATAGTTTAAATTATAGGTTAACTTAAACCATGTCACTATGGCTTGGCACCATGCAACTATGGATGCTAGAGTTGCATCAAAGCTCAAATTCTGTATCTTGAACAATCTCCAGGGTGGGTCTTTTTGTTGGGTGGTTGGTTGGTTGGATTTTGGAGTGGGGGAGGGACACCAAGCTGCAACTAACTCATGCTTGCACTGAAATAAGCAATCTGTTCAGTTCAGCTGCTGCATGTATGCATGGAAAAAAGATCATGACAAACACGTAAATGAAGTGTTATGCCTTCACCTGATGTATGGCTATAAGGGACTGGTTCATGAGATTGTTTGAATCACTGTGGATCAGCTGAAGTGGCTACAGCTGTACATACAAATGCTGTGCAAGACAGTCCACACCTGTGAAACTGTCTTGCTTGTTCACATCTCCATGCAATCCATTAGACTTTTACCAGGCAAAGAGTTACTCCTAATCAGCAACCTCCTTCAGATGAAACTGTTGTGATGGAGTGGCTGTGAATCTGGACAAAGCATTCAGAGATGTTTAAACATTTTTCAGTTAAATATTCCTGTGATTAAGACAGCAATTTGGGATGGAGGCCAATTGGGGGATGGAGGACAGAACAAAATTACCAGTTTGAATTTAAATGCATCAATTTGTTAATCAGGGATTTTACAGATGGGAGAAGGAAGACAGAAGAAGGGAAATTTCATTTTAAGCCTTGATTGTCATGTCATGCTCAAAGCTGGAAGGAAAAGACCCAAGGTCATTGGAAGTATTTAAGTGCAGGTTAGAAAAATGCTTGTCAGGAATGGTTAAAAGTGGTACTTGGTCCTGCTGTGAGTGTAGAAGACTCAGGTTGATGACCTCTCATGGTTCCTTCCAATTTCTATGATTCTGTAAGGTTATACCTTTTTCATTTTATGTGATGTACATATTTGCTGGTTGAGTATTGGATTGGAAGATACTTGTAGTCTCAGAGTAATGGGCAGTGCAGGGAGAGAAGTATTTTTGTAAATCTAAACAAATCGTGAAGATGTTTATATTTGTCTGGATTAACAATTAATTTTAATTAAGTGGTATTCAGGAATTTAGTGAGGATTATTTTGTTTGGCTTGAATGAAACATTTTATCTTGTAATACCCATATTGCTGTTCTTTATTGTTTTATTGTTGTCTGGGCTTCTGACCTATGAACCTCAGGCCCTGGGAATATAAGCTCAACAAGGGTGTCTCCGTCAGTTTGGCATCTGAAGTGAGACCAAAAAAAAAATTGGTCTAATAAATGCATTTGGAACCAGACTTGTAGTATTTCCTTTCTTTATTTCTGCCACCAGTGTGAATACACATTGATTTGTCTGTATTCTGTGAAATCTTCTATGGCAGTGCATTCATGTCATGTCATCTTCCGTACTTGTTTGTTCTGATAGGAACAACACATCAGAATTCTGAAGGCCAGCAGAGACTGTGAATATACTGCACCGCTTTCACCCTGTAAACATGCTATAATTAACTAGATACAATCTTTAAATAATGGATCAAAAGGTTAAGTTAGCACAGTAGAGTGCTCAATCACATACCAGTGTAAAAGCGTCTGGTGATAAAGATGGAAAAATAACCAAAGCAAATTCTTTTTTGGAGTTGCCTTGAGGATAAGTAGAGGTTTGCAGTACGACACTGGGTCCATCAACCACTATGCCTTCCAGGAAAACCCCTAGAAAGTCATGCCATTATGACACTTTCAACAACAGGAGCAGCCTAAAAGGGCCATTGTGCAATGCAGAAGTAGGCCTTCTTTTGAGCTTTTAACATGTTAGCCCACCATAGTGTGGACTTGCCCCTTCCCCCCCCACCAAAGGGTTGTTGAATTGCCACTGATACCTCACTTGCTAGGTCCTGAGGGAGGCAGTTTGGTGCCAAATCAAGTTGACCTGGTTGTTCTCTGTTTGCCAGTAAAAAGTAATGAGACTATCTTTCTGATTTGTGGTACATAAACTTTCCCATTTTTTACTAAGATTGCAAGACTTTCTTTTTTGCTATTACCTTGCCCCTGGGAGCAGCTGCACCATCAGCAACTAGAAGTGTGAGATTTTTCCATATACATTTATTCATAAAATAAATAATGTGTTTTAATACTTTTGCCTTGTAATTATTAGTATATTTTTCTTCCTTCCATGCAGCCTTTCAGTTGGGAGGAATTACAGATTAGATTGATTGATTTAGGGACAGACACCTAGAAAGTGTACCCTACCATTTTAGCCTTTCATAGCGTTGTATATTTATTATCTAATAAATCTACTTGTTATCTGTGACTTAAAACGGTCACATGGTTCAAATCTTCCCTTTCCAGATGCAAACAAAAACAGAGATGGAAGGTTTTTTTCTTACTACTACAGATGGTCTTTTCCTGGATTTTGTTTTGTCAATTTTATTATATCAACAATACTCAAAGAACATGACATATGTCTGGATAACAGCAAGGATTTATTGAAGTACCTACTCTTTTCTGTGTATGCTGTAGGAATAGCACTGAAAGTAAACACAGTCTTACCATGGCAATAGTGGAAGCAGACCCTTAGATAGCTTTGCAAATGGCTTATAGCAAACCTTGCTTCCCTTAGACAGCAAAACAACCCTTCCTTTCTGAAAGTGTCATTTAAGTCTTGAGTGAGTGAATACTGGAAAAATTTGATAGTGCTGGCTTTTTAGCTCTGCAGTTAAAGCATGATTCTCCAAATGCACATATATTTGATTTAGTTCAGAGATGTACCCAGAAGTCTGAATATTTCTGTCTCTTTGATCAGCCTGGAACTCTTGTGTGGATTCTTGCCAGATATCTGATTGTGAGGGAAAGACGTAAATAAGGGACTGAAAATAATGGGTTTATTTATTTTTTTTCTTCTGTACTCCTCCACTCTAATTTCCTAATTTGAGAGTGCAGTGTATCCAGGCATGAGTTGTTGAACCTTTAGCAAAAGGTTCATGTGTGAAGAAGCCTTCTCATACCATATTAGCAAATCCCTGTGTAACTCATGGAAGAATTACTGTATCCAAGTGATCCTTCGTGTGATTTCTTTGAATTTTACTCATGGGGTGTAAGTCAAAGTCTGGGAATGGATTAGGAACTAATAGTCATTTTTGCAGCCTCTGACAGACCTGACTGAGTCAGTAGGTTCAAAGGACACTTACAGAAATGTTGACAGTGATGTTGAGGGCCTCATGTGGAAAAGAGAAGTAGAATACAGAACAGAATTGGTTATTGTGTTTGTGTGTATTATGTTCATTTGTAAATGTAAATGTCAGTGAAAAATATTTTCACTGTAGCCAGCTGTTACATCCTGTCTTGCCTGATTTATTGGTCTAAATTAATTTGAGGCTGAAGGCTGTGTACTGTAAGAGTGAGTATCTCTTCCAAATCCAGGAGTTAGAGACATGACCCTGTGTCAAACAGAGCAGGGTTACACCAGATAGGTCAGGGACTGTGGAGTTCTAAGTGTGGTGTTCAGTGCTGTAAGGACACCTGTTCTCACAATATTGTATTGCTTCTAGTAACTGCTAAAATGAAGAAACAAAGATTTGCAAAACAACACCAAAGACAAAGAGCTTACTTATGCCATTTTGATACTCACAAAAGACTGGATAGCATTTTGATGTTACAGTTTGAGTCAATTTGCATTATTACCAAATTTGTCTACCCAGTCTTAACTTCTATTTCTCTGTATCTGCCACTTAACCTGATCTGAAGCCAATCAGAATCTTTCTGGTAGGCTCAGAGGGCTCTGGAACAGGCCGCATCAGAGAACATTATCAAATATAATAGCAGATTTGCTACCAGCAAGGGCCAGAAATGCATCTGAAGTTTGGTTTGGCAGATTTGGAAAAGGGTTTTAGATTCCCAAGCTCATTATTTCTCTAGGTTAGAGAAGCACTACTTCAGTGTGTCATCTGAGACTGACCTCGTGATGTGATCTGATCCATGTGAGGTGACACCTGCACCACAGTAGTCCGCAAAATGAGAGCAGCCTGCATAGATCAGATTACAGGGTTGCAAACTTCTAAAGTAAAGAGAGAATATCATGATGAACTAAACAATAAAATAAATCAGGAGCCCTGTGGCACTTAAGACTAACAAATTTATTAATTGAATGAGCTTTCATGGGAGAAAATCGCACTTTGTCAGACTCTTTGAAGATGGGTGAAGCTTACAGAATGGGAGGAAATAAATGCAGGGGAGTCAGAGGTTAAAGTAAGCCAGAACGCGGTGGAGCAGTGTTTCAAGTCCCGCGATTTTTAGGCAGTCAGCAGTCTGGGCCCCCTAAAGATAGAAAATGGTGCTGAAATGCTGTGTTCTGGGGCCTACCATTTTGGGGCCTACCATTTAAATATAGTGGTCCCCAGAATGCAGCGTTCTGGCTCCCTTTTCTATTTTTAAGGGCCCTCTGAACACTGAGCCCCTAAAAATATCAGACCCCAGAACGCTGTTCCAGCATGTTCCGGCAGAGCAGGAAGCTGCCTTGGGCTGGGAGATTTTAAATCTCCCACCCTGAGCCTACTCTCACTGAGCACGCTGAGAGCCTCTGAGCGTGCTCAGTCAGAGCAGGCTCCCAGCTGGAGCCTCAGTGTTGGCCAAGGCAGTTCCTTACCTGCTGGAAGACCCTGTCTTCTAGTCAGGTAGTAGATGTGCCAGCCGGTTGTCATGGCAGCCAGGTAAGGGGGTCCTGGGGGGGAGGGTGTTCAGGGACAGACGAGCTTGCCCAGCGGGGAAAAGGCATGAGGAGGGTGATCAGCTTGGGGCAGTGGGGGAAAGATGGCTTGTCTTGGCGGGGGGGGTTAGGTTAGGGATGGTGGTCCAGTGGTGACAGGGGGGCTGGGAGGAGATTGGGGAAAGGTTTGAGGGACCAGCAGCGAGATGGGATCTGGGGGCAGTAGCTGGGCTAGTGGGGCAGTAGCTGGGCTTGGGAGCAGGCATTTGGGGGGCAAGTAGCTGGGATGCAGGCAGGCATGGGGGAGCAGTAGCTGGAGTAGATGAAGGGGGCCTGGACCTGTGTTAGGGGGGCCTGGAAATTAAGGAGGGTCTGGGTCCCAGCAAATTATACTTTAACCCCTAAGGGGAGTATAAGTCATGGGGACAGGTCACGCTGTAACAGCAAATCAAAACAGTTGTAAAGATTTGAACACTGGGAAACAGCATATGGAAGGAGATGAGGTCAAATCACCTGTTGTAATGAGAGAATGTCCCTTGTCCCTATTAAGTTCTGAGGCAATGCAACTGAATTTGCAAATAAATTCAATCTCAGCAGCTTCTCTTTGAATCATTGGTCTAGTATTCATCAGAGCACAGAAATTAGCAAATCATTAATGAAGTGATCAAAGATTGAAATGTTAACCCACAGGTTTTAGAACGTTGTGATTTCTGATTAAAAGGGCCACAGAGCTCCTTGTGTGTGGGGGGAGTTGTTTGGTTTTGGGTTTTTTGTGCTGAACTAGGCCAAGAAAGCTATCCCTTTGAAACTCGTAAACAAAATAAAATGTTTTACACCTACTATAAGAAGTAAAGTAGATTTCATAAGCATGCTGGAGTAATGGAGACTCTACTTTCATAGCTAAATTTAAAAAAGTGTGAAAATGCTTTTTCTGCAGTTCAACTCCTCCTGTATTCCTGAAGTTCAATCAATAATAAGTAGTCCTTTTGTTGTCAGATTTCTCTCAGGCTAATTTAATTGTTCCGGTCTCATCTTGCTGAAGTCCAGCTGAAATACTAAGAATCTCAATATTTTCTTAAAATCAGAGGGGCCAAATATTGTTCTTGTTCATACCCTAGTTAGATGGGTTTTACAGAGAGCAGAATCCAAGCCAGTAATTCTGATGGGCTCAGCTATTATTCATTATTCAAATATGAGTCTGCCTGTATTTGTAGTGTTTGCTTTGTTAGTAAAATGGGTATTATTACAATATTGCTGTAATTCATTTCATGCTGTCTAAATTGAGTTTACACTCCAGTTAAAGATGGACTTAAGCACTGATAAGTCTTCAGGCCACATATTTATGGACAAGCAACCAAATATAACTGGGGCTTATGCAAAAGGAACTTCAATTAAAATGAGTGGGGGATTTGTATATTTTACTGCATCCATTCTCTTCAGTAAGCCAGGCTCTCAAGCTTGCTATTAGATTGAGAACAATCCTGTTTCTAGTTGAAGTCTATAGTGACAATTATTAAAGCAATATAAAAATCACTAGATGTAATGATGTATTGCCATATTTTGGATATTCAAATAAGTATCCAGCACTTCAGATACCTATCTGAATTATTTGCTTACAAAGCTCTTATGATCAGGCGTTTTGACATTTCTGGTGCATCTGGAAAAATATCCTTGGATCCCATCAGAACCCAGAAGTGTGGAGAAATGGAAAATAATGGGGGGTAAACTGTTAAAGGAATGTGTTCACTCAAAAATCATGCTGAACTTTGATCAAACGCTAATAACTGAAGACTTTTATGAATGAGTTGGAATAGTTTCATGCAGATCTTTTTGCCCATTGTAGCCCTTAGAACAGTGTAGCCTTATTTTACTTGGCAGTAATGCAAGGAACCTACAGCCCTATGTCATGTATAACACTGGCTTAAGCAAGTTAGCATAAATGAAGGATACACTTATGACCTTTAGCATAGATATTAAGTGACCTAAAAGTAATCCTAGATATGGAGGCACTGGGAATAGCTTGCTTAATAGAATGAACAAGGAGTCTGGTGGCACTTTTAAAGACTAATAAATTTATTTATCACATAAGCTTTAGTGGAAGAAAATCCCACTTCATCAGGCTCTTTGAAGATGAGGAGCTTACAGAATGGGAGGAAAATAAATGCAGGAAAGCGTAAGTCATAGGATCAGGTCACACTGTGTGACTCATTTGTTTTGCTGGAGTAGACTAACAGACCTACCCCTTTGGAATGCAGGAGAATAAATGGCATAAAATGAGAGAAAGCAACCACGGGAATACTGAACTGATATGAAACAGATATTTTTAGGATAGGATTGTTGGCAGATGTCTAACCACAAACTTGCTTTAGTAATATGGTAATGAGTCAACAGTAATTAACACCGTAGCCTGTCAAGGAAAAGCACCCCAGTATTATGAAGGTGAGCAGTTGGATGTAGGTGTCGGGGTGGTGGTTTGTTACGAATATTCATTGTGATTCCTAGGCCCTATATAAGAAAGAAGAATAAGAAACCACAAGCCATAGCTAGTCCTCCACTCTGTTTCTTCAAGCATCGGGATTGTGGACCATCTGACCCAGTTGGCAAGCCAAAAGTAGGGCTGGTCGTATGTCTCTTCATCTCCTACCACAAGACATCCAAAACAGGCATGTGGATGTCTCTCAACATATGCTATGCAAGGAATAACCATTAAGATTTCTCTAATACTCTGTTTTTGCTATTTGTTCATGTGGTCTGGAGCTTCTTTGTCCTAGTCACTGTATTAATAAATGTAGTTAAGGTTGTAGTTTGCTTTCCTTGTGAGTACTTTAGCCATGCTCCCTGTGGTCTGGCTACACCATTCTATTCTCAACGCTTTTTTAATCTTTGTCTAACTAAGTACAAAAAATAAGTGTTTCAGTTTATCAGTTTAATGCTCTAGTATAATACAGAAAAAATATTTTGACTCTGTTCTGATATTTTCTCATATTGTATTTCAAAGGGTAATCGAGGATAAGGGATAACCAGATTGTAATTGGAGCGTAATCTAGAGCAAGATATAACCAGATGGGAATTCAGGTGACTATACAAGTATAGTACAGTGTGGATCAGTTAATGTGTAGATGTCGGGAGACAAGCCGCTACAACTCATGTAAAACTGACCACGTGTAAACAGGACCATGGTGAAGTATCCTAAAATATAGTACAGTACAGTATTTTTTTAAATAAATCCATACACAGTGCAGTTGGTGTACCTTAATTTGGGCTATCCAGCTACCAAAACTTGATTTTGTTTAGCAAAATTAAAAATATAAATTTTAATTCATGATCCAATTTTTAAAACACAAAATATGCAAAACTACACAGAAATCACCAAAACATAATAAATTATTTAAACAAATTTAAGAATTCTTATCTATTTAACCATGAAAACAGTGATGAAAATAAATACAGTATGTATCAGTGCATGAAAATATTAATAAATAGAGTGGAATCCATTTTGAATATTTACAGTACAGAATTACCATAGATGACATTTTACATACGTACATGATTCCACATTGAGTACACAGAGTTCATAACCCCAGAAGCATGCTTATATAAAGTTTATGCAGTCCACAGGTTCATCCTGCTATGGTGGAGGCTTTATGAAGTACAAGGTTATTTTCTGCTGTTTCTCATGCTTGGCTTTCTTTTTCTTCACAAAATCGATCATCCCATGTAGGTGTAAAATTTGGATATTCTCTGTACCTTGCTCCTCCATATATCATGCAAGAATTTTGGCAGCATTTATTGCTTCTGAATGGGAAATTTTGGCTTTTTCAACATAATTCTTGTCATCGTTGTCATCTGCTCCTTCCTGTAACCGTTCCTCATCATTTTCATGGTCCAACCCAGCCTCACAACCTGCAATTATTTCTTCTTCTGTCAGACCTTTTGTAGTTGTGCCATTTTCATCTGGTTTAGCCACTCATTTATGAATTCAGGCAATGTGGCTAAATTAAAGTCTTTAATTGAAAAAGAAATTTAACTTTGTCATCTTTCTTTTTTGTTTTTGTTAGCACGATGTCGTCTTCTCTAAACCCTTCAATTTCCATTTCTGAATCATTATGGTTTGGGTTTTCAGAGGCAGAACTTTTGAGAGAAAAAGCCAGCCAGAGAGCCTTTGTCCAGCAGTTTTCAGTAGATTTTGTTTTACACCACCCCAAGCTTTTTTTCACTAAATAAATTATTTCTTTTATGTTTAATTCTTTTAGGAATTCAGAAACAATTTATGATCATACAAAATCATTTCAGAGACCAACTTACTTTGATAATTGCTTTTAAAATTTTGAATAATGTCTTGGTCTGAAGGTTGGATTTTTGATGTTGTGTTGAATGGGAGATATAGCACACGGATTTGTCCAGTGTTTGATACCAATAATTCAGAAGGAGGATGGGCTGGACAATTGTCAAGTAGCAGCAGTGCTTTAGGTTCGAGTTCTTTCTTGCATAGATGTTTATGAACAGGTGGAGGAAAAGAGTTGTGAAACCATTCTTCAAAAATGCACCTAGTCATCCAAGCATTTTTACTGCTGGCAGATATGACATGCAGTTTGGCTTTGTTAAGGTGCTTAAAACACCGAGGGTAGTTGAACCAAGAAGTGGTGTCAGCTTGTCACTGCCCATCTTGTTCATACACAATAGAAGGGTGATCCTGTCCTTTATTTTTTTAAAGTCTGCTAGTTTTTGGGTTTCATATTTCAAAGCTAAAGTTTTGTCTGGCAAAAGCTTTGCAAATAAAGCTGTTTCATCACAGTTGTATATTTGTTCATTGCTGTAATTTTCAGTTTCTATTGTACTTTTTAGTTTGGCAGGAAATTCGTTGGCAGCAGTCTCATTGGGTGATTGGCTTTCTCCAGAAATGCTAACGTGGGAGATACCATGGAGACTTTTAAACCGGCTGATAAAGCCTTTGCTGGCCTGATATGTTTCATCACCGATTAAAGTTCCAAATTTACTTGCTTGGACTTGGAGAACTGGGCCACTTAGCGGTGTTCCTTCCCTTAGCTCTCTCGTAGGCAGCCCACATGTGCAATGCTTTGTCTACAGCAGGCTTTGCTGAATAACGCATGTGTTTTCGCTCCAGGCCGACTTGAGAATCTTTGTGTTGTACAAAACTGTGCAGCTTTGTTTCATTTTTTATCCAACTTCATAGTCTTGATTCAACAATCCCAAAAGCACTAAAGTTTTTGGCTTGGGTTTCATCATTATGTACCTGATCTATAGCTGCTAATTTTTATTCAACAGTGTACGAATGCTGAGGCTTGTCTCCTGCCATTATGAACTAAAGCCTATAGTAAAATATTGTATCTATTGCACATAATGAACTAAAGCCTAAGCTATACTAAAATATCTATTGCACTTAATGAATTAAAGCCTATACTAAAATATCTACGGTACTGCACTTAATTACAGCTAATCCAAAAGATATACTGTATGTTCTGTGACAATGCAGTTACGCGTGATACGTCTTACCAAAATGGCGATGAAAAGAAAAAGGTAGCGCTAACAAGGCTTACTGCACGTTTCCATGGTTAGACCAACTTCCGGTTTTAGATACAATGCGGTAACAAGTTCTGTGTGTTAAATTGCTAGCTTTGTGGGACATGACGCTAGCACACGTTAACCGAACTCGCGAGTAAACCGATCGTGGGTAAACTGAACCACACTGTACAGTTAATTATGTAAATAATATATTGGTATTTACACAATAGAGTCAAGTACAAAAAAGAGTAACATCAGTTTGTGCATCATTTGGAAGCATTTTGCATGCATCTATGCCAGTGGTTCCCAACCCATGGCCTGGGGGCCAAAAGTGGCCCTCAGGGGCTTTCAAAGTGGCCTTCAGATCCCCTCCTGCTGGCTGCAGAAGGGACCCACTGCCCAAGGACCCAGGTGGAGCACATTTCAGTGAGGCTACAAGCCTGGTTCAGGCTCTTTCCTGCAGTCAAGGGGATGGGAGCTGAGCACTCCCCTTTCACTGTCTGTAGCTGGAAGCATGGCAAAGCACTTCACCTAGGGCCATAGGTCCTTGGGTCCTGGTTGGAGCTAGAGGGAGGGGAGCATTGATAGTCTGTCCCCTGGCTGCAGAAGGGAGCCTGCTGCCTAGGGTCAATGTTGAGGACTAGAGGCTATGCACAGTTTTCTTGTTGCAATTAGAGAGAAGGGGATCAGCAAGGATCAGAGAGGGGTGCTGCTGGCAGAGACTGGTGGCCCTTCACTGCTGTAAAAAACAAATCTGTGGCCCTTGAGTAAAAAAGATTGAGAACCACTGATCTATGCTATGGATTTAAAATTCAGTGTTATGCATTGATTGATGCATAGTATCTGGCCTTTGTATGCAGCCAAATTATGTCTGTTTGTGATTTAGGATGGCTTGATACATAGAAACATCATTGCCTACGTGGAGATGAGTAATGGAGATTCAATGTATACAAGAAAATGATAGGTTGACCAAAGTATGAAATGTAAATATCATAAATGAAGCAAATGCATCTTAGCAAGGTTGCAGTGGAATTGTATGTGTTGTAGTTTAGTTGTTCTCACAAGCAGTAAATAATAGGTCTTCAAAGACCTATTTGTTCTTGAAACAATCCTGAGATTCTGAGCTAAGCTCTGATTTGTTCCATACCCAATGTTTCTTAAAACATTAGTCGTATCTTAAACAGAAGTATTTCTTTGTATGAGCCGTATTCTGTGGATGCATTTTTCCCCCAGTAGCTGTTAAGAATTTGGATAAATGTCACTGGGAAAAGATAACAGAAAAGACAGACGTGGTTATATAAGTTGTTAGTAACAGTAAATCTCAGTAGTTCAAAAGGAGATGGCTAGTTTTAAGAATGGTGTAAACTGTCATCATACAAGGATTTTATTTCCCAGTGTATTACCATTACCTGGCATCAGAAAGATTTTTTTTTTTGCATTGACATGACTCAATGTGCTGGATTATTAAGGGTAGCTTTTTCGCATATTGTTATGATCTCAGACTTGAATTTTTGTTTTATAACCACAAGTAAAGCTAAGCCCTTGTAATATGCTGCAAACTGACAATGCCCAGGTATCTTGGTTGTATGATGCAGTACAACAGAACATTGTGTGTATAGGCACATTTTTGTTCCACAGTATACCAGTTTATTGTGCATCCTGCTAGCCTGGGACTCCATTGCAAAGGCACAGAGTAACAATGGTGAATGGGGTTTCTTCGTTAGGTTTCATTTACTCCTGAAGAATTCTGAATTTAGGCCTTTCACTGGTTGGTATAGGAAAGTTATCTTAATACAAGGTTTTCATTCATCAAACAAATTAATCTTTGAATTCTGCATAGTGTAGTATCATAATGGACACAACTAGAACACTGAGACTTTTTAAAAATCTGTTACCTCATAAAAAAGGAAGAACAAAAACAGGATAGAGCCCATAGCAACACAATTATTTTTACCATCTGCTTGATTTATGTCTGCTTGAAACTGCTTGTATTTTAGAAAGAAATCTGTTTTCTATCTTCAGAAGGATGAGAGCCAACATCCCTCAGTTGCTAATTTTTAGCACTTAAAGGCTCCCTTCGGCTGCTGTCAGCCACAACTTATTGCATAGGTACTTTTCACTAAACTCATTATAAAGTGATTACCCTTAAGGAAGAGGTCCTCCAGAGCTTCAGCCTGCTCACATTAGATTTAGCTTTGCAGCTGAATTCTGCACTGTCATATCTTATCAGATGGTAAGCATAGAAAGAGTTATGGAATTAAACAGATAGTTTGTTAATAGTGATTCTGTTGCTTCTAGCTATAGCTGTTAATAAATGTTAAAAGACAAGGTGGGCAAGGTAATATCTTTTGCTGGATGAACTTTACTGATGAAGGAGACAAGCTTTTGAGCTTGCACAGAACTCTTCAGAAGAAGAAGAAAAACTTGAACCAGAAGTGGGTCCAATAAAAGATATTACTTCACCCATCTTGTGTCTCTAGGTTATTAAAATGTACATGGATGTATATAGCATTAGTGATGGCTAAGAGTAAAGCAGGTATAGGGAGGAAGAGTTCAGTTAGGGATAGTTCTTCTCTACCAGAAGGGGTAGCCCCCCCCCCTTTATTATTTAATTCAACCCATTAGACAGAGGTGCAGGGCGAACTTGTTCCTTTGTTTCTTTTGAGTTCAGGGCTCATCAGAGACAAAACGGCACTTAAAAGCTTCCGAAGTGAGTTGTACCTCTTTAAGATCCAGATCTTCCCATACTTTAGTATTAGAATTATTTTTTTTTTTTAACCTTTTGGAGAAAAGATCTTCCACTTTGTATTTGGTCATGTACTCAAAGGTAAATACCTGCATGACAGTAAATCAATGAGGGTCAGACTTTGCTATTTACCTGGAGTAAGGGTGCAGAGAATAGGGTAGTGTGGCTTGGTGAAGGACAAGAGCTTTCCTAGTTGATTTGCTCACTTGATGTTGCTTTATTTGGTTTCATACTGTACCTCTCCACTTTTCTCCTGTGTTTGTTTCAAAAAGTCATTGAGGGCATTGGGTTTGCTAGCCTTAGATATTTCCAGGAGTTTAGATGAAGCTGTGCTGTTGAATTTGACTCAGAATGTCAATGCTTCTTAGGACTTTTAAATGTGTATATAAGGAAAGTGCAGAAAATACTGGTCACCTGCATCAATCAACGAGTAGTAGAACTTTATGGGCCCAGCTGTGAAAGGAAGACTGTCCCAGTAGTAAGTGTGAGAGACATTTGCCAAGTGACAAAAGGTAGCTGCTTTCGCTGTGAGTCTCTGGCATCCATTGCCTAGCTCAGGCACAGGCATGCTGATTGGGTAGCATTCCCAAACTCTCAGGAATTAGCAAGTGGAGGGCCATGTGGACTGTCTCAGGGCTCCATTCCAGCAGCCAACCTGAACTAGAAATGACACTGCCTGATAGATATTGCAGGTCAAGTTTAAGAAGGAATTTTTTTATAGTCTATAAGTTGCCATGGAACTCTCACTGTTTTTGCTGCACACAGACTAACACGGCTACCCTTCTGGAAATACTATGTCTAGTTTCCAATGTGGTTAAGAGGATAAAATGAAGATTTCCCAGATGTAAGAGATGTGGGATTTTGCTGTTGGAGCTAGGTCTTGTGATAGGATCAAACTTTGTGGCCATCATGGGCCAAAATCAGGCCTCATTGCCCTCAAGTCCCCACCCCGCTGCACAACCTGTCCTCCTCACAGGTGGAGTTGAGTTCTGTGGCACAGGCCAGGAAGAGTCTGTCCTTCATTATTGGTTATATGGTAAAGGCCCTATAAACTGCACACTGGAACAAATTAGGTGCCCAGAACATGAGAGAAAGGGTGATGGGTGAGTGATGCTCCTCTCCATGTAAGTTTATTAAAAGTTGCAGCCTGGTTCTTAATTCTGTGTATGGATGTGTCCTAATTTTGCTGCTGTGTCCACATCAAAAGATCTTACAATAACTTTGTCCATAAGCAGACTCTTCACAGTTCCTGAAAAGATGCTCATTTTGCAGAGCAGAAGAGAACCTGAAGTGTGAGTGCTGCAGCTGAAAGGATCCCGTTCATTCAGGATTTCTTAATAATTAGAATCCATACAGGGGCAGCTTTTCCAATAAAAAAGTTAAAAATGAAATATCCCTTTGTGCCTCAAAATCCCTAATTAATTACAGTGGAGTTATTGGAGCTTGGTTCTTTTCAATCTTGCCATCCGACAACCTTGGAGCTGAATAAACTGTAATTGACTGACTGCTGTAGAGTGACTCCAGGTAAAGAAAGCCCCATACCTAGTTCCAGAGGGATAGCCATGTTTGTCTGTCTATAGCAAAAACAACTAAAGGCCTGTGATATATTTAAGACTAACAAATTTCTCTGGGCATAAGCTTTTGTGGGGTGCAACTCACTTCATCAAGTGCATGAAGTAGAAACTATAGTTATGGGGTGTGTATATATATACTTGCAAGGGTGAAAAACATTACACTGGGGAGGGCAAGTGCTAACAGAGTCAATTCAGTTAGGACAGATGAGGCCTATTCACAACAATTGATTAAAAGGTGAGAATATGTGAAGAGGGACAATTACTTTTTGTACTGTGCTAACCATTCCAAGTCCCTACTCAGACCCAGTCTGCTTGTGTCAAGTTTGCATATGATTTCCAGGTCTGCAGTTTCATGCTAAACAGTGTTTTTGAAGTTCATTTGTGAAGTATGACAGCTTTCAAGCCTGCTACAGAGTGTCCAGAGAGTTTGAAGTGCTCTTTTACTGGTTTATGAATGTTACATTTATTGATATCTGGCTTGTGTCTATTTATTCTTTTGCATAGGGACAGCCCAATTGTCACCAATGTACATGGCAGAGGGGCATTCCTGGCACATGACAGCGTATATCACATTAGATGTGCAGATGAATGAGCTCCTGATGGTGTGACTGATGTAGTTAGGACCAGTGATGGTGTCACTGGAATGAATGCATGGGCAGAGTTGGCAGTTGGGCTTGTTCTTGTTGTTTGGTATACAATTGCTGGTGAGTATTTGTTTCAGTTTGGGGGGCTGTCTGTAAGCAAGCTATGGCCTGCCTCCCAAGGCTTGAGAGGGTGAGGGACCATACCTAGGAGCTTTGTAAAGAGCAAGAACGACATGCTAAACTACAAAACAGAAAGTAACCACGTACATCTCTTGCTTTATCATATTGTGTTTATATGGAAAAATGGAATACTTGCACAATACAGGTAACAAGGGGCACTACATCATATGTCCAGAGGTAACGCTAAATGTAAAGTAAAGAATGTGAATTATGAGATCTGTCATTTTCTCCATCCATATGATCACAGATTCCTTCTCTGATCTTAGAAGGAAGCAGGTACGGGGAAAGAAGGAGAAAACTTTGCAGAGATGTACATATTCAGAGCTTTATAAATGAAAAAAGAAAAAATTAAAAATTTTATTGAAGTTGGTAACTTATGTGCTTTACTTTCTGTATTTCTCTATGTATAGACAATGAGGAAAATGAGTTCTTCTACTGGTAATTCATTTCACTTTGTGTCCCAATAAATGCTCCAGTGCTTGAATAGCAAACACTGCACAGGAATCCTGATCTAAGTCTCTAGAACTATTTTCAGTCAGATACATAACCATCTTAAAAAGGTTTCTGAATCATTTTTGTGATCTATGGTTTTATAACTTTGGGGGTTTTTTTTTAAAGGAAAATAAGTCATAGGTGCTGGAACTAAGAGTGCTGGGGGCGCAGAAAGCCCTGACTGGAGGTGGTTTCCATTAAGGTGGATAGAGAATGGCTAGATCAACAGTTTCAGCGAGTAGAAATCAATGGCTCCATGTCTAGTTGGCAACCAGTAATGAGTGGTGTGCCCCAGGGGTTGGTCCTGGGGCCAGTTCTGTTCATCATTTTCATTAATGATCTGGATGATTATTCATTAATCATTTCATTAATGATCTGGATGATGGGATAGATTGCACACTCAGTAAGTTTGTGGATGACACCAAGCTGGGGGGAATGGTAGACATGCTGGAGGGCAGGGACAGGATTCAGGGAGACCTTGACAATAGAAATCTCATGAGGTTCAACAAGGACAAGTGCAAAGTGCTGCACTTGGGACGGAAAAACCTCCTGCACTGCTACAGGCTGGGGATTGATCAGCTAAGTAGCAGCACTGGAGAAAAGGACCTGGGGGTCATGGTGGATGGGAAGCTGAATATGAGTCAGCAGTGTGCTCTTGCTGCCAAAAAGGCCAGTGGCATACTGGGCTGCATCAGAAGAAGTGTTACCAGCAGATCGAGGGATCTGATCATTCCCTTCTATTTGGCACTGGTGAGGCCACATCTGGAATACTGTGTCCAGTTTTGGGCTCCCCACTACAAAAAGGACGTGGACAAATTAGAAAGAGTCTGGCAGAGGGCAACAAAAATGATCAAGGGGCTGGAGCACAAGCCCTATGAAGAAAGACTGAAGGAACTAGGCTTATTTAGCCTGCAGAAGAGAAGACTGAGGGGGGATTTGATAGCAACCTTCAACTATCTGAAGGGATGCTCCAAGGAGGATGGAGTTTGGCTGTTCTCAGTAGTAACAGAGGACAGAACAAGGAGCAATGGTTTCAAGTTGCAGCTGGGGAGGTCGAGGCTGGATATTAGGAAAAACTTTACTAGCTGAGTGGTAAAGCATTGGAATGGGCTACTTAGTGAGGTGGTAGAATCTCCATCTCTGGAGATGTTTAAGGCCCGGCTAGACAAAACTCTGGCTAGGATAATTTAGTGGGAGTGGTCCTGCTTTTTTGGCAGGGCTTTGGACCAGATGACCTAATGAGGTCCCTTCCAACCCTATGATTCTATGATTTAGAGGGCTAGGACAATGGCTGCATGAACTCTAGATTATTCTCAGGCATGGTATTTTTGGAGGTCTTTCTAGCATGAAAGAAATTTTCAGTTTATGTGCTGTAATTTGATCATTTTTCACCATTATCCTAAATGAGCTCAAAACTACATGGGTAAGATTAGGGTTCCCGTATGTCCGGGTTTTCCCTGGATGTGTCCTCCATTTTAGACATTAACTGTCTGTCCAGCTGGATTTTTTTAAATAATAAAAAATGTCCAGCATTTTGCCAGAGCTGAGGGCCTCCTCCCTGTTCTGCTGAGACATCCCTCTGTTGTCAAGTAATGCCGGATTTAGAGCTGGATCCTAGCGGCAAGCAGAGGTGGCCTAGCTGCTGCCTGGAAGGAGGGTGGAGTGGCTGCAGCAGGCAACTTCTAGGACACAGCTGCTTGCCGTTTGGACCCAGCGCTGGCATTGCTTGGCAGAGGGAGGCCTCTGCAACTGGGCCACAGCAGGAGCACAGCCCAGCAGGATGGGGGAGCAGCATATGAGGCCAGGATTGGAGGTAGGGAGACGAGGGGGCAGTGTGTGAGGCCAGAATCGAGGTCAAGGGCACAGACAAGGTGCAGGAGGCAGTGCGTGAGTCCAGGATAGGGTCAGAGGGGCGGAGGGGGCAGTGTGTGAGGTCAGGATCAGGGACAGGGGGTGCAGGCCAGGGGCAGCCCCCCCCCCCGTGTCCTCTTTTTGGGAAGTTCAAGGAGTAAAATAGTTGAGAGACGTTCCGAAGGGTAGCCATGTTAGTCTAGTTCATCAAAAAAAAGCAAGGAGTCCTATGGCACTTAAAGACTAACAGATTTATTTATTGCATGAGCTTTCATGGGAGAAAATCCCACTTGGTCAGATGCATTGAAGATGGGGGAATTTACAGAATGGGAGAGAAGGTACATGTACATTATAATTAACAAATAAGGGAGGGGGTAAAATTAAAGATGGTTCACATGTAGGGTGTCACGCTAAAAGTTTAAGAGCATAAACACCAAGCTTCTTTGAAATTCATTGAGTTTGAGACTCTGGCCTCCGCAGAAATATCAGTAGGCAAACGAAGCTAAAAGATGAGATTACTTATTAGGGTTCGTTGGATGTACACCACAGATGTGACTGCTTGATGGAGGGGAGGCATTGTATCAAAGGACCAGCAACTCCTCCGAAGGGAAAAGTAGGTTCTAGAAAAGTGCAACCCTGGAATTATTTTTTCTTTTTCTTTAAAAAAAAAAAAAAAAAAAAATCACAGTATTTGTAACAGCCTAGGTAGGCCTAAGCTCTAACCGGTAACTTGAAACTTCTACGGCTGGGCTGTCTATGTGAATAGTTATCACCTAATTTACATCTATGGGCTGCTATTTTTATGTGTCAGATAGCTTGTTCCTGCCTTTTTAATATGTCAGTGTGAAGATGAGGGGCAGATGATGATGAAATCAGCAACGTTTTCAGACTAAACACAGATTCTAAAGAGTTTACCTTGTTGCATCCACAAACTGAATGTTTGTTTCCACTCCATGATCAAACTCTGCCTAGAGCTGTCCACACAGGAGATCCATTTTCTGGAAAACTACAGGAAAAGAGAGTGAGGAAAGATGCTACTACATGCCATGCCTAATGCTTTCCCATGAGGCAGAGAGGTGGGGCAATGCAGGGAAAGGTTTTGGGGGGGCTTTGCCTCCCCCCGCCTACAATAAGAACCACGCATGCTTCACAGGGGCCTAGTACAAAGCAATTGGAGGGAAGTGGATATGCTTGAAAGCCTGACATTTTGACTGTGCTCATTTTGTCAATGTTTGTCTTGTTCCTGAGCTTTACTTTAAAGGGTCCTTCAGTAGTGTCAGCAGGTTAAAGTAGCAAAGTAACAGACAGAGAAACTTAAGGATCTAGTCCGTAAAACAAGTCACTGCAGGTTTTTTAAACTACCTGACTAAAAGAACTGACCTGCAAAGTCTATGTTCTGCCATTTTTCTGCTACCTTTAGCAGGAGAAAAAAAACAGTACTCATGTCCCTCACCCTGGGTTTCCTGAATCACCTTTTTTTCTTAGTATAGTACGTTATTTCATAAAAAATGTTGCTCACTCATTTGTCACTGAAATTATGGACATTAAAGCCTTTGGTGGGATGTTATTTACAGTAATTTTCTTGAGATAAAAATGTACTGCACCTGTGCTATGGATGTATGTCTAATAAATCTTGTGTTGAAATCTTATTTCTCATATTTTTGACTGAGAATAACTCAGCACCATTTCAGTGACTTAGTAGGACTACCTAAGTAGAAAAATAAAAGCATTAAAATGCTAAGTATGACACATTCCAGTGCAAGAACAAGGCCTAGTGTTCAGATATCGAATGATAGTATGGTAGTAGCTTGTTTAGTTCTTTTGGGTTTTTTTCTTGCTTTCATTCTTTCTGTAAAAATATGTTCTTTACTCATTGCCTGTGTCAGCAGCCACAGTGTCTGACATTCATTACCTGCATAACCTTACATTGCTGACATGCTCTGAGATGGCTTTTGGTAAATACTAACTGCTTGGGTGAATATACCAGGTGATAGATTTTCATACAATGACAGTGTTCCCTAATGTTCAAAGAAAACTTCCCATTTAACAGCCAAAAAGAGCCAACATCTCACCTTAACTTTTTTTACCCATCAGTGGTAAGTAAGCTTTTTGCAATTTCTTGATTAGATTGCTTGTAAAATGACTTAGTGTCCAGATAGTACTCATTTATAGAGCTTGGTTTCTTTTAAAGTATGTCATTATATTTGTGTAAAAACATGATCCCATGAACAAGATATGGTTATTTACACACTATCAACCCTAATCTTTGGGATGTTGCCATTGATTTTATACAAGGAAGAACTAGAAAAACTATTTAAAATCAAACATGTATACAGTGGTTAATGGTGAATTAAGAACTTAATGCCATAGTTAGAAGAAGATGATAAATGTGATATCTCAAATCTGCTGGATAAACTTTAACCTTTTATTGATAAACACTGTATATCATCAGTTTTAACTGTTCCAGCTTCAACATACTTGCAAATTATGATGTGATTTGTGTTTGAAGAAATTTTTTTCAACTAGGAAATTCTGATAATAAGGCATTTCTGGGGGTCACTGAAATTATTAGGTCAAATTCAGCAAATAATTCCAGCCCACCCCCCGAATCTGAAAGTTCTTCCAGAAATGTCAAAACAACTGACTTTTATGCTTTTAGAACAGAAATATTGATTCAAAACAACATACACATTTCAAAATATGGACTTGAATCAATTTTTTTGTTTTGAAAATGTCATTTTAAATCAACATTTTTCCTTCAAATAAATATTTTAATTTTAAAATGTTGATTTGAATAAACAGTTTAATATGTAGATTTCATTTTCCCCCCATTTTGGCATTTTTTGATTAGGCCTCTGAACCAAAAAAATCAATTTGTTCTCTAGATGTGCCGCCATTTTCAGAACTGAGAGATTGGTTTTGTTTTCTGTGAAACTCTTTCCATGTAATAATACAGTGGTTCCCAACCTTTTCCTTTATACAGACTACTACCTTGTCATCAAATGTTTTTGTAGACCACCATGTAAACAAGCCATCCTAAACAATTTTTAATATAGCCCGTGGCTGACCGTAGTCAAACTTATAATCAAGGGGTACTAAAAACAGCTATTTCTAATAATTTATTATGCTCACTCACAAACATATTGAACTTGTCACAGTACATTTACCTGCAGTAATTATCCTCCCCACACACCCCCACAGACTGCCTGTAGTCCCCTCACGGACCACCAGTGGTCAACAGACCACAAGTTGAGAACCACTGGAATAATTCATAAATAGTATATGGTAACATCATTAATGTTGGTGAACATCTTGAAGAGAACAGAGCTACGGCTACCTCAAAAGTGGGAACTAGTCTTTTGTTTCCCTTTTATATGTAGTTTTACTAACATTTGTTAGCTTAAAAAAACCCAACAAAGCATGTGATTGTGTTGGTACAAATATAACTAGTATATAACTAAGTAGACTGTTACTCATTTCAAACTCATGCCACCTCATGAGTGAATATAAGAGTAAACCCCTATAGCAGGCAAGCACGATTTTTCTAGTTAATTAGAATGTTGTGGTCTTTGTGGGAGGCGAGTCTTCACCCAGGAACAGCTTTTTAAGGAAGGAACTGGAATATGGTATCAGCCTACATTTAAACTTCATTCTGTTTTCCTTTTAATCAGTTGTAGTCTGTTGACTGGTTTACTTGTCCCAATGTTTAGGACTCAGTCCTTCAATCTGTACTCGTTAGAGTAGTCGTTCAAGCAGGGCTGGCCCAAGGGTTTTTGGTGCCATAGGTGAACTATGACTTTGGTGCCCCTCACCCTGCACTCTATATAGAGAAAAATAATATTAATATATTTTTAATAGAGGAAAAAATATTCATTTTCGTCTAATTTGGCCCCCTTAAAGCCTGGTGCCCTAGGCAACTGCCTAGTTTGCATAGACGGTCAGGCCAGCCCTGGTTTCAAGGATTATACCCTTCCCTAATTTGTATCTGTCCTTTTTTCTCTTGGATGTACCATAGTCTGAGATGTAGTATTTTTGGTGTCTTCCCATTGTATTGGTCTGAAATAAAAGCATTAATGTGACAGACATTCATCTGAGAAAGTGCAAGACATTTATAAAGAAAATATTGCCAAAACACTTTAAACAAATGCAAATAGCTTACCAACTGTACCATTCTACCAGTCCAGCAGTTAAAAGAGCTGCTGGTGTTCGTCCTACTTTTCAAACTAGCTTGTGAAGTGTGGGCTATCTGTCTCCTCGACTTTGCATCATGCGTCACTTCTTTCTATTCATACAATATCTAGCAGCTGTCTTTAAAAAAAAAAAAAAAAAGTCCCCAAGCTTTGTTAGCAGAGAATTACAGGAGCTTTTTTTAAACATTCATGTTCTACTACCAAGCAAAATTCAATATAATTATAAGTCTGAATAGTCTAAAACAGTTTATATTTTCACTGCAGCCTGTATGCTCAAGTTATTTTGAGGAGAGTTGTAAATGTCTGTAGGATTTCAGAATGCTTTTTTTTTATTTTGCAGTGTTTTTTGCTTACGTACTATGTAGGGCATGAAGTCAGCTAATGGAAGGGGAATATAACTCTCAAGGTGATGAGAATCTTTCTCCCTTCCCTCCTTTAGAATGTTTCAGTGAAGGAGAGAAGAGAAAACCAATGACTTTTTAGAAAAAAATGGAAAACCAAAATCTTTCAGTTGAAAAATGAAATGTCTACAGCAGAAAGCTTTTGGCTGACACTTTTGGTTCAGAAATTGCACCACAATGCCTCATACATTCTCCTCTATGTGTAGACTATATCCCTATAATGCATCATGGTCACTGTTCTGTCTGACCTAAAACTGTGTATCATGGAAGCCCCCAGTCACATTACATCATGGGAGAGAAATAATTTGGCAGGGGAGCTCAGCTCTTTGAGGAGAATAGGAGTATGAGGTACTGTGGAAGCATTTTTCAAACCATGATGATTGGTTTTCTGTGCTAAAAGCTGAAATCTTTTTGGTTATGGATGTTCAGATTTTCAGCAAGAAGCTGAAAGTTTCTGCAGAAACCAGTCTTTTTTAGGGAAAAAATAATTTATTTTTATTAAACTGACCTTTGAAAAAATAGGCTATATAAAGTGTTTTTGACCAATCCTATTCAATAGAGACAAAAAAAGGACAGTAGCTGACAAAAGTATACAGACATTCACAGAGATTTGTGTAATAATTTTCTTAGTTTGATTCACGTAGAAGTGCCCAAAGACAGATTGTTGTTGAAAGCCATGATGAAACAATCCTTTCAAACACAGCGCAAACTCATCCCCTTCTTGGTGTTTGCTGTTAACACAGAAACGGACAATTAACAAAATTTGGCTTAATCCTCTCTTCAGGATGGTGAGCCCCCATACTAGATCTGAAATCTAAAAAGCTGGGTCTCTCTCACTTACATTCTACTGAACCACCTGCCCCATTAAGTCACCACTGCCCCTGCAACCCTTTCCCAGAAGTATCAACATCTGTTATCTGAGGGAAATGTTTCAGGTAAATTTTGGTAGCTTATTGTACTGAATGTCACTGCTTATGATTAGAAACCAAACGAAACTGCACCTTTCATATGATTTTGATGTGAAGGAGTAAACTTGCATCTTAGGAAACCTTTCAAATAATCTGACTTAGTATTGTCGTTAAACCTGAGCCTTACAAAGTATTGGGGGGTCTCTCTTGGCCACGGTTCATCCTGCTACAATGACAAAATTTCCTGCCACTTTCCACAGTGGTACAGCCATGTCTATACTACAAGTAGTACAGCAGTACTTCCATATCCCTGGAATGATGTTACTATAGTACCATAGTGTTGATGCTTCTTTGCAGAGATGGAAAGGGGTTTTTATCTTGTTGTAGGTGATCAATGGTAGCTAGGTCGTTTGACATGTTCTTGCATCGTGGGTTAGCTCAGCATTACATGCTGTTCATAAATTTATTACAGTGTATCATTGGGTAACATACTTGCTTAAGTTGTCATTTATATTGAAAATATAATTCAAGAGTTTGAACCAAATGTTTTCTAACACCCCAAACTTCAACTAGCTGGATGTGTGCCCCACTGGGGAAGTCTAGTGTGGCCTGAATAGTAAATGAGGTCTATGGTATACTAAAACATAACATTCTCCCATCTTTCTGGAACTGTAGTGTGAGGAAAATCCCATAGCAAGCAATTTCTACTCAGCAATGGAAACTACAGTACATGTAAATATTGTGGTTGTGTGCTTTTATTTAATTCTATTTTTTCTGATGTAAATGTGTATGTACATGCATTGTAGCCCTCAGGCAACTAGCAAATTTTGAGTACCCTGACCTAAATCAATCAATATTACCCAGCTAGTGTTGTGAAGCACACTTATGGATGTTTTCTTTTCTAGTGAGAATACTTCACTATTTCTGTTTATAATTTACTCCACACATTTGTTTATTAAATATTCTTGGCATTTCTTTCACCTTATCACGAGACTCTGCTTGAGACCAGGGGATGTACATCTTTATTCTTAGGAAGTAAAAGTTACTGTAAGTTTTACTTTGAAGCACCCAGTGATATAACTGAAATGTCATGAATAATTTAACCAAACATTGATGCAAAATCCAGAGAAATAATAAAACAACTTCAAATGTTGTAAATAAAATCAATTTGAGTACATTTGATTTATTTTCAAATATTAATTTTGTATATCCACTAAATTAGAATTAAATGATAATTCTGGTGCAATTAGGACATTCTGCACAGAAATGAAATGAAGAGGGGCCACTCCTTTGGAAATGAGAATATGGAAATTGATATCAGACTCTAGCTAATCCATAGCAGCAACCAGAACATTGGATGCAAAAAGCTCGGCACCTTTCTGTGTTTAGGGAAAGATTTTGTAAAGTGTCTAAGTGACTTAGAAGCAATTCTTTTTGACTCTCAGTGGTTTTCACAATCTTTCCCTTACTCCAATCACTGTTGATCTGGACAAATTATTATAAGTAAACCAAGACCTTTTTCTATTTGCAAACAGAATTTGGTTTTCTTTCATTCTGTTAGCTATTTGTAATTATTACATGAAGCCTCTGAGAAAATAAATCTTAAGCTTAAAAAAGTTTTGTGAACTGTTCACTGATTGGTTGGTGGTAGGTTTTACTCTGCAGTTGGTCACATGTTGTTGCTATTCCCAGCTGGGCAATTGAAACTTTAATCTGGAGACTAACAAATAGCGAATATAAATACTTTTGTTCATGCATGAATGCACTTTTTTGTACATAAATTTGGGCATTCATATGAAGAATAGTCATTCCCTATAGTTCATGTTGACAAAAAACTATTTGTGAATAGCAGGTAACAGGGTGCACAGACATGGGCTAACTATCTGCTATTTTGAATTAATATGTCAATCCTTCCTGTGCCGTCAAACAACACTTAAGGAACCAGCAAGGCTTCACTCTCCTTGTTTACTTTGGTCTGTTCTTTGTATGTCTTTCTTGTTAAGTCCGATAAGTTTTATCTTTCTAACTTTTGATCAATAAGGTCTTCATTCAGTCAACCTCTTTTACCTATTCCTTTCGCTGCCCAGTGACATGCTTGCAGGTGGAGACTCTCTGGCTTCATCCTTAACAAATAACCCCAATATTTCCATTTTCTGTTCTGGGTAAATTTGAAAAGAAGGGGTTGATGTACTCTGACAGATCTCTAGATTGGTTACAAATTCATTGAATTTAATATTTAGTAATTTCCTAAGGCATTTGCTTTCAAAGTCATTTAAACATGTCTTTACATATTGTGGATTCCAGCTTTCACATCCAATGTGTTAAGGGAGAAATAACATGCAAGTTGCAAATTTAATTTGATCTTTAAATTATAGGAGTTTTTTATGATCAGATCTGGTTTAAGCTGATGAATGCAGCTTCCATCTTCCCAGTTAGTGGTATTATTTCTTAAGATGTACATTTTTTTAATGGTCAGAGTAATTAGCCATTCAAACAGTTTACCAAGGGCTTTGGTGGACTCTTCCGCATTGACAGTTTTAAAACCGTTTGTATTTTTTCTAAAAAATGTGCTCTAGGGGTTATTCTGGGGAACTTGTATAGACTGTTATATAGAAAGTCGAAATAGATGATCACAATGATCCCTGCTTGCCTTAGAATCTCAGGATATTGTATTGGCTTGTTCATTACTGACAAAATATGTGAATTGACTTACCTTTTGTATTTCTGCACTTGCTTGCATAATGCTTGAGATTGATTTTGCTGGGGTTCTCTGAGATTTGCTTTTTCATAACTAATTTTTAATCCTATCAGTTTTCTGATTCTGGACTTGTAGTCTTTGCTTGCATATTTTTTCAGTTGTCACTTAGAACAGCAATGCCATCCAAAAAATCTAGCTTTTCTAATGTACTGTTGAGCCATGGGATACTTGCATTGTATCTGTCTAGGCTTTTTCTACCACTAAAGAGAGAACACCCAACGAGAGGTAAGGGGATGCAGCCTTGTTTGGTACTAGCATCTGTGTTAAACCAAAACAAATGAGGACTCCTGTGGCACTTATAAAGACTAAAATTTATTCAGGCATAATTTGCAAATTATGCCTTAGTAAATTTTAGTCTCTGTAAGTGCCACAGGAGTCCTTATTTGTTTTGTTGAAATAGACTAACATGGCTAGCACCTCTGCTTAATATGCAGAAGGTCCTGGGTTCAAGCCCCAGGGGGTTGGACTCAATGATCTCATGAGATCCCTAACCCTATGATTTGATTTGATTCGATTCAATTCAATTCAGACAGCTACCCCTCTGGAATGTGTTAAACCATTCATTTACATCTTAGACTAGGCAGGCCGAACTATTATATCAAGCCCCGATGATGATTTTCATTGATGTCAATTTCCAAAGGGATAGCCATGTTAGTCCATTCTGTAAATTCAGCTGTCTTCGAAGCATCTGATGAAGTGGGATTTTCTCCCACAAAAGCTCATGTGAAAAATAAATCTGTTAGTCTTTAAGTGCCACACAACTTCTTGGTTTTTTTTCATTGGTGTGCCATAATACTCCAATTTCTTCCAGAATGCATCACAGTGGAGGCTGTCAAAAACTTTCTGAAAACCTCAGCTTACAGTGTATGTTTGGCTTTGGTGCTTTTTTCAATGGTTATTCTTACAGTGATCTTGTGGGTTGAAATCCAGCAAGCATTTCTGATAGCTTTGCCTTGGACTTTCTTTATTCTGTCTAAGATAGTATTGCAGAAGGCTTTGCTTGTTACTGAAGGGAGTGTTAAGTCCCTCAGTTTTCATAGTAGCATAGGTCACCTTTCTTTGGTATTTTAACTGTGCTCCATTTTTAAACATTTTGAGGCTTTTCTGGTTCCAAATTTTGTTGGAAAAACTGGTGATTTTGTTAAAATATCTAGTTCTGAGTACTCTTGCTTTAGTTCTGAGTACTCTTGCTTTGCAAAAGTCCATATTTTTTGCGGGCTTGGTCTGTTTAGCACCTTTTGAACATGATTTGTCCTGGTTTTCTTGTAAAGGTCTTTCCTTACCCTTAGCAGCTGTCCAGCTAACAAACTTGCCACCTGAAATCTTGTGAGCTGATAGTGTGCTAATTCTCTGCTTTCAACAGCTGCTTTAGGTTCTTTCATGCTCATGTACTTTTTATTGTCTCTTTCTTTTTTGCACTATTTGGGGTGGTGTGTGTGTGTGTGTGTGTGTGTGTGTGTGTGTGTGTGTGTTTTGTTTTGTCCTTTCGTTTTGTACAGATTATTTTGCTGTTGCTTTCCTCCACCCCCCGCCACCCCCCCGGGGTGGTTACTTTAGCTTATTCCGCCCCCCTCGCTGCAGTTTTAAGTATCCTCACTTAGGTTTGCTTGTCTGGATAACAACTAAAGCTATTGGTGAATCTGATATTGTCATACAAAAAGGCTCATGATCTATCAATGGTGAGTAGCATAGCATAGCATAGACTCATAGGGCTGGAAAGGGACCTCATGAGATCATCTAGTCCAACCCTCTGGGATTTGAACCCAGGACATTCTGCATGTATTTGTGGTGGATCTAAGATTTAGAGCACCTAAAATCATTTCAATTTGAAATTGCTGCTGGAATGTCTTGTCTGTTAACCCCTTGACACTAATTTTATTGTTTTGGGGTTTTTTTGGATACCCTAGAGAGTTGATCTAATTTTTCTTCCACTATATAGAGGATCAGTCAGAATTCTGAAGATGGAGTCATTGGAAAGCAAAGTTACTTTTTGAATACCTTTCTGTGGAAATAGTGTTCCGCTAATTATGAGCCTTGACAGGTTTTTGGCACCGTAGACAAACTATGACTATGGCACCCCCCCACATGTTATAAGAGATAACATATTAATAATTTTTTAAGTAGAGAAAAAAATCACTTCCATCTAGTTTGACACCCCTTAAAATGTGGCACCCTGGGTGATTACCTAGTTTGACCTATGTGGTTGGGCCAGCTCTGAGCCTTGATACCAGACATAGGTATTTGAGTCTTTCACCATTCTAATTTTGGGAACCAGATTTGTGCTTTCCCTTTGATTCTGTTTTTTATCCCAGCTTTGGCACTGAAGCTGCTTTTACTAAGCAAATGTCATGCTAGGGAGCATTGTCAGAGCTTGTAGTCAATTGTAGAATTGATCTTTGATCTTATCATAGTTGCCTGTAAGTATATAATTTCATTTTCATATATCTTGTTTGAAACCTAGTTCAGAGCAATTTCCTGTTAATGATTCCCTGTCAGATATGCAGTTTTTCTGCTTTGGAAGTTGTGATTAATGGTAATTTATCTGAGAGGTAACCATCTTGCCTTCCCAAATACACTGTCTTTAGTGTCTTTAATATCTTTTATCAACATTCATGAACTCCAAGGATCTTGAGATTACATTCTTCCATTTCCTTAATTACCTTCGTGGCTTTTTATTGTTGCAGCCATTTCCAATATTCCTGAAAACTACTTTCATATTTTTTCTTTACGGTAAATAAAGTACTTCTCAGTTCTTGACTTCATAATGACTTTGACCAAGACTCCTAATTTCTGTTGAAAGAGTCCAGCTTTATCAGGTTGTTTGCTGAAATGGCTATCTTATTGTGTTTCTAGAATGGTAGATTGTTGATGAATCACTAATCTTGGAGGACTGCTTTTGATCTGACCCATATCCTTTGACCTCTCTGTCCTGGGTGACTATATGAGGAGTTCAAACTGCCACAAGCATAGCGGGGCTCTTAGACTCATTGAAACATACAAGCCCTCCCACCATGCCAAGGTGCAGTCCCTAGGGAAGGATTTTGAATTTATATGGTTGTAATTTTGCAGTGTTTGTCCGTTTTTAAGTTGCATAGTATTTGGTGAGGAAACCTCAAACTAAGGAAGCTTTCTCTACTCTATTTCAGTTATCATAAATCCATTTTTGCTCCCTTTGAGTCTGAAATCTAAGTCTTTTTTCTTTTCCACTGAAGTTGGTAGGACATAGCAGACCTCTTAAAATTGTAAATAAGAATAGTGCTCCTTCAAGGAAAGGAAAGAAAGTGTTGAAATACCCTACTCTGCAAAACATGCTTTCTCATCTGCACATCTTATGCTCCCTTCTTAGCCCTTTGACTGCCAAGGGACCATTTTGGCAACAAGGAGTCCACCAGTTTGGTTTCTCTGGCCATGTCCCTATGCTGGAGAATATGAGGGATAGTGCAATCCCAGCTGCATTGGTCCTGTACCACCGAGAGAATCCCCTACGCCATGGCAAACTGCAGACAAATTCTGCAGCTAAACAGTCCAGATTGCAATGTTGTGACTGTAAAGAACTATAAAAACATCCATTCTGGAGTCTGAATACCATTTCTGAGGGCCTTTAAGAGTGCAGAGAGCAACATATGCAAAGCAAAGGAGCAATCTCTCCTCCCCCTCCCCAAGATTCTAAATAAAAAATGTTTAAAATGTTTAAAACTCCCATCACCTCCTGGATTATGATTTTAAAAAAGCAGTCTAGCAAATGCAAAGTTGTATGGATGGAAAAGAAATCATGCAGGTAGAAGTTCTGCTATCTGGTGACATTTGAAGGTGGCTGTGATACAGCTATTAATATCAAATTAGGAAAAGCAAACCCCACTTCAAAGAATGAACTGATCAAACAGCAGTTTTCATGCCAAACTGAAGGTCAGGCTCTACCATGAGATTGTCTTGAGTACATTACTGTACAGAACAGAGACTTAGTTGATGACAGTTTCTGACAAAAAGATTGGAGGCTGCTGATCGCAGGTGGCTGAGGAGGATATCAAATGCTTCACTGGAAGACGATAAGGAAGCTGAGAGAGCAGAAGTATAAGAAGACATCAAAGTGAAGGCAGTATGGAAGATGAAAGACGTACTAAGCAAGAGTTAAATTGCGCTCCCAAAGAAGGAAAGCAAAAACAAGGAAGGCAGTGGAATTACTGGCAAAAGTCAGTAAGTGAGGATACTGAATCACTTGGAAAGACGTGCCACAACAAATGAGCATATATAATCAGTGGAGGAACTGGGCTGCCCAATGTGGCAATGACACAGGAGGAATTAAAGTGTAAGGTAAGTTGAACACTTCTGTAATCCTTTGATCACCAAACAGATGTATCAGAATAGGATGCTCAAAAAGATGTCTTAAAGACTCAAATGGGTATATAAACTACTAAAGAAGAGAAAATCGAATGTCTTTGAATATATAAATTGTTCTAAAATTGAAGGAATAGCAGAATACGTTGTAACTATAGATTTATATTAACAATCTGTTTACCATTTTTTCATAATTATGAAAAACATTAGGCTGTAGAGATGAATCAGAGCATGATCAATAATGATGAATATGTTTGAAAAATACATCCGTAATGGATTCAGAAATCTTAAGCAATAAAACAAATATTGAGATTAAAATTAATTGTGTGGTCACACAAAGAAAATTGGAAAATGAGCATTAACCCTTTGAGTATCAAAGACTTTTTTTGTTTTCAGAAAATGTCAGAATTATTGAAGGATAATGTACTCATGTATATTTTCCCCATTCACCCGGAGAAACATTACTGGAATAAGACAGCTTCCATGGCAGAGGATAAGTGTCAGCAAAAGGCTTCTCTGGTCACAAGCTATACAGGAGCCATCAGCTCAGGGCTGCTTCCAGGTGTGAACTTCCAGTGCACATGAGGGGAGGAACTCCTACCAACTTGTCCAGATGGCTGTGTTCAGAAAGGCCAGTAAGCAGAAAGACTGTTGCTGCCTCCTACTCCCTGGCTCATATCTTCGCTTCTGTCTTTGGGCAGACTGTAGTGTCTTGAAATAAGGAGGCCTGTTCCTATCCTCAACCCAGAGCTGCTAGCTCTTGTAGCTGTGACGTAATAAGTGCCACCAGTGCCCAGGGGCCAAGGCTACATTTGTGCATCCCCCGTCCCCCACGTGCAAAGCAGGAGGTGTCCTGGTGCCACCCCCAGCTGCTGTGGGGAGGGAGAGTCTGTGTTTGTGGAGTGGGGAGGATTGGGGGTGCAAATGCGCACTTGGCTCTGCTCCACCCCTGCCCACTCTTTCCCAGTGTGTGGTACTCGCACTCAGTGCCTGCTGCTCAGGCAGAACAACAAACAAGGAATTCTGTGGCACTTAAAGACTAAGAAATATATTTATTGCATGAGCTTTTGTGGGAGAAGAAAATCCCACTTTGTCATCTTCAAAGTATCTGAAGATGGGATTTTCTTCCACGAAAGCTCATGCAATAAATATATTTCTTAGTCTTTAAAGGCCACAGGACTCGTTTGGTTTTATTCATTGATTCTTATTCCTGGAGTAAGTTAGAATGTAAGCTATCAGCAGATAGCAGAGAAAAATTTAAATATGTTATGAAGTGAAACTAGAAAACCTTTCAGTCTGTTTGGCTTTCTGCTAGTCATTCCCATTTCGAGGTTAGTAAAACAAAAATGAACGGGGGAGAAAAGAAAATGAATCCGTATCTAGATAATTTATAATAAACAAGTAAAGCCCATGCAAAGCCACTGGCTCTTTGTAATGGTAGCCTTGCTCTTTTATCAGCATGTCTGATTCAGGTGTAATTGTTTGTCATTTATTCCTGAACACAAAAGATTGTGAAAAATACTTGAACGATGTAATTAAAATCTATCTTTTCACATTTAATACCACCTAATGCTTTTAATTAATCTAACTGTCCTTAATTAGTTCTGTAATTTTTACCATGTGTAAATGGCTAATTAAAATATTAAGCCCCCCTCAGTTGTACTGTAGAATTAAATATATAAATGCACTTAGCTGATTAAAAGGATTACATGAAAAGATTCAGGTATGAGTAGTTTCTGAATGTGAATTCAAACAGATGTCTATCCACACTAGATGGGCCATGGCAGGAAGGGGCTAGAGTGAGAAAGATGGATACAGTGCCTGGATGTCAGAGCAGGTTTTATGCCTCTCAGAGCCCCAGCAGAGGTTAGAGCAGCTGCTTGGATTGCCAGGTGGATTGCCAGAGTGCAGTATGTTTTGCACATTTCTCCAGCTTCCACAGGGGAGGGACAAGATGGCAAAGGAGCCAGTCAAAATGGCTCTGCATCCATAGAGGGAATCTCATAGTGGTGAAATACAGGCTGTTTTTCCATTCCATTTGCAACAAATGCAATAAAGCAGCAAAAGGGGACAGAATCTGTCCCCATGTCTGGTAGTAAAGGTGAAGGCTGAGACGTAGGTCAGTGTAGTATAAATACCAAAATAGAATAACTTGGCATCCTTCCCAGGGACACCATCAGTTCAGGAAAATCTTCAATTTAGATTATGCACTATATCATAAAAAGCAACATTTAACTATCTTGAACAGGCTTTCATTCTGATTTTTTAACTGTGACAATAGACATAGCTGTTTGTTGAGAGGGCGTAGTAAAGAAATACAAAACATCAACATTATTCCTATTTTCAACTGTTTTAGATTATGCAGGAACATTCTCAAAGACACTTCACAATTTATTAAATTATTTCTCCGCCCCAGTCCATTTGAAAGACTTCAGAAGCAGTTGCTACCAACTGGCCTATTTTGCTCAGATGATGGCACAGAACCATCATTATTAAAACCTATATAGTGCCAAAAGTGCGTGAGGCTCTTTAAAACTAGGTAAAATTACATTTCTGTCTTGAAGAGTTCACAAGCAGATGTGACTCCAGGCTGGCATTCCAGAACCAGACGTTGGAGGCAAGGAACAACAACTCTTTTGAGTTGGCTGGGTCATTCTCTTTCAGGACCATTTCCATTTCAGATAGGGCTTAATTTTTAAACCAGCAAAGCTCTCTCATTGAATATACACAAGCCCTCATCATTTTTTTTATTGTCCCTCTTCCCCAGCTTGCAACAAAAGATCAGCACTTCGGCCGCCTTCTAGACATTGCCATTGTGTCTCCAGCAAGCATAGTCCAAGGGGTTTATTCCAGATTGTCAATGAAACGACTGTCAGACACATACCTATGATTGCTAAATCTGTTGGTATGTAAAGTTAGCTTGAGAATAGAACAGATGCCACTTCCCATTTAAGCAATCGCTCCTGATCTCCGTGTCCTGCTAGCAGTGTTCCCCGAGACTTGTGATTTCTAGAAACCACTCTGTTCATAGGCAAGCTCTGTGATCTCTTGCTAGTACCAGTGAATTCTCTGGCTCAAGTGGTAGACACCATGGTGGTGGTGGGGCTTTTTGTTTTGTTTTTGTTAGAAGAGTTTTTTTATGGCAATGGGAGACCAGGTTTCTAGCCCTGGGACTGTATGCATGCATGTACACAATTCAGCATGTGTTTGTCTAAAGTACGTGGATTTATTATAGCTTGTACCTTTGGTCGCAAGGAACTGTTCCAGCAGCCTGACACTGTTGCAGCCCAGAGGGTCCCCAGCCATACCTTCTGTTTCCTGTCGTGCCACCAGTACCAGGAGGCTAGTGAATAACTAATTCTCTCTGCTGCTGGGGTTCCCCCCTACCATGCTAAAAGCCTGTTTGACTAGCTGAGGTAACTTCAGATCTTCTTTGTGTCGGTGGAATGGTGCAAAGGGTCTGTGGTGCTACTGAGAATTGAGTCCTTGTTTTTATGGCTTTTTTCACAATGTAAATCAAGAGCAGTGGCATTAGAAAGTATCACTGGGCTCATTAAGTGTTTTTTATTGCCTCTTAACTATTAGACATATTTTACAGCTTTGTACTTTAATTGATTTTTAGCTGAAGTTAGGTTAAAAACACAAAATGTGCATCTTAAATATTCTATTCCAAAAGCCATCTTCTTGGGAAAAAAGATTTATCAGCTTCGTTGCTGAGTATTAAGAGTTCTGTCCTTCACACCCTACTGTATATTTCACTGGATGTTGCATTTCAGTTTTTGAGAATTATCCCCAGAGAGCCTGAAAATCTTACAAAGTTCAATTTCCTCTCTCTTCATTGACATTTTGACTTAATTAGCCCAAATGATAATCTCTCTCTAAAGTATGGCTAATCATCACTGGCATCATTTTTGCTGAGAAACGTGGCATATTCAGAATCATCTTAAACTTTATTATGAGCTTATTTTACATTGATGGCGTACTCAGTTATAAAATTGTTCCTTCAGAACTATCTGGCATCCTTAAGACAATCCCCCTACCTACCATACCAGTTACATGGACTGATGACAACAATCCAGTATGCAAACTCTCTTTTCTCCTTGACTGCAGGATGTATGTGTCTGGGGAGAGTGGACCCATTGATTAAGGTTGCCTAAGCGGATTTACTCAGGGGGTGGATCAGAGTTAAGCAATGAAGGATGATGTTACCTGTAGGACCCCATCCGTTTGATACAGAAGTCAGAATGTGAGTAGTGGATGAAACAGGCAATTGCAGGAACAGAAGAGAGAGTTGGGGGCATGTCTCAGAGTTAATGCAGTTGAATGTTGCCCTGCAGAATTGGTTTCTATTTGTACTTTTGCCATCAAGAACCTGTGATGTTGGGCAGGTCACTTATACTAAAATTTTACAGTTGGTCACTGATGTTGTTAGGCACACAGAAAAAGCCAAACTTCATACTCTTGGGTATGATCTATGGAAGTGCCAAGCAGTCACATTGACAGCTGAAGGCAGTGAAGCTGGTGTCAAAAATATTAACTGCTAAATACTCTTAAAAATCAGATCTCAAGTGTCTCAGACAGGGCATCCAAAATAAATGGATATTCTTGTTCCTTGTATTACTCAGTTCCCAGTCTGTATAATGGGGATAATACTTTTTTTTGTGTCACAGGAGTGCTGTGAAAATTGTAATTTAAATCTGTGAAGTGCTCAGATGTTACAGCGGTAAGCACTATACAAAAGCCCATGAGCAAATTAATAATTCTGTCTTCAGAATAGGGTTTGAATACTGTGTTGTAACTAAAGCATGGGCTCCAACACTGAACAGTGAGGAAAAAATAAAATATTGAATTGATGCTTATTAAATAATACTGTCTCTATACGTGAAATGAGACAGAGATCTTGTATGTTATTGTGTAATCAAAGTCTGTGCCATAAAATAGGGATGAATTAAACCTTAATTTTGGCATTTTGTAACTTTTGAGTGCTTGACTTTTCATCGTCATAATACAGTTCTTTGAGTGGATGGGGGGATGTATTAGTAGTTGCAAAAAGATGAAGCACACTTATCGAGGATGGACTCCAATTTTTTTAGCAGCTAAAATCTGAGGTCTCTACTGAGCATGTGTGAACTGCAAATGTATAGAGGCTTATAACTTGGATAAATGGGGGTGGATTTTCAAGAGCGTGGCAAAAGGCACATTCCTTATCTTTTCAAAGGGATCAAATATGGTTGAACTTTGCAACTTGTATGTGTGCGGGTCTTAATGAGCAAGTACATGTTTTCTAAGTTTTGAAAAATAAATTGGCTATTCAATAAGGTTAAAAATGTTTAAACATGCAAAGTGCAAAATGTAATTCCCCTTTCGACTGCATGTTTAAGGCTTGATTCTTTCAGGGGCAGAGCACCCTGGAGGTGCACAGGGCTCTCAACTCACAAGGAAGTTGCAACGTGTTCTGGGAAAGGTGTTTGATATCCCAAAAGCACTTCACTTCTTGCAGAATCACTTTTTTAAACATTGGTGCATTTCTCAGTTTCATACGTGAACTTTGTAGCTGTTTGATTACAGAATTACCTAATGTCAGTTATGAATCTGGATATTTTAAAAGGCCAAATTATTTTCCAGAGAGATGCATTTACAAGCTCTGCTAATGAAGTCCATAGAGCTTGTAAACTGTACAAGCTTGAGTTGCTTTTGATTCCACCCCCTGCCTTTTTTTTTTTTTTAATCAGCATGTGAAGTGAGGGATTAAATGCAAAAATCTTGCATTAAAGGAGTGGAATAGCTGTGGGATCAAGCATTCAGAGTTTCTAAAAAATCTTTATTTTAGGAATTTTATAACAGTGGATTTGATTTAATATCTTTAATATTAAATTAATGCTAATTCATACTTTAAATCACACGTCCAATGCTGATACTCATGTGACAAATTGTTTTTAGTGTGTACTTTTCACTGTCTCACATACACGTTGCCCACTGATCTATGCTCCCTAGGACATATTCTAGGATTACAAACTCAGAACAGCTTTAATTTTTCTTTATGTCCCATTTGTGTACACAGTTCTGTAATTTGCTTGTAAAGTCACAACTGTGTGCAAATCAGATGTGCAGTTGCATCAGGCCCTTAGGAAATCAGGCCCTGTGCTTGTATATCTATATGAACACATTAAAAGAGCATGCTTAAAACTGAAATAAGGAGATTCAACAGTTCTCTTAGTAACATTAACTTTTCTAGATTGTCAGGACAACATTGCACAATGATCATACATCCTCCAAAGTGACTGTGAATGCCAATTTTTCCCAGCAGCCTCCCCCCCCCCCAAATCTGGCTATCATGGGAAGCATTGGTTTGATACAACAGCCAGTAAATAACCCCAGTAATTCAAGTTCTGCTGGCTAATGTGTAATCAAAATACAGATTATGTACTTGAAAGCCTTAGCTTTTCTTGTTGTTGCTGTTGTTTTGCTCAACTCTATAAACTGTAGCATTCTTCCAGATAATCACAAATCTTAGCTCCAGAACTTTGGAGATGAGTGATTTTTCTGCATCATTACAATTCTAAACCATATACCACTCTAGAGATATAGAAAAATGTGGCTGAAGCTATGAAATTCTGCAGCCTCCTATTATCTAACTTATCATACAGAAGCACCCTATTCAAAAACAATCATACCACTTTTACCTTCATTATTTTAGTGGAAATAAAATCAAGCTTTCTAAGTGACTATTCCTCATTGAGCTAGTAACCACCGCAGAGTTGAGAGGTCAGCCATTTTTTGAGTTATTTAAAGGGAAAGCAGTCCTATGAATTTTATTTTAAAATGGGAAAAGCTACTTACCTCATTCGAAAAGTGCTGAACAGCTTCAGCTTACTTTTCCACACATAAAAAGGTCTGTTTTGTGAGACCAAGTCCAGCAATTTTTAGGAGAAAAGGAGAATGCTTTAGGAAGTTATGAACAGGAGAAAATAAGTTCCAAAGAGTCAGCCGTGTTAGTTTAGTCCAGCAGAAAAAAAATGGAATCTAGGGGCACTTTAAGACTAACACATTTTATTTATTGCATGAGCTCTTGTGGAAGAGCGAGGATTCTAAGGAAATGTGAGTTTGCAGTGTTATCTCTAATAAATATGTGCAAATGTCTAGATTAGGACAAATTCTCCACAACATTTCAAAATTCAGAGAAATTTGGCTTAAATATAGTTAGTTGAAGAGGCAGTGGTCAATAGACTTGCTGTGATCAGTTTTCCCACTGAGTTATGATAGGTTGTATTAATGTTTGTGTGCAGTATGCAAGATTAAAAAACAGAGCGTATAAACATTTTGATCTATATGTTTTTATTTCACGGGTGGTATGACAGCTGCTTTTGGAGAAAGCAGCTTGGCTGGTTCTGAGCTTGACCTGACATTGAAAACAGTTGCAACACATCCTCCACTGTTGTGCCAGAAAATGCCATCAGAACGTGAACAGCTGCCCGGAAGCGCTTTTCAAACAATGTAGGAAATTCATTCTTATTTTAGCTTTCAGTGCCATAGAGTGTGGTGAGTGTGCGAAATAAACAATAGGAGCAAATCAAAAAGACACACATGACTATTGCCAGAGCCCATCAGTGCTTGTGTTTGCAACTGCTTGGTGTTTAAAGAATAAGAAACCAGCACAGCCGTCTTTCACTATGTAACCACTTACACTATTTGGTGGCTATCTGAGGTGTGTTCTCTTAAATTTCAAAAGTTGCTGTGCTGTTGTCCAACAAGAACTTCTGCATCAGTCCATGACAGTACAGCATTCATACCAACTAGAAGAAAGAGAAGGAAAAGTTCTGCCTTTCATGGTTCATTAGTATCTGCAAAATTAAAGGTAGCTGCAGTGAACTAAACAACGTTGTCAGCAGAGAGGCCACAATGTGAACACCACTGAGTTCTGTTGTCAAAGACTATAATAATATTAATTACTGAACTGTTCTTAGTTGTAAATTGTTTTAGCTTATTTACAGCAGTGGTTCCCAACCTAGTCTCTGCCGTAGCACACTTTGATACCTCTAATTATTTTGAGGCACATCATTATATATTCACTGAATGATCTCATAAATATTCATGAGCCAGTTCAGAACACTTTTTCCAAAAAGTTCCATAGCACAGCTGCTCAGGCCTAGGGGCACACCTGTATGCCATGGCACACTGGTTGGGAGACACTGATTTATAGCACCGAAATGCTAAAAATTAGCCAGTTCAGTTTTTTCTTGATGATTTTTCTTTTAATTATGTATAAATAAAGAGTGTCGTATGCCAGGCAGAGTGTGGTTAGGCACGTCTGGCAAGAGGTATCCTTGTCAGTGTTGTTCTGTGTCCATCACTGATATCACTTTGGCTGCATGTGTAAATAAGTGCATGAATCTCTGGAGGCGTGCTCCGTCAGGATTACCCCGGCTCAGATCTCTAAGTGGGGACTCCATTAGCCCAGTGATCTAGAGCCTGGCTTGAATCGTAAGCAGGAACTCGGTTAGCCTGGTGATCCTAAGCCGAGGTGTTCCCTTGATTAACACTTCTAGATTACCACTGGCTCAAATCTCTAGTGGGAACTTAGTTAGCCCAGTGATTTGGAGCCTACGCCTACCCTGTGTGCAAGAGATAAACTGAGGCAACACTCACAGTTGAGGAAACCAACACTACCATGGATCCTTGTAGAAACAAAGCTGCCAGGCTAGGCTTTATTGTAGTGTAGCACTATGGCAAACAATCTGTATCCACAAATTTGTTGGGAACATGGGTGCTCTCAACAGAACAGCTCAACTGACAGCAGGACTTGCTGTCACCCCCTTTTGCTGCATGAAGTTTGGGCCCCGGGGCTCCTATTCTTGTACCCTACTCAGACCTACTGACTTGTCCCCTTTTGGGATCCAAATTTGCTTTGATTGGTTCACATCCCCCTTTTTTGTGGCCACCCATTAATTTGATAGTCCACGTATCAGTGGACATCTCCATCCATCAAGGTGTCAGGTTTGACCAAAGCATTGCCGTTATCTTTCAGGTACTTTTCTATTTATCGTAATTATTACTGCGGGTTTCTCTTATTCCTTCCCAATTTCAGTGAACCTGAACTTTCACGACCTGTCTCTTCAGTTCAGGCTCACTGTACGTTCTGTTCAGGCCCCATGTTTTGGATTACTTTGTTAGGCCTTGACCCTCACCTGGGCATTTCTACTTATCTTTCCTATTTTAACCTTTTACTTTCTCCTACAAAGAGGTGCTGCCAGTTGCATGAAAGGGAATATAGGCTCTAACCTTGCAATGAAATTTATATGGAGAGACCCCGGAGTTCACTGGAGTGATGTTACTTTAAGTCAGACTCACTAAAAGTAGGGTGATGAGATAGCAAATGTGAGAAATCAGAACAATGGATGGGGAGTGATGGATACCTATAGAAGACAAAGACCCAAATACCAGAACAATCCATAAAATATTGGGACATCTACTCACCCTAATTGCTGGTGCAGGAGACATCTGGCACATGTATTTCTTATTGCAGGACAGTATTGTGCCCAATCCCCAATGGTCTTCACTCTAGGGAATTCTATATTCCAAACCCAAAATCATATTTTGTAGGTTTGGTCCATCTTCTATAGTCTCCTGTTAAAATGCTGCCACTGGCATCTTCAGAACAAAAGCACTGCTGCAAAATTCTAACTAGAATTAAAAAAATGCTAGGGAAAAAAGCTGCTAAATCAGTGGACATATACAGCACATTCCTTTCCTTTCCTATATTCTGAAATAGACATAATCATTTTAAAGGCACAAAATACATGTTTTTGAAAGAGTTATAACATCAGTAGTAAGTTGGTCAGTGCTAAAATACTGTGGAAGAAAGGAGGTTCCAAAAGGTACATGGGGGTTTGGAACAAACTATTCTGCCACATCACAGTGATTGCTTATGGTAAAAGAGCAAATAGAAACTTAAACACAAGTCCTGGGTAGAGATTTACTTGTCCTGGCTACAATTAATGTTTTGATGGTAAAAAGAGAGTTTGCTGTTGGCAAATTTGTATCAGATAAAATTTGCCAGAATAGTGCATCCCAGATACACTAACTAAACTGTCCAGTATTATTTGAAAAATGGTTTGTTTTATACGAATGACCATGGCACAAGTGAGACTTGCTGGAAGCCTCCTCTAATTTACATATCTGACTTTTCAGTTGTGTTTTCATTATAAAAATAATACTTGTTAGTTTATCTCAGTTGTAGTCTTTAGATCCTGTTTTGCCCTCTCATTCATTTTTGCTCTTCTTCCAAGTAAAGCTATATCACTGCATCATATAACCAGTTATAAGATTTGGTGTTTGTGTATGTTACCGCGAAGGAGACATATGACATACAAGTTCAAAATTCATATTCAAATTGATGAAGCTTATTACTTGAATAGAGAGAAACTTTGAATCTTGTAACAACTTCAGGTATCTCTTTTAATATTTCTCCATAGGTTAACTAATTACTCTTAAAATGCTATACATTATCAAATGTGGGACAAACATCCAGAATCTCCATCACTGGAAGTTTTCAAGTAGACAAACACCTGTCAGGGATGGTTTAAGAGGATACTTAGTCCTGCCATGGGTGCAGGGAACTGGACTCCACCTCTAGTGATCTCTTCCAGTTTCTATGATTCTATACTGTTGGAAAAGACAGGCTTATATTCTGGAGTATTAATGGCTTCAGGTGACTCCTGGGGAAACATTGTTTTATTGAGACCTCAATTACCCTAATGAAGTCAAGATGACCCATCAGTGAAGTTATTAAGCTGGTGTGAGTAAAGGGATGGCTGAACCAGCATGATTCTAGACACTGCACTGTGGCAAGGCATGCTTATGTTAACTTACAAAATGTGTTTGCATACTGCTATTAAAAAATATCCATCTGTTGTTATCACAGGCATTCATGCACAATGGCAAAATTTTAATCAGATTCCCCTAATCTTTATAATCTGTTTTAGACCTGTTAAGTATGCAGTTGAAAATGAAAAATTTGGAGTGTGCGTACTCGGTTCATTTAAAGTTTCATATTTAAAAGTGCTGCAAACCCAGCCCCACTTTAAACACTGATACATTTTTGAATTTTAATAGACTTTATTACAGCCCTTCAAATTAAAAACTGTCTGGAGATATAAAAGGTTAGGGATTTGGATTCAAAGGGACTTTGATTAGACGTAAAGGTCAGCAGTGGTAGCAAAAAGTCGATGCATCTAAATTAAGCATAAACCTCTGTAGGAGAATATGCTAATCTTTCATGTAAAGTACTTGTCAGGTTGATCTTGGCTCATATCCATAACAGTTAAACTATTTTCTGTGATGAAATTTTAACAAATGGTAATCCATGTGTAATTTGCCTGTCAAGTGTGTGCAATTTGTTTTTACAAATATTTGTTTTTAACTAGAAAGGGAGGATGCTATGTTGCGTAATGAGTTCCTGACGTATAGTCTTCCTTTTAGAATCTTTAGCTCAGTTTTCAGCTGCAGCAATTTTCTTTTCTTTTCTTTTAAATTGGTTTATTAAAAAACATTTAAAATATCATTGGTATTTGTAAAACCTACGTAAAAACATATAAACTACACTTTAATTAGGCTGCTGCTTTTTATGCTTAGAGGTATAAAATCTGATATTTCCAAAAGTGAAATTAAGATTCTGCACTATTTGTGGGCAAGCTCATTAAAGACATAAAAGAATGACAGGATGAAAAAGGATTTACATTTGTAGAATCTCCCATAAAATTATGAGAAGTGACACACTCTGGGTTTTTGGATGCTGGAATCAAGGTTGCATGTCTAAATCATAGTGACAATGTGGCTGGATTCTGCCTAGCTGAGAACTAATGGGAAATTAATAGAGTGTAATATAGGCCTATTGAATTCAGTCTAACTTTGCAGCTTTGATATGTAAGAACAGAAGACATAATTTCAATCTTTGTTTAGTGTCCTGGACAGCCAGCTTCACTAGCTTCTAAGTATGGTCAGGATTAAAAACGTGATGAATAGCACCACAGCACCTTCTTGACAGCTTTTCTGTTTGAATACAAATTTCTGTCACTGCCCAAGAATGTTTGAAGGAGCATTCAGAGATGAAATATCATAGCTACAACAAGCCCGGTGTGAAGCTATTATGTTTTGAAAGGAAAAATAATTACAAACTGTACATCTCATAGGAGCATATCTGTATTAATAATGCATAGTAATAAATACACTGGAGTATACTAATGAAATGTTATTGAACATTAGAGTTTTGGGAACCATGGGGTTATGAATCCATGAAGAAAAATGTCAATGCATCTGTCTAATTTTAGATGTATCTAGCTGTTTTAGGCAAATAAATATTTAGGAGCATTATGATATATTATGATTTATACCATCTTTCATAATGTCTCTCCAGGACATTTTTTCAAAGCTGAGATTTTTGAAGCATCCATCCATCTTTGTATTTTCCACTCTCCCCAAAAGAATATTTCCTTTCACCTAAAAGAATCTCATTGTTCACTCAAAAAACCCTTTCAATTGTTTCTAGTGGAAAAAATGCATATTTGTGTAAGAATGCCCTACAGAAGGAATACTGTGGCTCCCAATACAGCAGAGTAGGTCAGAACTTCTGTCTGGCAGTATTATTTGAAAAAAACCCAACCCGAAGTTACTCATGAATAAAAATGAAGGGAAAAGGAAGGGCTATTAGTATAATAGAATGCTTGAAGCTGAAGACCTAATGCCAGTAGTAATATTCCCCTTTGTACCTGATCTTTAATGGAGAAGAAAGAGATTCCTTATTTCTTTATAATTCATATATACACCACTGTAAAGAATCTGGCAGACAAACTCTACGATGGTAGCCACAATGCACTTTAAGCCATTCTTTTATGAATTCCTACATCCTTTGTCCCCGTGTGGGATCAAATGATGATGGAAGCTCAGGCATGGCAGATATTTGATCTTGTGTTCATGGGTTTTCCTTTAAAATTTGGTCTGCTATTGTCATTATTAAAATATGAGCAACTAGCTGTAACCCATCAAAAATTATGGGGAAAAGCACTCCCCCCTCCCCACCCGGCGGGAATGGAGCTGTCGCCTGCCCAAAGGCAGGACCAGGCCTTCTGGTTCCAACAGCTGTGCTCGGGTGGGGCACCGAGAAGGGGAGGAGAGAAGATGCCCCTACTGTGGGACCTGCATCCCTAGTGCCATGTCCAGAGTATGGCTACCCCTGGGTTCGGTTCCTGGCCCCATGGGCCTGCTCCCCAAACCCCCAAATTTCCATGCCCACTGCCCGCCCACACAGCACAGCACAGCAGGAACCAATAACGTGCATATGTGCAGGGCAGGCAGCACTACCGAGAGAGTGGAGGAGAGCCTGCCTTGCACATGCACACGTTACACTTCACACATGCACATAGCAAATTCGTGTAGTAGATTACCCACTACCACCACAAAACAGTATGAGATAATTGAGGTATCTCCTATTCTAAATGGAAACAAAGACTGGTCCTTCACATATATTTTTGTAGTAATATATTGTGGCTATGGAGTCTTTCATAAAGGCCACCATGTTAGAAAAAGAATGCGAACTGCTGCTGCTCAATAGAAATGTCTACAACTTTTGCCTGAAAGTTGTCTTTCATGTTAGTCTGCCTTACCTTTTTGTGAAAACACTAACTGACATCCGAATGTTATTACTTTACTTGTCCTAGCAAATTGTATCAAAGACAAAACACACGCACATAGAAACCCGAAAGAAAATAGGACTGAGAAAATTTAACTGCAGCAAAGCCTCACTCTTATTGGAATTTATTTATGTATTTCTAAATTTGGTGTTAGCTGGGCCATGACAGTGCTGCAAAGAATCTCTGCATGCTTCCCCATCTTCTGAACCAATTCAGAGTAAACAGACCAACTCATTTCACAGAACATTGATTGCATCCCTGCTGAAATAATGTACTAGTTTTATTTGTTCTTGACTTAATCTGTCAACCTTATGAAGCTCACCATTTCAGCTTTTGGGATCCTCCCCATAAAATATGGTGATTGATATATTTACTTAGGAAGGCTGAACAGCTAAACTACTTGAAGAATTTATGTTAGTGAAAGCGTACAGATATTCATGGAAAGAGGGGGAAATAGCCCCCCTCCTGTGAGCAACAGACCTTCTCAGAGTCAGACTGATTTGTGTGACTGGAAAATCTTTTTTTAATGACTTCTTTTTTTAACGAAATGGGAGTAGAATGATTGGAACCCAAAAGTTCCTCAAATGTTCTCACAGCTGAATGGATGCTTGACATGCAGCTTGTGAGGAACAGGGGAATGGAGAATCAATGAGTTACTTAGCTCAGAGCAGCGGCTGGAGGAGGAAAATCACCTTTTTCACTGCCCAAGTAATTTTGGAACTTTTCTAAGTCTGCCTGTCTTGCCCGCATGTTTAGTTGGATTTGTAGACAGATGTGCCTTTCCAAAGCTGTAGGTTGTTAATCATTTAAAATCTCATCCAGACTTTTAAAAAGTCAAATTCAATCTGAAATAAAACAAATGGCCAACCCAGTAATGCCCTTCCCCTTTCCTTAACTGATCCAGCCATTTTCCAATTCTCCTCATTTCCCAAATTCCTGTGAAAAATAGATGGGAATTGTAGTGCAGCCTAAAGGGCAACAAACCTGAGCTGTTTGGGACTGAAGGTGGGAGAGGGTTTGCATTCCAATTTGAAGGTGTATCTTGGATAATGTCTTGAAAGCAGCATCTTCCTTTATAAGCAAGAGGGCTTCCAGCTTTGTGCTGTGTCTTTCTGCAATTGTAGTGTAACATTTTGGGAGAAAGTTTATCTCACAGATAGGAAGTGCCATGGGCATTAGGATTTTAAGTTCTGCATGAAAGAAGGCAGGTAGATAAGATTAAGAGGGACAATGAACTGCAGCCTGTGGTACTGTAGGCCAAGAAAGTTATTGCCAGTCAGGTAAGACATATGGGTGAAAATCTAGCCCAGTGGAGTCAATAAGAGCTTTCCATTGACTACAGTAAGGCCAGGATTTTATCCTGTATGTTCATATCTGATTTCACTCTGCCCTGAGGTGTCTCTAGCCAGGTATATTGAATTCTGGCTGCCTTCTGTATCATCAACCTCATAAAACAAGATCTTGGTGTCCCTAATCAATTGTGAAAGCTGCATGTAATAGTCAGTCATAGAGTTTTTGCAGCCATTCACATCTTTTTCTTTACTACTTGAAATCTTAGTGAAAGGTAGATAATGCCTTATCAGCTATAACCTTTATTTTAATTCTCATGCAAAAAATCTAAACACTTATGGTTTAACTCTGGATGCTAAGTTATTGTGAACATCAGTTGCTGTGGATTTTTGTCATTGGGATAGGAGAGTTATCAGTGTATTAGGGCACAGATCTTTAAAAGAAGCTTGCATGAAACTGACATGTGATCCTTTTTTGTAACCCTTGTCTGCTCATCCTGTTCTCTCCTTCACTCATTTGTGTGGCTCTTGCTTTTGTCATTTCTGTCTTTTTAATTTAGGCCTTCTCTTCCAATATATTTGAAGCCGTCTACTGAATTGTGTTCACTGCAGTATAAATAATTGGTACTGTTTTTATGGCTGCAAAACAGCGCCTGCCATATTGGTGGCTATTTTTAATAATGCAGGTTTGTACTTCTCGTTCCCTGTTTGTGCCCCAAAATCATGCAATCAGGTGACTTGAGTCTTAACAGTTGTAGCGTAAGAGACTGGGGAGTAGGCTGTCTTTCCTAGTGGTTGTAGCTGAGCTGAAGTCTGACCTCCAGGGATGGAGTCACCAGGCCAGAGTTAGAAGAATTGCAAGGCCAAATTCCATAAGCAAGAGTCAGAGTCAGGCTAGGGTCAGAGGTTGGAGATGAGCATCAATACCATGTTAGAAGCAACAGGCTGGAGTTAGAGACCAGAAATCAGACAGTGAGGGCAAAGACTGGCTGGCCAGGTAACTAAGGTCTGTGTGATTGCCAAGACAAGTTCCTGGGGTTAAATAGAGGCACTTACAGAGCCATGCAGTTCTGTCACTCTGCATCTTGTGAGCTGTACTTCCTCCTGCACCTGTTCGCCACAGTGCTCCTTGGTGATGCATCTGCAGCGCCTTCTGGTGGCACTGTGGGAAAACCAGCTGCCACAGGCTCTGCAGACACAAGTTTTAGTTCCCAGATCCTTTCATGTACAAGCGGAAACGGGGGTAGGCCCAAACCACATTGCAGACATCAACACCCAAACTTAATATCTATCCTGCAAATCTTGATTGCTCTGCTGACATGGCTCCTGAACTTTTGTCTATTCGCTCAGGGGTGTGCACATCTCTTTAACAGATGTGTACATTGAACAGTGTCCTTCCATTCACATGTTTATATGCACTGGGAAATTATCAGGGGTTAAGGGCCTACAAAAACCTGTCATCCTGAAGTTTTATTATGAACTGACTGCTTTGATGCCAAGCAGCCATCCTCCTCCCAGTGAGTGACCTGAAAATGTCAGGTTCATACTATGTTCTTTTAACTAGTTGCAGACTCTAGAATACTAGTCTACCCAGCTGTGTTGCTTGGGGATGTGAAAAGTGACATAGTTAAGCCAGCGTGACCTGCACTGTGGACCCTGCTATGTTGATGGAACAACTGTTGCATTGATATAGCTACTGCATCTCAGGAGGGGGGATTAACTAAGGCCATGACAGAGCCATACCTGTAACTCATTCATTGAAGCACTACAGGATGTTTTATACTCCCTTGCATTTATTTTCATTCCATTCTGTAAGTTCACCCATCTTCGAAGCATCTGATGAGGTGGGAGTTTCTCCCATGAAAGCTCATGCAAAAAATAAATCTGTGAGTCTTTAAGTGCCACATGACTCCATGGTTTTGGGTTTTTTTCCTTTTTTTTTTTTTTTTTCAGCAGAAGCTCGTCTGCTGTAGTGTTTTGACTCTAGACCAGTGTTTCCCAACCAGTGTGCCATGGGACACAGGTATGCCATCAGGCCTAAGCAAGTGTGCCACAAAATTTTTTTGAAAACCCACTTGAAGAGCTCTGGATTGGCTCATGAATACTCATGAGTTCATTTGGAAACTATATAGTGGTGTGCCTCAAATTAATTGAAGGCAGCAAGGTGTGCCACGGCAGAGAAAATGTTGGGAACCACTGCTCTAGACAGCATCAGATTGCACATCGAGGGGTAATTTATTTAAAGTAGGACAGCATTGGGGTAGATATTAAAATGTCTACATCCTCCTAGCTCTGCCTTCTCTGTGGTCTGGTTTGATGAAGTTAGTGAGTGGAATGTAGTGAGCTCTTTTCCAAGCATTATTTCCTTAGCTATATATAGAAAATTCAAATTTACAGGATGCATTCATGATTTAAGCTTAGGGAACCTATTGTATATTTTTTAAACCCTTTTGGGAGACACATGGATGATGTGTTCTCTCAATTACTGATGTTTAAAACAGCCCGAACACCATTTTCAGACATTAAAAAAAGATAAAATTTGGTAACGAAAGCCCTTATTCTCAAAGGTGCCTGTTTAAATAAAGGAAGTTACTCAGATATAAAAAGGGTCTCTAAAATCCCAAAGCAGCTGATTGGCATAGAATTTGGGCTACTAGGCTAAAATTAAAAAAGATAGTGCTCTATTGTCACTATATGTCCTCCTTAGACAAGCTGAAGAGCACATTTGATCTCTGGAAGCAACAAAGGTACATGTTGTCATTGGTTCCTCTCACACTTCCAAGGAATCTTAAAGTGAGTGACATTTTAGTTCTTTGATACCAAATCACTTTCACTCATTTCAAATCTCTTGCATTTTGGGATTTGCTTTGCTACTTCCCCCTCAACTCACCTGTTTTCTCAGGATCAACTTCAAAGGGGTAAGCAAAAAAAACTAATTTTCATAGCTGAATAGGACACAAGCAAATGGCAAACACTACAGAGAATTCTGAGTAATAATATGAAAATTTCTTTTGATATACATATTTTGCGCTCTCTCTCTCTCTCATATACACACACACTCATGAGGTGGGAAAGAGAAACCAAAGTCGCTCTTGACTGTAAAAATTGAAGCCTTTAGAGAGAAACTGGAAAGGGATTTCAGTGTGAGATTCACTTATTTCAAGTGAGCCCCATTGACCATGTAAGATCTGGGGGTAACGTAAAAAAAAATCCCATTTTGGATAGGAGTTCAACCAAGAGACAAACCCGCTGGGGGAAAAAATTAGAAATAATCAAGAATACCAACAGTGGAATGTTACAGGGATCTCCTGTGGTTTTTACTAAGCTGTGTAAGGTGAAGTTTGAGAAGTCTGGTAGAGAAATACTGAGATGAAAGCACAATATTAGAAAATGATGTACTGTGTAAATGGATTTTTAATTCAGTGTTTCAATTTTTTTTCGATACAATATTAATGATTTAGTAAAGTGTTAGTAGCCTTTTCAGTCTTACCCAGTAATGACAAGCTTCCTTTTCTAATGTTTAGTGCCTGCTGTGCAAGTGGTACTTTTAACAAAATACATTTGCTGTAGGCTTTTTGACACGGCCTCACACTGAGATAAACACAATTAACAAGAGCCATTTAAATTTGCTTTCTTTTGCACTTATTTATGGCTTGTAAGATTTATTTTTGTTATTTTAAAACGCATGTTTATAAGAACTATGGTGGCAATACTGAGGCAGATCTTAGCTGAAGTGTTCAGTCATCAAGAAATACCTGTGATCATTCATACGGTCTTGGAGATGACCATAGCAGTGCTTGTAGAAAGCTCACTTTTCCAAAGGGAGTGTTAAGCGTGGGGTAGAAGGAAACTGAGGACAAAGCAACTAAAGGAGGCAAGACTGACAACTCGCTAAATTTGTATAATCATTTCAAAACAAATTAAAGATGCATTGCTTTACAAAAGTACCCATCTTTCCTTAATGACGCATCTAAATTGCTTTTTTTTTAAAAAAAAAAAAAAAGTATAGCTGAAATGGCTATTGGTGAGGTGAGCCCTGAAGATGTGTGGAGCCATTGGGAAGCAAGAAATAGTCTTTCAACAGATAAAAATTATAGCAAAATATTGTTGGTGACTTTCTTTGTAGTAAGCACTCTTGGGCTATGTTCACTCACAGGGGGTTATTTCGATACAAGTTGTTTCAATACAAGTTGTATTGAAATAATGCCTTATTTTGAAATAAGTTAATTCGAATTAACAGTTTGTTAATTCAAATTAAGGAAGAAAGCAGGAATCGAAATAGCAAGTTCAGACAACAGTTATTTCGAAACGAGTCACTGTTGTTTTGAAACAACATGTTCAGACGGCATTGTTTTGAAACAATCATTTCAAAACAACATTGTTTCGTCCCCACATGGGGTTTAAGTTGTTTCAAAACTACGGTGCGTCGTGTGAACGTGACATTTCTTATTTTGAAACAACCTCTGTTATTTCGAAGTAAGACTGCTGTGTGAACACACCCTTGGAGTACAAAAAAGAAATTAAGGGTCAGTTTATGAGTGGACAGTACCATTTAGCTCTCATTAAAGTCAACTGAAAAGTGTTAATAAGAGTTTCCAGGGGGTAGCCATGTTAGTCTGTGTACAGCAAAAACAACAAGAGTCCCATGGCACCTTAAAGACTAACAGATTTCTTCATGCATAAGCTTTTGTGGGCTCCAACCACTTTGTCTGATGCATGTTTCTGAAATAGAGACTTTGTAACAATGAAACAAAGTTATTTGAAGGAATATTAATGAGGTGGATCCTCAGCTGCTGTAAGTAGCTCTGTTGGCTCAAGTGAAACTGAAACTCTGAAAGGACTTCTACACGAAGTTAAAATTAAGTCAAATTACAACGGATGTCTATAAACAAATAGCATAAGTATGTAGGGACAAAATTAGAAAGGCCAAGGTACAAACTGAGATTAAACTAGCTGGAGACATAAAAGGTAACAAGAAACTATTCTACAAATACATTAGAAGCAAAAGGAAGACCAAGGACAGGGAATGTTTGTTATTCAAGGGGGGAAATAAAAACAGAAAATGTGGAAATAGCATAAGGGCTAAATCACTTTGTTTCAGTTTTCACCAAAAAGTTAAGTAGCAATTGGAGATGATTCATTAAGTCCAGTGAAAATGAGATAGGATCTGAGGCTAAAATAGGGAAAGAACAAGCTAAAAATTACTTAGGTTAGATATCTTCAGATAACTGGGGCCTAATGAAATACAGCCTAGAATATTCAAGAAGCTGACTGAGGATATATCTGACCCATTAATGATTATCTTTGAAAACTACCAGAGGGGTAGCCATGTTTAATGTACTTCAGCAAAACGAGCAAGGAGTCCTCTGGCACTTTTTAAGACTAACAAATACATTTGACACTTAAGATTTTGTGACTATAATCCCACTTCATAAGATGCATGAAATGAAATGCATCTGATGAGGTAGGATTACATCCATAAGTGGTTCAAAGACAAGCTGGAAGGACATAGCAAGTGGGTCCTATAGGGATCAGGTCTGGATCCAGTTCTGTTCAATGTTTTCATTAATAATTTAGATAATGGCATAGAAAGTATACTTTTAAAGTATGCAGATGATATCAGACTGGGAGGGTTTACAAGTGCATTGGAGGATAGTATTAAACTTCAAAATGATCTGGGTAAGTTGGAGAAATGTTCTGAAGCCAATAGGATGAAATTCAATGAAAACAAATGCAAAGTACGCCACCTGGGAAGAAAGAAGCAGTTGTACACGCATAGAATGGGAAAAGATTACTTAGGAAGAAGTATTGCAGAAAGGAATCTGGGGGTCAAAGTGGATCACAAACTAAATATGAGTCAACAGCATAACACCATGGGGGGGGGGAGCAAACACCTTTCTGAAATGTATTAGTAGGAATATAGCAAACAAGACAGAAGTAATTCCTCAGCTCTCTGTGCTCAGAATTGTAGTATGCTATCCAGTTTGAGCACCACATTTTAGGAAAGGTGGAAAAATTAGGGAAAGTTCCAAGAAGAGCAAAATAAATTATTAAGAAGCTAGAAAATGTGACCTATGAGAGAAGACTGAAAAAAACTGGGTTTGTTTATACTGGGAAAGAGAAGACTGAGAAGTGACATAACAGTTTTCAAGTATGTAAAAGGTTGTTAAAAGGGTGAGGAAAAAAATTTCCTGCTAATCTCTGAGGATAGGACAAGAAACAAGGGGCTTAAATTGTGGAAAAGAAGGATTGGGTTCAACATTAGGAAAAACGTCTTGATTTTCAGCATAGCTAAGCACAGTAAAAAAAAAATGCCTAGGGAGGATGTGGAATCTGCATCATTAGAGATTTTTTGAGAGCAGATTAGACAAACACCTGTCACAGATAATCTAGATAAAACTTAGTCCTGCTTTAAGTGCAGGTGACTGGACTAGAGGTTCCAAGGTCCCTTACAGTCCTGCAAGTCCAGGCTTGGTGGAGCTGTTACAGTACACACCAACTGAGGATTTGCCCCAGTAATTTTAAACTATGGACCTTTCTATTATGGTCTATGGAAACTTCCATAATTTTACAAGAATACTAAAAAACTATGGCATTTATCCAAAAGCTATGCCCTCATAATTTAGGGAGAATATTGACATTTAACCAGAAAAGTCCTATTAAAGAATGACTGAAAATGAGTTATATCACTAAGCCATACGGTTTGTTTTGGACTCTCATGTAAATATTAGGCCTTGTAATTCATTTAATACTGAAATTCTTATTGTCTGATTACTGATACCCCTTTCAATTTTTTTTAAAACTCATGACTTGGCTGTCTAATATTTAAATATTTATAACTTAGGTTCACTAAGTTCATAGTAAGTACAAAGGAAAACAAATCCATTATTCAAAGGGTGATTAGTTCATCACAGTCTTCTACAAGGCAGCAGTTTATTTTCAGTGTATATTTTCTTAGCTCAGTCAGGTAGCCAAGTGTTCTTTAAGGGCATTTCCGTTAATTTAGGTAACTTCTTTGAATTATAAATCTAGCTCCACATTGCTGAAAATTCAGCCTGGAGCTCATAATTCCATCATCAAAAAAAATCTTTAGATCACAAATTCAAAAAATACTTACATGCCAAAGGTATTTCAAACAAATGCAAAGTATACACACTATAAATCATCTAATACATCAATGCCTACATGAAACTTGAATATAAAATGTCCAGCTGCATGGGGTTTCTAATTTAAAAAAAATATATATATATACATTGTGTACTTTCCCACAAGACCATATTCAGTTTGGAATACCATGTTGATATTTGACTCTGTAAACTCCTATTTATATCAATATGCCATTGCAAAAATAGAAATGTGATGAGTGAACACCCCATTGTCTATCAAATTTTCCAAAATTTCACTAGATTAGTGCCTAAATCCAAGGACCTAAGCAGTGGTGGAAAATTAAAAGGAAGACAAATATGCTATCTGAGGCGAGTAATTGTGCAGGCTTATCAGCACAAATCAAAGGAACCCTGTCTTCCTCTGAAAAATGTGAAGAATGCTATCTAAAGGGCCCAATTCTTTCCATTTTAGCTACACAACTAGTTCTTGTACCCCAATTTGGAGTAATTAAGAATAATGGTATGAAGCCATAGGATTATGCCACAAATGTTTAATCTTAATAGAACTGCACTTAAAGTACTGATAAAAAAAATCTATTTATTTTCAGTTCCTATAGCGTGTGTTTCAATAACCCAAGCCTGTTAATAAAAAAGTTATTGCTAATGTAAATGCGTGTATCTATAGCATGTTACGTGATTGCCCCATTATCTAGAAATATGACTCTTACTCCGTGAATGTCAGAATTCATAATTACATTGCCAAATGTTTAGTGGCTCTCAGCAACATCTTGGAGACTGTGGGCTGGAGTTATGCCTTTATAGAGAATTGTGTTTGTCCCTATTTGTGCATCACTCCTACATTCAGCCCCTTGACACCGAGGTGCGAGGAGCTCAAGTGGCCGCATAAGCAATGTTCAGTGCAGGGCAGGCAGGGCATTCTTCCATCCTGTCCTGTCACATACAGTTGGAAGGCATATGTGTTACCAAGTTTCCACTGTTGTTAAGCTGGGAGCTGGATTTACCGCTCACTTACAAAACATTTCAGGATATAATTCGGACTTTCTCGACCTATAGTAGTGCACTTTGAGAACAAGAACTTAACTACAGTGATAATGGGGCCTTTCTCTTAATTTAGGGGACCTAGTTGTTAAATTTGTAGGAATGTAAAAGGTTATACCTTCAGGTGAGAGAGGGGAAATAAAAAACATGGAGTTCATGGACCTAGCAGTCACAGGCTGACACAGAAGTGCAGCGCTAGATTTATACTTTACATGGCTGTACACACAGTATCCTCCTTCCTTCCCTGCATACTGCTGACCTTTGTTTTGTATATGGGAAGGCATGACAGGGAAGAGAGGGGCTGGCATGGATTGGTGAGGTGGTGGGGTAGAGGTCCCCAGCCCAGTCATCTCCAGGTGGGGTGAATATGCTCACCCCTGGTCTCTTGTTTCTGGTGTGGCTGGGAGTGGGACATTAGCTGGAAGAGGAGGGGCAAGTCCTCAGGAGAGCAAAAGAAGGAGCAGGGGTGAAACCAGAGTTCTGGCTATCATGTTGTCTCCTGGGTATGGGCCCAACTGGCCCATGCAATAATCCACCACTATTTAAGGAGCTTCAAAGAATATAGAATCATAGAATCCTAGGGTTGGAAGGGACCTCATAGGTCATCTAGTCCAACCCCCTGCCAGAGACAGGACCACTCCCACTAAACCATCCCAGTCATGGTTTTGTCCAGCCAGGCCTTAAACACCTCCAAAGATGGAGATTTCACCACCTCCCTCGGCAGCTCATTCCAAGGCTTCACCACTCTCCTAGTAAAAAAAGTTTTTTCTAATCTCCAGCCTCGACCTCCCTAACCGCAACTTGAGACCATGATTTCTTCTTTTTCACACCATTTGTCCCAAAGGGACAAGCTTAAAATATTAAAAGCAGTTGCTTAAAATTCTTTTAAATCTTTTAGCCAATTTGCTGGGACTTCTAAAGGAGTAAAAATCTAATGTGATTATGTGAGGTCTCACTAGGTAGTATAGATTCAACAAGATAACCTAGAAGTTATTTATATTAAAGAATAGAAGAGGAAATACCACGTTTGAAATTAAATCTCACCATATATTCTCAACCCAGGGGTGGGAGAAGAGTTCTTTACGTACAGCTGGTCTAGGTGTCAATCCCACTTAAGATTCTGCATCTTCTTATGTTGAGTTCAGCCAACTCTCCTGAGCACTTGGGGTGTGCCTACCCTGGAGCCTTTGATCGACCTAAGGAAGCTTAAGTCAACCTACAGACCTCCACGGCCATGCTGGGCTTTTATTAAGTTGACTTAGGTGCTGCTTTAAGTCAACTTAATAACACCACCTCTTAAGGTCAACTTAATGCTTAAGTCAACCTTATCAAGGCCATTTAAACCAGTGTAGATGGGGAACAGACCTTAAGTTGACTTAATTGGCCTCCAGGCCTCCTCCCAGAGTTCCTGGCCAGCAGGAAGGGTTGAACTAGCACCTGCCTGTGTGGATGCAGGCATTCAAGAGGAATTTCCAGTGTGGACTCTCTAAGTTGACTTAACATGGTCAACTCTAAGTCAACTTAAAGTCGACCTTGTTAAGTTGATTTAACAGAGCCTCCAGTGGTGACTTCAGCTGATATACCCTAGTTTTAGGGCTTAAGGAGTGGGTCACCCCCTTCTTCTTCTTAGGTCCATGCAACTCAGAGCCTAGGTTTTACCTTTGTTTCTTTGCAGCTTCCATTGGTATCCAGAAAAGGAGCCCAATGGCACTTTCAAAGATCAGCAAATTCATTTATCGCATACGCTTTCATGGGCATAATCCCACTTCATCAGATAAATGAAAAAAATTCCCATGCATCTGTTGAAGTAGGATTGAGCCTACAAAAGCTTATGTGATAGATGAATTTGTTGGTCTTTAAAAGTGCCACAGGACTCCTTTTTTGTGTTGCTGAAACACAGCTAACACCCTGGAACATTGATATACAGTAAATGGTGATGGTATGTAACAAATCACATCAATCTTTTTCTTATTGGTGGCATTTTGAGTTTTTCATTTCAAGGATGGTATTTCTTTATTAACACTAACTATCAACTGAGATTTCTCCCCCTTAAGCAGTTTCTCCTAATAGCCTCAAGTTAAACCCCAGTTGTGTCTTTGAACATTTCTCTGTATGATTGCTGGAAAATTCCTATTATTTCTAGAGTGGAACAGTTAGTTACAATGAAAACCAACAAAATCTTTGTCTTCTAAATTTGGAGGAGTATAATAATGCATTTTTGATTATACATAAGCATTTCACATTATTTAGGACTTACAAAAGAAGTCTGTCTAAGCTTGGAAGCTTGTTTCTCTCACCAACAGATTTTTTTTCCAATAAAAGATATTATCTCACCCACCTTTAATAGAACAGACATTTTCCATATATAGAAGGATGAAGATCTGACTCACAAAGTAAAATGTACAAATTCTAATTTGGGGTGGAAGAAAAGCTATATTTGATTTACAATGGATAAAATAATTTGTTTATAATTTGGGATGAACACATGTGGTCTGGATTTCTTTGGGGTAATGGTTTGCCCAATTTGACCTTCATTCTTACAGCCACATTTCAAGTTTATTTAACATGTAGCTTTCCCACCCATCTCTTTTCTTGATCCACTCAGTGTACTATTGGTGATTTGCATAGGAAAGCAGGGTGTGCTGGTTGGTGACTTGTAGCCCATGTTAGCAAGGTTGGAAGGGAGGGAAAGGATTTAACCATATGCATATCTGCATTACAAGATAATTTTGTCTGGGTTATTAGTACTCAATCATCTTAATTTTTATTCTTAGAGATGGGAATGCCTAACTTTGGCTGATTGTAGGTCCATAGATAAAGTGTCTCATGATGTGAGCCACTTTCTTGTTGTCTTTATAGGTGGATCTTATTTTGGGATAGACAGAGAGGAATAGCTTTTCTCACAGAAGGAATCATTTGTTATTAATCATTCGAGGCATATTCCTGACAGACATCATAAATTCCAATTAATATCATTTATATTACTAGCACACTGCTAGCGAGGAAGGTGAAAGAACAGTTCACAATCCCAATTAGTAGTATGGGTAGGAAAAGGTGTCCAGACAGGAGACTTGTAGGAAATCCATTTAGTGGGAAAGAGATGAAGAAGAATGAGAAATCCTGGAGCAGAAAGAGGTGAGGGCTGGTATCTAAGAGAGGTGATCTCAGCCATGGTGCCTGAGTCTTAGATAAGGAGCCCAGGTGTACAAAAGTGTATTGATGAGAGTACATTACCAGAACAGAGGGAGCCTGAGAGGAGAGGAAACCTACAGAAAACAGTCAGACCCCTAGGGCAGGAAAATGCTTTTAGAGGGTATAATTGCTTTGTTAATGTTTACTTTGCTGTCTCTGAAGAGCTTTTCTTGCTTGGAAGAAAAAGCAGCATTCAAAGCTTTCATTTCTGTCAGGAAGCAGTGCATATTTAGGCTTGTCAAAATGACACCTTCCCCGCTAGAGAATGTAATCTGGACTTTCTAAATGGTTTCGCTTGACACCCATGCTTGATAAAGACTAAGAGACTATTTCTAATGACTTTAGTCTTTTACTAATGGACTTCTTGTTAATATGAAATTACCATTATGCTTAATTTAAACAAAGCATAAAAAAGAAGGGTCCAACAACTCTTGATTTTTCCTTATTTTTCTTGAGGTTTTTCAACTAATCTATTAAAAAAAAAACCAAACAAACCTGGCAACTGCTAAATAGAAATTAGAACTTGGCTGATAGGAACTGTAAACTACAAAAGCCAGAGAATGAATAGTAAAACAAATTCTATTGTAGCGTTGCTTATCCAGTGAGATTAATTTTTAGTGATAAAGTAAAACAGCTGGGACCTTTAATCCAAATTGAAACCTTATCACATAATTACTACCGAGATGCAGCAGGGAGTCATCCACTTTTTCTATCTTGATATTGGTGATCCAGAGTTCTCAGTACCAACTGTATTTGCATGAGCACTTAGCACTGGAATAATACAGGCTCCATAGATCAAGGATTTAAAGATTCACTTCCACTCGGCGTGAAGTCAATAGCAAAACTACTAGTGATTTCAATGAGAACACGACTGGGTCCTAAGGGTGAGATTTTCAAGAGTCTATGTGAGTTAAATCACAATTTCTACTGACATTTGGTGGGATCTGTATTATATAATCACAGGAGAGTAGAGCTGGAAGGGACGTAAAGAGGCCCGTCACTACAGATGAGGCTGGATTATTGCAGAGGCTGAAGTGCTGGGCCCTGGGCTCTAGCCCCTAAAACCTCTGCAGTAATCTGCCCCCCAACCCAGCTCAGTGCCAGCAGGGTTTAGGGAGCATTTCTGCCTTGTTGGCTCTAGGCAGGGAAGTGAAGGCCAGGATCTGCACTTCCACCCTACCCCCTAGGCCAGCTGGTCTTCACCCAGGGGTGGGGCGGCGCCTTTTTGCTCTGCCAGGGGGGGCAGAGCCAACTAGTGCATAGTGCAGTCTCTGCTCCAGCATGGCTTTCCAGGGTCCATAGCTCTGGGGGCTGCATTAGGGGCTGCACCGTGGTCAAGCCAGCCCCCCTGGGGGCAGAATGGCTGAAGCCAGCAGGCCAGGGAAGGAGTTCCCTCTGGTCCCAGCCTACCCACAGGCAACCATGCTGGGGATGTTGGGGCCTGCTGGGGGGGGTGCAAGGCAGGGCAGCCCCAGGGCTCCAGGCCAGTTAATCCAGCCCTGCCTGCATGAAGTATCCTCATAGTTAGCTTTTCTTAATATGTAATCTGAATCTCCTTTGCTGCAAGCTAAGCCAACTCCCTCTTGTCAGCCCAGAGGAACAATTGGTAACAGTCCTCTTTATAGCAGTCTCTTACGTATTTGACTAAACATGCCCAGTTCTTTCAACCTTTTCAAAGGTCAGATTTTCTAAGCCTTTTGTTGTGGCAGTGATTGTTGTTGCTCTTCTGTGGACACATGGGAGTGAATCCAAATCCTTTTTAAAACGTGGTGCCCAGAACTAGACACAATACTGCAGCTGCAGCCTTATCAGTGCCAAGAAGAGTGGAATAGTTACCTCTTACCATCTTCAGCCATCTGACAAAGTAGGATTTTCTCCATAAAAGTTCATGCAATAAATAAATTTGTCAGTCTGTGAAAGTGCCACAGGGCTCCTTGTTTTTTCAAAAAGAAATCACACTATTGAAAAGAAAGGATGCTACAGCTTTGACCATCATATTGAAGTCTGAACATAGCCACAGGCAGCAAATTATATGCCTTGGGTGAGGCTTCTAGACTAATCAACGTTAGTTGATTCAACTAATCTGCATTGCCTTCCTCTCCTTTTAGTACCCACCTTTTTGCTTTTCAAAGATGCTTGGCCTAGAACAACTCGCTAGTGGGTCCTAGAAGTTAGTCAAGAAGGCCAACACCCAATTTGAAGTTCTGCCTCGTCTCTATGTTTAACTCTGTCCCTGTTCTGTGACTATTTTCACAATAGTCAGCTTCATCTAGCACAGGAGTTGGCAACCCAAAAGATAAGAAGAGCCATTTAAAAAAATCCCTTCAATAACCAAGTGTTTTGAGAGCTGCAAATTGGTGTAGCCTCCTAGTGGCGGTTGAAGGAGCTGGGCCAGCGTGCCTGTTGCAGGGTCCAATGGCTAGGGAAGGGAGTCTAGAATGGGCCTCTTGCAGGATCCCCCAGTGGTGTGGGAAGCCTGGAGCCAAGCATAGGACACCCGCGAGGTCCCCTGGTGGCAGGGTGGGGTTCAGAGCCCAGAGCCGCAAGGGGGCAGCTGAAGAGCTGCAAGCAGCTCCGAAGCCACAGGTTGTAGACCCCCTGAAGCAGTATATTGTGTGTTTTACTGCTGTCCGTTAGAGATGACGCCACCTGAGTTCAGGAGGGAAGGGTTCTATCTTCTATACTTCCTAATGGCAAAGAAAGGAGGTTGGAAATGCTTGGATCTATAGGCTATGTTTGCACTGCCCCACATTTTTCATGAAAAGGATTTTAAAAAAATTGAAATAAATTCAAAATAGTTTTTTGAAAAAAAACACACTTATTTTAAAAAATGTTATTTTGAGATAGGAGTTCTCCATCTCAAAAAAAGGCAGTGGTTTGTTTTGTTTTCTTTTGTTTTTTCCCCCCAGAAAAAGAGTCCACATTGGACTCACTTTTTCAAAAAAAAAAAAAAAAAGAACAAAAACAAAACAGCCAATTGAACAGATGGGTTGGCTATTTTGAAAAAAGCCATTGCTGGATGCGTCAATGGCTTTTTTTGAAAAAGCTTTTCCTAAAAAGCCTTTTTTCCAGCAGGCGATTAGGTTTAACCTAGCTGAAAAGCACTCTGGTATTTTGAAATGTCAGGGTGCTTTTTTCCCCCCAAAAAAGCTTCTTTCTATAAAAGGTGCGTTTTTGAAAGAAAGCGTGTTTTGCTTTTTCAAAAAAGTACTCTGGTGTTTCAATACACTGAAGCACTTTTTTTTTGTGAAAAAGCAAAATGGCTCCCAGGACACCAGAAAGTTTTTTCAGGATAAGCCTCCTTATCCAAAAAAAAATGTCCAGTGTAGACGTGGCCATAATGTACGGAGTTTGTTTGGTTTTATTTTGTCTTCTATACTAAGTCTCGAGGCATGACAGCAGTTCCCTATGCTTTCAGCAAGGACATATAGTGTTTTACCAAGAAAAAGATGGATAAACACACATTTAGGGGGACAATGAGGACCTCACACACACACACCTCTTGTCTCATCCATGTATGGTTTGTTCCAGTAGCCCACTTGTCATCAGATTGTCCTGGTTCCCCAGCATCTGGTGTAGACCTTGTTAATCCAGGCAACCTCTGAACTGGCATGACTCTCATAGTTTGTGTCACTCTCATATTCAAGGTAGGCAAGTGAGGCATTAGGGGGTCTTTTGCCAAAGGACCCCTACTGGAAAGGTAGATAGGTACCCCCTGGAATTTGAACCCTGGTCTCCTGTACCAAAGGGCAGTGTGCTTAACCACTATGTTATCCAGTCACATTGGGAAATCCTACCAGTGGCTGGAAAAGGCTGGACTAAAAGACAGCACTGAGGCACTGATCATAGCAGCACAAGAACAGGCACTGAGCACCAGATCCATTGAAGCAGGGGTCTACCACACTAGACAGGACCCAAGGTGCAGACTGTGCAGAGAGGCCTCAGAGACAGTCCAGCACATAGTGGCAGGATGTAAGATGCAGGCAGGAACAGCATACACTGAACGGCACAACCAAGTAGCTGGCATTGTGTACAGGAACATCTGCACAGTGTATGGGCTAGACCCTCCCAAGACCAGATGGGAGATTCCACAGAAGGTCGTGGAGAATAACAGGGCTAAGATCCTGTGGGACTTCCAGATCCAGACAGACAGGCAGGTACTGGCCAATCAACCAGACATCGTGATAATAGACAAGGACCAGAAGACAGCGGTGGTGATAGATGTAGCAGTGCCAAGTGACAGCAACATCAGGAAGAAGGAGTATGAGAAGCTGGAGAAGTACCAGGGCCTGAAAGAGGAACTAGAGCGGATGTGGACAGTGAAGGCCAAAGTGGTCCCAGTGGTGGTAGGAGCACTCGGGGCTGTGACTCCTAAGCTGGGAGAGTGGCTCCAACAGATCCCAGGAACAACATCAGAGCTCTCTGTCCAGAAGAGTGCAGTGCTAGGAACAGCTAAGATACTGCGCAGAACCCTCAAACTCCCAGGCCTCTGGTAGAGGACCCGAGGTTGAGGATGACACATACCACCCATAGGGGTGAGAGGGGAAATTTTTTTTTTTAAGGTTAAGAAAAATATAGTACTTCAGGACAGATGAAGCATTTAGTCTTTATTGGCATCTGCCACTTACTTTTGAGGTATTTAAATTAAGTATAATACACCCATTCAGAAAAACTCAGCCATCACTTAAAATCACACATTAAGAGCATCGAATTAGCCTGCATCCCTTCACAATAGCTGGCAGTCCTCAAATGATAGAAAATAAAAAGCATTAGCCACCCAAAGTATAATATTAAAAGAGCTTTTATAAATGTATTGTTGTTTAGCTGTTTAAATGCCTCTTTGATATGAGCTTTTGTATACATGCATTTCACTGGATGGCACCATGAACACAGTGACAGGCAGTTGCCAAACCTGAACTTTTTTCTGGATACCAATGCCCTAACATACGTGGGAGTGGCATTACAAAAAAATTGTCTTTTAATCCCAAACCAGCTGCATATGCAATATATATATATTTATTGTGCAATCAAAGCAAACATAATTGGAAATAAAAATTTTTCCCCTCAACATCTCAAGCTCCAAGAAATTGAAAAGGTTAATTCTACAAGCCAGTTTCTTTGAATTCAGTGGGACAGAGCCAATGTGTACCTGCCAAGAAGCTGAATTTACAGTCTCTTAAAAAATGAAGTTAAATGACCAGACAGAGTTTATAGACAGTCTTTTTCTGTTAGATGTGTTCTTGTTACTGCAGTGGATATGCTGAAATAAAAATCACAGCACCAAGAATACCTGTTATTGGACAGTTCGGAAATAAGCAAAAATTTGATGCATCCTGTTGGGTCTGGTTTATTTTGTTGGTCGTGTTGTAGCCATCTGCCCAGCGCTGCAACATATAACCTCTGCCTCACTATCAGATTGCTTTTATGGCTTTCTTTCATGAAGGTATTTGTGTTTAGAGTCTTCGCTGGCCTCCTGCAAAATGAAATTTCTTTCCCTGTGTTCTGTCTTGCAGCAGCATAAGTTGCTTAGCATTTTGTCTTGGTTTCATTCAGGTCATATTGCAACACAATGTTGGACTCTATGAAGAATTCGTTAGACCAGGAGTGTGCTGTAACAGCAAAAGAAAAGAATTAATATTAGATAATGCTGCCAAGATGGCAGGGTGTTTGTTTCTGTTATTGGGTATTTTTTGTTTTTGTTTTTTAAAAAAGAAAAGATAGAAAGGGCATTGAGGCTTGACCAGGTAGGCTCTTAGACAAGACTAGTTCTAGTTTCAAATCTACGCATGCGAGTAATGCTGCTTAGGACCAGGTTTGTAGTTTTCCTTGGTGAAATCTCATAATATGAAGTCTAGAATTTTATAATTTATTATGATTTGGTTAATGGGATTTATAACACATGATTCTACTGGCAGGAGTTTGATATAAAGAAATATAGTATGAGGTGTCTGAGATATAATACAAAACACACTGTGTCTGCTAGTAAAATCATATTATTAATGGTTTAATTTCTTATATTTTGCACAGGATTCAAGGTTCCAATTAAAACCGTGTTTGGGCCATTGCTTTTCCTGCCAGTGCTTAATCTTTTCCGAAAGCCTCATCACTTATCTAAAACAAAAGAAGAACGAGGTAAGGAGAGAAAGTAATGAAATGCAGCATAACACATCTGTCAAAGGAGCAGAAAGTAGCTTTAAAAAAATCCAGGATCAGTGACATTCAGAAATTATTTGTTGAGCACTAAATGCTTTCATGTGAAGCGTCTTAATTCCAAAGGGTCTGTGTCTACATTATGAATCTAATGTACAGTGGGGGATTTGTTGCTTGTGCGAGAGAGTTTTACAGTTAAAGTAGCCACAGGGTATAAATGACTGATGCTGTACTGTGAGTGGTACTCGGTATTGCTAAACAAATCACCCACTCTGTAGAATGCAACCCTTTAAGAGAGTCTTTGACATTTTGGTCCTGAAATTATGAATATAATTAACATTTTTTAAAGTTCTTTAAAATCTAGCTTTATAATGTTCGATTTATGCTCTCCAAATACACCACAGCAAATGCTGGGCATTGTATTAGAGGACCTCTCCCAATGCATCTCACAGAAGGCTGATGCCCTTTAATTCTTTATTGTTGATAACACATTTGAAATTGCTTTGGCTGACGTCTCATTTCTATGCAGTCACACTGGATTGCATTAGTACGTTTGATGGCAGATGGACCTAGGGGTGATACAGACGGAGGAAATACCAGTCCATAAACTTAAGGCATGTGCAGAATATATACCTGGATAGTGACGCTATCCTAACTTGTTCTCACTTTGTAATATCTGGAGATTTTCAGGAGAGAGGTTCAGAGAGGGTTGAGGAAAAAGTTCAGTTGCTTCCCTTACTCCCACTAGACTGTTCTAGTTAGATATTTTTAAGGCTTTTATACCAGTTAATGATAAGAAAAAAGGAGAGCTATATCTATGGATACTTTGTTCATGTCTTCTAGACATGAATTATTCCATGCCTGGCCTTTCATCCATTGACTCCTCACATTATATCAGGGCCAAATTTGTCGCTCAGTTACTGCAGCATAAATCAATGCTATCTTCAAACTTCCATTAAATTCAGTAGAAATATTCTGGAACTAAACTGGTATAAATGAGAATAAAATCTGGCATTAAATGGGATAGTTGCTTCCATTTTAACATCAAATAATACAAAATTGTGTTCCCAGTCATTCTTGAGTAACCGGTGATGTAATCAAAGTATTTGGCTCAAACTAAGTTCCCATTTTTGATATTCCTCTTCATTTTCCCCTATACATCTTCCTGCTTTAACATTATTTATATGAATATGCGGGCATTGGTAGAATTTTTCAGTGCCATTTGCTAGCTGCTTTGAGCCATCTTCTCTCATGTTTATGTACTGCAATAGTAACTATTGTTTGTTTGTGTTGGTATTTTGCTTAAATCTACTGATTGCTTGTGATGTTGACTTGTCTACTTCATGATATTTACAATAGATTATGATTGTCCTATCGAATGTTTGCTTAACAACTGAAGCCTAGTATTTGTCCATAGACTAAGAGCAGCATAGATACCTGTGATTTTTTAAAATTGTATTGATAATTCCCTACATAGCTTTTTTTTATAGATGCCATGTAGGGGCAGGTTTGTGTAAATTTCTAATCCAATAATTTGATAGTTGTGATGCTGCTGTACTGTAATGGTCCTAATAATTTAATTAAGTGTTCATAATGCCTTTGGTAAGTTTCCATTTTTTGAGTTTTCCTAGTTCACTCACAAAAAAAAAAAGCATCACTCTGGGATGAAATTTGGCATACAGTACATCATATAACAGCAAGTTATTTTACTTGTTCTGAAAAGGGGAAAGAAAAATCAGCCATGTGAGTAAACAGTACTACCTTCTCATGCAATAGTATTAACAGCAATGAGGTCAGTGAAGTTATATTTCTGATAAAGCAATGCAAGGGAGATAAGTAACAGGCCCACTAAGCAGAAGTTTGTTTTCAGAATCAACCTTTATAGTCATTGCTTCTTGTAATAAATGCTTGTACATGAAGAGTACATGATGATGATCTTTTGCTATAAATATTAGCATTGCACCCAGGAGCCTTAGTCATGGACAACAGATCAGTAACACGTAATATATGTACCATTACACATTGCAGACACATTTTTATTGGTGACTACAGGGCACATACACACATGGCCTCCCTTAAAAATTTTCCGTAGATAGTATACTTACCTGAATATTAGAAGTACTCTAGGACTATCCTATGACTGCTATAGAAAATTTTAAGTAATGTATGAAAATACTATTTGGGGTGTATTTAGAGGTTGCAAAAACATATTCATTCTCATGAAGTACATTCTCCATGACCTGCACAGAGGCTTCGTGTCTCCTGACTCTAGGCTCACCTGTTAAATTAAGAGTGACTTGGTCTAAGAAGTTATGCTAGTAACATTTCAAAGCCTTTCATTTAATTGATGTATATCTCAGATTTTATGGCTAACAATTTTTTGTTTTAAAAATTCTGCCATCAAAACCTGCCAGTTAATGAAATCTCTTCACTTCAAAATTGTTCTTCAGAGGTATCTGAACAATTTAACATATTTATATTAGATTTTATATTAAATATTCCTAGAAATTAACTGTTTGAGAGCACAATTTCCTTGTCATGAATAGTGCTGATTACTTAGAGATCAAGAACTCTTGAAACATCTCTGCCTCAACTCAAGCATTTATTTTAATATTTGGTTGAATTGGGGACCCTGCTGCCTATCTGTCTTAGTGATACTCGAGTAAATCCAGGGGTTTTTTTGGTGCAAACATTTCTGTTGTGCTTCTGTAAGGATATCCATAGATTTTTTTAAAAAGTTCCTTTGTGTGAAGGTTCAGAAAATACAGAAGATATTTCCCCATCTGTCTGTTTTTTGTAGGTTGCTTTCAGAAACAGAGAGTAAAACCTTCTAATGGTGAGCAAGTTGATAAAAGATTCCTGTTTAAAATGTTTTGGGCATTTACAGGGCATGTGTTTGACAGGCAGGTATGTTTCATGGTTAGTTATACTTGCAGTAGTGTGTTTTAATAGATATTCACATTTGGTGTGTGTATGAGATAGCTTATTGTTCTTCCTGCATAGTAACAATGTTGTAAATGTAAGATCTAGATTCATGTATTTACAATGTACAGTTCCTGCAGGACTGAAAGCTTTTCCCCATATGTACAAATCATTTGTTTGGATATAAAGTTAGACTATGATAGAAAAACTTTATTTATTAATTGTTAGGTGTAGTAAATGCATGATTATACAACACCATTATGAACAATGTTTTTTGTTGCCTTTTTTATTTACTTCCTTTATTTGGTACAATCAGAAGAAATGTTCCCCCATCAAAGTCCTGTAGGAGATGCATGCATGCGGGTACTGGACATGGCTGGCAGCTAACACAAAAGAGCTTTAATAGGGTTAGAGCCCTTCAAAAAGAAGTGTGGTTTGTTTTATAATTGCTTTAAGATATTTATTTTTTCAAGGTCCAAGGGGACAGCCATGTTAGTCTAGTAAAACAAAAAAAGCAAGGAGTCTTGTGGCACTTAAAAACTAACAGATTTATTTATCACATGACCTTTTGTGCGAGAAAATTCTACTTTGTCAGATGCTTTGAAGAGAAGGAACTTACAGAATGGGATGAAAATAAATGCATGGCAGTGTAAGGCATGGGATCCGGTGATACTGCAACAGCAAATCAGAGCATTTGTAAGGATTCAAACTCGAGGAAACAGCACATGAAGGGAGGGTAAAGTCAAATTACATATTACAATGTGAAAAGAATCCATAGTCATGATTAAGTCCTGCTTTCACACAGTCTAATTTTCATATTAGTTTGATTTCAGCTGTTTCTCTTTGAAGTCCTCATGTCCCATTTATTTTCTTGAGGACCATCATTAACAAATCATGATGTGCAGTCAGCTACCACAGGAAAGGCCCAAAAAAAATAAAACAATAGAATGCCACTGGTCACCACATACAACCCTCAAGTCAGACCTCTACAACAGATCATTAAGGACCTCCAGCCTATTTTGAAAGATGACCCCTCACTCTCTCTAGCCTTGGGAGACAGACCTCTTCTTGCCTACAGACAACCCCCAAACCTTAAACAGATACTCACCAGCAACTACAGACCTAACAAGAGAAACATTAAAGCCCACATATATCCCTGCAACAAACCACGCTGCCAACTTTGTCCAAATAGCTGCACAAAAGACACTATCACAGGACTTAATCAAGCCAGCTACTCAATCAAAGGGTCCTTCACCTGCTCATCCACTAATGTGATTTATGCCATCATGTGCTAGAAATGCCCCCACACCTTATACGTTGGACAAACAGGACAGTCCCCTACACACAAGAATAAATGGGCACAAAACTGACATCAGAAATCACAACAAACACACAAAAAAAGAAAAAATAATGAAAAAAAACCAGTTGTTGAGCACCTCCATCTTCCTAATCACTCCATTAATGATTTGTTAATGGTGGTCCTCAAGAAAATCAATGGGACATCAAGGCTTCAAAGAGAAGCAGCCAAAATTGAACTAATTTGCACATTGGATTGTGTGAAAGCAGGACTTAATTGTGACTATGGATTCTTTTCACATTGTAACAGGTAATTTGACTTCATCTTCCCTCTGTGTGCTTTTTCCTAGAGTTTGTATCCTTACAAATGCTCTGATTTGCTGTTGCAGTATAACTCGATCCCATGTCTTACACTGCCCTGCATTTATTTTCATCCCATTCTGTAAGTCCCCCCCCCCCCAAAGCGTCTAACGAAATGGGATATTCTCCCACAAAGGCTCATGTGATAAATAAATCTGTTAGTTTTTAAGTGCCACAAGACTCCTTGCTCTTTTTTTTTTTCATTTTTTCAAGATGCATTTGGGTTTGCAAACAATAAAAGAGCAAGTGTGCTGTGAACTTCCCATTTTAGACACAGTACTATTTACAATGCTTGAGGGTTCTCAATATAGTCAAAGGTTCCCCCTAAGGATTTTAAACATTCATTTCTGGCTGGGACTCACATCAAAGATTTTCTATTAATATTTCCATGATGAAGTAGGTGACTGGCTGCTGGGAATTGCTATGCAATCAATGAAAAATACTTAGTAACAGTACTGTTCTTTGCACTTTCATTTGAGAATTTGAAAGCAATTTTTGAGCATTAATGAAGTCATATAACAACCTTGTGGAATAGATCAGTATTAGCATTCCATTTTAAAGATTAGTAAACTAAGGAACAAATTAGATACCAACACTTCCTGAAACTTCCCACTGATTTGGCATGGTTCCATTTTTGTGTGCCCACTTAGAGAAATGTACAGTTTCATTTTCAGAAGTGCTGAACTGCAGCTTCTGATGATGTCTATAATTACAGTACGCTTCCTGAGAATTTGGGGAAGCTTGACTCCTAATCCAAACTTCAGGACTGTGGTCTGTCTGCCTTTTGACTGAACTCAACCTAAAAATCAAAGTCCAGGGATCGAGAGACTATTAGGCAGATTGTAATTATAAAGAAGTAGGTCCATTGACTCTCATGTGATCCAAATCAAATTTCCAACAGCTATATACACCTTATTCAACAAGTATATGTGAAATACATTCATTAAAACAGTCTATGTTCAATATAAAGTCTGCTCTATATTAGAGAAAAGTCAAATAGCCAACTGTGTATTTATCAGCAATAACAGAACAACAGTCTCATCAAAATACAGGAGGCGAAGCATTTGGTAGAGATTTTCAATAAGCTCTCTTTTTTAAAAAAATTTCTGAATCAAATATACTTAGTACAGTTCATCTCCTTAAAACTCCATAAAGTGTGTGCTCAAGTTTTACAACCAATTCTGTATTTTATTATAAAACTTTGCTACTGTATTTGTTATACATTTAAAACTTTTTAGCTATGAATGGTGTCAGAGGTGACTGACTGCTGATAGTGGTGGGGGGGGGCAAAATTTAAAGCTTTTAGTGATTGAGGGCTGTTACTGAAAAGAAAAAAGGAGTTTTGATTTTTAGAGCTACTTTTGATGTGATGTTTTCGGATACTGGGTAATAGTAGATAGAGACTGTTTTAAAAGAGAGCTACATGTGAAAAAGTTCTGGATTGCACTGGCATACTGTATCAGTTTGAAGAATGGAGATATTTGTGAACTAGTCCTTTGATATGATCTGTTAGAACTCCTGTGATAATATAATAATATAGTACTAATAATTATGTCAGGAATCAGTTCTAATTAACCTTACAAAATTATTTTCCCTCTCCATTTGACTATACTCTCTCTTCTGGGTTTACAAGGAGAGACATTGACTCTCTTGGGCATCTCAAGAACCAATAACATACTAACGCTGCTGGTGGGTATGATGTCTCCTTTGGTATCTGTAGCACCACAGAATGATGACTATGGAACATCATTAGCAAACCTGTAAAAATGGATTTCATGGAAGGAGGAGAGTGGCATGAAAGAATTTCTGGAAAATAAATTAAACCAGATTTCTGTGCTCAATCTCTTGGGCCCAGCCCAGCTTACAGTGACATTCAAGTCATCTGAGCTTGCCTACAATTTTTTTTTAAAGTTCCTTTTTAGCTAGAGGATGGACCCAAAACTAGGGCAAAGAATTCACACGTGAGGAAGATCAAACCTGAGTCCAGGTTTCAACATTGCAGCTCAGGTTTAATTTTATGATAGGCCAGTTCAGAACTGCAAACCTTCTGGTGAAGCAGCTTGGGGTTGAACCTGAAATTGCTCAATTTAAGCTGGGATAGACTCTTTACAACTGACCTACTTTTGTGATTTAAATGACAAAGTTTCAAGGTGTGGCTTTCCAGTTCTTAATTGTTATTTATTGTAGTATACCCTGTAGTATACCATTAAGGCTGCAATGTGGTAAATTCGTATAAACTGAGTTAAGCCTGTAAGTTCTTATAACCTTTGGGGAGAGTGCTAGAATTTATTTAACTGCCCTTCTCCAGCACATCAAGAAAAAAAAAAACCCACAGAGAAGCAGCTGGAGATCCAGGATTCAGTCTATAAGGGACTCACAGCAAAGATTGTTCAGTTACCCTCCCCACATTAAAATACTAAGAACAAATATAATGAACTTTATTAACTACTAACCTGATAAATCTTATCATAAAAAACAAAATAATGTTAAACAGAACAGTCCCCACAGAAACACTGTGAGGAAAGAAACCCAAGAGTCCCAAAGTTTAGGTGGAGTTCACCCATATCTCAGTTGCAGTCTCTATTCAAGGCCAAAGGCTTGAGTTGCAAGAAGCAGCAATCCTCTTCTTTGATTGCAGGGATCTTAGGTAGAAATCCATGCAGCCTCTTCGTTCTCTTCTGAAACTAGCACCATCCAGTCAGTTCACTGGTTAACCAGCAGTCAGTCACATATGCATATGAGAAAACTCTGCTGCAAAATGCTCCACAGCAGGGAGAGAGCATCTTGCTGTCCATTCCTGGCTCAGCTTCTCCCAGTCACATGCTGAGCACGTGGACGCTTCTCATTGCAACACTATGGTTGCTACTCTCAGGCTGCTGCTCTCATGGCATCTGACCACAGCAGCAGTAGAAAACCTTATGGAGCAGGCTCAGTGCTACCACCCACTTAATTTCCAGAAGCATCTGGACCTGGACGAATCAGGCATATGAGTTACAATTCAGGGGTCTCAAAAATGCATTCGGCCCCTGAAGTTATTTCCTGTGGCCTGCAATGACACTATAACTACAGATACTAGCAATATCATTGTATGAAAAGGTTTCTGTGGTGCGGCCCTTAGGCTAACATACTAGTCCTCATGCGGCCCTCATGGTGATTTGAGTTTGAGACCCCTGGGTTACTTAGTCCCATTAAATTGAGTGAAACTGCTCAAGAGTGTGGACTTAAGCACATTTATGCAGTCTGCTAGATTACATCCTTTAGAAAAAAGTTTCACAGTTTCAGAGGAACTGCACTTGTATTCCCCCCACCTTCCCATCGCTCCAATCCCCACTGCCTCCTTCCCAGTCCTCCTCTTTGCCCCAAGCTACCTTCTGTAGCCTTGCACACTCCACAGTCAGGCTCCATTCACTTCTTTGCTCTGGGCACCACCTAGCCTCAAGAGCTCAGCGGGAGCTCACAATCTAGCTCTCAGGGTGTCTGGAAGTTTCCCCAGGAGCCCTACAAAGATCCAGAACCCTCTCATGAGAAATGAATCCACATATGGAATACCTGAAATATTTGACTTGAAAGATTCTATTTTCTCTTCTGTCGCTAATAACAAAAACAAATTGCCAAGCCACAAATCCTCCAAGCCCGATACCTTGCACCATTGCCTGCCCCTAAAGTGGCCCTGTATGTCTCACTAATTGGTCACACTGTATTTTGGTGCCAACTTTTACACTGTAGTGTTTCAGAAATCCTGACAACAGATTTGGTGTCAGTTACAAAATGTATGATTGCAGGGCAGCACAATGGGTAACTATGGGCTTGATCCTGTACTTCTTACAGAGACAAAATTCCTATTTTATGAACAGGGGTACACAATGCCTTGGTGGAAGAGAGAACTTTTTAAAATATTCAGTAATGTGATAAGTATGGCTCAGATCTTGAATTTGCTTTCAGATACATTTTGGCTTAATTTCTTAAACAAAATGCTCTGTTTTTAAAAGGGAGTGAAGAGCATTTCCTGGAGATAACTGGTACTATCAAGCAGTGAAATGTCATTTCTTTAATTATGTACATAAAATATAAAACTAGGAGTTACTGTATAATTCCAACTGCGTGTTTTTTCAGTCAATCACCATGGAGACAGCTTCCTGCCATTTTCTTAAGTTCTGTCCCCTCAGATAAATGCACCTTTACACAATTCAAATGATTTCATGATATTTAAAGTCTCTTTTAGAAATTTGATGGATTAGCTTAGCCTAATCATCTGTTGCTGTTTAGCATAGCACAATTGCATACTTACGGGAGCTGTTTCTGCCCTCTTCCAATGTGTTTCGTAAATCAATGACTCAGTAACTCACAGAAGACAAAATGAATCTATCAGAAAAGCGTCAAATTAAAAAGACCAATAGATATTGCCAGTGTATCTTTTTATGGTGTTGATCATAGGTCATTGTATACTAATAATGAAGTCTTAATAACAATCTAGTGAGGCTAAATCAGTATTAGCATTCCATTTCAGGCTAGTAAATTGAGGAACAAATTAGTGACAGCCACATTGTGAAAGCTACTCACTAATTTTGAGCGCTGATCATCATATGCTATGGCTAATACATGCTTTTAAGAGTGTTAGATGTTAGAACATAATGCGTAAACTCCATGACATTGTGTCATCTCCTTACCATTGCTGGTATAAGGAAGTCGATACATTATGAAATATTTAACTCCTATTGAGTCTACAAGACTTTAACTCACCCACCTTGTCTAAGTGCAGTCTCTTACTGGGCCCACTGTTTGATGAGTGAGAGCTCTTCTTCAAAACTGTGTAGGCTTGGAAGTTTGCTTTTTCTCACCAAAAAGTAGGTTCAATAAAAAGTTATTATTTCCCCCATCATCTTGTCTCTCTAATATCCTGTGATGGACATGGCTACAACAATACAGCATATATTTTTAAAAAAGCATAAGTAAACAATAAACATTAAACCACTTTACTCTTTGAGCATCAGTATTTTTTCCTATGCAGGAGATAAATAATGACTATGGTAGCAGCCAACTGTTCACCAGAGATTTGAACTCGCGTGTTGAGAATTCTGCAAGCTTGCTTGAGAAAAGGGGAAAAAAGTCAACACGTAATTTCCATCCTTTTGGGGTTCACAATGAAGAGCTGCCTGGAAACATCAAGTCACTTGAGGAATTTAAGTCTTTGTAAGCACAAGAAGTCTTAACAAGACTGTAGTATCAAGATATTACTCTAAAATCAGGGAGGTACAATGTGTGCACGCATTGCGTGTCAAAGTAAGGGAGGTGAAATGGTAGCACGGAATAAGAATTGACATTAACTGCATGTATCAATATTATATGCTCTCATCAAAAGATTTTTAGCAAGTTTCATTTTACTTAAGACTATGTCTACAAGTTAAATTTTAATACCTTTTTATTACCCGCTTATATGACTTCTGCCAGCGGACAAGGAGAAAGGTAATTGGAAACCCAGTGGCAAATAGACGATCTGAGAGTAGAAGTAGGGGAGAGTTAACTAAAACTGCTTTCCTTTTCTTTCTCTCTTCTCCATTGGACACATTTCTTCACTTTTACTACTTTCCACCTGCACCACCCTCACCTCCCAGTGAGTAAGTAAATCTGGAGGCTGTTTATTATTTGTCACTGACTTGGATTTCAGGATTAACCTCTGGAGGCCTAGGACACAATCCTACTTTTAATATACTGATTTCCTTATAATGCCTAGTAGACATTTGTTCACATCTTAAAACTGTCAATGCAGAAGTCTCTTCTTCTACTCGGAAGAAGCCCAGGACTGAAAAAATAAAGACTGATGCACATCAGGAGTGAGCTGAATGGGAAAGTGTGTACAGTGGCAAAGTAACAGTGGTGTTAGTAATATATTCGTCCCATGTACATGAGGGCTAAATTCATATACAGATACAGAAACATAAAATAAAGTGTGAAGTATGCAAAACAAATCTTTGTGAACACAGACAAAAACAGCACATTTAAGCTCTTAATTTAATTACTGGACATTTATTTTGATTTGTATCTGAAACTCAGCAGGAAGCAGAGAGAGAATGCATGCACTAGAATAAAAATAGCTCATTTAAATGCACAATATTTTCCATTAAACTGTCCCTTAGGCTTACCAGCCTAGTGAGGGTGGTTTTCCTCCCCACTACCCCTTTTTTACTTAATGAGGTTCATTTTAATTTCAAAATAAGAGGAATTATTTATCAAGATCATAACACTTGATGTTTGCAAATATTTTAATACATTGTTGTAGATAGGCATTTTTGCCATCATCAGAAAAATAAGGTGCTTTGTTAAATAGCCATGATGAAGACACAATGCAAAACTTCAGGGACCTTCCTTTTCCCCTTATCATTTAACTGGAGTGTGAGTCCACACATATATCGTCCATCAATTTGTCTGGCCAGGCAAGTTTTTAATTTCATATTTGAACTCAATCAACTGGAAGGTTCTGCTGATTTTTGTATCTGAATCATCAGTTATTTAGAAACTAGAAATATACCCAGCAGAAATAAATACAATAAATGTGCCAACAGTATTTTATATTTGAGAGGTCAGAAGGAATCCTCCAATGAAAATTCATGGATGGTTATACAAATAAGAATCTTGTTTTGTTTAATTTGCTTTTCCTTGAAAGAACTTTCCTGTTTGTCATTTCCACAGCGTAGGGATTGCATCTCTCTTTTTTCCATACATTTCTGTATTTCTGTTCAAGCAGGTTAGAGTCCTGGGGTTATGTAGATGCGTTAAATTAAGCTTTTAGGTCTGTGATTGATTTATTATGTTGCTGTGCATTTCATTGCATCTCTTTTCACCAGTGTGCTTATTCAGGCCTTTGCTCCATGTAACAGTTTCACCAGTTAATCCATTTTGATTTTAAGTGACAGAAGATATTCAGTTAGTGACACTAAGTTTTATTTCTTAGCAAAGTAAAAAGTTAATTTTAGTGGTCAAATAGGTATCCATTGCATCATTTGTTGGTGCAGAAATACTGGTAAAAATATTTATGTTTTAAAAACTATTTTTAAGAACGTCTATAGAAGCTAGAAGAATACTTGTTTGAGAAAGTGAATCATTCATGGAAAATAGTTTGGATTTTACTTTTGGTCAGTGCTGTGCGTGATTCTCAAGCATAATACGTTCTCAGAAGTGGTGTTAGGATTTTGTTAAGATAAAGTCCTCCATAACTGTGCCTGCAATATGTGCAGGTGCATGCATTCATGCATACAAATCCCTGCATTTATACTCAGGCTGAGCAATCACATAGCTAAGTAACTATGTGCATAATTGCACATCCTGGGGAGTGTGCCTGAAAATACTACCGGCACAGTTCAGAAGTGCCTCTCAAAAATCAGAGTATAGAAGGAATTTTAGGAGGGAGTTGTGGTATATTATTCAGAATCTATAACACTTTTCAGTGAAATGTGCTTGTTTTAATAATTCATTGAAAGCTCTGTATGGGTAATTATTAATAATATGGTATAATCAGTTATTACTCCTTTTTTTATTTCTCATTTCCTAGGTTCAGTCCATCAAACTTATCATTCCATTTAGTAGTAGTGGTAAAATCTTGTTGCACCCCTTGGCTTATGAGCATGATGTAGAGATGTATATGCAACACAGAGCTTCAGTCTTAAACTGAGTACAGCTGTTCTTCATTGGACAGTACTGGTTTGCTGAAACCAAAACTTCTTGCAGCAATGCATCAGATTCAACAAAGCTTTTGTCAATAAAGGTTTGACAGGTCATGGGTGTGTTGGGTGAGAGACAGACCCACGCTGCAGATAGCCTGGCGATCAAGTCTCTCACCTCTGTTGTAAGAGATATAACCCAGACGAGTGCCATAAACAGTGGGCGTGTCAGTTTTTGGACCAATTAATATATAATTATTTATATAAAGTGAAATACCTGTAACAGGAGAGAGAAAACTACCCATTGACCTCCCCAGAATAGCCAATACCCTGTTCATTAGGGCAGGCCTCTGGGATGTGGGTGGCCTCACTTCCACTTCCTGAACTGAATCAATCAGAATAAGAACTTGAATTTGAATGTTTCACATGGGGGTAAAAGCCCTGCCCACATGCTCTTGACGTGAGGTGTCTCTTTTTTTACACTTCTTGCTGAAAAACTTAAAGGTCTCAGGTTTATCTTGGCGTGAAATAGGAAACTGTTAGAAATCACAAAGCTACTCATCGAGCAGGAAAACTACTCCTTGCCCAGTTCTAATGTGGAGGCACTCTCTGTGGGCTTGTCTACTAAAGAATATAGTGCAAACATAGCTAGGGTGTCAATTGAAATGCACTAGCTTTTTTTCACAAACTCCTGTGAGGACATTCTTATTGAGCACTGAATGTGCCTTTTCAGTCACAGACCAGCTTTTTGTGTTAAGTTACTGAGGAGACAAGCCCTTATTTATGATCTGTCTACCAATTTCTTTAATATTCCATCACTGACCTTTAGTTGTGTTTTCTATCCCTGTGTATCTATTTCATAGCTCCTGGATATCTAGACCAATACTTTATATAATAACAATTCTGTAGTCAAACCAGTAATACAGCCTCCCTATGTAGAGTGTCTGGTGCCTGGAAAAACAGTGCATAGAGTATCCAAATCTAAATGTACCTGTATGTAGGACACAAAATATTTCCATCTGAAATTATCCAGCATTTTGTTTGCTGTGGTAATGTGATTGTTTGTTGACTATGTGTATTTATAAAGGCAAAAATAAAGTTTCATTGCTTTTAAGCCTCCATGTTTTTGATGTAAAGTGGTCATCACAAGAGGGTACTTTTTCCTGCCATGAGCACAGGGAACTGGACTTGATGACCTCTCACAGTCCCTTCATGGTCTATGATCATTAAGATGCCAGCATTTGCTAACAGGATATCTGTTTTAACACCCCCCCCGCCCCCAAATTTGAACAGAACATAATGATAAGTCTGTGTATCACATAAGAGGAGTCTTGTGGCACTTTGAAGACTAACACATTTATTTTTAGCATGAGCTTTCATGGGCAAAGTCCCACTTCATCAGATGCCAGAGTGAAAGCTCGCTTTATGATGGTGATCCCTGTAGTATGGTTGGTGGCATAGGTATAATACATTTTAGTATTTTACAATTAATTTAAAATGATTTTAATTGGGCTTTGTTTGTTTGTTTCTTTGTTCTCACAGTAGATTTTGCAGGCTGTCATAATCTGTTTGTGACCTCTGAAGCCACTTGCTGTGGAGCAACAAATCTTTATGTTCCAAGAAAAAAAGTCAATATCTTCTTGTTGTTGCTAAGGGGGTGAGAATTGCTGTTCACAAGAAACCTGAATGGTTATTTCTCCAACTATTTTAAAAAAAAACATTCCACACTATAGTGACACTTTACCAATATGATCATTCCATTTAAACATGCTGTGATTAGTGAATTAAAAATAGAGGTAATGGGATTGTGCCATATATCCATATCCACAATCTTGAGCCATTACAGTTCATATTTCATTAAGAGTGTGCTGTCCAATGACACCTATGGATCCAGGGAAAGAAGTAGAGTATGACCAGAATAGTTTGACCAGAGCATCTGCTCTTTTTTATGGCATTTCCCTTTATTATTAGGAGAAGCCGGTACAAAGATTTCCATGGCCTTCCCTTCCTCAAGCGTTAAGCCCAATGAGTAAACCAACCAGACTCTTTCTTTGGTGAAATCAACGTCATGAACATACAAATGGTTATGTGGGTTAATGTGGGGGAAAAATCTAACTCTGGCCCTCAAGTTCAGAAAGAGGCAC